>CM024696.1:2082090-3282090 GCA_014182845.1 Corymbia calophylla | reverse complement strand
GTCTTATACCATCAGTAAGATTTGATAATCGAGAATGCTTCTTAAAAGTCTTACACAAGTCATGTTCAATTTCTCCACTTGAAATTGCATCACAGCATGTTGAAATCATTTTACACATCTAAAACAATTCAACTAAGCTTCTACATGATCATTGATCAGGACTCGATAAAAATATTAAAAAAAAAAAAAAAATCATAGACCTTCAGTATCAATCCCATGTGTCATGAAGTGAAGCCATCTCAAAAGATTGATTAAATTTCAAGTGAAGAAAATCAAACATGATAACATTCTTCAAGACATCCCTAAATGAAGAAAACTGCACAAAAATTGCAAGAAACCACAATAAAATGTGTACTCTAGATTAGGATGAGCATGGAAGCAAAACTAATGTTACCAAACAACACAGGCTTCACATGAAAAGCACAAGCATCTAAATGAATACCTTGGTGCTATGAAGTTTTTCTGACTTGCCATGCTTTTTTGACTCTTCTACAGCACTTGGATCATGGACAGAGATACTCTTCACCCTACATACCAAAGATTAATTAGAATGCGCATGTGCACACTTGTGTCTTATGAAAAGACAAAGAAAAGTGAAGTAGGTGGACACGATTTTCTTTTAAGAAAAGGAAATCTTGTAAAAAAGGTAAAAATAAGAAACATACTTTCCAACTTCAAAAAAAATTCTCTCGAGGTTCTCCACTGAGTGATCTTCTGGCAGATTCTCCACCAGAACAGTACGTAACTAGAATGCAGATATTCAGTGTTAAGAAATCCACAATACACAGTAGAATAGGAAGGAAAAAGTTGGTCTGTTCTCAACATACCTTTGGATCCAGAGCCTCTGTGTTTGGAAGAGGATGAAGTCGCTTCACCTTCTTTTCATCTGGACTCACAACCTGCAGTGACAAAAGGAAATTTTGGTGGACTAATCCAATGCAGGACCTACAAGCTTTACATAACTACAGAGTGAAAAGGAGCTCACCAAAAATGTAGACTCCTTCAGTGCAGTAGCAACAGCTGAATGATCTTGGATTAGCTTTTTCATTTTCCTAAAAGAAGCAACTATCCCAATAGGAACTGCAAAAACAAAAACCTGCATAAATCATAAGCTTAAAATAATACATATAAACACACCATTCACCATGGGTATGTTACCATAGGTATGCAACATACCCATGTTTAGCAATCACATAAAACTTTGAAAATGTCATGGGACCAAGCAAAGCATAGCATGACCGCCGTACACAAGACAATAATAAAAAAAAAGGAGAGGAGGAAAAAAAAAGTTTCCCATTTGAGTAGCACTGAAATCAGCAATTTATGCTATTCAGGCTTAAATAAGATGGAAGATGTTTAAGCCAGTGTAATTGCAAATAAACAATTTCAGAAGAATTTAATCCCTATGATCCAGTAACTTTCAATGACTAGTCCCAAAAACACATAGATAAAGGAGCAAAGAACCTACACTCCAATGCTCACGCATCCCACCTCAGAAAGAGAATCTCTCATGTTTCTCCTGTTATTTTTCATTTCCTTTCCTTATAGTCTTCATGGACAGATTCCATCTAAACAACACTTATAAAAGATATCCTTCACGATTCTTAGAGTTAGAACAATTTATAGAGCATTCACATACAAAGATTTTTTGTCAAGAAAATCAATAAATTGGTCATTTAATGAGCAAGAATTTTATCATCTAATTTATATTAGATGACTGGATATATCCTAATTGGGCCCAATTTCCCGTCAATAAATAGACTACGTAACATTCCCCATCTCAGTCAGCTACTCATCAACGCTTTGTAAGCCAATTGACTCTGCCATTGCCCTGTTGGGTGACAAATAGGAAACTCGCTGCACCATTGGCATCCATGTGCCTAAGCCTAAGCAACCTCAAAATTTGTTGATAAATCTTAACCGATACGGAACAGCTTAGAAGAGCATATACAAAAGGAAATTACCTAATACCATGTGAGGAATTAAAAGCTCGAGAATCGGCAATAGCCACTACAAGCCACTGATACTAATAAGAATCGTGAAAGGAAATTACTTACCGAATCCCTGTTTGTTTTTCTTAATCAAATTCATCATGTACTTATCAGTGGGCAAGTTTTCATCACTGAAATAATACTCCACCTGCAAAAATAGAAAGCATTTCATCAGGACAAGAACTCCAAACTAAGTTCTTCGTCTACCAAAAAAAAAAAAAAAAAAAAAAACTTGATTGAGAAGGCACAACGGTTCATATCAACTAGCACAATCTTAACCCGTACGCCAAAGAAGAATGCCTTAATAGCACCAAAAATAATAAATAACACAAACCACGCAATCGCTAACCTAGAAGAGACGAGACAGAGAGATAGAGAGAGAGAGAGAGAGAGAGAGAGAGAGAGAGAGAGAGAGCTTGCCTGCCTAATGATCTTCCGCTTGAGATCATCAGTGAGAACGCCGGTGGCAGCGGAACCCTCATCATTGCCATGATCGGGATCAACCTCGTCGTCAGACGACGGGGATAGGTCCTCCGGGGCCTTCTCCTCCGGGGATCCGACGGCGGCACAATCGGGCCGGGGCGGAGGCAGCAGAAGATCCACCGCTTCGCCGTCGCCGACGGCTGTGACGGCGGCGGCCGCGGGGGCCTCCGCTTCGCCTTCCGGGGGCATGGAGAAGGGCGAGCGAGAGAGAGAGGAGGGGAGTCGGAGGGGCTCGGTCGGTTGAGTGCGAGCAGTCCCGCCCTTTCCTTCTCTCTCTCTCTCTCTCAAAATCATTTCGACGCTTCGCGTGCGATCTTATATATAGTCAAAGCACGGAGAGGGCAAAAATCATTTCGACGCTTCGCGTGCGATCTTATATATAGTCAAAGCACGGAGAGGGCAAAATGGTCATTTCGCTGTCGGCTCCCGACGAAGTTAATGGTTTGGGTAAAAAGTCCAAGTTACAATCCAAATCACTTCACTTTGGAGCCTTATTAGGGTTTGAGCTTCTACGCAAAGGTTAATTTAATTCTTTCGGAGATTCTTTAGATGCCTTTGGTAACCATTTTATTTTAAAAATAACTTCTGCTTAGAAATAATTATTTCCTAAACAATTTTTTGAGTATTTAAAAACTCTTGGTAATAGTCTAAAATTTCTATGCATTGGGAATAAATACATTTGATAAGGCCCTTAAAATTTCCAGTCCAAATTTTTTCTTTTAATTTTTTAAATAATTTTATTACATTTTTCTTTTCTTTTTTTTTTTCTTTTCTTTTTTTTTTTTTTCGTTTCCTTCCAGGATACTTCTTTCTTTTCATCTTGTTTTTTTTTCCTTTTCTTTTCCTGCTTGGACGAAATGAATATGAATGGAATATAAGATATGAACGGGATACTTGGTGACTAGAGCTAAGGTTGCACTAGAAACACTCAATTGGGGCTGCCGCTTCACTATTAATGGATTTGGAGGGTATATTAATGAAATGGAAATATCCTAGGTTAACTCGGGTGATTTGTTGATATTCTTGAGATCATGTGCTTTGTGTAAGATTTAGGTCTTGTATATAATTTTACTAAATATAGATGGTAAGCACTATTAAGATGTAACAATACAATTGAGACGATTAGTATTCCTTAAGAATGAGTAATATGAATTGAATGTAAATATTTTTATTACAAATTTTAACATAACGAAAAAGCATTGTCACAATGTACTTGTAGGTGATCGGCCATGGCTCCGTATTACCATCGAGTTGCTGCTCACACTTGGTTGCCACAAAACGATTGGATTGGGAAGCCCTAATTCCACCATCCATCTTTAACCCTTTTTCTCCCGTGCACCTAAACCTCCGTTGTTGCCGTGCCTAGTCACCACCATCGATCAAGGTGTCGTCGCTCCTCGTTGCTTCCACCCCTTATCATTGAAATTCAATATGTTGATTTGTCTTCCTCCCTCTTAAGTGGGTTCACTTACCCTCTTTCTAAATGTGGAGGATGCCAATCCTAGCATGATACAATCAAATTTGGAAAGCATTCTATGTCGCCATTGTGAAATGTATCATCACAAGCAAAAGATTGAAATGTCGTATATACTAAAAAACCAATTCTTTTCTTATGACCAGTGGAATAAAATAAACCCACACCATCCTTACTCATGTTTAGGTCTTTGAAATGGGTGGGTTGGATTGGGTTTGAGTTGAATTGAAAATGGTTCAATTTAAATTGACCCATTTAATTTGTTTTGATTTTTCTCCATGTAAGATAAATCTCATAACCGATACTCGACTAGACTTACATTATCAAAACACTTCCATATTAAATCTAATTTAGAAAAATTCAAACCTAAAATGAAGCGAGAGCAAAAAGTGAACAAGTGCAAGATCAAAAGAGGGCGAGAGAGAATAAAAGGAGAATCATAGAAATGGGTTGGTCTAAATAAATTGTGCACCCATTTGACACCGTATGTTATCATTCTAAACTCAGCCAGTTAAAGTTAGGGAAAATTACACATTGCCTATTGAATTCTTACTTATTTTCATTCGCCTCCTGGAGTTTGATTTTGCTAAATTGCCCCTTGAAGTTCTGTTCCCTGCATGACTTAATTGTTAGTCCTAATTCATCTCGCATTTAGTCAAGTGACTCATGTCTAAAATAAATTCTCAAGTCATCTCAACTGTAAATTTATGTTATTGGGATAAAAATAGAACAAGTATAGATGCAAATCGCTACAAAAGTGGAAAATATCAGTTTAAGTTATGACTCTTATGGACAAGTCGATTATGTCACATGGAATTCAAATTTATTGATTTTCTATTTTAAATAATCAGGTTAATGGATATTCCAATATATGTTAAACCTTTAAGTAATCTTATTGAATTGAGTTTTGGCATCTATTAATAACGGGCCTAGTTGAGCAACAAAGTATAAGCAATTGTGTTTAATTAAAGCCCGTAATTGAAGAAGGCTAATTAACATACTAGTGATTAAGGTTTGCTAGGTTCCCTCTTTAGCCTATAAAATGATATGTTATACCTATCAGTCGTTTAATCCTATTAAAAGCTGCTATACTAAAAATGTCATAAAGAGGAAGATCTAGTATTCCAATAGATTGCTAATTAGCTTCAATTTGATCTATTTTTCTTCGAGTAAAGTAATGGCTCAAATAGACGTGCAGACTTGTGGAGTGCCAAAACTTGGCACGAGGGGACACTTAAGTGGCCAAAGTTAAGAAATGTACACTTAAGTGTCAAGATTGGAGCAAAAAGAATAAGTTAAGTGTCAATGGTGAGAAAATTCGACCAAAATGTTGACGTGGCATTTTTCCGGTGAGTTGAGGTCAAAACGACGTCATTTTGGGTGTTGACATAACCAAATAAGTCCAAAATGACGTTGTTTTGAGCGCTAACGTTGGATAGATTAGCCCAAAACAACGCTGTTTTGACCTTAATTATATTTTATATAATTATTAATTAAATAATATTAAAAATGAAAAAAAAAAAAAAAAAGAAATAGGATAGGCGGGAGGGGCTCCTCGCCTGTGGCTACCACCCTATTGTCGGTGGGGCGGCAGTGCTGGTTGCAAGGGTCGCTCACACCTAAGCGCAGGCCGGTGACCCTCACCGACCGGAGGTGAGGGTCGATCGGGAGAGGGCAGCGACCCTCTCCTAGATTTGGGCGAGGGTTGCCCACCCTCACCTCCAGTTGGTGAGGGTTGTCGACCCGCACCCAGGCGTTGGCGACCCTCGCCGTCCATCGTTGTCGCCCCATCGGCGATGGGGCGGCGGCCATAGGCGGGGGAGGCTCCCCTGCCTGTGTTGCTGCTTTTTTTTTATTTTATTTTTAAAATTATTTAATTAATATTTATATTAAAAATCAAACTTTGGGCAAAACGGCGGCGTTTTTGGTGAATGTGAGCTGACGTAGAATTCTAGTGAGCCACGTAGATATTAGAAATTATTAAAATAAGCCATGTCGGATTTTCAGCAGCCTTCATTGGAGTTAGCACTTAAGGAATTCAATTTTTTAAAAAGTAGCACTTAAGTGTATTTTTCGTAACTTTTGGCACTTAAGTGTTCCTCCCCCGTGCCAAGTTTTGACATTTGGGCTATTCTTTAGCTCAAATAGATACGTATATAATTCTATTGTATGTATAGATTTTGGTATTTTATAGCTATATATGGATCTGATTGTTTTTGATTAATTAGTTGTTTATGTGGAGAATTTCTACATGTGGTATATCAGAGCAGATCATATATGATTGTAGAACCCAAAAATATTTTTTTAAAAATAAATTTGAAAATTTTCTCTCGAACCGAATATTGTTGCTATTCTTTCATGTGGATTTTTTATCAATTGATTTTGAAACTTTAGGATTTTGTTCTACATGTCAAGATCTTTCCAACCATATATAATTTATATAGTTTTGTTGAGAATTGAGTGAGAATTTCGAATTTAAAATTTTAGGGTTTATACCTTAAAAAAGTTCTAGAATTTTTAAATTACTTGCAATTGAATGATGTATGTTAGAAATTATTGCATGGGTATTGTTATATATATGTTACAGAATCTTTTGGTTGTATTAAGGACAGTTTTTTGGCTTAAAATTGAGAAAACTGAATTCCAGCTATGGGTGTTAGATCCGAAATCTTTGAAACTTGAATATAAATGATTTAGCTTGTTTGATCTTGATTTAATTCATTGTAATCAGATGTTAGAATCAAAACCCATGGAAAAATCTCATAAAAATCACCCACAACATGTGATTTTTTGAGCTTCAGGTTGAAATCAAATCATGCAACCTGGTTTGCCGACCTCGGGGCTCTAGCTGGAGGTTGAAGAAGACCTCCAGCCGGGCCAAGCACGTCTTCGGGCTCACATGCGGGCTTTTGGGCTTGTGGAGGCTTAGGCTGTGCTTGAATTTTCTGGCCTGCCTGTTTCAGCCGAGATTCTAGGCATGAGCCTTGATCCTGCGCCTGCTACACTCTGCAGCTCCTGAGCCCCTTCTGGTCACGCCCATCTTTTGGGTTCTTGTGGCCAGTTTTCTGGCCTGCCTGTTCCAGTCAGGAGATTAGGCAAGAACCTGGCTCCTGCAAGCTAGGCTTGCGAAGAGGAGAGGCTGCGTGAGTCTATGGGCCCATTTTCTAGCTAGCTCATTCCAAGCCAAGGATTTTGAGCAGCCCACGTGGAAAGCTTGGGCCACGCAAGTCCAATATATTTTGAGGCCGTTTTCTAATTTTTTTAATATGCCTAATTTTACTTTAATAAATATTTGCTATGATTAATTATAATTTAGGCATATTTAAATATCTATTGGAATTATTTGTTGTTATCCATATTTAATTCCATGAAAAATATGGAGTATAAAAATAATAAAATTTTAAAAAAACTATTAAATTAAAATTAAAAGTTGTGGCAAAAATTGTTGTTTGATAAATGTAATATGATCTTGGTAAGCACATATTATGAAGTGCTTCATATTGTTTGATGAATTTTTGAGCATTGATTAAATGGAATATTATTTATAAATTTTTTAGAGTTCTCTATTAATAAAAATTAGTATATACAATCACTAGCCCAAAATGAGTTATTGTGTATATTAATTTGAAAATTATATGAAGATAAATTCCTAATCTAAAAGATGGGGGATGTATAATTTAAAATATTTATCTGCCCAAAGAGGATACATTTTTTGAAAGTTATATGTAATTCCCTTCTATATTGATATAATAGAGATGACTGATGGGATGTATGACTCAAAAGTTCTATCTTCTTAAATGGGATAAATTTTTAGAATTATGTGTAATTCCCCTTTATGTTGAGATAATGAAGATGTATAATTTAAATATTTTGTTTGCCCTTGATGATTATATGTAATTCTCATTATCATCGATATGTATAATTTAAAGGATTTGTTTGCTCAAAAGGGATGAATCATTGACAATTATATGTAATTCTCTTTGTTGTCGCTTTATAAACTTCATGTTGTGAAAAATAATGATGTATTATACATTCTACCAGAGGGGAGTTTATAATGTGTTAATTATTTTTGTTGAATTGCTTATTGCCCATAATTGATCTTATTGTATTATGTGTGCAAACAATTACTTTTGTTGTCAACAACAATAATGCTATGGTTAAAATGTTAATTGGATCGAATTTCAAGAGGTGGAAGCAAAATATAGAGTTTGCTATAAGAATTGTAGATATGGACTTGGCTCTACGTGAGGATGAACCTTCCAAGCCTAATGATCAAAGTACTGCAGATAAAAAGGCTCATTATTCTAGATGGGAAAAATCCAACCAATTGAGCCTTATTGTTATGAAGAGATCCATTGGCGAGCATTTCATTAGTGGTTTGTCAGAAGATACGAATGCAAGATAGTTCCTTATTCATATCGAAGCATGTTGATGTGAAGTATCATTGGATCCGAGAAAAATTAAAAGAGAAGCTCTTCCTACTCGAGAAAGTCCACTCCAACGACAATGGATCCAACATGATGACCAAAACGTTGCCTATGGTGAAACTTGACTCTTTTAGAGAAAAAGTGGGTATCATGGAACTTCTCACGTAAGGTGGAGAGGGAGATTTGTTGGTTGGGTCCACTTTCATGTGGGGCCTAGCCCACATAAAACGAAAAGAAAAGGTGAAAAAGTCAAAAGCAAAAAAGAAAGAAGTGAGTACTACGTGTGTGTGTGTGTGCGCGCGCCTAGAACAAGGAGAGATTAAAAAAGAGAGAGAGAGACACACACAAAGAGGGGGCGTGAGAGACAGGGTATCACTAAGAGGGGGTTAGGACACTAGGAGTGCCAATACTTTTGTACGGCGCTCACTTTGGTGCCAAAACTTTTTTTTTGCTCATTTAAGTGCCACAAGTTTTAAAAAAAGTTCACTTGAGTGTCACTCAGGAGGAAAAGCTAACGTGGCCGCCGGAATGCGACTTGGTTGCCGAGAAACAATATTTTAATATTTTAATTAATTTTTTTGATTTTTTTTGCTTTTTTTTAGGGGCTGTCGAGGGCCACAGTTGACCCTTGTTGGCCGTGGAACCCTTGCCCAAATTGGGCGAGGGCCCTCTCGTCATCGGTCGCGGAATCCTCACCATTGGCCACGAAGGCCTTGGGTGAGGCCATCGCGGCCTCCCCGTGGCTGCCGAGAGCCATTGCGGCCTTGCCGGGGGCCGGATCCGGGCAAGGGCCGCCCGGCCTTCGTCGTCACCGTCGCGAGGTGAGGTCGTCGGTCGCCCGGCCTCACCTAGGGCCTTCGACGGCCTTGCCGGCCTCACCTAGGGCCTTCGTGGCCAACGGTGAAGGGCCCTCGCCTAATTTGGGCGAGAGTTCGGCGGCCGGCGAGGGTCAACGGTGGCCCTTGCCGGCCCTAAAAAAAAGAAAAAAAAAAAAAAAAAAAAAATCATTAAAAAAAATCTATTAAAATATTAAAATATATGTTTTCCGACGCCATGTCGTCGCCTTTTCCGGTGAGTGGACTCAAGTGAACGATTTCACTCCGATTTGGCACTCAAGTGAGCGAAAAAAAAGTTTTGGCACCAAAGTGAGCGCCGTACGAAAATTATGACATTTCTAGTGTACTTACTCCCACTGAGAGGAAGCCAAGGAAAAGAAAAAGAGGGCAAAGCTTTGTGTTGTCAATTCGAATACCAAATGTTGACGGAATTGGCTCAAATTTGAGTATGTTGTTTGTGAGACCAAGGGCTACAAGTTAATGGTTTCATTCGTTGGAAATCTCTTCCGAATTCTCCAATTGTGGTTAGGGTTTTCATACTCCATTTTTGTTTATCCACCTTGTGGTGAGGAATGTGCTTGTATTGTTGATAATGAGTTTTTAATGTGTGATTAGAGAAGAATACTTTGTGTATCTTATTATTCTTAGTGATTAGTGGAAGTTTTTGGGCAATTTGTGATTTTTTCCGCATTGGGTTTCTACATTAAATCCTTGGTGTTGTCATTGGCTTTCTTTTCTTATCATTTGGGCATTATATATTGCTAGTTGTTGCTTGGGTTAAATTAATTTTGATTGGTTTAGTTTCAGGGGAGAAATTGATCCTGAGTTGGTTTTAGTTCTTGGTGAATTGTTCCTCGGTTCTCCCCAACAAAGCGAAAACCCATCTCTTAAATTTATAAAGATACAACTAAAATGGTGAAATAATGAAAAGAGAAGTGAATGGAGTGCGATAATAAATATGAGGGTTAAACCGTGCACATAGTAACAGTACAATAAAGAATAAACATGCTCCTTGCGTAGATCTCAATATGATCCTGCATGAAATGTTTGTCAGTCGTCTCACATTTTTTTTGAAATCCATGCACAGCATGACACGCTTAAGTAATTGCAGAAAAATGCGTTTAGGCGCTATTCTTTGATCTAGACATATCTAAATGAATAGTGTCTACACAAATAACGTTTTTATATACTTATATACATGAGACTAAACGTGTCATAAATAAGGCAAAAATGACTACCGGTACATTAATTATGAAAATAATACTCTAGTATGTTTATTTTTCACATTGGGTTTACCCAATGTTGGAAGCAAGTTGGGGCAAAAATGATTTGAAGGAGACCTATTATGAAAAGGGTTTTGTTGGTATAACAATTTTTGCATTACTGAGAATAATAATTTATTGTGAGTCACAAATTTTTGAAAAAGTGGATCCTACAACAATTTATAATAATTGTTATTTGGATTTTTGTGATGCAGAATAAACTATTATTCTCACAATAGATTAAAAACTGTCATCTAATCATTTCTCTTGCAAAAACTTCCTGAGGAAGCACCTTCGGTGCTGTGCTACTTTAAAATAATTTTTCATTAAGAAAATGTCCGAATGACTTGGTATCCGTCCCGACTCCGACCCAAAAGGGAAAGGGTCGTCTTTTTCGAAACCCATAAAAGAGGCGAAGCTCTCTGTCAGTGACCAAGAGACTTTGAAAAGAAGCAGCTCCTACACTTGCAGGGTTGAAGCGACCATCCAGAGGTGCGCATTTCGTTATCACTCTCGTGTTTTTATGAGCTTGGTTTTACGAAATTCGTTGTGGGTATTAAGAGCGGTTTGGCTCGAACTCGCCGCATCCATTCGTGTGATCTGAATCTGATTCACGCTCTTTTTGTTTGGTTGGAATGGTTGACGCTCTCGTGAGTTAGTGTAGGCAGAAGAAATAGAAGTAGACATGCCCTCGGTTTTCTTTGTTACACGCATCATTGCAGAGCGAGGCTTCCAGATGCCTATTTATGATTTTCCCCAACGGGTGTTGTTTTTAGTGTATCAAGTAAATGTTCTTTCAAGGAACTTTTGCACCTTTACTTATCCCAAGAAAAGTAACAAACTTTCGTGTATTTCTCCATTTTCTCTCGTTTTCCATTAAGATCACCTCACGACTGCTCTCTTCAAGTCCAATATCATTTGGAAATATTACCCAAAGAAGTGACGAAGATCTTATTGTGGCGAGGCGCTTTAGGATAAGCAAAGAAGATCTGAGGTGTCTAAACTTCCACCCTTATTTTCTTTTGCATAATCTGAAGGGGAGCTATAAAAGTCTTTCTTGTCCAAAATCCGATTCCTTCACAATGATTTCTTTATAACTTTTTACATCTTGTCATCTCTTCCAAATAGTTACCCATCGCCAAAGAGAAAACTAGATAATGTGGTTTCCTGCCTAGTTCCCTGGGCCGGTGGCCAACCAAGAACTGAATGAAGAAGAGAAAGATGGAACTAGATGGAAGCAAACGCTAGATAAAATTATCAATCTGCCAAGGGTGAGGTAACAATTTGGTAATTTATTGCGGATAATTCATTAAAAGTGAGAAGTAATAAAAAATCTCTATTGCGGGATATCAATATGTTTTGTGAAATTATTTCTTTTGCAAGATAGTAGTTCAGCCCACCATTTTATTATTTCCATGTGTATGTATATTACTTAATTATTTATGTTTGTCTCATACATTTTGCTACATTTGAGATTTTGTTCAAGATCCGTCCCGAATGGCGAGGTGCATGTACTCTAATTCCATCTTAAATCTATTAGTTCCCATTTATAAAAGAGGACTACACCAAGTAAATTGCTGTACAAACCACGTCCAGTCTCTCCGGGATGATAACACCTGATAAGCGCCCCTTGACTCTATTTCTTCCTTCCCTTTTCACTTCCCTACGTTTCTTAGCAACTTGGTCACTAATATGTAGAAATACCACCACTGCACACATGATGATCGACCAAATCTCCACTGTATCTTAGTCGCAAAGAGCACTGCATAAGTCTCAGCTTCTTCTCTGCATTCAGTGACCCAAAGAATGGCGACAGGAAGAGTGAACTTGAAGCTTCTCGTGGACAAGAGCAAGCAGAAGGTGCTGTTTGCCGAAGGTGGGAAGGACTTTGTCGACTTCCTATTCCACATCCTCGCGTTGCCGGTCGGAACGGTGATCAGGCTCCTTGAGAAAACCGGGATGGAGGGCAGTTTAGGCAATCTCTACGGCAGCATCGAGAACCTGAACGACATGTACATCAAATCTTCCAAGAAAGACATTCTCTTGAATCCCAAAGTACCCGCCTTTCTCTCGGAAATCCCATTTCTGTTGCCTGATACTTCGTCCTTAGATTCAACACCCAAAACCTACTACAGGTGCTCTTACCATTACCATTCGAGCAGTACCTGTAACAAGTATGTGGCTGAGGACCCTTCTGCAAAATGTCCTAATTGCCAAAATTCCATGGACAACCCATTCACTTTTGTCGAACCGCCAGCTGTTAACATGACGGCTGCTGCAGCATCAGCAGCTGTATCGGACAGAAAGGGCGGTTTTGTGCAAGGGGTGGTGACGTACATGGTGATGGACGATCTGGCGGTGAATCCGATGTCGACTATTTCGAGCATTGCTTTGCTCAACAAGTTCAACGTGAAGGAGATTGGGCATCTTGAGGAGAAGGTGGTCAGCTTGGGAATAGATGAGGTAAGCCCATTCCATTCCTTGCGATTCGATGTGTTTAGATTTTAGAAATGCAAACTTTTAGTTCAACGATTGATGTGAAAATCTATTTTAAGAGACGTACAAATTACAAATGAATATTGATCGACGTGAGTTATATTGAAATAAAAAAACAAATTACTGGCTTTGTACCATGAAAGTAATTTCAACTAATTATAGGTACGTATTGGAAAAATTACCAAAAAATTTTTAAACTTATTGCATTTATTATCAATCTTTCAATTGTGCCAATTGTGTACTAAATATTTTCATGATTTGTCAATTGAGTCCATTCGGCCAATTTTGATCGGAAATTACTAACATGGACACCGATAATCTTATGTGGCATTGTTGACACTAATGTTGACATATTTTAATAACATTTTAGTAATTTTTTTATTTTTTTATTTGATTTTTTCCTTTTGTTTTGTTTTGTTTTCTTTACTTTTTTCCTTGACCAAGTGCCGACAACCCTTGCCCAGCACTAGGCAAGGGTCACCCTCGCTAGTGGCTTGTAAGGACGGCCCTTGGCTATGGTTGCAAGGGTAGCCTTGCCCAATCGTGGCCGTTGAGGGTGAACCTTCCCAGGCAAAGCTATCCTTTGTCTATGGCTAGTGAGGGCAGCCCTCGCTAGATTAGGGTGACCTTGTCCAACCCCTCTTTAGCTATCACTTGAGATCGGCCATCGACAAAAAGAAAAGAAAAGAAAATTTGGAAAAAAGAAAATATTGAAAAAATTTTAAAAATTGCCAACATCAACGTCAATATGCCACATATGATTACCAATGCTGACTGGATCATTACGTTAGCGTTTTCCGATTGACATTGGCCAAATAGACTTAATTGACAAAACTTGAAAATGATTATGACTCAATTTGCATAGCTGAAATGTTTAAGACTTAATTAGCATAAGTTCAATAGGTTTAGGACTTTAGTTTGGTAATTTTCCTGATGCTTATTGATTAATACAAATTTTGGCTTTTGTACATTCATTTAATGATGATTGTAGGGTAAAACAAGATTGTGTTCGTGATTATTATAGGGCTCTTAAGGTCCAATATAATTTGATTCGAAATGAAAGAAATCAACTGTTCTTTTTAATTATTTGGTTTTTATAAATCTGAAGGGTATAAAGCTGCTGAGGGCTTCATTTTACTCCAAGAAGGTTCTCACTGATGTCTTCCTCGGTGAGAAGTGAAGGAGATCGTGATATATATGTTCTGGTTTTGTGACTGGGGTTATGCAAGACTTTTTCAACTCTTTCCCGGAATGTTTATCGTCACTACTTATGATATGGTAGTATTTTAATTTGCTCCAAAATATGATGGGACCATGCTGAAGAATGATTGTGTTTAATAGCCGATAATGAATGCTCAAGCATATGTTGGAATTGTGGAACCAATGTAGGCATGCCATATGTAAAATCAACTTGTGCTAGAGAACGCGGGGTGATCAATTTTAAAGTACTTCAACAATGTCCTTGCTAAGTTAGCACCTATGAGCCGTGGTTTGGTCCAATTGAGTGGCCGACTTTCAATCCGTGACAAGTTTTCCCTGAAGTTCTACTGCAAAAGCTCAGATTTGAAGGGGAGATAGAAAGTAGCTTGACTAATCCCCTAAATGAGATCAGCTTAATTTTTTTTTTTTTTTGGAGCTCAAGTCGACTTTGAGTGACTCGAATAGCTTGTTGAGCTGAGTTTGAGCCTAAAGTGTCACGCCCCGACTCTCAAGCACGCGGCAACCCCATTTCACTTGAGGTCTAGTAGTACGACGTCCGAAGTACTGTCGTCGACCAATTTATTTTATCTTGTAATTATGCATATGCAGAAATGAATAGAACTCCCAACCAACAATTAGAAATAACAGGGATAGCAGTAAAGACACAGAGGAAAGACAAAACACCATTTTTATAATTACAGCACATATAAACACGCCTTACTATAGGCGAAAAGCGGATGCCTACTCAAAAAGGGACCGGCCTGACTAACCTAACACTGTACAAGTGGGGAGAGTGGCTCGTCAAAAAGAGGAGTAGGCCACAGCTGCCTACTCATTGAACTCAAAGGGATCACCCTCCTCGATCCTCGGGTTGCAGATCTCGCCGTCAGGGGGATCCAAGTCATAAGATCCCAGATCTCCTCGGTTGGCCCCACAAAAGGAGCCGGCCCATCAAAACCACGGATGGGACCATACAAAATGCCTCCCTGCCTGAGGAACCACGCCTTGAAGATGTGAGGTGCGTGATGGTCCCTCGACCCCTTCATCCACCCACACGGTAGTCATGTGGTGCTCGTACACAAAATTGCGCCCCGAGGTAGGCCGTGTGGTAATGGTGGTGCTCTTGCCCACCGGGACGCCGAAGCGTGCCGGGTATTGCGTTATCTAGGGCCTGAAAAGGTTAACCACGACGGGTTGAGATAAACTCAGCAAGTTAAAGTCTTAAGCCTTAGTTAGGAACTTCGCTCACCTCAGGAGTTTAACATATAACATAAACCGTCAAATCACCCAACTCCCCCTCAGAGAAATAATTGCAAAAGATAATTTAATAATCAGGCACAACCATAGGCGACCTTACCTAACCTTGGCACACGCGACCTGCATAAACTGTTAGTTAAATCATCATGACATTAAGAGGCATGCGAATATTAGAGCATTGCATCCAGTTTTCTCATATCTCAACATCCACACATGCTCCAATTATTACGACCCTTAGGGCCATGGCACAACCTTATAGTTGGCGGTCAACTGGTCGTAGACTAGGCATCGTCCTCCTCCATGAGGCACGGCGACGTTGTGGGCTCTCTCCCAATCGACGGCATTTCCTAAGAAGTATGGGTCCGGCCTCTACCGCGACTTCGCAACCGACCACTGTCAGGGAACCGACCGAAGTCAGGCGACTAAAAGGCCACGGCACAACCCTAAGGGTTGGTGGTCTACCGGCAGTACCGAGCTCTCCTCTTAATGTGATCATGCAACATATCATCAATCAATTCATTCATTTCTTTGCTCTGTCGTGAATGCACATATAGTTCGTGCTCACGCAACATGCTATTGCAGTTGACACACGTATAATGTCATGCAGTACAATCCAATCACTCGTGAAAATTTCGACAAACCAAAATTTAATTCCAACCAAGCCTTAATAAACAAGAACACAACAATTTGAGACCAAAATTTGCTTTTGTATGAATAGTGCCGAGTGAACAGTAAATTGTGAATAGTAAATTCGTCCGAAATTAATTAATTAAATAAAAATAAATAAACTTAACCATAGTTAATCATTTAACCCAACCATAGTCAATTTAACCTAACCATGATTAAAATCTAACCTTGGTTACTTTAAAACTAACCTTAGTTACTTTAATTAATTAACCTTAGTTACTTTATTACTAACTATGGTCAATTAACTAACCCTAGTCAACCTTAATTAACTCAGCCACCATTAACAAACTAACCCATAATTAACCAAGCACAAAAATTAAACTAATTAATCCCTAAGCAAGATTAACCCTAAACAAGGATTAGGGGTTAATCTCGATAAACTCGCCAATTGGAAGACTCAAAACAAAAATACATCAAACTGAAAACAAATTTTGTGTTAAGCCTACGCTGAAGCTGGATAGAGCTTTCCCAACCTCAAGCCCACTTCGTGCTTCGACGTACCTTCCTAAATCAGAGGGGCGCAAATTTGTGCCATTCATGGCAGTGAAACCTCTTTTTATTTTTCATTTTTTAAAAGTGGTTCTTTCCTGATGGCCAAGCAGTGAAGCTTCAGGAAGCTGTAGAGTGAAGTTTTGCTTCTTAATTTTACATAACCAACCGCTTCGGAAGTCTAGTAGAATATTTTTTGGTAAAATCCCGCAAAAACTCCTAATTTTTTCACATTGAACACCAATATCCCAAAAGTTATTTTCGTCTCACTAATACCCTAAATTTGTACTAGTAACCCAAAAGGGCTCATGTTAGACTTCCGTCCTGAATGGACGTTAAAAATCTGATGTGATAATAATCAGGACAATGCCACACGAACGGATTTGATGCGGCAATTGATACACGCTACTATGTAGACCAAAAGCATCGGATTTTTAACCACCATTTATATGGAAGTCTAAAGAAAGGTCATATTAGAATATTGGTGAAACGAAAAAAATGTTTGGAGTATTTGTATATCGTGTGAAAAAGTTTATGACTTTCATGGTATTCATCCAAAACAAATTTTCAAACATGAAAACGAATCGTTTTTGTGTAGTTAAAGAATCAAATTACCCGTTAATGCATAGCGCTCTCAGTGCGAGGATACTGCATAGCCAACCTAATTCACTAGCTCTCTGTTTTGTAGGCCATAGAAATTTCTTAATGTCCAATCAACTTCATCATTTCTCATTTTATTATTTTAGTTATCGAAGGATAACAAAATATCCATTCCATATTTGCTTCTAGAGAAAAAATATATGCACTGTGATAAAAGAAGGAAATAATGCTAATTATTTTTTTGAGAAAAATTACTAAAAAGTCATAAACTTATCACATTTATATCAATTTAGTTATAAATATTTTTTTACGATTTGCCAATAAAGTTATTTTGGCAATTTTGACCGGAAAAAGTTTAATGTAGCAATCTAAGCAGTACCAACCATCCTATGTGGTGTGATCGACGTTGACATTTATATTTTTAAAATTTTTTTTTAAATTTTTTTTTTTTTTTTTTTTCCTTTTCGCTTGTGGCCGGTCTCAAGCGATGGTTAGAGATCGAAGAGGCGGCCACGGGCGATGGTCCTCACCCGAGGGCCATGACCCTCACCAACGGCCATTGGGGGCTCAATGGCCCTCGTTGGCCTCAATAAAGCAATGAAAGAAAGAAAAGAAAGAAAAATAAATAAATAAATTCATTTTATTAAAATTGGAAAATTGTCCATATCGGTATTGTTGATGCTATATCGAATGGCCAGCGTCCACGTCAACGATTTTTGACCATTAATCGGGTGGACTGTACTGATAAATTGTCAAACAATGTAGGATTCAATTGGCTAAATTAAAATGTTTAGGTTTAAATTAAATAACTTTTTTGATAATTTTTCATTTTATTTCTCCATCCAATTAAAGTTATTAACTCGATTGGAAAATGAAAAATATCACCTGCGCGAGTGGCGCGTCCACGAAAACTGATGCTGATCATGTTAAAGTGTGTCGGCTGGGTCCACCTTCATGTGGGGCTAAGCTAGCATAAACCAAAAATAAAATAAAAGACGTCAAAAAGTCAAAAGCAAAATAGAAAGAAGTGAGTGCATCATGCGTGTGCCCCAGAGCAAGGACATAGACAAAAAAACAAAGGGAGCAGGCATGAGCTAAGTAGCATCGATATCGATACGTGACATGATATAATATGTCAATACGTCATTTATGAGAAAATAGAGAATTTCGATACATTGGAATACGTTGTATATTAAATATGTATTTTTATATATAAATAATAAATTCGCATTTTTATAATTATTTCAATCAAATTAATTTGATTCAAATTCACAAATAAATAATAAAAAAATAATACTCTAGTATGTTTATTTTTCACATTGGGTTTACCCAATGTTGGAAGCCAGTCAGGGCGAAAATGGTTCGAAGGAGACCTATTACGAAAATGGTTTTACTAATATAATGGTCTTTGTGTTACTATGAGAATAATAATTTGTTGCGAGTTACAAATTCTTGAAGGAGTGGGCCTTACAACAATTAATAATTATTTGTTATTTGGATTTTTATGATCCAGAATAAACTATTATTCTCACAATAGATTAAAGGACTGTCATCTAATCATTTCTCTTGCAAAAACTTCCCGAGGAAGCACCTTCGGTGCTGGTGCTGTGCTACTTTAAAAGAATTTTTCATTAAGAAATTGTCTGAATGACTCGGTGTCCGTCCCGACTCCGACCCAAAAGAAAAAGGGCCGTCTTTTTCAAAACCCATAAAAGAGGCGAAGCTCTCTGTCAGTGACCAAGAGACTTTGAAAAGAAGCAGCTCCTACACTTGCAGGATTGAAGCGACCATCCAGAGGTGCGCATTTCGTTATCACTCTCGTGTTTTTATGAGCTCGGTTTTACGAAATTCGTTGTGGGTATTAAGAGCGGTTTGGCTCGAACTCGCCGCATCCATTCGTGTGATCTGAATCTGATTCACGCTCTTTTTGTTTGGTTGGAATGGTTGACGCTCTCGTGAGTTAGTGTAGGCAGAAGAAATAGAAGTAGACATGCCCTCGTTTTTCTTTGTTACACGCATCATTGCAGAGCGAGGCTTCCAGATGCCTATTTATGATTTTCCCCAACGGGTGTTGTTTTTAGTGTATCAAGTAAATGTTCTTTCAAGGAACTTTTGCACCTTTACTTGTCCCAAGAAAAGTAACAAACTTTTGTGTATTTCTCCATTTTCTCTTGTTTTCCATTAAGATCACCTCACGACTGCTCTCTTCTAGTCCGATATCATTTGGAAATATTACCCAAAGAAGAGACGAAGATCTTATTGTGGCGAGGCGCTGTAGGATAAGCAAAGAAGATCTGAGGTGTCTAAACTTCCACCCTTATTTTCTTTTGCATAATCCGAAGGGGAGCTATAAAAGTCTTTCTTGTCCAAAATCCGATTCCTCCACAATGATTTCTTTATAACTTTTTACATCTTGTCTTCTCTTCCAAATAGTTACCCATCGCCAAAGAGAAAATTAGATAATGTGGTTTCCTGCCTAGTTCCCTGTGCCGGTGGCCTACCATGAACTGAATGAGGAAGAGAAAGATGGAACTAGATGGAAGCAAACGCTAGATAAAATTATCAATCTGTCAAGGGTGAGGTAACAATTTGGTAATTTATTGCAGATACTTCATTAAAAGTGAGAAGTAATATAAAAAATCTCTATTGCGGGATATCAATATGTTTTGTGAAATTATTTCTTTTGCAAGATAGTAGTTCAGCCCACCATTTTATTATTTCCATGTGTATGTATGTTACTTAATTATTTATGTTTGTCTCATACATTTTGCTACATTTGAGATTTTGTTCAAGATCCGTCCCGATTGGCGAGGTGCTTGTACTCTAATTCCATCTTAAATCTAGTAGTTCCCATTTATAAATGAGAAGGACTACACCAATTAAATTGCTGTACAAACCACGTCCAGTCTCTCCGAGATGATCACACCTGATCATCGCCCCTTGACTCTATTTCTTCCTTCCCCTTTCACTTCTCTACGTTTCTTAGCAACTTGGCCCCTAATATGTATAAATACCGCCACTGCACACATGACGATCGACCAAATCTCCACTGTATCTTAATCGCAAAGAGCACTGCATAAGTCTCAGCTTCTTCTCTGCATTCAGTGACCCAAAGAATGGCGACAGGAAGAGTGAACTTGAAGCTTCTCGTGGACAAGAGCAACCAGAAGGTGCTGTTCGCCGAAGGTGGGAAGGACTTTGTGGACTTCCTCTTCCACATCCTCGCATTGCCGGTCGGAACGGTGATCAGGCTCCTTGAGAAAACCGGGATGGAGGGCAGTTTAGGCAATCTCTATGGCAGCATCGAGAACCTGAACGACATGTACATCAAATCTTCCAAGAAAGACATTCTCTTGAATCCCAAAGCACCCGCCTTTCTCTCGGAAATCCCATTTCTGTTGCCTGAGACTTCGTCCTTAGATTCAACACCCAAAACCTACTACAGGTGCTCTTACCGTTCGAGCAGTAACTGTGGCAACTATGTGGCCGAGGACCCTTCTGCAAAATGTCCTAATTGCCAAAATTCCATGAGCCACCCATTCACTTTTGTCGAATCGCCAGCTGTTAACATGACGGTTGCTGCAGCATCAGCCGCTGCATCGGACAGTAAGGGCGGTTTTGTGCAAGGGGTGGTGACGTACATGGTGATGGACGATCTGGCGGTGAATCCGATGTCGACTATTTCGAGCATTGCTTTGCTCAACAATTTCAACGTGAAGGAGATTGGGCATCTTGAGGAGAAGGTGGTCAGCTTGGGAATAGATGAGGTAAGCCCATTCCATCCCTTGCGAGTAGATGTGTTTAGATTTTAGAAATGCAAACTTTTTAGTTCAACGATTTATGTGAAAATCTATCTTAATAGACATACAAATTACAAATGAATATTGATCGACGTGAGTTGTATTGAAATAAAAAAAATAAATTACCGGCTCTGTACCATGAAAGTAATTTCAACTAATTATATGTACGTATTGGGAAAATTACCAAAAAAGTTTTAAACTTATTGCATTTATTATCAATCTTTCAATTGTACAATTGTGTACTAAACATTTTCATGATTTGTCAATTGAGTCCATTCGGTTAATTTTGATCGAAAATTGCTAACTTAGACACTAATAGTCTTATGTGATATTGTTGACACTAATGTTGACATATTTTAATAACATTTTAGTAATTTTTTTTTTTTTATTTTTAATTTGATTTTTTTCCTTTTTTTTTTGTTTTGTTTTGTTTTGTTTTCTTTACTTTTTCCTTAACCAAGTGCCGACAACCCTTGCCCAGCATTGGGCGAGGGTCACCCTCGCTAGTGGCTTGTAAGGATGGCCCTCAGCTATGGTTGACAAGGGTAGCCTCACCCAATCGTGGTCGTCGAGGGTGACCCTTGCCTAGGTGAGGCTATCCTTTGCCTATGGCTAGTGAGGGCGGCCCTCGCCAGATTAGGGTGACCTTGCCCGGCTCCTCTTTAGCTATCACTTGAGATCAGCCACTGACAAAAAGGAAAGAAAAGAAATAAAATAAATTGGAAAAAAGAAAATATTGGAAAAATTTTAAAAATTGCCAACATTAGCATGAATATGCCACATATGATGACCACGCTGATTGGACCATCATGTTAGCGTTTCCCGATCGACATTGGCCAAATGGACTTAATTGACAAAACGTGAAAATGATTATGACTTAATTTGCAAAGCTGAAATATTTAAGACTGAATTGATATAAGTTCAATAGGTTTATGACTTTTTTTTTTTGTAATTTTCCCGATTCTTATTTATTAATACAAATTTTAGCTTTTGTACATTGATTTAATGATGCTTGTAGGGTAAAACAAGATTGTGTTCGTGATTATTACAGGGCTCTTAAAGTCCAATATAATTTGATCCGAAATGAAAGAAATCAACCGTTCTTTTTAATTATTTGGTTTTTGTAAATCTGAAGGGTATAAAGCTGCTGAGGGCTTCATTTTACTCCAAGAAGGTTCTCACTGATGTCTTCCTCGGTGAGAAGTGAAGAGATCGTGATATATATGTTCTGGTTTTGTGACTGGGGTTATGCAAGACTTTAGTGTGGATTGACTTTTTCAACTCTTTTCCGGAATGTTTATCGTCACTACTTATGATATGGTAGTATTTTAATTTGCTCCAAAATATGATGGGACAATGCTGAAGGATGATTATGTGTTTAATAGCCGATAATGAATGCTCAAGCATATGTTGGAATTGTGGAACCAATGTAGGCATGCCATATGTAAAATCAACTTGTGCTAGAGAACGCGGGGTGATCAATTTTAAAGTACTTCAACAATGTCCTTGCTAAGTTAGCACCTATGAGCCGTGGTTTGGTCCAATTGAGTGGCCGACTTTCGATCCGTGACAAGTTTTCCCTGAAGTTCTACTGCAAAAGCTCAGATTTGAAGGGGAGATAGAAAGTAGCTTGACTAATCCCCTAAATGAGATCAGCTTAATTTTTTTTTGGAGCTCAAGTCGACTTTGAGTGACTCGAATAGCTTGTTGAGCTAAGTTTGAGCCTAAAGTGTCACGCCCGACTCTTGAGCATGTGGCAACCCCATTTCACTTGAGGTCTAGTTGTACGACGTCTCAGGTACTATCGTCGACCAATTCATTTTATCTTGTAATTATGCACATGCACAAATGAATAAAACTCCCAACCAACAATTAGAAACAACAGGGATAGCAATAAAGACACAAAGGAAAGACAAAACACCATTTTTATATATTCGAAGGTTAGCCCAAACTACAACACATATAAACATGCCTTACTATAGGCGAAAAGCCGAGGCCTACTCAAAAAGGGACCAGCCTGGCTAACCTAACACTGTACAAGTGGGAGAGTGGCTTGTCAAAAAGGGGAGCATGCCACAGCTGCCTACTCGCTGGCCTCAAAGGGATCACTCTCCCCGATCCTCGGGTCGCAAATCTCGCCGTTAGGGAGATCCAAGTCCATAGGATCCCAGACCTCCTTGGTCGGCCCCACAGGAGGAGCCGGCCCATCAAAACCATGGAGGGACCATACAAAATGCCTCCTTGCCTGAGGAACCACGCCTTGAAGACGTGAGGCGCGCGATGGTCCCTCAACCCTTCATCCACCCACACGGTAGTCACGTGGTGCTCGTACACAAAATTGCGGCCTGGGGTGGGCCGTGTGGTAATGGTGGTGCTCTTGCCCACCGGGACACCAAAGTGTGCCGGATACTGCGTCATCTAGGGCCTGAAAAGGTTAACCACGACGGGTTGAGATAAATTCAGCAAGTTAAAATCCTAAGCCTTGATTAGGAACTTCGCTCGCCTAAGAGTCTAACATACAACCTAAACCATCAAATCACCCACTCCACCTCAGAGAAATAATTGCAAAAGACAGTTTAATAATCAGGCACAACCACAGGCAACCTTACCTAGCCTTGGCACACGCGACCTGCAGAAACTGTCAATTAAATCATCCTAACATTAAGAGGCATGCGAATAATCAGAGCATTACACACAGTTTTCTCATGTCTAAACATCTACACATGCTCCGATTATTACGACTCCTAGAACCATAGCACAACCTTATAGTTGGCGGTCAACTAGTCGTAAACCAGGCATCGTCCTCTCCCATGAGGCACAGCGACGTCGTGGGCTCTCCCCCAATCGACGGCATTCCCTAAGGAGCATGGGTCCGGCCTCTACCGCGACAGGCAATCGACCGAAGTCAGGCGACCAAAAGGCCACGGCACAACCCCAAGGGTTGGTGGTCTACCGGCAGCACCAGGCTCTCCTCTTAATGTGACCATGCAACATATCATCAATCAATTCATTCATTTCTTTGCTTTGTCATAAATGCACATACAGTTCGTGCTCATGTAACAAGCTATTGCAGTTGATACACGTATAATGTCATGCAGTACAATCCAATCACTCGTGAAAATTTCGACAAACCAAAATTAAAATCCAACCAATCAACAATCATGTACATTCCCTAATTCTCGGTAATAATCAACAATTTGCACTTCAATAAGCCTTAATAATCAAGAACACAACAATTTGAGACCCAAATTTGCTCCTGTATGAATAGTGCCGAGTGAACAATAATTGTGAACACTAAATTGTGAATAGTGAATTCGTCCGAAATTAATTAATTAAATAAAAATAAATAAACTTAACCATAGTTAATCAATTAACCCAACCATAGTCAATTTAACCTAACCATGATTAAAATCTAACATTAGTTACTTTAATTAATTAACCTTAGTTACTTTATTACTAACTATGGTCAATTAACTAACCCTAGTCAACCTTAATTAACTCAGCCACCATTAACATACTAACCCATAATTAACCAAGCACAAAAATTAAACTAATTAACCCCTAAACAAGGATTAGGGGTTAATCTTGATAAACTCGCTAATTGGAAGACTCAAAACAAAAATACATCAAACTGAAAACAAATTTTGTGTTAAGCCTACGCTGAAGCTGGATAGAGCTTTCCCAACCTCAAGCCCACTTTGTGCTTCGACGTACCTTCCTAAATCAGAGGGGCGCAAATTTGTGCCATTCATGGCGGTGAAACCTCTTTTTATTTTTCATTTTTTAAAACTGGTTCTTTCCTGATGGCCAAGCAGTGAAGCTTCAGGAAGCTGTAGAGTGAAGTTTTTCTTCTTAATTTTACATAACCAACCGCTTCGGAAGTCTAGTAGAATATTTTTTGGTAAAATCCCACAAAAACTCCTAATTTTTTCACATTGAACACCAAATATCCCAAAAGTTATTTTCGTCTCACTAATACCCTAAATTTGTACTAGTAACCCAAAAAGGGCTCATGTTAGACTTCCGTCCTGAATGGACGTTAAAAATCCGATGTGATAATAATCAGGGACAATGCCACACTAACGGATTTGATGTGGCAATTGATACACGCTACTATGTAGACCAAAAGCATCGGATTTTTAACCACCATTTATATGGAAGTCTAAAGAAAGGTCATATTAGAATATTGGTGAAACGAAAAAAATGTTAGGAGTATTTATATATCATGTGAAAAAGTTTTTGACTTTCATGGTATTCATCCACAACAAATTTTCAAACATGAAAACGAATCGTTTTTGTGTAGTTAAAGAATCAAATTACCCGTTAATGCATAGCGCCCTCGGTGTGAGGTTACTGCATAGCCAACCTAATTCACTGGTTCTCTGTTTTGTAGGCCATAGAAATTTCTTAATGTCCAATCAACTTCATCATTTCTCATTTTATTATTTTAGTTATCGAAGGAATAACAAAATATTCATTCCATATTTGCTTCTAGAGAAAAAAAATATGCATTGTGATAAAAGAAGGAAATAATGCTAATTATTTTTTTGATAAAAATTACTAAAAAGTCATAAACTTATCACATTTATATCAATTTAGTTATAAATATTTTTTTACGATTTGCCAATAAAGTTATTTTGGCAATTTTGACCGGAAAAAGTTTAACGTAGCAATCTAGGCAGTACCAACCATCCTATGTGGTGTGATCAATGTTGACATTTAATTTTGTTAAAATATTTTTCTAAATTTTTTATATTTTTTTCTTTCCTTTTCGCTTATGGCCAGTCTCAAGCGATGGTCAGAGATCGAAGATTGGTCACGGGCGATGGTCCTCACCCGAGGGTCATGACCCTCACCAACGGCCAGTGAGGGCTCAATGGCCCTCGTTGGCCTCAATAAAGCAAAAAAAGAAAGAAAAGAAAGAAAAATAAATAAATAAATTCATTTTTTTTAATTGGAAAATTGTCCATATCGGTATTGTTGATGCTATATAGGATGGCCGGCGTCCACGTTAGCGATTTTTGATCATTAATCGGGTGGACTATACTGATAAATTGTCAAACAATGTAGGATTCAATTGGCTAAATTAAAATATTTAGGTTTAAATTAAAAATATAATAAATTTATAACTTTTTTGATAATTTCTCATTTTATTTCTCCATCCAATTAAAGTTATTAACTCGATTGAAAAATGAAAAATATCACCTGCGCGAGTGGCGCGTCCATGAAAACTGATGCTGATCATGTTAAAGTGTGTCGGCTGGGTCCACCTTCATGTGGGGCTAAGCTAGCATAAACCAAAAATAAAATAAAAGAAGTCAAAAAGTCAAAAGCAAAAGAGAAAGAAGTGAGTGCATCATGCGTGTGCCCCAGAGCAAGGACATAGACAAAAAAACAAAGGGAGCGGGCATGAGCTAAGTAGCACCGATATCGATACGTGACACGATACGATATACCAATACGTCATTTTTGAGAAAATAGAGAATTTCGACATATTGGGACACGTTGTATATTAAATGTGTATTTTTATATATAAATAATAAATTCTCAATTTTATAATTATTTCAATCAAATTAATTTGATTCAAATTCATAAATAAATAATAAATAAAAGAGCCTAGAATGAATTTACACTAAAAACATTAATCTACCATTTGTTAATATCATTTATTATTTCAATTTGACAAATTTAACTATATTCCATCTCAATAATACATAAAACTTGGAGGAAAAAAAATCCACATTCCACTATTAAATTTAACATTTAACAATAAGTCAAAAAAATCCACATTTCGCTATCAAATATAACAAGAAGTCTTTCCTCATTTGTTATCTTTATTATTTTTATTTTTTTACATATTTACATTTGCCCTCTCATTTATTAAAATTTTTAAAATTGAACCCGTGCGTGTTGGATTTCCAGACTCGTGTGTCAGAGCATGTGTAGAGAGTTGACCACGTGTCGGATTTTCTGACACCTGTTGATTGCGTGTCGGAACGTGTTGGAGCGCGTTGGACACATGTCGGAGTGTCGGACACGACATGAAGGCTTCCGGAGAATATTGGTGCTTCATAGAGCGTGAGAGACATGGTCTCACCAAGAGGAAGCTAAGAAGAAAGAGAAAGAGGGCAAAGCTTTATGGTCTTGAGCCATACGTTGACGGAATAGGCTCAAATTTGAACATGTTATTCGTGAGACTAATGGCTATGAGTTGATTCCTTTTGTTCGTTGAGAATCTCCTCCAAATTCTCCGATCATGGTTAGGGTTTTCTTGCCCCTTTTGTATTTATCTACCTTTATGGTGAGGAAATATGCTTGTATTGTTGATGTTAAGTCTCTAATATGTGACTATAGAAGAATACTTTGTGTATCCTATTATTCTTAGTGATTAGTGGAAGTTTTTTTGGACTGTCTGTGATTTTTCCCGCATTGGGATTCCACGTTAAATCCTTGGTGTTGTTATTGACTTTGTTTTCTTATCATTTTGGTATTATATATTGTTTGTTATTGCTGGGGTTAAGTTGATTTCGGTTGAAATTGATCCTAGATAGGGTTTAGTTCTTGCTCAATTGTTGCACTATTGTTCATTGAGAATCTCCTCCAAATTCTCCGATCATGGTTAAGGTTTTCTTGCCCCTTTTGTATTTATCTACCTTTATGGTGAGGAAATATGCTTGTATTGTTGATGTTAAGTCTCTAATATGTGACTATAGAAGAATACTTTGTGTATCATATTATTCTTAGTGATTAGTGGAAGTTTTTGGACTGTCTGTGATTTTTCCCTCATTGGGATTCCACGTTAAATCCTTGGTGTTGTTATTGACTTTGTTTTCTTATCGTTTTGGTATTATATATTGTTTGTTATTGCTAGGGTTAAGTTGATTTCGGTTGAAATTGATCCTAGATAGGGTTTAGTTCTTGGTCAATTGTTGCACTATTCCCCAATAAAGTGGTATAGAGCTAGCGTTGAGGTTCTAGTGATTAATGAAGGAAACTAGTGGCATAATGTTTAAGTTAAATGCCTCCAATTGGAAGCCTCAAATGGAAGACATGTTATATTGAAAAGTTTGTTTAATCCCATTGAGGGTGATGGGGCTAAAAATGATAAGGAAGATAAAGAGTGGGAGAGAATAAATAAAAAAGCAGTTGAGTTTATTAGACAATGGATTGATGATAGTATGTTTCATCATATTGCTCAAGAGACAAAAGTGAACACTTTGTGGAAGAAATTACAAGGGTTAAACCGTGCACATAGTAATAGTACAATAAAGAATAAACATGCTCCTTGCGTAGATCTCAATATAATTCCGCATGAAATGTTTGTCAGTCGTCTCACATTTTTTGAAATCCATGCACAGCATGACACACTTAAGTAATTGCAGAAAAAATGCGTTTAGGCACTATTCTCTGATCTATTTAGATATAGTCGTGTCTACATAAATAACATTTTGATATATTTATATACATGTGACTAAACGTGTCATAAATAAGGCAAAAATGACTGCCGGTATGTTAATTATGAAAATAATACTCTAGTATGTTTATTTTTCACATTGGGTTTACCCAATGTCGTAAGCCAGTCAGGGCGAAAAGGGTTTTACTAGTATAATAGTCTTTGTATTACTATGAGAATAATAATTTGTTGCGAGTTACAAATTCTTGAAGGAGAGGACCTTACAACAATTAATAATTATTTGTTATTTTGATTTTTATGATCTAGAATAGACTGTTATTCTCACAATAGATTAAAAGACTATCATTTAATCATTTCTCTTGCAAAAACTTCCTGAGGAAGCACCTTCGGTGCTGGTGCTGTGTCACTTTAAAAGAATTTTTCATTAAGAAATTGTCTGAATGACTCGGTATCCGTCCCGACTCCGACACAAAAGAAAAAGGGCCATCTTTTTCAAAACCCATAAAAGAGGCGAAGCTCTCTGTCAGTGACCAAGAGACTTTGAAAAGAAGCAGCTCCTACACTTGCAGGATTGAAGCGACCATCCAGAGGTGCGCATTTCGTTATCTCTCTCGTGGTTTTATGAGCTTGGTTTTTACGAAATTCGTTGTGGGTATTAAGAGCGGTTTGGCTCGAACTCGCCGCATCCATTCGTGTGATCTGAATCTGATTCACGCTCTTTTTGTTTGGTTGGAATGGTTGACGCTCTCGTGAGTTAGTGTAGGCAGAAGAAATAGAAGTAGACATGCCCTCGTTTTTCTTTGTTAGATGCATCATTGCAGAGCGAGGCTTCCACATGCCTATTTATGATTTTCCCCAACGGGTGTTGTTTTTAGTGTATCAAGTAAATGTTCTTTCAAGGAACTTTTGCACCTTTACTTATCCCAAGAAAAGCAACAAACTTTCGTGTATTTGTCCATTTTCTCTCGTTTTCCATTAAGATCACCTCACGACTGCTCTCTTCAAGTCCAACATCATTTGGAAATATTACCCAAAGAAGAGACGAAGATCTTATTGTGGCGAGGCGCTGTAGGATAAGCGAAGAAGATCTGAGGTGTCTAAACTTCCACCCTTATTTTCTTTTGCATAATCCGAAGGGGAGCTATAAAAGTCTTTCTTGTCCAAAATCCGATTCCTTCACAATGATTTCTTTATAACTTTTTACATCTTGTCATCTCTTCCAAATAGTTACCCATCGCCAAAGAGAAAATTAGATAATGTGGTTTCCTGCCTAGTTCCCTGGGCCGGTGGCCTACCATGAACTGAATGAGGAAGAGAAAGGTGGAACTAGATGGAAGCAAACGCTAGATAAAATTATCAATCTGCCAAGGGTGAGGTAACAATTTGGTAATTTATTGCGGATACTTCATTAAAAGTGAGAAGTAACAAAAAAAAATCTCTATTGCGGGATATCAATATGTTTTGTGAAATTATTTCTTTTGCAAGATAGTAGTTCAGCCCACCATTTTATTATTTCCATGTGTATGTATATTACTTAATTATTTATGTTTGTCTCGTACATTTTGCTACATTTGAGATTTTGTTCAAGATCCGTCCCGATTGGCGAGGTGCTTGTACTCTAATTCCATCTTAAAAATAGTAGTTCCCATTTATAAATGAGAAGGACTACACCAATTAAATTGCTGTACAAACCACGTCCAGTCTCTCAGAGATGATCACACCTGATAATCGCCCCTTGACTCTATTTCTTCCTTCCCCTTTCACTTCTCTACGTTTCTTAGCAACTTGGCCCCTAATATGTATAAATACCGCCACTGCACACATGACGATCGACCAAATCTCCACTGTATCTTAGTCGCAATGAGCACTGCATAAGTCTTAGCTTCTTCTCTGCATTCAGTGGCCCCAAGAATGGCGACAGGAAGAGTGAACTTGAAGCTTCTCGTGGACAAGAGCAATCAGAAGGTGCTGTTCGCCGAAGGTGGGAAGGACTTTGTCGACTTCCTCTTCCACATCCTCGCGTTGCCGGTCGGAACGGTGATCAGGCTCCTTGAGAAAACCGGGATGGAGGGCAGTTTAGGCAATCTCTACGGCAGCATCGAGAACCTGAACGACATGTACATCAAATCTTCCAAGAAAGACATTCTCTTGAATCCCAAAGCACCCGCCTTTCTCTCGGAAATCCCATTTCTGTTGCCTGAGACTTCGTCCTTAGATCCAACACCCAAAACCTACTACAGGTGCTCTTACCATTCGCGCAGTAACTGTGGTGGCACCTTTTAGTGTGCTTTGTTTGTTTACCTTTAATACAATCAACACACACTCCAACGTCAGTAAAATCCAAATTTGGAAGAATTTCATTCTTCACTAATTTTTGCATTCTTTCTTTGGATATATGACCCAAACGTTTATGCCACAAGTAAGCAGAATTCTCATTCACCAAACTTCGTTTAGTGCCAACATTATGATGCAAGGTCATTAATGTCTCAACAAAAGAATTATCAAGTCTAAATTTGTAGAGATCATCACATAAAGTTCTAGTTCCAATAAGAGTATCACTCTTAAATAACTGAAAGATCAAGAACCAAACTTACAATAAAAATCCCGCTACATCAAGTCTTGGCAAAGAAACTAAATTACGAGAAAATGTAGGTACATAAAGGGTTGAAACAAATCCAAATAATGCCCGTATCTAAGATCAAACGGTAAGTGCCAATGCCTTCAACTGGAGCTTTGTTTTGTTCCCGTAATCACATAACTTTCATTTGGCTTTATGGTTTGGATCGTAAGAAATCATCGTATTTGACACATGAGTGGTCGAGAATCAATCCACCAAGTATTATGAGGAACTTGAGTAAAGTTTGATTCAAAACATACTAAAGCACAATGCTTACCTTTCTTTTCGAACCAAGCCTTATGTTTGACAATCTTTCTTCAAGTGTCCAATTTTTTGTTGCAAAAATGACACTTAATAAGGTGTGTTCCTTCTTGTGGATTTCGAAGCCTTTGAAGAATCATTCGGGACGTGTAATCCTTTCTTCTTGCTCCTTCCACCTTTCCTTTTGGAATTCCTTTGAGCTTCTTGATGACTTGAGAGATGAGCGATCCCATTTCTGTTGCCTGAGACTTCGTCCTTAGATCCAACACCCAAAACCTACTACAGACTTCAAGGTTTGGCCACTTTGGTGACTAACAAACCATTCATAATATGAATTTTTAATATTGTAAAATACAAATATTTACCAAATTGCACGCAAGGACAAAACCGTGCTCAGTAAATAAATAGCATAGGGACAAAACTATAATTTTATTTTTGAAAGCAGCAAGGGGCATAACCGTAAATTACCCGGAGGGCAGTGCGCGGTGCGCGAAGGCGCGTGCAGTGCACGTGCCTTGACTATGTGGCCGAGGACCCTTCTGCAATATGTCCTAGTGGCCGAGGACCCTTCCGCAATATGTCCTTTGCCAAAATTCCATGAGCCACCCATTCACTTTTGTCGAATCGCCAGCTGTTAACATGACGGTTGCTGCAGCATCAGCCGCTGCATCGGACAGTAAGGGCGGTTTTGTGCAAGGGGTGGTGACGTACATGGTGATGGACGATCTGGCGGTGAATCCGATGTCGACTATTTCGAGCATTGCTTTGCTCAACAATTTCAACGTGAAGGAGATTGGGCATCTTGAGGAGAAGGTGGTCAGCTTGGGAATAGATGAGGTAAGCACATTCCATTCCTTGCGATTCGATGTGTTTAGATTTTAGAAATGAAAACTTTTTAGTTCAACGATTGATGTGAAAATCTATTTTAAGAGACGTACAAATTACAAATGAATATTGATCGACGTGAGTTGTATTGGAATAAAAAAACAAATTACTGGCTCTGTACCATGAAAGTAATTTCAACTAATTATAGGTACGTATTGGGAAAATTACCAAAAAAGTTTTAAACTTATTGCATTTATTATCAATCTTTCAATTGTGCCAATTGTGTACTAAACATTTTCATGATTTGTCAATTGAGTCCATTCGGTCAATTTTGATCGGAAATTGCTAACGTGGACACTGATCGTCTTATGTGGCATTGTTGACACTAATGTTGACATATCTTAATAACATTTTAGTAATTTCTTTATTTTTTATTTGATTTTTTCTCTTTTTTTTTGTTTTGTTTTGTTCTGTTTTCTTTACTTTTTTCCTTAACCAAGTGCCGACAACCCTTGCCCAGCACTGGGCAAGGGTCACCCTTGCTAGTGGCTTGTAAGGACGGCCATTGGCTATGGTTGCAAGGGTAGCCTCGCCCAATCATGGCCGTCGAGGGTGACCCTTGCCCAGGCGAGGCTATCGTTTGTCTATGGCTAGTGAGGGTGGCCCTCGCTAGATTAGGGTGACCTTGTCCAGCCCCTCTTTAGCTATCACTTGAGATCGGCCATCGACAAAAAGGAAAGAAAAAAAGAAAATATTGAAAAAATTTTAAAAATTGCCAACATCAACATCAATATGCCACATATGATGACCAACGTTGACTGGATCATCACGTTAGCGTTTTCCGATTGACATTGGCCAAATGGACTTAATTGACAAAACTTGAAAAGGATTATGACTCAATTTGCACAGCTGAAATGTTTAAGACTTAATTGGCATAAGTTCAATAGGTTTAGGACTTTAGTTTGATAATTTTCCCGATGCTTATTGATTAATACAAATTTTGGCTTTTGTACATTCATTTAATGATGCTTGTAGGGTAAAACAAGATTGTGTTCGTGATTATTATAGGGCTCTTAAGGTCCAATATAACTTGATTCGAAATGAAAGAAATCAACTGTTCTTTTTAATTTTTTGGTTTTTGAAAATCTGAAGGGTATAAAGCTGCTGAGGGCTTCATTTTACTCCAAGAAGGTTCTCACTGATGTCTTCCTCGGTGAGAAGTGAAGGAGATCGTGATATATATGTTCTGGTTTTGTGACTGGGGTTATGCAAGACTTTTAGCGTGGATTGACTTTTTCAACTCTTTTCCGGAATGTTTATCGTCACTACTTATGATATGGTAGTATTTTAATTTGCTCCAAAATATGATGGGACCATGCTGAAGAATGATTATGTGTTTAATAGCCGATAATGAATGCTCAAGCATATGTTGGAATTGTGGAACCAATGTAGGCATGCCATATGTAAAATCAAGTTGTGCTAGAGAACGCGGGGTGATCAATTTTAAAGTACTTCAACAATGTCCTTGCTAAGTTAGCACCTATGAGGCGTGGTTTGGTCCAATTGAGTGGCCGACTTTCGATCCATGACAAGTTTTCTCTGAAGTTCTACTGCAAAAGCTCAGATTTGAAGGGGAGATAGACAGTAGCTTGACTAATCCCCTAAATGAGATTAGCTTAATTTTTTTTTGGGAGCTCAAGTCGACTTTGAGTGACTCGAATAGCTTGTTGAGCTGAGTTTGAGCCTAAAGTGTCACGCCCCGACTCTCGAGCATGTGGCAACCCCATTTCACTTGAGGTCTAGTTGTACGACGTCCCAAGTACTGTCGTCGACCAATTTATTTTATCTTGTAATTATGCATATGCGAAAATGAATAGAATTCCCAACCAACAATTAGAAACAACATGGATAGCAGTAAAGACATAAAGGAAAGACAAAACACCATTTTTATATATATGAAGGTTAGCCCAAACTACAACACATATAAACATGCCTTACTATAGGCGAAAAGCTGAGGCCTACTCAAAAAGGGACTGGCATGGCTAACCTAACACTGTACAAGTGGGAGAGTGGCTCATCAAAAAGGGGAGCAGGCCACAGCTGCCTACTCGCTGGCCTCAAAGGGATCACTCTCCTCAATCCTCGGGTCGCAGATCTCGCCGTCAGGGGGATCCAAGTCCATAGGATCCCAAACCTCCTCGGTCAGCCCCACAGGAGGAGCCAGCCCATCAAAACCATGGAGGGGACCATACAAAATGCCTCCCTGCCTGAGGAACCACGCCTTGAAGACGTGAGGCGCGTAATGGTCCCTCGACCCTTCATCCATCCACACGGTAGTCACGTGGTGCTCGTACACAAAATTGCGACCCGGGGCGGGCCATGTGGTAATGGTGGTGCTCTTGCCCACCGGGACACCAAAGCGTGCCGGGTATTGCATCATCTAGGGTCTGAAAAGGTTAACCACGACGGGTTGAGATAAACTCAGCAAGTTAAAGTCCTAAGCCCTAGTTAGAAACTTCACTCGCCTCAACAGTCTAACATACAACCTAAACCGTCAAATCACCCAACTCCACCTTAGAGAAATAATCGCAGAAGACAGTTTAATAATCAGGCACAACCACAGGCAACCTTACTTAGCCTTGGCACACGCGACCTACAGAAACTGTCAGTTTAAATCATCATGACATTAAGAGGCATGCGAATAATTAGAGCATTGCACACAGTTTTCTCATGTCTCAACATCCACACATGCTCCGATTATTATGACCTCCAGGGCCATGGCACAACCTTATGGTTGGCGGTCAACTGGTCGTAGACCAGGCATCGTCCTCCCCCATGAGGCATGGCGACGTCGTGAGCTCTCTCCCAATTGACGGCATTCCCTAAAGAGCATAGGTCCGGCCTCTACTGCGACTCCGTAACCGACCACTGTCAAGCAACCGACCGAAGTCAAGCGACCAAAAGGCCACGGCACAACCCCAAGGGTTGGTGGTCTACCGGCAGCGCCGGGCTCTCCTCTTAATGTGACCATGCAAACTTATTCATTTCTTTGCTCTGTCATGAATGAACATAGAGTTCGTGCTAACGCAACATGCTATTGCAGTTGACACACGTATAATGTCATGCAGTACAATCCAATCACTCGTGAAAATTTCGACAAACCAAAATTCAATTCCAACCAATCAACAATCATGTACATTCCCTAATTCTCGGGAATAATTAACAATTTGCACTTCAACAAACTTTAATAATCAAGAACACAACAATTTGAGACCAAAATTTGCTTCTGTATGAATAGCGTTGAGTGAACAGTAATCGTTAATAGTAAATTGTGAATAGTAAATTTATGTGAAATTAATTAATTAAATAAAAATAAATAAACTTAACCATAGTTAATCAATTAACCCAACCATAGTCAATTTAACCTAACCATGATTAAAATATAACATTGGTTACTTTAAAACTAACCTTAGTTACTTTAATTAATTAATCTTAGTTACTTTATTACTAACTATGGTCAATTAACCAACCCTAGTTAGCCTTAATTAACTCAGCCACCATCAACAAACTAACCCATAATTAACCAAGCACAAAAATTAAACTAATTAACCCCTAAGCAAGATTAACCCCTAAATAAGGATTAGGGGTTAATCTTGATAAACTCGCCAATTGGAAGACTCAAAACAAAAATACATCAAACTGAAAACAAATTTTTTGTTGAGCCTACGCTGAAGCTGGATAGAGCTTTCCCAACCTCAAGCCCACTTCGTGCTTCGACGTACCTTCCTAAATCAGAGGGGCGCAAATTTGTGCCATTCATGGCAGTGAAACCTCTTTTTATTTTTCATTTTTCAAAACTGGTTCTTTCCTGATGGCCAAGCAGTGAAGCTTCAGGAAGCTGTAGAGTGAAGTTTTGCTTCTTAATTTTACATAACCAACCGCTTCGGAAGTCTAGTAGAATATTTTTTGGTAAAATCCCGCAAAAACTCCTAATTTTTTCACATTGAACACCAATATCCCAAAAGTTATTTTCGTCTCACTAATACCCTAAATTTGTACTAGTAACCCAAAAAGGGCTCATGTTAGACTTCCGTCCTAAATGGACGTTAAAAATCAGATGTGATAATAATCAGGACAATGCCACACGAACGGATTTGATGCGGCAATTGATACACGCTACTATGTAGACCAAAAGCATCGGATTTTTAACCACCATTTATATGGAAGTCTAAAGAAAGGTCATATTAGAATATTGGTGAAACGAAAAAAATGTTTGGAGTATTTGTATATCATGTGAAAAAGTTTATGACTTTCATGGTATTCATCCAAAACAAATTTTCAAACATGAAAACGAATCGTTTTTGTGTAGTTAAAGAATCAAATTACCCGTTAATGCATAGTGCTCTCAGTGTGAGGATACTGCATAGCCAACCTAATTCACTGGTTCTCTGTTTTGTAGGCCATAGAAATTTCTTAATGTCCAATCAACTTCATCATTTCTCATTTTATTATTTTAGTTATTGAAGGAATAACAAAATATCCATTCCATATTTGCTTCTAGAGAAAAAAAAAATACGCACTGTGATAAAAGAAGGAAATAATGCTAATTATTTTTTTGAGAAAAATTACTAAAAAGTCATAAACTTATCACATTTATATCAATTTAGTTATAAGTATTTTTTTACGATTTGCCAATAAAGTTATTTTGGCAATTTTGACCGGAAAAAGTTTAACGTAGCAATCTAGGCAGTACCAACCATCCTATGTGGTGTGATCCACGTTGACATTTAATTTTTTTTTAATATTTTTCTAAATTTTTTCTTTTTTTTTTCTTTCCTTTTCGCTTGTGACCGGTCTCAAGCGATGGTCAGAGATCGAAGACTGGCCACGAGCGATGGTCCTCACCCGATGGCCATGACCCTCACCAACGGCCAGTGAGGGCTCAATGGCCCTCGTTGGCCTCAATAAAGCAAAAAAAGAAAGAAAAGAAAGATAAATAAATAAATAAATTCATTTTTTTAAAATTGGAAAATTGTCCATATCGGTATTGTTGATGCTATATAGGATGGCCATCATCCACATCAGCGATTTTTGACCATTAATCGATTCGACTATACTGATAAATTGTCAAACAATGTAGGATTCAATTGGCTAAATTAAAATGTTTAGGTTTAAATTAAAAATATAATAAATTTATAACATTTTTGATAATTTCTCATTTTATTTCTCCATCCAATTAAAGTTATTAACTCGACTGGAAAATGAAAAATATCACCTGCGCGAGTGGCACGTCCATGAAAACTGATGCTGATCATGTTAAAGTGCGTTGGCTGGGTCCACCATCATGTGGGGCTAAGCTAGCATAAACCAAAAATAAAATAAAAGAAGTCAAAAAGTCAAAAGCAAAAGAGAAAGAAGTGAGTGCATGCGTGTGCCCCAGAGCAAGGACATAGACAAAAAAACAAAGGAAGCAGGCGTGAGCGAAGTAGCACCGATATCGATACGTGACACGATACGATATGCCAATACGTCATTTCTGAGAAAATAGAGAATTTCGACACATTGGGACACGTTATATATTAAATGTGTATTTTTATATATAAATAATAAATTCTCATTTTTATAATTATTTCAATCAAATTAATTTGATTCAAATTCACAAATAAATAATAATAAAAGAGCCTAGAATGAATTTACACTAAAAACATTAATCTACCATTTGTTAATATCATTTATTATTTCAATTTGACAAATTTAACTATATTCCATCTCAATAATACATAAAACTTGGAGGAAAAAAAAAATCCACATTCCACTATTAAATTTAACATTTAACAATAAGTCAAAAAAATCCACATTTCGCTATCAAATATAACAAGAAGTCTTTCCTCATTTGTTATCTTTATTATTTTTATTTTTTTACATATTTACATTTTCCCTCTCATTTATTAAAATTTTTAAAATTGAACCCGTGCGTGTTGGAATCACGTGTTGGAATTCCAGACTCGTGTGTCGGAGCATGTCTAGAGAGTTGACCACGTGTCGGATTTTTTGACACCTGTTGATTGCGTGTCGAAACGTGTTGGAGCGTGTTGGACACATGTCGGAGTGTCGGACATGACATGAAGGCTTCTAGAGAGTATTGGTGCTTCATAGAGCGTGAGAGACATGGTATCACCAAGAGGAAGCTAAGATGAAAGAGAAAGAGGGCAAAGCTTTATGGTCTTGAGCCATACGTTGACGAAATAGGCTCAAATTTGAACATGTTATTCGTGAGACTAATGGCTACAAGTTGATTCCTTTTGTTCGTTGAGAATCTCCTCCAAATTCTCCGATCATGGTTAGGGTTTTCTTGCCCCTTTTGTATTTATCTACCTTTATGGTGAGGAAATATGCTTGTATTGTTGATGTTGAGTCTCTAATATGTGACCATAGAAGAATACTTTGTGTATCCTATTATTCTTAGTGATTAGTGGAAGTTTTTGGACTGTCTGTGATTTTTCCCGCATTGGGATTCCACGTTAAATCCTTGGTGTTGTTATTGACTTTGTTTTCTTATCATTTTGGTATATATATTGTTTGTTATTGCTGGGGTTAAGTTGATTTCGGTTGAAATTGATCCTAGATAGGGTTTAGTTCTTGCTCAATTGATGCACTATTCCCCAATAAAGTGGTATAGAGCTAGCGTTGAGATTCTAGTGATTAATGAAGGAAACTAGCAGCATAATGTTTAAGTTAAATGCCTCCAATTGGAAGCCTCAGATGGAAGACATGTTATATTGAAAAGTTTGTTTAATCCCATTGAGGGTGATGGGGCTAAAGGAGATAAGGAAGATAAAGAGTGGGAGAGAATAAATCGAAAAGCAGTTGAGTTTATTAGACCATGGATTGATGATAGTATGTTTCATCATATTGCTCAAGAGACAAAAGTGAACACTTTGTGGAAGAAATTACAAGATCTCTATGAGATGAAAATTCCACAAAATAAAGCTTTCTTAGTTAAAAGCTTGTGAATTTAAGATACAATGAAGAAATTAGCATGTCGGAACACTTGAATGAATTTTGAAATGTTGCAAATCAATTAACAAATTTGGAGATTGACCTTGGTGATGAATTGCAATCATGTTTATTGCTTGGTACTCTTCTTGGTAGTTGGAACACCTTTGTTGCGGCATTAAACATTTCAGCTCCTTTCAGTGTGCTTTCTATGAGTGTGGTTAAAGAAAGCTTGTTTAATAAAGAAACAAGAAGAAAGGGCTTTATGCTTCTAAATCAGAGGGCCTTGTGTAGTAAATAGGGCAAGTAGTCAATCAAGAAAATTTCAAAGTAATGATACTAGGGGCAAGTCAAGAGGACGGTTGAAATCAAGGTCAAGGATGAGTGTGAAGTGCTATAATTGTGGTAAGATGGGACATTATGCCAAAGAGTGTTGGTTGCCAAAGAAAGATAAATCTTATGATATAAATGGAGATTGAAAGAAAGAAGAGAAACAAGTTTTGGCGGTGGTTGCATTCGATGGCGATATTGTGTTCGTATGCAATGATGGTTGTGTGAATCTTACATGCCAAGATTCTGGTTGAGTTGTTGATTCCGCAGCTTCATTTCATGTCACCTCGCGACGTATGTTTCATGACGATGGTTATTGCAATTCATTCTTTGATAGAAAATGGAAATTGACTAAAGATTCCATGATAATGGCTAAGGGAATAAAGACATGTACTCTCTACACCATGCAAGCTCACTTATTTAGAGAAGAGGTAAATGCAGTAGAGGATTCTTCAATTGATTTATGGCATATGAGGCTCGGTCATCTTGGCGAGAAAAGGCTTGACACCCTTGTTAGAAAGAATCTTCTACTATTGAAGGAGAGAAATTTGAAGGAATGTACTCACTTCTTAACAGGTAAGCAACATAGATTCTCATTTCATAATTCATCTCTACACACGAAATCAAATATAATTGATTTAGTTCACACTAAAGTGAATACTTGGTGGTGCATTATACTTTACGACATTTATTGATGACTGCTCTAGAAGAGTGTAGGCTGTAGCTTTGAAATATAAAGATAAGGTGCTTGTTGCTTTCAAATAATTTCATGTCAATGTGGAAAGAGAAACCTTGAAGAAGCTAAAATGTATTCGAATGGATAACAGTGGTGAATATAACGGCCCGTTTGAACATTATTGCAAGGATTATAGTATCAACCTTGAAAAGACTGTTCCAAAAACATCACAAGCAAAATGGAGTAGTGAAGAAAGTGAATCGGATAATTAATGATCGGATGCGATGTATGCTCTCTCATACAAGGTTGCCTAAATCATTTTGGGGTGAAGCGATGAGAATAGTAGTGAACTTGATATATCTTTCTCCATTAATTTCTCTCAAGGGAGATGTTCCACAAAGAGTTTAGAGTAGGAAAGATGTTTCCTACAATCATCTAAAAGTATTCGGTTGTGGGGTATTTGAGCATATTCCAAGAGATGAAAGGTCAAGCTTGACGACAAGTTTAAGTAGTTTATCTTCTTGAGTTATAGACATGAAGAATTTGGCTATAGGTTATGGGATTCAATTGCAAAGAAAGTTGTTAGAAGCTGAGATGTGGTGTTCTTTGAGCATCAAACCATTGAAGACATCGACAAGCCAAGAAGACCAAAGAATATGGCTCAACGTTCTGTTAGTTTTAGCCCAAATCTTCCTACCGTGGGTTGAAATCATGGGCGAGAACTACATGGAAATCATATAAATTATGAAGATAGTGAATTCTGACATAATGTTGATTCTTTGATTGAGACAGGTGAAATAGTTAAGCTAGAACAATAAGTTGAGTAAGAACAGCCTATTGAGCTAGTTGAGCAAGAACAGCTGGTCTTACCTCAAGTTAGAAGATTTGAAAGAGAACGTAGACTTTCACAAAGATATCAGTCACACAAGTATGTGTTACTTATTGATGCAGGAGAGCCAAAAACTTATGAAGAAGTTATGTCGTGTGATCAAAAGAATGAGTGCCATGAAGCCATGTAAGAGGAGCTTAAATTCTTATACGAGAACCACACATTTGAATTGGTGAAATTGCCTAAGGTTAAGAGAACACTCACAAATTAGTGGGTGTACAAGTTGAAAACAGAACAAAGTAGTTTACAACCACGATACAAGGCTAGGCTTATTGTGAAGGGCTTTTGTCAAAAGAAAGAAATTGACTTTGAAGAGATCTTTTCACCCGTTGTAAAAATACCTTCTATTTGAGTTGTTCTAGATTGGCCATCAGCTTGAATTTAGAAATTGAATAGCTTGATATAGAGATAGTTTTTTTTCATGGAGACTTAGAAGAAGAAATATATAGAGAGCAATGAGAGGGTTTTGAAGTTGAAGGTAAATAGCATCTTGTATACAAGTTGAAAAAAATATTATATGGTCTCAAGCAAGCATCAAGACAGTTGTATATGAAGTTTGAATTATTCATGGAAAATCACAGATACGATAAGACAAACTCTTATTCTTGTGTCTTTAAAAAAAGATTCTTAGATAATGATTTTCTTATCATCCTACTCTATGTGGATGATATGTTGATTGTTAGGCATGATGCTAAGAAAATCAAGAGCTTAAAAAATGAGTTGAGTTGTGATGAAGGATCTAGACCTGGCCAAACTGGCCAAGCAAATTCTTAGTGAGACTAAGAGCTACAAGTTAAATGGTTTCATTCATTGGGAATCTCCTCCGAATTCCCCAATCGCGGTTCAGGTTTTTTTACTCTATTTTTGTTTATCCACCTTTGTGGTGAGGAATGTGCTTGTATTGTTGATAATGAGTTTTTAACGTGTGACTAGTGATTAGTGGAAGTTTTTAGGTGATTTGTGATTTTTTCCGCATTGGGTTTCTACATTAAATACTTAGTGTTGTTATTGGCTTTCTTTTCTTATCATTTGGGCATTATATATTGCTGGTTGTTGCTGGGGTTAAGTCAATTTTGATTGGTTTAGTTTGAGGAGAGAAATTGATCCTGAGTTGGGTTGAGTCCTTGGTGAATTGTTCCTTAGTTCTTCCCAACAAAGTGAAAACCCATCTCTTAAATTTATAAAGGTACAACTAAAATGGTGCAATAATGAAAAGAGAAGTGAATGGAGTGCAATAATAAATACGAGGGTTAAACCGTGCACATAGTAATAGTACAATAAAGAATAAACATGCTCCTTGCGTAGATCTCAATATAATTCCGCATGAAATGTTTGTCAATCGTTCACATTTTTTGAAATCCATGCACAGCATGACACTCTTAAGTAATTGCAGAAAAAATGCGTTTAGGCGCTATTCTCTGATCTATTTAGATATAGTCATGTCTACATAAATAACATTTTGATATATTTATATACATGTGACTAAACGTGTCATAAATAAGGCAAAAATGACTACCGGTACATTAATTATGAAAATAATACTCTAGTATGTTTATTTTTCACATTGGGTTTACCCAATGTTGGAAGCCAATCAGGGCGAAAATGGTTCGAAGGAGACCTATTACGAAAATGGTTTTACTAGTATATGGTCTTTGTGTTACTATGAGAATAATAATTTGTTGCAAGTTACAAATTCTTGAAGGAGTGGACCTTACAACAATTAATAATTATTTGTTATTTGGATTTTTATGATCCAAAATAGACTGTTATTTTCACATTAAATTAAAAGATTGTCATCTAATCATTTCTCTTGCAAAAACTTCCTGAGGAAGCACCTTCGGTGCTGGTGCTGTGCTACTTTAAAAGACTTTTTCATGAAGAAATTGTCTGAATGACTCGGTATCCGTCCCTACTCCGACCCAAAAGAAAAAGGGCCGTCTTTTTCAAAACCCATAAAAGAGGCGAAGCTCTCTGTCAGTGACCAAGAGACTTTGAAAAGAAGCAGCTCCTACACTTGCAGGGTTGAAGCGACCATCCAGAGGTGCGCATTTCGTTATCACTCTCGTGTTTTTATGAGCTCGGTTTTACGAAATTCGTTGTGGGTATTAAGAGCGGTTTGGCTCGAACTCGCCGCATCCATTCGTGTGATCTGAATCTGATTCACGCTCTTTTTGTTTGGTTGGAATGGTTGACGCTCTCGTGAGTTAGTGTAGGCAGAAGAAATAGAAGTAGACATGCCCTCGGTTTTCTTTGTTACACGCATCATTGCAGAGCGAGGCTTCCACATGCCTATTTATGATTTTCCCCAACGGGAGTTGTTTTTAGTGTATCAAGTAAATGTTCCTTCAAGGAACTTTTGCACCTTTACTTGTCCCAAGAAAAGCAACAAACTTTTGTGTATTTCTCCATTTTCTCTTGTTTTCCATTAAGATCACCTCACGACTGCTCTCTCCTAGTCCGATATCATTTGGAAATATTACCCAAAGAAGAGACGAAGATCTTAGTGTGGCGAGGCGCTGTAGGATAAGCGAAGAAGATCTGAGGTGTCTAAACTTCCACCCTTATTTTCTTTTGCATAATCCGAAGGGGAGCTATAAAAGTCTTTCTTGTCCAAAATCCGATTCCTTCACAATGATTTCTTTATAACTTTTTACATCTTGTCATCTCTTCCAAATAGTTACCCATCGCCAAAGAGAAAATTAGATAATGTGGTTTCCTGCCTAGTTCCCTAGGCCGGTGGCCTACCATGAACTGCATGAGGAAGAGAAAGATGGAACTAGATGGAAGCAAACGCTAGATAAAATTATCAATCTGCCAAGGGTGAGGTAACAATTTGGTAATTTATTGCGGATACTTCATTAAAAGTGAGAAGTAATAAAAAAAATCTCTATTGCGGGATATCAATATGTTTTGTGAAATTATTTCTTTTGCAAGATAGTAGTTCAGCCCACCATTTTATTATTTCCATGTGTTTGTATATTACTTAATTATTTATGTTTGTCTCATACATTTTGCTACATTTGAGATTTTGTTCAAGATCCGTCCCGAATGGCGAGGTGCATGTACTCTAATTCCATCTTAAATCTAGTAGTTCCCATTTATAAAAGAGAAGGACTACACCAATTAAATTGCTGTACAAACCACGTCCAGTCTCTCCGAGATGATCACACCTGATAATCGCCCCTTGACTCTATTTCTTCCTTCCCCTTTCACTTCCCTACGTTTCTTAGCAACTTGGCCACTAATATGTAGAAATACTGCCACTGCACACATGATGATCGACCAAATCTCCACTGTATCTTAGTCGCAAAGAGCACTGCATAAGTCTTAGCTTCTTCTCTGCATTCAGTGACCCGAAGAATGGCGACAGGAAGAGTGAACTTGAAGCTTCTCGTGGACAAGAGCAATCAGAAGGTGCTGTTCGCCGAAGGTGGGAAGGACTTTGTCGACTTCCTCTTCCACATCCTCGCATTGCCGGTCGGAACGGTGATCAGGCTCCTTGAGAAAACCGGGATGGAGGGCAGTTTAGGCAATCTCTACGGCAGCATCGAGAACCTGAACGACATGTACATCAAATCTTCCAAGAAAGACATTCTCTTGAATCCCAAAGCACCCGCCTTTCTCTCGGAAATCCCATTTCTGTTGCCTGAGACTTCGTCCTTAGATCCAACACCCAAAACCTACTACAGGTGCTCTTACCATTCGCGCAGTAACTGTGGCAACTATGTGGCCGAGGACCCTTCTGCAATATGTCCTAGTTGCCAAAATTCCATGAGCCACCCATTCACTTTTGTCGAATCGCCAGCTGTTAACATGACGGTTGCTGCAGCATCAGCCGCTGCATCGGACAGTAAGGGCGGTTTTGTGCAAGGGGTGGTGACGTACATGGTGATGGACGATCTGGCGGTGAATCCGATGTCGACTATTTCGAGCATTGCTTTGCTCAACAAGTTCAACGTGAAGGGGATTGGGCATCTTGAGGAGAAGGTGGTCAGCTTGGGAATAGATGAGGTAAGCCCATTCCATTCCTTGCGATTCGATGTGTTTAGATTTTAGAAATGCAAACTTTTTAGTTCAACGATTGATGTGAAAATCTATTTTAAGAGACGTACAAATTACAAATGAATATTCATCGACGTGAGTTGTATTGAAATAAAAAAACAAATTACTGGCTCTGTACCATGAAAGTAATTTCAACTAATTATAGGTACGTATTGGGAAAATTACCACAATATTTTTAAACTTACTGCATTTGTGCAAATTCAGTTATCAATCTTTCAATTGTACTAATTGTGTACTAAACATTTTCATGATTTGTCAATTGAGTCCATTCGGTTAATTTTAATCAGAAATTGCTAACTTAGACACTAATCGTCTTATGTGGCATTGTTGACACTAACGTTGACATTTTTTAATAACATTTTAGTAATTTTTTTGATTTTTAATTTGAATTTTTCCTTTTTTTTGTTTTGTTTTCTTTACTTTTTTCCTTGACGAAGTGCCGACAACCCTCGCCCAGCACTGGGCGAGGGTCACCCTCGCTAGTGGCGTGTAAGGACGGCCCTCAGCTATGGTTGACAAGGGTAGCCTCACCCAATCGTGGCCGTCGAGGGTGACCCTTGCCTAGGTGAGGCTATCCTTTGCCTATGGTTGGTGAGGACGGCCCTCGCCAGATTAGGGCAACCTTGCCTAGTCCCTCTTTAGCTATCACTTGAGATCGGCCACTGACAAAAAGGAAAGAAATAAAATAAAATAATTTGGAAAAAAGAAAATATTGGAAAAATTTTAAAAATTGCCAACGTCAGCATCAATATGCCACAAATGATGACCAACGCTGACTGGACCATTACGTTAGTGTTTTCCAATCGACATTGGCCGAATGGACTTAATTGACAAAACGTGAAAATGATTATGACTTAATTTGCACATCTGAAATATTTAAGACTGAATTGACATAAGTTCAATAGGTTTATGATTTTTTTTTGTAATTTTCCCAATGCTTATTTATTAATACAAATTTTAGCTTTTGTACATTGATTTAATGATGCTTGTAGGGTAAAACAAGATTGTGTTCGTGATTATTATAGGGCTCTTAAAGTCCAATATAATTTGATCCAAAATGAAAGAAATCAACCGTCCTTTTTAATTATTTGGTTTTTGTAAATCTGAAGGGTATAAAGCTGCTGAGGGCTTCATTTTACTCCAAGAAGGTTCTCACTGATGTCTTCCTCGGTGACAAGTGAAAGAGATCGTGATATATATGTTCTGGTTTTGTGAATGGGGTTATGCAAGACTTTAAGTGTGGATTGACCTTTTCAACTCTTTTCCGGAATGTTTATCGTCACTATTTATGATATGGTAGTATTTTAATTTGCTCCAAAATATGATGGGACCATGCTGAAGAATGATTATATGTTTAATAGCCGATAATGAATGCTCGAGCATAGGTTGGAATTGTGGAACCAATGTAGGCATGCCATATGTAAAATCAACTTGCGCTAGAGAACGCGGGGTGATCAATATTAAAGTACTTCAACAATGTCCTTGCTAAGTTAGCACCTATGAGCCGTGGTTTGGTCCAATTGAGTGGCCGACTTTCTATCCGTGACAAGTTTTCCCGGAAGTTCTACCGCAAAAGCTCAGATTTGAAGGGGAAATAGAAAGTAGCTTGACTAATCCCCTAAATGAGATCAGCTTAATTTTTTTTCGAGCTCAAGTCGACTTTGAGTGACTTGAATAGCTTGTTGAGCTGAATTTGAGCCTAAAGATACTTGACTCAATCAGTTAGCAAGTTTAATCGGGTATTTTCTTATGTTGTTTTTACTATTTTAGTAACATATAATGTTAAATGTCCTTATAATTATACTTCATAATATGAGGTAAGAATTGTGCAAGTAACATGACATTTTTTTCGCTTACTTGAATGTTACAAATTTGAAAAATCGATCACTTGAGTGTCATTGGCGAGTTATCTCATCGGAAAATCTAATGGGGACATCAATTGTCTTATGTGGCTTCCCCGGCACTGATATGGATAATTTTTAAATATTTTTTTATTTTTTTCCTTATTTTTTAGGGTCGATAAGGGTCACTAGTGACCCTTGCCTAGATTGGGTGAGGGTCGCATCGCCCTTGGCTGTGAAGGCCCTCGCCCAGGGCCTTCATGGTAGGGCAAGGGTCTCGCGGTTGGTGAGGGTCGCTAGTGACCCTACTGGCCCTAAAAAAAGGGAAAAAGGGAAAAAAGGAAAAAAAATATAAAATTAAAAAAAATTCACGTGGGATGATTCACTAGAAATAGCACTCAAATGATCAATTTTATTCCGATGCAACACTTAAGTGGGTGAAAAAATGTTATGGCATCAAATGAGCGTCATATGAAAGTTATGACATTTACGTTGTTCTTCTCCCTCATATTATGTAATGACACTTTCCCTCTCCAATACATTTTAAATCACAAATGAAAAACAAGTCGAGCTCTCGTAAGTCAAAATTTGTGCCTAGTCGAGTTAATGCGGAGGAAAAAAAATACTCAATCGAGTTCAAGTCAAGTTTTGAGCTTTGAATCGGGTCAAACATGAGCTTGTCACCATGTCAACTTAACTCGACTTGACCCGAATGCAGTGCTACTTACATATCTGATCCAATTTAATATAATTTAATCTAATGCATTTTAGGTACAGTGGTGCTACTTGCAACTCTCAATAGAAGGTTGACATGAGGCTCTGTTAATGAATGCGGCATGTCCCTTTTATGGCTGCATGTGGCATTTTCAATTTTACCCTTTGTTTTTACCGATTTTGCCGGTAGTTTAATTTTTCCCTAATCTTCTATCAAATTAAAGTTACTACATCTAATATCCTAATAAGCAAAGTAATATTCTAAGAACTCACAAAATTGTGTCTATCCTTGTCAAGCTGCAATGTTTGTGTTTATGATTGGATCCATAGTTGCATAAAATTGAGAAATTAATGGTCGGTTAACTCTATTATGAAAGAATCAAAACATTCTGTAATGGAACGACACTATTACCTGGGACTTTCTTGGACTATGATGAATCCTCCAGCAAACTTCAAAAAGTAAAAGTTGCCGAGATTGATCCATTTGGTATTCTCACGTGCGAGCTTTACCTTTTATGGTCACTTTAGAAAATCTCTAATCTTAATGAATCTTTAATTCTATTTGGTAATAAATCTTTGAAAGATGTACAAGAAAAAATATATTTATGGTTGGTTTGGTACTAAAATTCTAGTAAATTTCCAATTCTTATGTATACTTAGTGATAATCTTTAATCGGTGTATAAGAAATAATAGAATTGTGGATATTTTGGCAATAATCATTTCAAGATAACTGTTCATCTATATATAGAATCTAATTAGATAAATGATAAATGATAAAAGATGTATGGCAGGTAAAATTTAATTTATTCTCAAATCTCTTTTTTGAATTTAAGTTTTATTACATGGTAATTCTCACCTCTAAAATGAAAATTATTATACAAAGATCCCCATTGATAGTGACAAGAATTATCGTGCTTTTATTACTACAGTTAATTATCACGAACGTAGCAAAAAATGAATTCACATCACTTATAGCTGTTGAATTAAGGGCTGTGACAAGTTCTCAACTAACAATTTGTAATGATTATAAAAATTCTATAAATGAAAAAAAAAAACAAAAGTTAAATACTCCCTTATTGCGCATATCTCAAAATAAATGTGACATACGGACTCCAGGAGTGCCACAACTTAGCACGGAGGGACACTTAAGTGCCAACTTACAAACGGTACACTTAAGTGCCAAAATCGGAGCAAAATGGATCACTTAAGTGCCAACGGCGAGAAAATCTGGCCAAACTGCCACGTGTCCATTTTCCGGCAACTTCATTTGCTAACGGAGCATTTTTTTCAAAATAAAAAATCCACATGGTAATTTTAATAAATAAAATTGTCCACGTCAGATTTTAAAAAATTTAAAATCGATTTTATTAAAAAAAAAAAAAAAAAAAAGAAGAAGAGGAGGGGATCGGTGAGGGGTGCGGCCCTCGCCACCGCCGCCCGTCACCGCCCACCCTCACCGGGAAGGGCCGGCGACGGTGGGGAGGGTCGGCCGGGGTCGCCGGGCCCTGCGACGAGTGGCCTCGCCCCGATCCGGGGGCGAGGGTCGCGACCCTCCCCAGATCCGGCGAGGGTCGCCGACCCTCACCCCGCCGGGCGAGGGCGGCCGACCGCCAGACCGCGTCGGATCTAGGCGGCGAGGGCGGGGCGAGGGCTGCGGGCCCTCGCCGCAGCCGGCCGGGGTCGCCGGCCACCGGCCGAGGCCCGGCGACCCGGCCGACCCTCCCCCCGTCGTTGCCGGCCCTCCCGGTGAGGGTGGGAGCGGCGACGGCGGCGGCGGCGAGGGCTGTATAGCCCTCCCGATCCCCTCCTCTTTTTTTTTTTTTTTAATAAAATCGATTTTATAATAATATTTTTTATTATTTAATATTATTTAATTAATAATTTTTTATAAATCCACGTGTCAAAACGACGTCATTTTGGCTGATTTTTCATCGATTTAGTGTTTCCGGCAAGCCACGTAGGCAAGAAAATTAATTAAAAAATGCCACGTAGGATTTCTAAGCAGGTTCCGACACAAGCACTTAAGTGATCCATTTTTTTTGAAAAGTGGCACTTAAGTGTACCGTTTGTAAGTTATGGCACTTAAGTGTCCCTCTGTGCCAAGTTGTGGCACTCCCGCTGTACTTATGCCAAATAATGTTAAAGAATGATATACATATATATGTGAAAATTCCCAAAAGAGAACTTTTAATTCCTACAAAAAGTGTATAAAGGAAAAGATAATTATTTATATTGCAAAAAAAAAATACTTTTAAAAATAATTTTTTATAGCTGTTGGTTTTAGGACTATGATAAATTGTGAGAGTTTTTAGTCATTTCAAAAAGTTTATACAATAACAACTATTGAGGTTTGCTCTAGTGGTCATCCTTCTCACATAGGAAAGGGGAGGTGGGGTTCGAATCCCCATCTTTTTAGGGGGATTGGGGTGGAGATGATTTAGTTTCAAGTATAAATTTCAACTCCCATGTCCTATAAGAAGATAAGGCAAAAAGTCTGGGAGTGAGAGTTAGAGTAGAAGTAGAGTGGGGCCGGAGAAAAAAAATTATAAGAACAAAATGGTTGGGTTTCAACTCCCACAACTTGCAATGAAGCAAAGTAAAAGTTTGAAAGTGAGAGTTAAAGTAAGAATAAAGTAGGACTGACAAAAAAAAATATTTATACAAGAACAAAATGGTTTCAAAAATTTGTGTTACCTGATTGCACATACTGCAAAAGTAATTACTTAAACAAAATTGTTTATGCAATTGATGGAAATATATGTGGTGATTTTTCTTATCATGATTGACTTTGAAATTTAAAAATCCAAATTTCCTACAATTATTTTGATGATGCACTGATATTAAATTTCAGACATAATATTGAAACCCCGTGGTTGTAGATTTATATTACTTCGTGAGGCTTTAGTTGTAGAATTATCAATTCTAAATCGACGTTAGTGCCATTTAGAGCATCAGTAATGCAATATTTACCTAAATATATTTTGTTCATAGGGTTAATATACATAACACATATACGTAGTGGTAGATAAATACAACCAAATGGTAATTACAGATAAATCTCATCAATTCATCATTGATGAGAGCAAATATATTTAGAATAAGACATAATTTTGCAAATTGTTGAATTTTGCATGAATTAGTTGAATTTATGAAGGATGAGTATTTGAATTGATTTTCGAAAGACCAAACATTGTCTTGTTGCAACACAGGCCATCTCTCTAGTATGTATATATTAAAGTGGGTAAAACTCGCAGGTCGAGTCATGCAGCTTGCTCACATGTAAGTTTTACCCAGTAATTTTCTTTTGATGGTCACTTTAACAAATCTAATCCTAGTAAATCTTTAGTTCTATGTAAATAATTTTGACGCATATTTTGATAATGAATCTCTAATTGATGTCCAAGATGCACAAGAAGTAAATAAAAATTATTATATATGTATATTCTACTTTGAAATACTCATACATTATACGTTTAAAAGTTACTAACTACGACCAGGTTTTGAAAGAGCATAACGTAGGGATCCATATGTCATCTTTAAATCACGTGACAATAATAACATGAAAAGATCAATCTCATATCGGACTCATAGTTGACAAATTAAAATTATTAAAACATCAATAAAAATTATCCATCATCACATTAAAAAAAAAATGTAACATGCTTTGTAAATAAAATGAATATAATAAAATTACCAATCATAAAAAGGAAAAAAGTACATGGTTAGAGGATTCTATTACATGACTGCATATATTTCAACAAGTATAATGAAATGTATTTAAAGTGATGATTGTTACGATTGAAAAGTTGTGTGGATACCCATTATGATGATGTATTTGTCATGTTTTGTAAGTAAATGATATTGACAAATTGATAGTAAATGATATAAGTCTGTACTAAATTTTTGCTAAGTCGAACAATGTAGAATTATCTGTTAAGCATGGTAGTATATATTTGACCGATAAATTTTTTATAAAACATGATAATTCACATGTAACAAATAATGATACAAATATGCATTAAATCTATGCTACTCTCGCTAACAGTTAGACAATGTAGAAATAATTATATCTATATATTTGAGCCTAAAGTGTCGTTTGTCTCACTTTTAAATTTTCCATTTAGCTCTCATGTACATATTAGTTCAATATTGTAATGCAACTTAACTTTAAAGAGAAAAAAAGTGAAATCGGCCAAAGAAAAAGGATAAGAAAGACAAAAGAAGAAAAAGTAAACTTCCTTCTTTCCGCTGAAAACTACACTTTTTATACTAAATTGATCTTAAATTGATCTCACTATTTTTAAGGGCATAACTAGTCAAAAGTCCTTGCGCATTTTGTAGACTGGACATGATTATTTAGAATTATTTTTAATTGGAAAAAATAAAGTACAATCAAGTCTTATAGTTTTAAAAAAAATGTAAGCTACGTTTGTTTTGAAAAAAATGAATGATTTGATAAATATTTTTCTAAAATTGATTTCTTATATTGTTTAAAAAAATAAGTCAATGAATTTCTTTTACCGATGACATTTTATGTTTAAATTGTTTTGTGAATGATGAAAATATTTTTCATTCATTCATCTTTAAGAAAATTTCAAAAAAAGGCTTGAACTGTTCCCAATTTCTCAAATAATGGTTTGAAATTGATCTTATTTCAAATAAATGTTTGAAGTGCTATCATTTTTTTCAAATAAGGGCATGAAGTGGATCTTGTTTCAAATAAGGGTTTGAAGTAGTTATCTATTTCAAATAAGGGCTTGACTTTCCGACGGTCATGGGCATTTTCATCATTTATCCTTTTTCTAGTTTTTCTTGATTCTTTACCGATGGTCACAGGCCACCGGAGAGCCCATAGCCAGCAAGGGCTTGGTGACGCCACATTCGCCGACTACTAGCGAGGGCTTGCAAGTCCTTGCCAGCCTTAAACAGTGGTCGACAAGGGCTTAGCAACCCTCACTAGCCCTTACTAGTGCTGGCCCTTACCAATGGCCGGCGAGGGTGGCCAAGCCTTCATTGGAAAAGAAAAAAGAAGAAAAGAAAATTTGGACGAAACACCCTTGATTGATCAAAAATTCAGTTGACTGGCGACCGGCGAGGTCAGGCCCTTATTTGAAATAAGCATGGTCACTTCAAGTTCTTCTTTGAAACAAAATCCACTTCAAGTCTTATTTGAAAAAACGAGAGCACTTCTAACCCTTTTTTGAAATTTTTCCTTCATCTTTATAAGTAATAGAAACAACTATATTTAGAAAATTAATTTTTTAATCATTTATTTTTTGCCAAACAAATGAAGCCGTAATTTAGTCCTAATTTTGCTGCCATAAGTGTCCAATCATGGGAATTCCGAAAGATTATGACTTGTCACAAAATTAAGCTGCATTTCAACCGTCATAAAATGATAAAACATGTGAGTTTTGTTGTGACGGATTATATAGCTTGGTTTTGATGATCAATGCGAGCAAAACCCAAACTTTATGCAAAACCAAGCAAAAAAGCAATTTAGATCGAAAGCTCAATTACTCATTTGTAAATGCAGAAAAAATGCGTTTAGGCATTATTCTTGTCTAGATATATATCTGAACCAGTCGTGTTTATTCGAATAACATTTTAACATGTTCGGATAACTATGTTTAAACGTGTTACAAATGAGCCAAAGATCGAACACCAGTAGTTTAATTTGTTAAAATGATACTTTAATGCGTTCGCTGTCAACGTCGGATTAGCCCATTGTTGACTTCTTGTTGACAACGACAACGAATACCCTGTGAACAAGTCACGACCGAAAGTTGTCGGGAGATGACCCCATTGCGAAAACTTCCTCAAGAAGCTGTGCTGCAGCTAAAAACTTCGCCAAGAAGAACCTGTCTCAATAAATTTCTGTCTCTTGTCTGACTCAAAAGTGGAAGTGCTAAAACTATTTCAAAAGCCCCCGCTCTTTTCCGACCTCCACCATAAAAGAGGCAAAGCTCTCTGTCAGTGACCAAGGCTTGTGAATCAAATTGATATGATTAAAATAATTATAAAAATGATAATTTATCATATATATAAAAATATATATTTAATATGCAACGTATCCCAACGTGTCGGGATTCTCTATTTTTTGAGAAATAATGTGTCAGCATATCGTGTTATATCGTGTATAGCGTGTCCGTGATGATGCTACTTAGTTATGAACATCGAAATACTTCAGTTCTCGAAATCCTTTGGTGCATAACCCGTGAGTGTTCTCGAAATCTCTTAACCTATCCAAATGCAAGTATTGAGTTTTCTGCAGAGTTTTCCAAACACATTCTCTTGAAAAAATGTTATTGCACACCATTAATTTGAGCTTTCTTGTTCTCAGACCTATAAATTCCCTCCCATAAACCTTTACAATTGTCATTCAAAAAATGATGAAATTACAAATGATAGGTCATCAAGGTGGGATCACATATCGATATTTCCAAAGTGCTTGGCTTTGTCACTCTTCAACTCGGCAAGCCTTGTATTACATGATTGCTAATATTTCATCCATCTACCCATCGGTCAATCAAAGCTTCCCTTCATATATAACTTTTCCAAGTTGATTAAGCCTTTTAGGATACCGGGTTTGATTATATGAAGTTTGTGGCAATTGCTTAGATTCAACAATCTTAGACTCATCATTTCCATTTTGAGATCAGAGGTATGGGTTTGTCAGTCAGCGAAGGTTTGGCTGACTATCCGAGACTAGGTCAGTCAATTAAAGGGTTTATTTGAGATAAAATTCACTTTGGCCCTCTTTTGAGAAAATTAGACCCTTTTTTTGAAAATTTTCCACTGGAAGATATTGAAAGACGTCTTTGCTTGAATTATGATCCTTTTAGACCAAATATGAAGGACAAGAAGTTCCGAAAAAATATGTAACCAATTCTTGGTATTAGAGAGAGAGAAGACCACTGAAAGGAGCCCGCGACTACGATGGGCTCGCCACTGAAGACGAAGGCCTCGATTTCACCGGAGAACAACTCTCAGATCTAAAGGGGACTCACACTAAGATTTCGAGGATCTAGACTTGTTGGCTATGGTCGAGGAGCTCATCCCGGGTGAAGTATAGATTTTGGTTGAGAAGCTCGACCCTGGTCAAGGGCTTTGCAGTGGTGGACACGAGCTCGCCAAAGACAACAAGACCGGCGATGGTAGGCTATTTTGCAGAGGCTGTTCATTGTACTGTCTTAGGGTTTGCATGGTACAGGCGGCGACACTTAGAAGATTTAGGATTTCTCACATGGGCTCTGATTTATGTGATAAGGAGGTAAAGGATTGAGAGAAAAACCTTGTCATGGAGAGACCACGCACATATTTATAATATATTCGAAGAGTTAGAAGATATTTAGGAAACCCAAAATTACAGAGTATTAGACAATCAACATACACATTTACTATGACACTGTTTCCTATTCCCAACACAGGGAAAGTTCAAATTGCAGTTCTGAAAGATCAAACCTGTTTAGTCGGCGTGCAGTCCATCTCAAATTCTCATTTACGCCAGAATCTGTCATTAGAAAACTATCATTCTCTATTTGTTGCAATGGAAAGAGCAGCGAGCATCTTGAAGAAACAGGCAGCTTCATTCATTCGACATTCATACAATTACTTGAAGGGAACAAAAGGAGATGGCATTCGGATGTCTGACCAAGGTTCTAATTTCACAATCATCACCCATTGTGTCGAAAAGTATAACCAAAAAAAGTTCACATATATATTAGATGTCGAAAAAGGCTCAATAAAACCACTCTAACTTATGCTTCACCTATTTGACATTTTAAAAGACTCACTATCTCAAGGTAACAACCTGACATGAGTATACATTCAGACAATAAGGTATAGTGTATACTCCCATTAGCATCATTCCAGAGAATTTAGCATCCGGCTCTCTGTGGAAACTTGAGTGTCTCCAGTTGCTCGCTTTGTTTTGTATTCGTCAAAACAGGTCAAATGGGCTCCAAAAGCTAGAAATGACATGATGAACTGGAAAGCAAAAGAGATAGTCCAACCACCCTATACTTGAGATGCCAAAATCCTCTATCTATTGGCACAGAGAAGAAGAGAATCGAATGAGGAGCGAAAAGACAAATGAACAGCCCGAGTTGAAAGAGCATGATACCAGCGTTGCCCTAATCAAAGAGGCAGTAATATTGGGGGATCCAAAATAATTTCTGATTTGAGACTGCTTGTTGTTGTGCGAGGCGCATAACATATGGATGATGCTTTATGGCAGAATTTGCTGCAGATAAACCATGTCAAACAGGCCATGCTTCCTTTGGGTCCTAGAGGTACCAACTAAGCAAAAAAAGCAGTTTGGGCCATGATCTTTCTGATGTATTATCTTCACAGTGACCACGATGTACTGTATGTATTAGCTACTCCCGACTGCACCTTTAACAGGCAAAGGGTGAGCTTCTGTGTTGAAAACGAACTTATCCAACGGAATGACATCACTGTCAGAGAACAACAAATACAAATATTTCAGCGTCTCTCCCAAGAAGAATGTCTCCATTTTGTCTCTCCTTCGAGGAGGAATGTGGGTGACGTCATCGAGAGAACTGTAGCCACCAGTATCGACCTTGGTGTAATTCTCAAATGCCTCAAAGATCTGCCAACCCCATTCACGGTATCTGCATTATAAAAATTTGAGATTATGACTACACTCAGAAAAGCGGGTAAGCAGGTGGATATGGACAAAAATATAGGGTGCAGAATGGTGCTGGGAATAACAAATAAGCATATTCCGAAAGAAATTAAAGGAACATACTTGGGGTCTTCTGTAATACGGTACAGAACAAACAACGATTCCACTGTTTCAGGACGCAAAAGATTATGACGATCAGCATGTTTGATAATAATGTCGCTCAAATACTTAGACATCTTATTTCCACCATCAAGACCCTGTTCAGAGTACTCCTGTTCAAATTAAAATGCTCATTAGATGCATTAGCAATGCCAATCAAAAGAATTATCCAAAGTGATTGACAAAGGGTTGTATAATCAACTACTTCCTAAAACAAAAAATAAATCAACCGCACTTATTAAAATTTCCTTTAACCAAACTCAAAAAAGTGAAGTTCTAATCCAACAGCAAAATATAAGAGAAAAACCTACCTCTGTATGGAAGTATGCAATTTCCGGAGCAAGACCAGTAGAGGTTACTGCATACATCTGAAAGCATGTATGCATCAACTCTTCAGCAAGCTTCAAATTTTCCAAATCTTCAAATGTAAGTAAATTGTCTTTGATTGCTCTCTCTTTTGTCTTGCCTTTTGTTGCACCAAGCGCAAGTGTACCAGGCAGAAAACATACCTAACAATCATAAAAGGTCGCACAGTAAAATGAATGTGCTTATTCATACGTAATATGCGTGAGAGTGAGAGAGAGAGAGAGAGAGAGAAACGATTTTCAGGGTGAATTGCAGATTGATCCGACGGAAAATGGTTTAAAGAATCAGAGAGCAAAAAGAATTACCATCTCCAGAACAGGCTTCATGAATTTCAAATCTTTTGATACATAGATCACATAGATTTATTTCCTCTGGGTGAATTTTGACTGTCCATGCAAACATTTGAAATTGTGACATGCCAGGCTTCTAGGTATGTTTTTTAGTAAGATAGCCATATATCACCAATATTAGGATCCTAAAAATTTCCTAGATTCAAGGAGGAGAGAAAATTGAGGAAAGACTTCAAGATTTAAGCTGAAAGATATGATCCTCCCCATGCACAATCTTAAGCACCTAAACAAAATTATCTAACAGATGGAGACCTGGGAGAGATTGCACCAACAAAGTTACTTCAGCATGGATTTTAGTTTTCATAAATCAGAAACCCAATAACTGATGTACTTTCAGCTCATTCTGCTACTGTTTGCAAAAATAGTGGTAAACTAACCAGATGTCCAATGTTGAAAAAAGGGAAAGTTATGTTTCAGCTTCACTTTTGCCAATTGGTTCTTACATTCAATGCTGCTACTTGTCATCTTTTCCCAGCATTCTATGGTTCATAGTTCTTCAATTGTGCTAATTTAAACAACAAGACTTTATTGGGTTCTTAGTTGGCACCAATTCAGGTATCAAGACATACATATTTATAGTTTGAACTCTTAACTAGCCAGGCTGATGAAGGCTTTCTTCAATAAATGCTCAGAGACAGTAACAGGTGACACAGACGAATGCATAGCCAATGCAGTACTTACTCAATAGCCAATGGAGGTTAAATTGTTGCAGAAATATGCCATTTATAGTCAGAAATATGGTTATTTGGAATGAACCAATTGCCCATTTTGAACCATATATAGCTAGTGCAAAAGGCAGCATCCGGCATTTAGAAAGTGGCTGATTGGTTAACATACAAGTGATTGAAAAATTTATATGATATTGCCGTGACTTGTACTAGATGAAAAATGATACAAACAACCCAAAACTTTAGCCAATGTGTAATTTGGTCCTTAAACTTTAGCCCAATGTGCAATGCGGTCCTTGAACTTTTACTTTGTTCAATGTAGCCCTTAAACTTTTGGTAGATGTTTAATACAATCCCTGAACTGTATGAAAATGTTCGATGTAGTCCTACTATTAATTCATGACCACAGACTACATTGAACATTTCATATGGTTCAAGGATTACATTTAACTAATTAAAGTTCAGGGACCACACTGCATATTGGGCTAAAGTTTAGGGACCACATTGAAGAAACTAAAAGTTTTGGGACTAAATTGTACATTGGGCCAAAGTTCATGGAGTGTTTGTGTCATTATCTCTATACTAGAAGGAAAGAGACACAATAAAATTATGGCTGACAACAGGATACAGTCTCAAACTCTTTCTTGCTATGGTAGTGGACAAGCCAATCACAACGACCAATTGGTTATTAGACAGGATTTCAGTGAATTTAATAAAAAGTCAGACTTCAATTTGACTTTTGAAAAGAAAAGAGTTCGAGTATACAAATTGCATTCTGGCAGAAGAAAACGGACAAAGCAGCATCAAGAGTATGAAAGGATGAGATGCCAAAATATCAAGCAATTTCCATATTCCAGCCAATTTCCAATCTAAACAGATTGATGATGACCGAAGGTCAATAAATAATGAACAACCACAGGGCCAGAGGATGATGCTCAAGGTCAAGCGAAGATTCTAAGGTATTACTAGGTCAAACAGCCTCTATGAAGTTCAATGCTAACTAGCTAGGTGTCATTAGACACAAATGATGGTGAAGCAAATTGTAGTTCAAGCCTCCAAGAAATGAAGGTATAAATGCGAGAACGCAGGCACTTGGGATAATACGGTTATTTCATCATGGTTTAGAGATGTTAAAGAGAACTTATGTACCGCCAAGAAAAATGAATTCGCAAGGAATGACATTGACTACTCAAAGCAAGCAGTTAAATGAAATATAAATCAGCAATCATGTAGCTTGTGGCAACTGGCATGGCTTGAATGAATAGTTGTATAACTGTTTCAAGCATCCGTTTGTCAAGAATAATCTTTGTAAGGATTTTCCTACTTAATTGTTGTAACCTTTTTTCTTCCCTCAGTTACTTTAACAAATTAGATCTGGCAGTTGAAAATGCATGAAGCATGTCTCTAAACAGTTAGCTCCCTGGACATCTAAACCAATAATTCCTACAGCTAAAGATGTGGGACTTCAAATGCCCTCTTTCATGTGTAAGTCAGATGAAAGACAATATAAAGGAACCAGTGAGGGGTGTGCAATAGAAGGTCAGGGGAGTAAGGCTAACAAGGATCCACACTAGGAACTATTAACTAAAAGGGAAGTAAAAAATTGGATTGAGGCTCAGATACCAAAGTGAAGTTGTAAGGCCACTTCCTAGTTGTAAAACTAGAATTATTAGATGAAAATATGACTCTATTCTAGAGTACTTCAATAATTAGAAACCACATACCAGGTGATCCATTTTTGGACTGAAAGCACCATTAGATCCATAAGGCAGTTCTCCCACAAAAAACAAGCCATTCGGGACTGATCTATGCACAAGCCGGTTACGTACACCCTTCATAGCTTCACTGTACATATCATATAGGTAGGTCACATTACTATTTTGACTACCTCCCTGATGAAGCCACACTTTCAGCAAATACTCATAATAGCTGTCCCCCCGAGATCCTAGCCTGATATTTTCGCCACTAAATTGACCAGATTGAGGGCTGCACTCAGCAGACAAACATCATCAGAAGAGAATGGAAGATGAACAACTAGAAAACATATGCTTGAAGAATGAGAAATCATAATTAAAGTTATTCTGCAGCACTCTTTATAATAATTGACGTTACTTAAGTAATCGTTCCATGTCTATAGGAATGAAAATTAGGATTTTCTAACCTTATGTAGATAGGAACCAAGCCCTCCACCTTGGGTAGAGTCTTCAGATGCTCCAAGACTTTCATTGCCTCCAAACTGTATTTTGTATTGCCAGAAACCATACTGAGATAATTAAACTCAAGCTGCAAAGTAGAAACTTCTGAAGTACTACTCAGCCCATCAGGAGCTGGATGTGCTGAAGAATCATGTAAAATTACATCACTATAAGGAACTGAAGTTGGACTAGCAGTGAAAGCAGATAACAGACGATCAGCCAAATCCCGAGCAGTATCCAGGTATACTGTTGGTTTGGGACCACTTCTTGTCAATTTCATCCCCTCATCTCCTCCACTTAAATGATAGGCACTCAATAGACCACCCAACACACGTATTGTCGTCTCGAACAAATTGACTTGACCTTTGTGCTTAATTCTGTCTAACAGCTGAGTTTCAATCCACGAACCTGCTTCAGAGACAATTTCATCGGCACCCATTATAATAGCAGTATCAAGAGCATCCACGACCGTTGCACCTAAACCTCCTAATCCATCAACACCACGAAGGCTGAGAGGCATGAGTTCATCATAGCCCATTGCATGTTTCTTGTAACCAGACCATGCATGAATAAAAGCATCCTTAACCTTTTGTTGTCTACTTAACCACTTTAATCTGGAACTTGGATTCTCAGATTCATGACTGAAAGAATTTTTTCCACCCTTCTCATCAGGTGACAAACGAGGAGGAAGCCTTGGGGGTTTCCTCCAAAATCTCCTAAGTCCGCTGACACCATCACTATTGATCTTGTCCTTTTCATTTACCATGACATTTTTTGCTAGTCCACCAGAAACTTCAGCGCTGGAACTTGTATGTGTCAAGAAAAGATATGCCAAACCAAAGAGCATCACCAAAGCAAGAAACTTCCCCGTACTACAACTAAACCAATCACGCTTATGAGTGAGCAAGGTCTGATTAATCACCTGGGAAAGCCAGATATGAAAGAATGCAACCAAAAACTTTCAATCAGAATCAAATACTTTTTCTTGAATAAACTAATTGTCAAAAGAAAGGACAACCTGAAAGGATATTTTCATAAGGAGGACAGGCTACTTTTTAATTGAGGAACCTTACTGGTACTTTAGGTCACTCTTTTGTTCTTTCTTTTTGGGCTAACCACATTATAGGCCACTTGTTTGTGCTAACTTTACTCATTGTGACTAAAGTGCATGAGTTTGTCAACACCAGTAAAAGAAGTAGAACCAGTTTATGTCCTATAAGGTATAAATGATCATACTCATAATGATCAACATTATTGGATTGCTTCAGTTATCTAGCATACTCCATATATGACAGTAATCTGGATGAAGCTAGTGGCTCCTGCCAGGTCCAGGAGCATCATAAGCATCCCATTTAGTTTACACATCACAGTGAAAATGTAACCTGAAGAAATATTCATGCCCGTGATTAATTGAATAAATTCCAGGCAACTGCCAGCGGATGAACACAAAAGATAAGGGGGAAAACTGAAACTTGGTATAAGACTTTTCATAGCCAGAAGGGACAACGGAACCACCAAACTTTCCTACTTAAGCTTTTGAGAAGTTCAATCGTGACAAGATCCCATAAAGGAGAAAATAAGAGAATCTGTGCTTGATTTATTTTTCGAAATTGATGTATCTATCCTTCCTAGATATTACTAGGAAGCATCCAGTCAGCTATTTTTCTTGGCTCGAGACACTAATTTGTGCTTAATTTCTCAGAAATCTTGAGATTCAGAGAGGTTTGGTTCTTAGTGATCTTTGGTTAAAAGAAATATCACTGGTCTTGCTACTCCATTTACAAAATTTTAATGCCCCGAGATCAGCCTAGTCACTTAAGCACATCATCACAAGACAACATAATCCCTCCCTCCCTCCACAAGACAACATAATCCCTCCCTCTCTCCACAAGATAACATAATCCCCCCACCTTCTTTCTCTCTCTAAGTAGGAATTGAATCCAACATCTCTTGAGTCTCATTAAGGGTGGACAGCCATTAGCAAAATACTTTGTTCTTAAATTTTGAAGGACAATCTTAACAACAAGAAAGATTACCAAGCTTGATCTGAACTTAAACATTGTGAAAATTCTGATCTTAGTGTAAGCATTCAAGTGATATCCACATAACCAAGCAATACCATTGTTGGCTCTAATAGACCGTACAAGAGTAAAGAGCATATCATTTGTACACAATGGAACAACTAGGGCAGTGGCATCAGCATATTACACTGTGACGTCAGAGTAAACACTTGAACTCATGAAGTTACCTAAATGACCACATTCAAAATCTTAGTAAGCTTAAGATGGAAACTCCTTTAGAAGGAGAAGGAAATTCATCATTTTCATGAGAAGGTTACATCATTTGACAGTGACACGTGCCGCAGCAAGCCAATGAAAAAAGGAGAGACTCCAGAATTTAGGCACCATGCAAGATGACTAGCGTATCACGCGGACAACGTGACTGGTTGGTCCCCCCACACCACCTAAGCCATATGACCAACCGACACATAAATACTTCTTCCTCTAAAATATCATCGGTTAGCTAACAATGGAACACCTGGAACAATACATAGAAGTTAAGAATTCCGGAACCCTTCTAATACACCTTAGTATTCATGCACACGTTAAGGTGTGGCTCTACGAACTCGGTGGTGAGGAGATTTCACAAGTAATTCCCGAAGGAGACGTTCAGCCAAAGAGAAACACTTTATCTGAAATGACAAGAAGGCAAGCTCCTAACAGAAAGCCAGCAAGACAATGCGGATCGACACACGTACAATAAATCTTCTTTCCCCAGCCGAATTAAGCTAATCATCTTTTCCCAAATTTGAGTAGGACTCAACCAGATAGAATCAACTCTCACCTAACAGAAAGCCAGCAAAATAATGCAGGCTCATACACGTACAATAACTCTTCTTTCCCCAGCTGAATTGAGCTAATCATCTATTCCAAAATTTGACTAGGACTGACCAGATAGAATCATCTCTCGCCATAGCCGGATTAAGCGCTTGTTGTGGCGGAAACCGATCGATCAGATTAACTTCTAGCAAAAAGCATCAAGAATCTGTCCTACGGAGATACACTAAAGCGACCCAATCATCAAAAACTCGTGCGAGATCTCAAATTCCGGGCCTTGAGCAGCTCAATTTCGCAGGAAATCGACCACGAGGAGCCCAAAGGAGGCGAAGGCAGAAGCGCGGTACGAACCTTGGAGAGGGATCGGTGGCGGAACTTGGCATTGTCGTACTTCACGTCCTTCATCGAATAAGGCAAAGAGTTGGACATGGTGGACTAATCGCGAGCTCGGCCTGTGTCTCCCCCCTCCTCCCCCGACCTCCGATCTGCTCTGCACGGCGACAAGGCCCCCAATGCACAACAGAGACAGGGACAGGGAGACAGAGATCGGAGTCCGACCGGCGACAGCAGATCTCGATCGGCTACCTGCAAGAAGACATCGAGAGAGAGAGAGAGAGAGAGAGAGAGCTGGCTTTGGTTTTTTCAGGTCAATGGTCGGGTGAGGTTTAAGGAGACGACCGCCTCCCCCCTGCCTCCACTTCGTCGCATGTTCCCTGTTTTTCCCTCCATTTTTATTTTTTCATTTATATATTTTTGCTAATATGTTCATTTACTCAATTTTTTTTCTTGTATTACGAATTGATTTACTATATTTTATCGGATGCCCAAATCAGACATGATCAACTTTATTTATAAAGATGATCCATCGCGCCGCATAACACGTCGATTTATAAAGTAATTTTAATATATCTAACATTACTTTTTTATCGATGTAAAAATAATCTAAACACGTATAATTCATGGAAGGGTCTCTCTATGTTGATCTTTGATCCATCTTGATAAGTTAAACTCTTGTTGCATTATATTGGGTTGAGAGTTCTAGAGTTTTAATTTATAAAGTGCTCTTTCGTTGGTGCATAAAAAAACAAAAAAAGGTTCGTAGTAGTAGGGGATGATAAGTTTAAGGTGGTTTGGCTCCTAACATGCAATTGGAAAGGTAAAAGCAAGCACCATTTGACTATGAAAATATTTGCTCTTCATGTGGCTATTTTGCTTATTTGTTTATGTTGAAGATTGTGGTTCAATTTTTAATGGGTGCAAAAGTACTCTCTTTTTTTTCCCCCCTAAAAAAAGGCTTTAGAACAGTTTCCAAGTAGAATTCCTGGATTTGTTCTAGAATTCTAAAACCAGGAACAAATGGATTCTCCCTCTTCCAATGACTTGTTGTCGAAAAATCAAGGACGAGCAAAAAAATCTGAATTCCTCTTGACTACTAGCCATGTTATTCTCATTAAATCTACAATGTCGGCCATTTCAAATTACTACAAGCAAGTGGGGCATCTTCGGCACAAAGTGCATAATTCCTTATATCACATAATCTAGGATATTTTATGAGATTCTTTAAAGGAGAAAAGATCACTTTTCTTGATGGGAAAGATACTCTTTACTTTATCAAAGATGGATAGGACCAAAAAATCCTATTTCAACTTTAGTATAATTTATATAATTGGAATAAATTCAAGATTTAATTAAATAGATGTATCTAGGGAAAATTCACTTTGAAGCAACTGTCCCCTAGATACTTAGTTGTTCGAGAAATTGTTGCAAAGTCCTCTTCTTCCATCCTCAAAGTATTGATACCTAAATTTTTTTAAAATGTTTTTTTTTTGTGTTTTTTGAAAAAGGGAGAAGTGGAAAAAAAGAAGAAGAGAAAATCCCAAGATGCTGAAAATCCAAGCCCTCGGTTTTCCATTTGACGGTCGATGCTGAAAATCCAAGCGCAGTGGTCGCTTCGCATGCCGTCGAGGAAGATCCAATCCAAGCGATGTCGAAGACGAATTTCATCAAACACCTATCGCGCACCGTCTCTCCCGCCGTCCCTCGGACGCCGTCCCGGTCCCTCGCCTCGCTCCCGGCGCTTTCCTGCCGGAGCAGCGGCGGGGCTCCCCAGAACCCGGCCATTCAAGATCCGTACTCCCTCCTCAGGGAGGACCCCGTCGACCTGGTCTCTTCGTTGTGGGTGAAATCCTTCTCTTCGCCAGCCAACGTCGTCTTCCCGAACCTGACGGGCTTCCTGGGGAAGTTCGACCTCTGGGTCCTCGCCTACCAGCGCACCTGCGCTCATGTGACCGGCACGTTCCCGCCTCGCAATGCCATTCATCTCAACACTCTCCATTCCCTCCTATCCCTCAGGAATGCAGTCACTCGCAACCAGTTCAGGTGGAACGACAAGACCCACCAGCTGGTTCGCAGCCCTTATGATAAAACAAGCACGAGGCTGATCTCTAGAACCAAGCTTAAGGCCATTTTGGAGTCGAGTGAGCCCTGTTTCCAAGACAGGGTGGTCCAGGAGGTTCTACTGATGATTCTCGAGCCGGTTTTGAGGCTCGCTTTTCGGTAAAATCGCATGCTTTTCCGGCCGGGAAGAAATGCCCATACTGTTATCAGGACGATTCGGAGTAATTTTGCTGGGTATCTGTGGTTCTTGAAGGGTGATGTGTCTGAAATTTTCGATAGATTGGATATAAATGTGGTGATGGGTCTTTTAGAGAAGGCTATCAAAGATAGAAGAGTGTTGGGACTGATCAAGTCGGGATTCAGAGCCACGGTTAGGAATCCAAGGGAAGACAATGAGAAGTTGAGAACAAAGAAAAAAAAGGGGACCAAGAAGAAGATTCTGCATGAAAACGAGCCAAACCAGATCCTTTCTGGTTAAGGACCTTTTATGACTTTGCACCTGAGGAGGCTGCCAAGGTACCCAATTATGGTTGTTGTGGCATTATAAGTCCTTTACTTGCTAATGTTTGTCTAAATGAACTGGATCATTTCATGGAACAGAAGATTGTTGAGTTCTTCAAACCATCTCAGTTTGATTCCATATGGAAAAGTTCAATTGATGATGGATGTCATAATCCTTCTTGGCCTGAGTTTGTTCCTTCTAGTGGGAAAGAGAAGACGAGAAAAATGGATTATATTAGGTATGGGGGTCATTTCTTGATTGGAATTCGAGGGCCTAGAGATGATGCAGTGCAAATTCGGAAGGAAATTATTGAATTTTGCGATGTACAATTCGGTTTGAGGCTGGATAATTCGAAGTTGGAGATAGAGCATATCAGTAGAGGTATCCAGTTCTTGGACCATATCATCTGTCGTCGAGTAATACACCCGACACTCAGGTACACCGCTACTGGAGGCAAAATCGTGAGTGAAAAAGGTGTGGGCACTCTGCTTTCAGTTACTGCTAGCTTACAACAATGTATTCGTCAGTTTAGGCGTCTTAAGTTTGTTAAGGGTGATAAGGATCCTGAACCACTACCTTGTACTCCAATGCTTTACTCCAGTCAAGCTCATTCAAATGCTCAAATGAATAAGCTTCTGGAGACCATGGCAGATTGGTACAGATATGCTGACAATCGCAAGAAAGTTGTGGGATTTTGTGCTTATGTGATTCGAAGCTCTTTAGCTAAACTCTATGCTGCAAGGTACAGACTAAAATCTCGTGCGAAGGTATACAAAATAGCTTCGCGTAACCTTAGCCGTCCATTAAGAGAGAGTACCAACAATTCTGCGCCTGAATATTCTGATCTTTTGAGGATGGGGCTTGTTGATGCAATTGAAGGCGTTCAATTCTCACACATGTCTTTGATTCCCTCCTGTGATTACACACCCTTTCCTAGGAACTGGGCTCCCTATCATGAAAGGGTACTGCGTGAGTATATCAAACTGGAAGACCCCAAATTTTTCTGTGAGTTACATAGATCGATAAAGAGGCAGGGTTTAAGTTTACCTCAAGATGAGGTCTCTGATATTGTATGGGACTGTAAAGTTTTTGGCTTAAGGCGTCATCAAATTGAGGTGTGAAGGTTGGTTCACTCAAGCTCTTCTTTAACAATGCCATAGGAATATAATGATAATAAAATTTCCATTAAAACTGCCTTGTGGTTGGTCCTTTTCCTAATCATTCACCTTAAGTTAATTTGAATGCTGGGCACTTGATAGGCCACTGCATTTTTTACTGTATGTAGATAGATATAGTCAGACTGGATAGATGTAATACCATTTGTTACAAATTATGGTGCAGAAATACATCAAAGTAACTTTAGCAGATTTTTGAGTCATTCAAGCTTGATCTTTTCTTTTTCTGTCGATAAAAGGATCAAACTCTTTTTAGTCTTGGCTCAAGGTTATGTAGCATACTAATTGACCTATTGAAATTACCAATTTCCACCTTTCTATATGTAATGCCTAGCTAAGCCTTCTGTTCCGTTTTGTATTCTCACTTTAAGCATTCTGCATATCTCCACATGTGATGTTTTATATTGCTATTGGTTATGTAAGTTTTACCTCTCAATAGCTGTCCTATGATATATTATAGGAGGACCTCTCTTTGGAGGAATGAGTTAAAATCCTGGGGTGCCAAAGGGAGGACTCCTTCGCCTTATTAATCTCAGAGGCACTCGTGGAAATGTGAGCAGTGCATCAAATTGGGTAAGTTCATGGTATCCTTGGTCTTCTCTAATGTGCCTCATCTGTCTCTACTCAGAACCCTGGGAAAATCCCATCTGTCTTTTTCATTAATGAATAAAAATGTCTTAGCCAAAATTAAACAATTTTGATAAAATACAGTCCATATACAAAATACCACCAGTTTGCCTTTACGAAAGGATGAGAGTAAATTTATTTTGGGGTTGTGTTAGAATGATCTTGCATATTTGCAAAAGGGAATATTGTAGGCTTCATCTTCAGGTATTGTGATTTCCTCTTATGCCCATAAGAAGACTATATGAATTTCTATAGATGCATCTGATCCTGAGTAAATATATCTTGTCATAATTTGTAAGTATTCATAAATCATGCTAGCCTAATGAAGCAGTTCACTCGGAAACTTGCCTTTTGCCCATCTAAGCTCTTCAGCCTGTGTTTATAATCTCTTAAGTTGCTAACAGAATAGCCAAAACTCTATCCCACAACCAGGGCAGATTTGTGATTTATTGAGTGGTCATTTTGTATTTGCTCTGCTCTAGATAGATCTTTTCCTTTTTTGCATGAAGGTTTCCACAGGACAGCCAGCCAGCTGGCTCCTGAGACCTATGAGATTCCATATTATCTCTATTCTTGCCTTCAATCTGTGGTTTCTGATTACCATTCAGGTTACTAGAAATCGCCTGGTACCAGACACGTTACCCTGATAGTTTCTTCTCTATGGATATGTACACCACAAATCTCAAAATTTATCACAAAAGTGCAATTGAGTCTTGAAACCTTTAAGAAGTGCAATCAAGTCCTAAAATTTGTTAAATTGGTCCAACTAGGTCTCTCCATTAACTCTATCCAACTTGGCTGACAGAAGATGCCGACAGGGCTTTTTTTTGTTACTTTCTTAAGAGATGCAATGCTGATATGCCACCCACCATGCACCATATTAGGAAAAAGCTTAAAATTTAAAAAAAGAATAAAGAAAATAAAAATAAAAATAAGAAAAATATTTAGTGAATAAAAAAAAATCTACACTGTTTATCTTCTTTCTTTCACTGATGCGCAAGGTTTCTCTCATTCTCTATTTTCTGCAAACCTAAGCCTTCTGTCTGAGAGGGAATAGAACTTGCGCTCTTGCCTTCACTGCTTCTCCATGAGCATCGGCTATAGAGCTCTTGTTGCCACCATAGTGCCAAGCCACACACAACACACTACACTGAATTGATCAACTGCAACTATCTTTTGTGCCGTGAGTTCAAGCAGTTCCTCAGAGAGATGCGTCACGTGTTCGCCACAATTTGAAGCATTGTAGTACTAATTAACACCCACTTTGAATTAAAATTAGGATAGATAAAGAAAGTGAAAATTACTGACTAATGTAAAAAATTCCTCAAGATCTTTGAAAACCCTAAACAAAAGCTATTGGAGATTACCGATTGGCAAATCCCCTTTTAAACATAGTTCATCACATTTGCTGATATTGAAAATCATTGACTTTGTCTATCTCATGATGAAGTTTCTCTGCTCAAAATAAAGCCCAAATTTAATGGGAGGAACTGTTCCTTGTTCAGCCACTCGAAGAGAAGATATAGAGAATATGGCGGAAGAAGAAGATCAAGAGTCTATAGCTTGCTAATCAATGAAAGGAAGAAGATTAAGAGTCTAAGTTTTGGTCTTTATTCATTTTTTTTTCCATTTTTAGTTATTTTATTATTGTTATTATTATATATTTTCATTATTATTATTTTTTCCCTAAAGTGGCACTTGATAGGCACCACATCAACGTCAAGTGTCTTGAGAAAGTAATGAAAAAATCATGTTAGCATTTTCTATTAGCCAAATTGGATGGAATTGACGAATAGACTTGATTGCATTAATTTGACAAGTTTTAGAACTCGATTGCACTCTTTAAAAGTTTTAGGCATCAATTGCACTTTCGCAACAAGTTTTAGGATCTCTGGTGCTCTTATTCTTATTATATCATCATATTCGGAAATATATTAAACTTTCAAGGATTTGGGTCTAAATTGGAAAGCTCATAGCAAATGTGGGAAGCACTAGGTGCTTCAGAAATATTTTACTACTCCCACGTGTAGATATCATTGAGTTGCCTACAATGCATAGATGGTGTAAACCACTGTTTCTGGGCCCAGTTTGTTGAGGATTAAGACCCTCTTTCAGCTGCCTTAGTCTATTTTTGACCTTTTATCCACTGAAATTCAATGGAAATCCCAAATCTTCTTGAGTTATTTATAGGGACATTGAGGGAACAGAGTTAAAACTGTGCATATCATCATACAGCATCCAATTGAATTTGCTCTTTAGTAATAACTTCTGAACATCCTTTAGAGTCACACATGCGATTTTAAGAACTCTCCCTTCCAAATAAAACTTTTTCTCATTGACAACAATGATGCTATTGAACCGACTCAACACCATGACATATAATTTAGATGCTTTTGGGGACAGGTGCTTGGAACAAGTCTGAAGATATACATCCTGACACACAGTGACAGATCCACATTGTGAGGTGTGGGGGCAATTGCCCCCACTCACATGTTGGTGATGTATTGAATAATCTAATAATGTTTTCATTTCTTTTTTCTGTTTATGTCCCCAAAAAATTTCTTCAAGAAGTGCTAATGGAAGCTATTGTTGCCCAGTTTTATTCATTTTGCCCCTAGATTTAAGAATCCTAGTGGACAATTGGATACTTGTTAGTATATAATTGCTGCACCTAACAAAGTTTAACTTGACAATTTGCTTACAAGTTGTAATTTTCACGTAAAAGAGCACTCCAATTACTTGAATCAATAATGTACATGAATTTGATTGTATTCATCAAGATTGCCCCCATCTAAGAAAAGTTCTAGATCCGTCCCTACTGATGCATCATTATTTCTGAAAGAATCTAGAATATTCTGTGTCATCCATTTCTTCCTTGCAACTGTACAGTCACTGCGATGCAGGGTTATGAGATCCATAGCTAGCACTCTGTTCCTATGAAATGAAGTATTCTTTTTCTTGAATCTCCTCACCAAGCATAGCCTTAGTTAACATAGATATGATCTTTGACAACTTCACAGAGGAAGATCTGATCTGCGTATCACTTGCATAGCTGCTCATACATGTGCCGAGTTCTATTTAAAATGCTATAATGGTCGTCGGATTTTCTGCCTTTCTGAACCGTGTAGACATTTCATACACTTTCCAACTCTTGTACCTTTCACAACTTTGTTGATAAGGCATAGTTTTTGAGTCAAGTCTTAATATTAGTTCTTCAAGCCATATAACTTTCATAAGTTTCCACAATCTTGAAAATTTTGAGCTATTTCATTCAAAGCCGCCTATTTTAAGCAAGTCTTCATCTCGATGAATGACACTGATATTGCGATTATGCAAGCTAAACTGTCAACTCTTTCAAATTCCTCTGTTCTGGGAAAAATTTCTTGCAGCATCTATATAGTAGTTCTTGTTAGGCTGCCATATAGCATGCTTCCGTTCAATTGCTTATAACAATTTCCATCCTTGTCCCAGTATCCAAAAAGTGCTATCGGAGAATGTGGAAGGTGTACAAGCAGATTTCACTCTACCTAAGTTGCCACATGCAAGGTGTGATGATCTTATGAGGGATTTAAATTGATGCAGTGCTATCGATTGGAGGAAGTCTGCAGTTTGACATTCAGGTGAGGGTATAGTTTCATATTTTTAAGTGTGCCCCCTAAGTAAGATATACTTAACTCATGTACATCCTTGGATAACAAGAGCCCATGAAATTCACATGGTCCAAAGGCCTGGCTATTTGGTACATGGATGAGCTAGTTGTCAATGCATTATCTTAATGTCTATGTGTGTTCTCAATAAATTACGTGTAAATTGTTTTATGACATATTTTCAATCACATGAAAAAAATCACCTTGCCCATTCATCATGAAATTCTTGAAGCACATATATGGTATATTGTTGCATGTATTACTGATTCGCTGTGCTCTTTTCTTGATGGACTATGTTTAAAACAGTTGGTGCAAGTCGTATTATAGAGTGCCTTATGAATATTTCCCAATGGGTTTGTGTCAGAGTGCGTTATGACTATTTCCCAACCTTCAGGTGGAAGCCAATGTTGCCCTCTGTATTTCCTAATGAAAGGATGTGGGTGGATCAAAGTCTTGAAGGCTACTGTGGCATGAGATTTTGAGCTTCTCTCCTCAGTGATCCACTTATGTCTTCTCACTCCATAAATATACGGTTCATATTTATACTTTCTGATCAAGTTACTTATAAACATGTAGTAAGATTCATGGCGGGTCTTATCTCTTTTGGATTATGATTGATTTAGTGTACGGGGCGGCGCATGCCCCTACAGTTTGCAACTTGAAATTAGGCTGTCAGGATCACATGTCAAATTTTCCGATCTGAATGCTTTTAAAAATCCCGTCATTGCATAGCATCGTAGTAATCGCTGAGCGTGCTGAGAAGTTCATTTGTGTGAATTGTGTGACTTTCAAGTTTTTCAATGTGAGTTCCATAAACGTATCGAGTTTGTGTCAAGTATCTCTCAATCAATCATGGCCGTGACCATTACTGGCCACCCCCTCCCGTTTGCCCACCATCGCTAGCGTACCGAATGTCTCAACAATGTTCAGAAATGTTGTAGGGCAAGAATATGAAAGGACGTTATGATTACAACTTCTATGGTTGGAAAACATTCACGACGCTGTCATGATTGCCGATTTAGGTGGGATTGGTTGTGAAAGTGACTTGGAGATTTCAGCCACCTTTTTTCTGTGCCGATGCTATGTTGTGGCGCGAGGTGTAGCTAGCGTCTTTTTCTCCAAAAAGTTGCATTGAGTCTTTGACCAAACATTCTAGGTGATGCGATTGCAATCTTTGTCAAGAGTGGAGACGGTCTTGTCTGGACCGAACCGTATGGATGATTTGCAGTCATCGATTATGTGGTAGGTCTTACATGATCAAAGATTGCAATGGACTCGAGTACACATAAGGATTTTCCCAAGAGACGACTGAACACACGGCTATGTGCTCGCTCATGCAATTAGAAAGAGACAGACACATCTAGAATAAAGGCAAAAGGCGACGCGATCCATGACGAAAGGCTCATATGCAAAGAGTGCTCCTCTCTTGCTTGCATCGATAAGCATCACGACATTTAGGACATTCTTGGATGCGCATGTTTGATAGAAGCGTGCAGAAACTAAGCGCAACGTGGTCGATGGTAGCACGTTCGAGTGTCTTGATGCTCGAGGTAGAAATACATAGAGAGATTTTTAGGTGCTTTTTATTAGAGTAGGAGATATGATTTGATTCTGATTATTCTGGTTGCGGATTAATTGATTGGGTCAATCCGTAAGATTAAATATTCAGAATATAGAATAGGAAATGTTATTTTGTAAATTCTTTCCTATTGTACATCTTTCTTGTATTATAAATACGCTTGTAATACATGAACAAAAGACGAGAAATCCACAATACAATTTTCTCCAATATTTTTCATTTTCTATTCAAAAGCATGGTATCGGAGCATGGTGATCATTGAGCTCGTCTCTTGCTTTCGATCATTCAATTTTGGTCGGCTGCCACCGACAGTCTATTCGCTTATCCTTTGGACTTATTGTCCTTCGTCAATTTCTTTTGATTGATTTTTCTGGGCACTGTCATCTTTTTTGGATTGGTTATCATGTCCGAAGAAAACTCCCGAACTAAGGAATCCTCCAGCCACACACAAGTTCATGAACAGATCGACAATTCGTTCTTTCTCCATGCCTTAGATAGGTCTAGTTTGAATTTAGTCAGCATGGTTTTGACGGGTGATAATTATAACATTAGTTACAAGCCATGACCATTGTTCTATCCGCAAAGAACAAAAGGGGTTTCGTCACCAGAGATATTTTGAAATCCGAATCAACCGATGTCACATATGCCCCATGGGTTTGTGTCAACAACATGGTATTATCATGGATCCTGAATTCCACCCACCAACATCTTGTCCCAACCGTGTCGTATATGGAATCTGTTGCGGAAATATAGGCTGATATGCATGGACATTTTTCACCGTCTAATGGTCCTTGCATATTCCACATGGAGTAGAAAAATATGCACTCTTGAACAAGGTGAAGACGACATCACTAGGTATTACAATAATTTGTGGCATTATTGGGATGAGCTAAACAATTTGGAGTCCTTGCCGAATTGCTCTTGCGAGAAAAGGACATTGTTTGTGACGCAACTTGAAAATCGACATCTTTATCAATTCGTAATGGGTTTAAACCTAAGGTATTCTAATGTGGTCAATCAAGTTCTGCTCATGACTCCGTTACTTACTGTTGTGCGGGCTTACTAACTTATTCTTCAAGACGAATCTCAATCCCATGTTCATTCGACTCGTTCCTCCACTGAGAGCACCCTGTTGACATATGGCACTACAGGAAACATACCGCCTCAAACGGAGTCGCCATTCTCGACTCCATCCCGTAAGCACACAAAGACTGCTTCTGTTCACCTTGCAAAACACGGCCCTCCATCACATGCTCGTGAACGTTGTTGTGCCTATTGAGGTATATCGGGCCATTCCCGTGATGTTTGCTTTCGCCTCCATGGATTTTCTGCTAATTATAAGGGACGGCACCGTGACTAGCTCCCTACTAAGCCTTCGGACAACAAGCCTACCACTAATCTCGAGAGCTCCTCTTCTGCGTCTCCGTCACCATCACCATTCACTAATGAGCAATATAAACAAATCATGCGATTACTCCAAGAGGTAAACATTTCCAAGGCAAATCTCATAGGTACAGTTCTTGACTTGAATTCTAATTCATTAAATTCTTGCACTTGGGTCATTGACACCGGAGCCATGAATCACATTACACATAACCCCAAATTACTTCAATATGCACAAGCATACATGAAACCTCTTCCCACTATAGGCATACCTAATGGGGTTAGAGTTCTTGTCACTTCACACGGCTTGATATCTTTGATGCCAACCTTCACCCTTACCTATGTTTTGTATGCTCCAACCTTTAAGTTTAATCTCCTATCCATTTTAAAATTTACTAAACACTTAAATTGCTCCGTTACTTTTTCTTCCCTCTTATTGCTTATTTCAGGACCTCTCGATGAAGAAGATCATTGATCAAGGCCTTGAAAGTGGTGGTCTCTACTACGTGGAGCTCCCTCCTGAACGCACCACATTATCCCCCCACCCGCCTACCCACAATTTGTCTTGGCCACCCATCTAAGTTAGTCCTCCGTACCTTGCAAGATTCTCTTTGTTTTCCTTCCAATAAAGAATATGGTCCATGTGATGCTCGTCACCTGTCCAAACAAACTCGTTTAAGTTTTCATTCTAGTTCTATTTCTAGTATGCAACATTTTGATATTATTCATGTTGACATTTGGAGACCTTACTCTGAGACCTTACTCTTAGTTTACTCAAAAGACATATTGCTATTTTTTTACTATTGTGGATGATTTTTTTCGTTATACGTGGGTATTTCTTCTTACTTTTAAGTCTGACACTAGTGATGCACTTATTAAATTTCATACCTTTTGTTAAAACCCATCATCAAACAACCATCAAAACTGTTCAATTTGATAATGGATCCAATTTTTTGTCTTCCAAATTGCAATCTGTTTTTTTACTCACAGGACATTCACTACCACCGTAGCTGCTCTTACACTCCACAACAAAATGGAGTTGTTGAGCGCAAACATTGCCATTTTCTCAATGTAGCTCGCACTCTCCGATTTCATTCAAGAATTCCACAGTTGTTTTGGGGTGAGTGCGTTCTCACTGCAACACAGTTAATCAATTGTCTACCCACACCTTTACTCCAAAATAAAGTCCATATGAAGTCTTCCATAAAACACCGCCCACTAGAACCACATTTGAGTCTTTGGTTCCCGTTACTATGCTTTTTCTAGACACCTTCATTTGGTCCTTGCTCTCGTCATTGTGTCTTCATTGGATACCTAGCCAACCATAAAGGTTATTGCCTTTATGACCTCCATGACCATATAATTTTCACCAACCATGATGTTATCTTTTATGAAAATATTTTCCCCTTTCATACCACATATGAAACTACCTCACCTCAACCCAACATCGTTATCCCACTAGCCGTTCCCAACGACCCTTTGTTCAACCCTAACCATGCACCGTCTGCCTCACCTCAACCTAAACAAATTGTCCCCTCCCCTGATACACCCATGGCTGAACTAGACGACCCGATTCCTAACTCTTTAAGTAGCCCGACACCGCCGCTCCAATGCCCATCCCACACTTGCCAAAAACCCACCTACCTCCAAGACTACTATTGCACCATTGCCACTTCCAACCAATTATCTTCAACAATTGAGAGTCCTACAATAGGTACACCATATCCCCTCTCCAACTATTTATCATATTCTAAATTCTCTCCATTTTACTATGCTTTTTTAGCCACCACCAGTACTAAGCAGAAACCCAACACCTATGACTCCACGTGTCAATCTCACAAATGGAGGGAGGTAATGTCTTTGGAAATATAGGCTCTTGAACAAAATCACACATAGGATATTATATTTCTTCCACATGGTAAAAAGGCAATTGGTTGCAAATGGCTTTACAAGATCAAGTACAAAATTGATGGGACCATTGAGCGATATAAAGCTTGTTTGGTTGCAAAGAGTTATGCTCAAGTCAAAAGGATCGACTATCATGACACCTTTGCCCCTATTGCTAAAATGGTCATAGTAAGAACTCTCATTGCTATAGCCACTGTCCGCCACTGGCCTTTACATCAGCTTGATGTTAACAATGCGTTTCTTCATGGTAACCTTGATAAAGAGGTCTATATGAATCTATCTCTAGAACTTCACACTAAGGGGGAGAACTTGGTTTGTCATTTGAAAAAGTCTCTTTATGGACTTAAACAAGACACCCGCTAATGATTTGCCAAGTTTTCATTCGCTTTACTTGATGGTGGTTTCGCTCAGTCTAAGGCGGATTACTCTTTATTCATGGTAACATGCGGTTCCCTTATAACTGTGTTCTTATTTTTGTAGATGATTTGGTGATCACAGGGGATAATGAGGTATGCATACATCTATTCAAGCAATTTTTCCATGCTCAATTTCGCATTAAGACTTAGGTCCTCTTAAATATTTCCTAGGTATAGAAGTTTCTCCATTAGAAAAGGGCATTTATCTCTCTCAAAGGAAATATGCTCTCGACAATATTTCTGATATAGGTCTCATTTGCAGGCTCCCATTGACACACCCATGAAACTGAACGTTCGGTTCAATGAATCCCCTAAGTTGATTCGACTCTTTATTATCGCTTAATTGGACGCCTTTTGTACCTCACTGCTAATCACTCGGATATTCTATTTCCTATTCATAATTCCAGCTAGTTTATGCATGCTTCACATGATGATCATTGGCAAGCTGCACTTCGAATAGTCCAGTATTTGAAATCTAATCCAAGTTCTGGAATATTTTTTCCAGTTGACTCATCCCTTGCATTTTAAGGATATATCGATTCTGATTAGGCTGCATGTTCATCCACACATCGTTCAGTTTCTAGTTATTGTATGCTCCTTGGCTCTTACCCTATTTCTTGGCATTCTAAGAAACAAGACATTGTTTCTTGGTCTTCAGCCAAGGTTGAATACAGAGCCATGGCATTTGTAGCTTGTGAGATTACATGGCTTCGCATGCTTCTCACTGATCTTGCCGTCCTGTTGTCCACTATTGACTTTTTGCAACAACAAAGTGGCTATCCACATTGCTACTAATCTAGTTTTCCATGAGCGTACCAAATACATTGAGATTGATTGCCATCTTGTTCGTGAAAAAATTTAGGATGGCACACTTTGACCTCTTCATTCCCTAGCCATATATAGCTCGCGGACTTATCTATTCCCGAAAGCCGTTTCTCGTGATCTCTTTCTTTCTTTCAAGCGCAAGTTGTTGACATTCATGCACTCACGAACTTGAGGGGGAGTATTAGAGTAGGAGATATGATTTAATTCTGATTATTCTGATTGTGGATTAATTGATTTGGTCAATCCGTAAGATTATATATTCAGAATATAGAATAGGAAACGTTATTTTGTATATTCTTTCCTATTGTACTTCCTTCTTGTATTATAAATAGGCTTGTAATATATGTACAAAAGACGAGAAATACAAAATATAATTTTCTCCAATACTTTTCATTTTTTATTCAAAAACACTTTCGCTATAGTGCTCCTGTTCTGTCCAAATCCAATTTTAGTTTGTTCTAGCAGTAACATGTGGGCAGGGACCTGGTTTACTACGTGAACTTGATTAAGTTTGACGCTTCTCTATGAAGGCACTCCATAACCTGGCTATGCATGTTTGCAAACATTTTTCAAGCTAGTCCTTTAGTTATCTATCGATTTTTCATTTTGAGGATTTGGATAAAAATGTTACCATAAATGTTAGGATCTAGGACATACAAAGATATTGCAATTTCAGTCGAAGAATGGGAAAAGTACAAAAAAAAGTCATAAATATATCGCATAGATACCAATTTAATTCTAAATCTTTTCACATTGATAACAATTCAATTCATTTAAGTCAGAAATTGCTAATGTAAATGCTAGTCGACAGAGGTGTGGACATTTTAAATAATATTCTAATAATTATTTTCAATTTATTGATTTTTAAAATAATGTATTGAATTTTTTCCTCTTTTTTTTCCCTTTCTCTTTTCTTTTCACCAATGGCCATCATTGACTACCGATTATCGATCACGGCCATGGCTGGTGAGGGTTGGCCTTGCCTGTGCAAGGTTGCCCTCATCAACCACACGTTAGCGTTGGCCTCACTAGGCCACGCCTTGGTGAGGGTGAGTGTTGATTGTGCCTTGCCTAGGCATGGCTAGGCAAAGCCCCCTCACTAGATTTGGAGAGGGTTGGCCTTGCTATCATCCAAGCAAGGCTCACCAGACCTCACCCTTGCGAAGCCCGGTGAGGTGAGGAGAGAGAAGGCCACCCTGGCTTAGGTGAGGGTTCACCTCTCTAGGTGAGGGGGGCTTCGTTTGGCTGCTTTTGGGTGAGGCATAGCTAGCGCTCCCCCTCACATAGGTGAGGCCAGCCCTTGCCAGCCATGGCTATGGCCACCAGCAAAAAGAAAAGGAAAAAAATGAAAAAAATTTAAATAATTATTTAAAAATACAATAAATTCAAAAAAATATTAAAATATTATTAAAAATGTCCACCGGCCGACCGACATCCACGTCAAAAATTTCCACTTAAATTAGCCAGATAAACTGAATTGGTACTAATGTGAAAATGTTTATTTTGGTCCATTTGAAAGATTTAGAACTGAATTAATACTAAAATAAAGGTTTAAACCCTTTTTTGTAATTTTCCCATTGAAGAATACATAACATTGACTTGATCTAGCTTCTCTATTAAATATTAAAGGCTATTTATTAAGAGCAAGAGGACTACTAATTAAGTCAAGGCTTAATTTGAGCTGATAATTAAACTAGGGCATTCTTCTTCTTTTTTCTAGTTGAGTTGAGTAGAAATTGCCAGACTTTCTTAGATGTTGAGAACATGGGAGCCTCACTGTTGGACACTATTTGTCACAGTGATAGGGACGTGTCTGGATTGACTTTTACCATGTACTTTTTGTTTGATCTAAATGTTGCGATGGACCCACTTTGATTGTTTTCTTTATAACCTTAAACACCTGAAACGGTTGAACAAATCGTCTTTGCCAAAAGTTTAAGTTGTTAGGAAATATTCCCCCTTGTGTATGTAAGCCGATCTTTACATGCGCAAGTCAGGTTGTGGACGGAAGAGTAGAGATTCGAACCCTTGACTTGTACATTGATATCATTTCAGACAAATTGTTTTTCTTAAAATTTAAATTATTAGGAACAAGGCAAAAATTGTATTTACAGCATATTACTTAGTAGACTCTCAGCCATCAATATTTACTTTAAAAATAGCATATAATCTTTTCAAAATCTTTTGAGATTTGATTTATACTTCAAATTTGGCAGGAACATAAGAAAGTACCTTGCTAAAGCCGAATATCAAACTTTAACTCGTAAATCTTCTATTCCTATTTTATCACCTAATGAAACCTAAAGTAACTTTGGATGAGGTAATGTAAAGAAACTAGTACACAATTGCTTATCAATGTCAAGATTAACAGACCAAGCCAGTAGATTGATTTCTTTCCCGAAAGTGATGTTGCACTTTAAACTTAAAATGAGATTGCGGTAGTTTTTTGATATCTTTTAGAATAACTGGGCCAGTATTATCAATCATAAGCTTTAGACTAACAAGATCCACGATGGCTTTAGAGTAAATTTTAATGATGATCTTTAAAAAATCAAGTTATTTTGCAAAATTGAGTTCCAACCCCAAAGCCCAAAGTTATGTTTGTATCAACGTACATATTCCTACAAATGCAACAAAACCACCAAGCCAATCGCTCCATTCAATTTTAAATAAACCCCATGCATTAGCAAGTCCTCGGTTATCTTTAAAGGCCCCATTAGTATCAAGTTTAATCCACTCAAAAGTTGGCGAATCTCATCTGACTAAAATCAAAAAAATGCCTGATCTACTTAATGTCGAGTTATTCACAGATAAAATTTTAATGATTTCCTCTGTGTATGATTGAATTACTTGCATTAGATTCAAAGGGAAAACAAAGTTGTCCTAGAGAAGTGATTTGTTTCTCTATTGCCAAAAAAGCCACACCCACTTCAAATTATGCTCCAATGATGATGAAAACTAAATCACCCTTTACTAGTGAGATTTGAATTCAACCATCATGATAAATTCATGGGAAAATGATACAAATAGTCCCTAAGCTTTAGCCTAATCTGCAATTTGGTCAATAAATTTTCAATTTATTCAATTTAGTCTCTAAACTTTAGCCCAATGTGCAATGTGGCCCTTGAACTTTTATTTTGTTTGATATAGTCTATGAACTTTTAATACATGCTCGATACATGTTTGATATAGTCCATGAACTATATGAAAATGTTTAATGTTGTCCTTGAAAGGGACTACATTGAAAATTTTCATATAGCTTAAGAACTATATTGAACATGTACCAAAAGTTCAGGGACTACAATGAATAAATTAAAAGTTCAGGGACCAAATTGCAGGACTATTTGTATCATTATCCCTAAATTCGTTATAAAAATTTCTCCCAAATATTATTGTGGAATGAACTCAAAACATATTCTATGGATAATTAGACAATCACATAGAGAAAGTACCCTTGCTTTTACTTTTGTAGAGATATTAGGGATTCTTAAAATTGAGCATCCAATCGTTTGTCCTAGAAACTTAAACAGTTAAATATCTCTAGTTCCTCTTTCATTCTATAAGACTTGTTCCTCTTCTTTATTATATCTTAACAAGTTAATCTTTGAACATCTAGAATCTTTCAAAGAAAATTAATTCGCGTGATTTGAGATGGGATTGTGGTTTTTTTAGGGTATTCATCTTTAAAACAATTGGCAAAATGAAATTCCTAATTAGAATAAGGCATGTTGTCGTAAAATTTGGAACGAAAGTTTCGCGGTATGTGAGGTTCTTTATATTGTTATTATTGTATATTTGCATTGGTTTCCTAAAGTGTCTACAGACATTACATGTTCATTCAATGACATGTGATTTTGTCAACCATGTCCGCATCAATGAAAGGAGAAAAGTATCAATTGATAAATTATGAAAAGAAGGGGATGACTGTGCAATACACTTAGCGTGCCGGTTTAAGAAAATAAATAGTAACATTTCCACTACTTTAATCTTTTTTTTTTACAAAATTGGCGGCTTTAACTGCCGAATCTTCAAAAAAGGAAAAAGGGGCATTGACGAATTGCAAGGATCCGCTGAACTGTCACATGAGCAGATTCTACACATTGAAATCAATTCCACTTCCATTAAAGAATAATAATTGGGAGCAGGAAGGCAGTTGAGATCCTATGCTATGAATAAAGGAAAGCTTAGGCTACTGTAACGAAAAAGTAAGGATAAAGGTTTTTTATTCAACTTTTGATTTCTGAAATTGCAAGTTGACGCGTGTCGGAGCCAACAAGAATCTAATTGGAGCGTGTTGAGAAATCTCATTACTCGAAGTCCGATTGGTAAACTTTTGTTGACTTTGATGGGCGTGTCAACCTAGTTAATTGGATTAGAAGTTGGAGGGAGTTTAATAGAAAAGTTATTAAGTACAACTATTGGATTTGTCTTAAGAGTTGGCTGGAGAAAACACATAATTTCAAAGACCCGGAAGCAGATTCTTATCATGGAATTCATACATGTCCGGATATTACAATGACTTGCAAATTGAAATGATTTTTTTATCGATAGTGCATAAACTATGAGCTCAAATTGAAAAAAAGGGTTAAACAAATGCTCTTCACACAACCAAATACGTAATATTTAGAGTTTTTATTATACTACTTTTCTCATTTATAATATTACTAATGTCCGGTACTGTCACTTTCAACTAAAATTCATGAGCCAACATAATTAATGGGTGCCAACTAATCTGAACCGTGGATAATTGGACAAAGTGAGATCTTTGTCAAGAGGAAATTCGTAGGATGCATCACTTTCGCTTTTGACCCATTTGTTCTTTAGAAACCTGACAATTTGATCCAACCCATTTTTCCAACGTTCCCACTCTAGGAAAGGTCAGCCTTTATATGCAATTCCTAATAAAAGACTAGCCTTGCGTCTCCAGCAAGTATTAAAGAAAACAAGACACTTTGAAAATTTCTCCTTGATCAACTTTTTATGCTCCAACTAATGTATGCTTGGTCTTTAGCGTTTGTTGGGTCTGAACGTCTGACTCCCACCTCGTGCAAAAGTTAAATTTTAAGGAGTTGTCCCCTTCAATCACACACCCCTCTATTACTAATTAGATTTCTGGCTATCGCAATCATTGAATTTAGTAACGTTAAGGCAAAGCTCTCAATCTAAAGTCAACTATTCTAATCAAGCTTTCTCACACAAAGTCAAACGATGTATTGTCCGTGGGTCTACTATTGCATAGAGGCTCCAAATTACTACAATTGCAAGGAAAACTTTCACACAAGAAAGATGGGTCATAAAGTTATCTATATTATTAAAATAAATTATTAGTATTTAATAGTTCTTTTAGGAATGGTGTAATTAACATTATTTTGATTCAATGAAGTACCTACCATTTATAATAATTTGGTGAGAGAAGCAGTCCTGGTCAATGAATGTCGATTATCCCGCTAAAAGCAAATAACTTTTTTTTTATCCAATCACATGTAAGAGGTTCAGCAATCCCGTGAACTTTAAAAAAATGCTCATCTGAAAATAGGTTTCTCAAGGATTTTCTAATCACATGCAAGAAATTTGGTGCCTTAAAAGATTCGTTCGATTCAAATATTACAAATTGCGTGCAAACTGCTCTGAATGAGAACCCTGAAATTTCTAAAGTATTTTATGAGCCGACAAGTCTCGAGCCTCCTTGAACATTAAAGTATGTCCATCATCAAACCACAAGTGACACTTGTCTTGTCCAGTATTTATGGGCTAATCCTACTTACATTGTCACTATATACAAATTACTTTAAAGCTAGTAATCTGATCAAATATCGATGGGACTTTTTCTTGTATCAATCGTCCATGCTATAAAAAGCAATTGCAATTGTATTTAAATGAACTATGAATAGCTTTGGCTTGGTCTATACAAGGTTCAAAGCAATTATTTACTTTGATTTAATCTAGAGGAAAGTGATCAAATGATGTTCGTGTTTAGTATTTCCATATCCTTCAAAGTTCACACACTAGCAAACTAATTTTTTTTATATCAACGGGTTTCAGGGACTTTTCAAGCAGCGGTGTCCTAAGATCAAAAGCAAGCGACGAGGCTACAAGCTCCACGTGGCTTTCATCTGTTTTGTACGAAACACGACTTAGCGTCACAAAATGTCACTTATCTTGGAAAAAAACATGTCTATGATCATCACGATATGAATAAAACCCTAGAAATAGTTTGCTGTGTGCTGAATTACAACCGTGCACCGCCCAAGGATCCGAGCTAGCTCTACCACGAGATCCATGCACATGAACGGCTTGGTCAGATGCGATCGCGACCCGTGCCCCTGGTCCCTCGAAAAGACTAGACCTTCTTCAATGCATAGAAAGGGTCTATTCGATTCTATCATGACAGATATCGATTTGTGCACATCGCTCTCGTTCGGAATAAAGTGACTTTAAAATGAAAGATGCAAGAACGATGAAATTCATTTGGTTTCCTGTAAAGTCATGCTCGGTTAGTATCAATTTCTTGTCCAACTTTTCCCTTCCATTTCACATGGACATGAACCAATAACTCCATCCCAGCTGAAATCTAATCAGACCGGTCAACTCAATGACCCCTTCGGAGTCCAGTGAACTGAAAAAGATATTTTGCCTAAACCGGTTGGACTTCCGTTACCAAGTACACCGAAAATAATTGCAAAAAAAGAAAATTGCTATAACATAGGGAAGATGGAAGGTTATATGTAAACGTGTTAACCTTGAAAAAATTGTCCAAAAAAATCCTAAAATTATTACATTTTATCAATTCAGTTATAAATCTCTTGATTGCGTCAATTGAATCATAAATATTTTTGTATTTTGTTCATTGAGTCTATCTGACTAATTTTGATCGAAAATTGCTAATGTAGATGCCAACCGTTAAGTGGCACAGCTCGCACTAACGTGAATAATTTTTATAATATTTTAAACATTTTGATCTTTATTTATTTTTTCTTTTCTTTGTTTTTTTTTTTCTTCTTCTTCCTCTTGCCGTTCGCCTTCACTAGGTTGGCGAGGTCGACCTCACTAATGGCTGGCGAGGGCAAGCCTCGCCAAAATCCAATGAGGTCGAGCCTTGTCCAACTACTATGAGGGCAAGCCTCCCCAAGCCATGATGATGTCAAGACCTCATCAACCTTCGCGTCAGGTGGTTGTTGACAATCGTAGAGGCCTAGTGACCAGCTAGAGGAAAAAGGGAAGGAAAAAAGGAAAAATAAATAATAAATAATTTTTTTTTAATATTATTGAAAATTATCCATGTCAGCGGAGGTAGTGCAAAATAGTCGATGTCCATATTGGCTATTTCTGACCAAAAATAGCCAAATAGACTCAATTAGCAAAACACTTATAACTTAATTAATACAATTAAAAGGTTTAGGAGAGAATTGATAATAAATTTACAACTTTTGGATAATTTTTGGCCAAAAAGTTTTTGTTTTCTATATTTCGATTGCCATGCTTGGAAGGATTGAATTTTTGAAAATTGAAACCCATTCTTTCCATATTTAATATATCAATATAAACATTCCATGTAAGTGTATTTTTTTCTTTATATATTTCAATTTCCATTTTTGAAATGATCGTATATTTGGAAATTGAAATCCATTCTTTCCATATTACCCTCCTCTTTTTCTTTTCATTTCCTTTCTTAATTCGATTCCACCTAGGGGTGAGCATGGTTCCAGGGTAGACCCTGGAACCTGAGAACCACACTGGTAGGAACCTATAGGTTCTAGGTTCTAAGGTATGCAGGGTAGGTTCTAGGTTCTAAAATTTGGAGAACCTGTAATCGATGGTAGGTTCTAGGTTCTCGATTGATAGAACCTAGAACTTGGAACCTAGAATCTAGTACAAGTTTTTATGTTTTTCATAATCTATGTCTTCACGCGATTTTGAGGTATTCCATAGTGTTTGATGATAAGTGTATAACCTGAAACCACTAGTCTAAACTTCCATTTTATGATTAAGAATTTTATTTTCGTAGACTATCAGACTAGTGGAAACTCCAATTATTTCTTTTAAGATAATGATTTTATATAATACAAGAGTAACCAGTGCATTAAAATCACAAAATTTCCTTAATACTATTCGACAGGTGCATGTAGACACTCGTTCTTAGGCAATCGATAATAAAATCTTTATTCATTTTTTATTATTATGTTTATTTTCATGTTGCTTAACTAAAGATAAAAAAAGAACCTGTTGGAACCTGGAACCGACCTTGGAACCTGTAACAAGGTAGGTTTTAGGTTCTATGTTCCAATGGGTAGGTTCCAAGTTCCAAAAAATAAGAAACCTGTACCCGAGGGTAGATTCTAGGTTCTAGGTTCTAGACGGAACCTGTAAGGAACTTGGAACCTGAAACTGCTCACCCCTAATTCCACCTTCTTATTAGTTAGCACATAATTGACCAAGTAAGATTTGAAACCAAAGGGGAACCAAAAAGATACAAAGAAAAACAAGAATCTCCTAGAAATATGTGAACATAGCCTTTGTCTTATAAAAAGTGTAAGACAAAGGGAGGATGTTTTGGCTTTATAGCTAGCAGCATACACACAAGATTGCAGTCTTCCCTTGGAATTATAATTGGGGCACCAAAATGATCTTTAACCTCTAGTAACCCTAGAAAGAATTACTGTAGACACATTTACAAAGCCTATCATATGACATCGATCTTAGTGGGTAACGATCAATGGGGTCATGCTCGGAAGCAGCTCGTGCGACAAACGTGTGGTCCAACATCTGCATATATATTTCGTGCGACATGACGATATAGGAATCGAATGTGGTAAAAAATCTTTTGGTATTTTCCGTCGGTACCAAGGTTGTTTCACTTGAATAGATCAAGGGGAGACTTGGTAAAGTACGCAGTTCTCATGTCAAGCAAGATATAAAACTTATATTATGATGACAGAAGGCCCTTGCAAACAAGGCAAAAATATCCTCTCAAGTCCCTACTTATAGAATGCAACGCCTGTTTCTCTCTCTCTCTCTCTCTCTCTCTCTGTCATGCATTAACAAATTCACCAACACACCTCCTTTTCAAGAACCCTCTCTCTCTCTCTCTCTCTCTCTCTCTCTTCAAATCTCTTGACCCATTTATAAATACCAATGCATCATCGTCTCAGCTCCACATCATACCATCATCATTATCTTTCCTTCTTCTCCCTCTCCTTCTCCTTCCCCTTCCCCTTCTTCAGTCATGGTGGTCCTATCCCAAGGAGCGATCGACCACTTCGCCCCCATCAAGACGTGCAAGCCGAGCGGCGCCATCCTCGATGGGGTCCCCGTCGTCAACCTGTTGAGCCCTGACGCCGGTGCCGTCGTGGTCCGGGCGTGCGAGGAGTTCGGCTTCTTCAAGGTGGTGAACCACGGTGTCTCGCCGGAGATTGTGAACAGGTTGGAGGATGAGGCGGTGAAATTCTTCGGCTTGCCGCAAGCCGAGAAGGACAAGGCCGGTCCTTCCGACCCTTTGGGCTACGGGAACAAGCGGATTGGCACGAATGGCGACGTCGGCTGGATCGAATACCTCCTTCTACACACCAACTCCAGTGAGGATGACAAGAAACTGTCTCCCTCCTTTTCTCAGGGAAACCACGAATTTTTCCGGTAATTATATTGATTTTTCTTTTAACATAAGCGTACACCAATTTTCATCTTATATTCAATATTCACATGCACTAGTTTCTCAATAATTCATCGTCAAATAGCTTATTTTTTTCAACAAAATCCTATTTTCTCTCGGTTGTCAAAGAAATTTTCTGAAATTCATGTACGAAAAAGTATCCATGTTTCGTAAATTTTACATAAGCTTTATACGTTCAACTTATATATATATTTTTCGGTTTTAAAGTTTATCTCATTAATTTTTCCATTTATCGTTCGTTTTTTGCTATCATTAAATGCAAGCGCATAAGTTAGCACAATCTGACACACCTACGTTGTCAAGTACGCAAATCCACATTTCGTTCCATTAATTCGATCTTTGAAATTTTGATGGGTGTCAACTTCAACAGTACCAAATTGAACATCCGCCTGCTTATTTAATCAACGAGCTCTAATCAATCAATTATGTCTCTTTTCTTGGTGACAAAATTTTAAAATATATATCTATTCTATAGATGTGCAGTGGAGGATTACGTTAGAGCAGTGAAGGAGGTGGCGTTCCGAGTGGCGGAACTGATGGCTGACGAGCTCGAGATCGAGCCGAGGGACGTGTTGAGCAGCATGTTGAGGAGCGAGGCGAGCGACTCGTGCTTCAGGTTGAACCACTACCCGCCGTGCCCGGAGCTGCAGGCACTGAGCCCGACCCCGAGCAGTCGCAACTTGATCGGGTTCGGGGAGCACACCGACCCGCAGATTATCTCCATCCTGAGATCCAACAACACGTCGGGCCTCCAAATATGCCTCCGGGATGGGGCTTGGGTCTCTGTCCCACCCGATCACTCCTCCCTTTTCATCATTGTTGGTGATTCTTTGCAGGTATTGTTTGAATTTCCTAGTAGAGTTTTCTCTTTGTTATCCCTCTGTAAACTTCTTGGGATTTGCATGAGTTCTTTCATTTGTCCAATTTGCTCTTCATGGTAGAGTTAAACTATGGACATTTTGTAAATACATACCCTTTGGCACTTGTTCTTGTTGATAAGTCGATCGGGCTGTACGAAAGACGTGAATCATTCGATATGCGAGGGTGATAAGAGAGAAAAAAAGCCAGCTAGGTATCACGGTCCAGACTTTCGACACGAATTCTGATATCATGTCATATGATCATTGTCTTGCAAGTTGGGAAGGAAGTATATAATTATGGCACATGTCCTAGTTAGGGCCACTTACACGCGTACAAACGCGTGAGGTTCGTGCTCTTTGCACTTCAGCTATGATTCCGATTCACCCGAGACGTGGACATCAGCCTCCCCCACCCCTCTTCCCCCCATCTCGCAAAGTTATTCAATGAACCAACTTCACATACCATGTCAAGTCTCGACACGCGGGACCCCATATAGGAACGGTTGATTTTGAGGGTCTAGATTCAAAAACTATGTATCCATCACACTCGTGTGATAATTTCTTGTCTCTCTGTCTCTCACTCGGCTCAATCTTCCAAGTCGGCGATGCTTTTTACTGCCTTTACATTCTTATGTTTGACAAGATCTTGTGCGTGGGGTTCCCTTGATATCAGGTATTGACCAATGGAAGGTTCAGAAGCGTGAAGCACAGGGTGCTGGCTGGCCATGGGAAATCAAGGATCTCAATGATATACTTTGGGGGGCCAGCTTTGGATGAAAAGATAGCACCCCTGCCCTCCCTGCTGGCTGAGGGGGAGAGCAGCTTGTACAAGGAATTCACATGGTCTGAATACAAGAGATCTGCTTACAAGACTAGGCTGGCTGACTACAGGCTTGGGCTCTTTGAAAAGCCAAGGGTCCAGTGATTATTGTTTCTTGTTCAATTTTCAAGAAAAAAAAAAAACAAAGATTAACCCCCATAGGAGTAGGGTTTTTCTTCTTCTTGAAGCTATTCGAATAGCCACGGATTGAAAGCCAAACGGGGGTTTGATTGTATCTTTCTTGATTAGTTTCTTCTTTTGCCAACCTTTTTCCTCATTTATTAGGTTTTTTTTTTTTTCCCTTTTCCCTTTTGCCCAAATAATGACATGAGGATATGGTGTAATTTCGTCACCGCCGAACTGAGTTGCACCTTTTTACACCCTCTCATTGTGGGCCTAGCATATGCAGGAACTCAGATTCATTAAATGATAGGGCTACATGGCCAAGGAAGATGTGCTACTCTCTAGTAATCCTGCTTTATATGGAAGTCCTTTAACTCAAGAATGTAAGCTGTTGACTGGTGGAGGGCACATGTGTCTAGTTGTATATCTAAATATGTTACTGAAATCTTGAATGTGAACGTGTCTCTAGGATTAAAAATAGTTAATCGACCATGATAATAAATGCTCGCAATAATCTTAAACAGGAAATTTCGAAATTCAAATTGGGCTTCATCTTGTAACCTTTATATAGTTGCTGAAAGAGTTACATTAACAAATATCATTAGAGAGTAGTTTTAATCTCAATGTACAAGATACTTTCTTTATAAGGAGAGCAAGCAATTGATTTAGCTGTCATTTTCGAATTGGACCAATGCTTTCGATATGTCAACATTTTCCTCCCTTCAAATCTTGCCTTCCCCACTTCCTCTCTGTAGATTTCTAAATCTTGATAGCGAAATGCGTTGCTTTCTTTCCTTTTCCTTTTGAAAGATGTTGCAGTTGAAAGTGCCGAAGTCTCAATTATTGACTGAGCCACCCACGATCCATCTGCACTATTACTCCATAAACCGAGTCTATATCTGGGCCTTGAATCTCTCAATTTCACATTATGAAAGATTTTGGGTAAGATTTACCTGATTCGATCAAAAGCTACAGCCGATAGCCGTACCATGTACCAACATGGCCATTAAGATTTTGCAAGCTTAACAACTGGCCACTTTGATCTTGGATTAGATTTGTGTTACACTGTTCGAGAAGAAGGCTGCTGTTTCATCTGGTCTGTGGAAATGGAAGCACATTCTCCTGCCCATCAATCTCAACGAAACCTCAACATCTCCAGCCGCGTCCACAGTTCAACGTCGCTCTCAAGCTGTCCTTTTGCTCCACTTTATTGCTAAAGAAAAGAAAAATTATCTTTGCCAACCGGTGCAATAATTAACCGAGCTAAATTACCATTTGTTTATCGAGAAAATCAAAATTTTAAAAAGTATTTTTCTAAAAATGATTGTTTATCTCATTAAAAATAATCAGTCAAAGAAATCATTATCGACAAATCTAAATATTTTTGTGAAAGATAAAAATACCTTTTATTCATTCATTTTTATAAAGTCTACAAGCTTGCAGAGGACTTATCTGCAGTTAGTTAATCATATGTAATTTCACTTGCTAAAAGGGAAAGAAGAGATCTAGCTTCACCTCCAATTTTTTTTTAAGAAAATAGACGAGGCATAACGGGCTAAATTATTATTTTTCTTATTTGATATCTATATGCAATATTGTGTCGATATTTTTAATTTTTGGTGCGATGTTAGGATACTACGAACAACGTACACAGAAAAGAGGCAGCTCGCTCGCTTTTATTGGGACCCTAGTGAACTGACCATGTCTGGTCGCGAATTCAATTGGCAAGAGCAGGACATGTAAACAATAGTCACGTGCTTACTAGTCAAGTCTGTCCATAATGTACGACCATCCTCAGCTTTTGGGGCATATCTTTTTAAGATTTCCAATTTCTTCTTTATTGAAAAAGATGTGTACCCCTGCAAGCCAACCAATCAGAAAAATTTCACGAGAGTATGAACGGACATTGCGACCTATGTGGTAAAATCGAGAAGCAAACCCTAAATTAGTAGTTGATGACCACATGGGGGAATTTTTTTTTTTTTTTTCTGATTACTTCAGAATGGCGGTGTGTTTTTAGAGCTTTGCGCAAAGAAACGCCTCGAATGAAAATTAGTAGAAATAGAAGTGCGTTATTCTTTATTTTTTGGGAAAATACTACGAAAAACCCTCAACTTTACCCCGTGTGACACATTTACCTTAAACTTTTTTTTGTGACACAAAAAACCCCAAACTTTACCCCGTGTGACACATTTACCCTAAACTTTTTTTTGTGCTACCAAAAACCCTAAACTATGCCACTTGTGACAATTATACCCTGAATTATATTACTTATGACAAATTTACCCCAAAGTTTTTTGGGCTAAGGGCATTTTCGTCATTTTCTATTTTTTTCTTTTTTTTATTGAATGGAGGAAGCCGGCGCCGACGAGGATGGCCTCGCCGGCGTCGGAGTCAGGTGAGGGCCGCCCGAGCCGGATCTAGCCTAGGCGGCCCTCGCCCGACGCCAGCGAGGGCCGCCCGAGCCTTGCCGGGAGAGGGCGCCCTCGCCCGACTCAGGCAAAGGTCGCCCTCGCTAGATCCGGCGAGGGCGGCCTTCGCGATCCGGCGGCCCTCACGGCGTCGGGCGAGGGCCGCCTGGCCGGATCGAGCGAGGGCCGCCCGAGCCGGATCTCGGCCCGGGCGACCCTTGCTCGACTCCGGCGCGGCGAGGCCATCCTCGCCCACAAAGCTTCCTCCATTCAATAAAAAAAGAAAAAATAGAAAATGACGAAAATGCCCTTAGCCCAAAAGGTCATGAGTAATATAGTTCAGAGTAAAATTGTCACAAGTGGCATAGTTTAGGGTTTTTTATGGCACAAAAAAAGTTTAGGGTAAATGTGCCACATGAGGCAAAGTTTGGGGTAAATGTGTCACACATGGCAAAGTTTGGGGTTTTTTATATCACAAAAAAGGTTTAGGATAAATGTATCACACGGGGTAAAGTTCAGGATTTTTCGTGGCATTTTCCCTTATTTTTTTAATTTGATTTTCGACATGGCAAGAATATGTTTTAAGGGAAATTCCCTTAAGACAAACTTGCAATTTTTCTATTTTACCGGTTTACCACATGCAAGCTGTAGGTTCATAATTACAATCAGCTTAGTGAATATATTTCAAGCTTGAAGAAAAAAAAAACAGATTATTCTAACTTTGAAAAGAAAATAAGTTATTAATATTCTTCTCCAAAAGTATAATTATCATTTAAACTATGCATGAAAGAAAGCAATAAGTTCCTTTATGCGGTTTTCCTCAAAGTTTATTTAGAATATTTTTCTGATGTCCTTTCCCTTTTTTTGTCCTTCAGATGTCGTTCCATCGATAGTTGAGATCTTGCGTTACGGAACCGGCGGGCGTCCAAATTGTGTTTATCCTATGTTATCCGTGCTTAGATTGTTGCATTGGTAAATATGTCTCGAATGACTTGAAAATAAAAGGCACTTTTTTTAAAGCAGTGTGAACGCAAAATGACACATGACTAGACCAGACAATATCGTGCTTGTGGCCAACCTAAGCGGGCAGACTGCCATAGTGATACTAGAGCCAGGGCGAGAAAGATGGAAAGTAGATTTGTCTCTAACCCTGCATCGTCTCCAGTACACTGATAGATACATCTCTCACGATTTTAAATTGGCATGATGCACTTTCAAGTCATCCGGGGAGAGTGGGCTACATTGTGAATAATACCATATTGATAGGGAGTCCATGTGGAGATGCCTATATATTATCGAGCTAAACCTCCTTAAGATACTAAGATGCGAGTGCATTTAATAGAGAGATAATTATCAAAAAAGTCACATCCCTATCATACAATGGGTCAATTTAGTCATAACATATTCATTTTAGTTAGTTTAGTTCTAAATCTTTTGACAATTTTCTAATGTAGTCATTTTGGTCAATATTAGTCGATTTCCTAAACTAATTATTTTAGCATAGATCATAGTCACTTATATAATATATTGCTAAGACATTGTATCCCTTGATGCGAAAGTAGGGAAGAAATAGACAAATAGATGCATAACATAAATCCAATGTATGTGAACACAATTTTAAAGGAATAATTGTTCAAAAAATCCTAAATCTATTGTACAGTGGCTAATTATATCCTTAACTTTTAGTTTGGCCAGTTTAGTTCTAAATCTTTTGCCAATTTGACAATGTAGTTCTTCTGGCTAATTTTGACCGGAAATTGATGATGTGGGCACTAGTCATCCCACATGGCACGGCCAACGTCAGCCAACGTTGACATGGACAATTATTATATATTTTTTTAATTTTAAGTTTTTTTAATAAATTTCTTAATTCTTTTTTTTCTTTTTATTCTTTTATTCATAGCTCTTCTTCTTGAAAGACTGAAAGGGGTCATTGGGGCCTCAACAATGGCCAACAAGGGCCGCAACCCCCTCACCTTGCCAAATTTGTACAAGTTGAGGGCCACTGCGTCTCTCACTAGCCGTTACATGCAAATCTCGGTAATATTCAAATCACATGAATTTACAGATCATTAATCAATCAATTATACTCATCACATCACATATGACAAGAAAATCGAGCAATAAAGTTAAGCTCACTTAGTCAACACTTAGGATTAACTTCTCGGTTTTATTAGGATGCACGTATGAGTGAATTGTATTAGAGAAATTGCACATAGAATAATTGATATAATATTGAGCAGTTAATATATCATAATTGGCCCATAATTCATTAGCTTAAATTTTTGAGTGAATATAGATTTAACTAGATATGTTGATAAGTTTGGACTTAAGCTCCCTCTTGACGATCTTCCTAGGTGAAGGTATCAGACTTCGGTTACGTGCTTCCAACAATTAGATACCTGAATTAAGGGGAAATCAACCTAATACTATTGAACTCACATGTGATGAGAAGATTGTTAAGATAAATACGTGAATGGAAGATTGTTAGGATGTACTTGTGAGTGAGTTGTATTAAAGAAATCCCATATCAAAGAATTGATATGGTGCTGAGCAGTTATTATATCCTAGTTGGCTTATAATTCATTGGCTTAACTTTTTGAGTAAAGGTGGGTTCAACTAAATATATTAATAGGCTCGATCTTAGATTCCTTCTAGATGAAGATATTAGGTTTTTGTTACGTGCTCTCAACAAGTTTACCCTTTTAATTTGTTGCCTAGAGTTAGTTCGAGTTGTGCGATTTGGACATCGACGTGTTTGGAGTTGTGTCTACTGTCCATGATAAGGCAAGCCCATTGCCATTTGACTAGTCTGTGCACTACTCATTTTTTGTTCTTTTTCTAGTTTACACGGTAGCTATAATCAGGGGTACTTGTTGGCACGATGGTTATAGCCACTATGCGAAGCACAAGCCAACAAGCAGGAGCTGAAACACCGTGCAAGTGTTTACCAGCGATAGTTTGGAAATCTAGCACCCAGCTTACATGCACCCTTTTTAATGTGGTTAGCACCCACCATTTGCACTCCCAATTGGTGTTGTGGATTTTTTTCCCTTCCCTCAACACCAAGGGAATACGGAAGGCAGACGATATCTCTCACTTCAAAGCCAATCTCTTGCCTATGGCTTCCTTGAGCAGTTTAAGGAGTTGCTCAATTTTGACTTTGAAAGCTACTTCAAAAAGTGTTTTAGATGTAGATCCCTAAACATCATTTACCATTGGGTAAAAACACTTTGAATGAAGGTTCCTTTTGTCAATTCATATTTCTAAAACTAAAGTATTTCCCCTTCTGCTCGAGGATGAGTATGTCTTGCATAAGCTCACCCTAAAAACCCTAACTACATGGTTTTTCTATCCTCACAATAATTATTGAAAGAGCTTTTCTCATTGCCAAACCCTCCAAAGTTATCATTGAGTTTCACCTGATGTAAAAGTTGAAATTAGGTTTAAAATGGCGTTATTGAAAAAGTTGTCCATGATTTTGGATGCGCACTTGAAATAAATCGAATTTCTAGATTGAATCCATATTTCTAAGGACACAACCCAAGCGTTAGCATTATTTCTAAGAGCCACAGTTGAACTTCCAATCATGGGTGGCTGGAGCCATTATTTGATGCTTGCGGAATCTTGCACTCCAATGCAATCAGACCGAGTGTGAAGGGGCGTTAAAAAACTATCTAAAAATATTCGATTTGATTCACCAACTTGATTTTGACAATCTTAGTATTGGACATTCCTTTTCCTCATCGCACAAAACATCTAAATGAGCGTGGACTCGTCCCGGGACTGTGAACACAATCGGCCATTCCTTTGGAACAAGAAAAAGAAGTGGAGGAGAGCAGGCCTTGCGAATAGTTTCCCTTCGTGTTTAGGGCTGCGGTGCAATCTAGTTCCCCTCCCCCATATGAGAAAAGTCATTCCAATTAAGGACGAAGCCAAAGGTACCAACTTGCGCCGCAGTCGTTTCAGCTCTACTTTTAGGGTACACGAAGCAGAGCAAGAGTACAGTGATGGATTCTGTACGGACGCCTTCATCAAAATGGAAACAAATCGCGGGTACTCTTTACCATGAATGGAAAGCAATCTGTGGAGCTTTGCTTTTGCCGTTGCCCCCACAAATAATTGTCAGAGTTCAAGATCTCACTCCCATCGCCAAGATCTTTGGCTACCAGCCCGATGGAAAGAGCAATCTTCTCCTCATATGTAACCTAGCTCGAGCAAATCATGACCACAGGAAGTCCATTTCCCTCCTTTTTCTCTCTTGAGAAGACGATCTTTACTTTTAGCTTAATTTGAGGGTCTTTAGATATGAGCCCCAAAACTCGTATAGTCCCTCTAGGCTCTCCTAAAAGTGATTGCCTGCCTCTCAAGAAATTGTTTCTTATGGAGCGATAAATTGCTAGCCCATAGATGACGAATCTCACATTTCTTTTAAAAATTTTACATACTGCAATTTTATAACACTGTGTATTGGAAATGCGATGGGCGATAAATGTTGATTCCAGTCATTGCATCGTGAGTTGCACAAGACGTTAGTTTTTTGCAATATATGTACTTTTGACCAGAATCTGTCATATTTCAGTGAAATGCTAATTGATGACCACATGGCAATAACCTAATGTCTAGAGACTTGGTCACATGTCCGCCATTTATTGCTTGGAATTGGCTCAAAGTGCGTGAATTGCAAGGAAATGGATGATTTCATTGTGTGATTGAAATAAACGTTTCAATGACCAAACAACAAAATCCACAAAAGTTCAATAACTCCCATAACATTTGTGGTAATGACCCATTACGATGAAGACTAGGACCAGTTGCCAAGTAGGATGGCTTAGATAAGGTATTCTTCCCAGCGAACTTTTAGAATTTTGAAGTAGGCAAAAATGAAACAAATTGCACATCAAAGGAAAAGGTGCTTTGCATTATAAATGGGAATTGAGATTAGTGCTTTGCGTTATAAATGGTAATTGAGATTAACTTAAGAAAAATATGCTTTAATTGTAAATACATATTTTAACTATTGAATTTGAATGCTCATGCGAGAGTGCTGCGTTAATGGGTGACCTCCAAGAAAAGTACTCATATATATAAATCAAAGGACAAAATTGGTATGAAATGGGCAAAACCAGACAATACATCAAATGAATTAAACTAAGAAGATCCTCTTTAATAGGTATATGTGGTTTTACAAACGAAACACACCAAAGTTGGTGATCTTGTGGCAACCTAATCTGAGAACGGTAGAAAGTGATCGCTGAAGTTAGAGTTCTCAAACAAGGTATGGCTTCTAGCTGGACTTTAGGAGGCAAAGGGGCCAAGATTGAAAGAAATTGAGCATCGAACTAGGGAGAGTATTGAGTTATATGTATGAAATTGGAATTAAAAAAAAAAATTTTGTTCTAATAATATAGTTTTGAAATTTGAACTCTAATGTTTAGTAGGCTTAGGTACGGTGAGGCCTAGTATTGGATTGGTCTAGATGGACAATCAACCTGGCTTGTTGCACATGAGCTATGCCTCCAACAGTGCTCAAGCAAAAATTATTTGGGAGTGGGTTTTACTTGTGAATCACTTCGCAAAGCCTCTTTCACACAAGATGAAACTTAAAATGTTACGAACTCCTTTACTTAAAACACAAACATCTTCATCAATGTTGACCTATTTTGCCCAGCAATGTTCTCTCTATTAAATGTGTGATTTGATCTACTCCCACCTCATTTACCATCTTAGAAGGTTTTCAAGAGCTACGCCTCTTCTCCAATCCCTCTCATCTCGAGATCATTCCATTGCTTCATTAGACCTACTTGGGGCTTAGTTCACCTCAAATCACACATCTCTTGAGAAAGACATCGACACTTTATTCAAGGGCGATTTTTTGAGGGTGATTCTAACACATGAGTCTTACATTGCATTGGAGAGACCTCTTAAGGTGATTCTCACGCTCAATAGTAACCATGTCACCATTTGTAAGTCACTAATTGATGAGGAACAAAGAATATCTCCAGTGAGTAATGTCCTCAACATCCAATTCCCCTTCCTAAATCCAAGCACATCAATATTTGTCAATGTGAATTGGGTTACAGTGGATTGTGTTTTTAAGGGATAATTACAGCATGAGCCCTAACATTTATGTCGACTCGGTACTTAAGTCCTAAGACATATATTCATGCATCTAAGCAGGTCCTGAAAACTTGCTGTGGTCCTCCATTTTAGTCCTTCCATTAGCACCATCAATTTTTTCATGGATGCAAATGATGACGTTAAATTTGATTTTTTTAAATTTTTTTGCACAAATGGCGCTTGATATATTCCAAGGGTGAGGGCAAGAAGTGGTGGCCAGTGCCATTGCCCCCTTTGTCGCCGAAGATGGTTGGGCGACGCTTGCCAGGTTGCATTTCTTTCTTGTTATTGAATTGGGAAAAGGGCTGTGGTCATCCTTTGAGGACCCAACGGTGGTCCATGACTTTGTGTCGTGGGGCTCAATGTGTTGGCCCATGTATTACCAAGAAACCGCATAATAATTGTGACAACGACTTGGGCCGAAGCCTAGACAAGAGCAATCAGTTTTTGCATGGCAAATTGGCATTGACGTGATACGATTTCGACCAACCACGACCATGACATCGATATATCGCGACGGTCCCTTTGAGGGGTCCAATCTGTCGCTCGTCTGGCATCCATGAAAAGGGACAATCTAAATGCTCTGCCTGATCATCACACTAGAGATGATCGGTTTTGGGACCAACCCTAAAACTGAGAACTAGACTGGACAAGATTGGTTTTGGATTCCAAATAGGGTTGGTTCCTGACTCCTAGAATCGAGAACCAACCTTGTCCACTCAAGAATCAAACCAGACTAGTTCTCGAGATGGATTAGAGCCATGCTCACTCTTACTTCACACATCTTCCTTGTTATGAAAATTTACACATACATTCCAATAGAATCAAGCGTAGCTATTGATGAGGTGGTCATCATATTACAAAGAGTGATCGCTTGATATGTGGAAGATGATAAAAAAATTTATAGCTCCGTTTATTTGTCTAGTGACTCATAAATTTATTTCGTGAGATAGTAACTTTTGGAGTGAAGTGAATTTTTATTTTGAGAGGAAATTGAAAAATTAACAATTTGTTAACAGTCTAAAATTTGGACCATATTCAAAATTACCTTTTACTCCATGTATCAAGTAAAGTACAATCCAATGGCTGTTTGTAAAAAGTTGCTTTTCATTTCTTCACCTGACTCTAAAAGCTTAGGTCTTGCTCACAACGGTGGGGCGACGGCGCTGCCCCTTCTGATCCCCTGTTGCCTTCCCACTCTCCATCCATACTTTTTCTTTTCTTTCCTTTTCACCTTTTGACTTTTAAAGTTTTGGGCTTTGCTGTGATGCGGCCCACATTTGGCATCACATGTTCTGAAAAGATGTGCATAAAAAAATTCGTGTCTGCATTTTTTTTCGCTCAAATTGGAATAAGGTACTTGACTGCCATCATTAGACAAATTTAAAGGCTTAATTATTTTATTTGAAAATTTTTAAACTAAATTACATTTTCACGATAAGTTTTAAGATCTTTAATGCATTTTTCCACGTAAAGATAGTCCACTACCATAATAATATTCAATTGTATTATAGCAAAGCTCCTTTTCTAGGGGTATTAGACAAAATTCGAGTGACATTTCAAAAACTAATCCATTTTCTTATTGGTTGATAGTAAAGATGAACTACAATTGGGTGAAATATTGCAATAAGTTTGTCCAACACGTAATTAAGTCATAAAAGTTCGAAAGCGTTCAATCGGGTCTTAAATGTTTTTAAATTTAGCACAACCAAATCCTTTTGGTAATCATTCATACAACCTGAGCTATTTCTTAAATACTTTTTGAGCATATGTGGCACCAATGTAATGGCAAGTGGGCGCCAGCATCGCTTCAGAAAATAAGCTATAGACTAAAAAAGAAAAAGAAAAAAGGGAAATCGAGTAGGGCCATTTGATCACCCTCGAAGGCCGATTGATAAGAAGATAATCTCAAAATTCATACGCAAAAGTTGTTTAAGATGCATATTGAGTGCACAATTACACCGGGGAGAAGTACTATTTGCACCAGGCGTAGATGGGCTTCATCTGTTGAGCCCATGCTGGGTCTAAAACCCAAGTCCAATTACAATAGAAGAAAGAAACAAGCAAAGAAAGATATTCCAAGCCCTAAATTACATCTTTCTGAAAGAATTAAATTAATCGGAGACTTGTAAACAATACTATTCTCGCCTGCTCTTTTGGAATCGCTTGTGTTGAAAACTCATTACTGCACGGTCCTCAAGAAGGCTGTTCCCCCCACGTGCATTGCCCTGCAAAATCAAAGGTTTGGTTCCCTTTGGTCTGGCTGTAATGAGGGACGTAAATTGTTTTTCACGTTTCTAACGCATCGCTAAGTTGCGATTCATCCACTTTCTTGTTTTCGCCGCTTTCTGTCGTGATCTTGTGTTCCCTTGATTAGATTAATGCCCTTTTTGACAGATCCCAACGAGGGAATCTTGGAAAGAACCGGAGTAACGTACACGAATTTGTTTGTGTGTCTGCGTATGTGTTTTTGATTGGCACAATGCATTGGGTTGCTTGATTTGATGATCCAAAGAATGGGAGAAGTGAATTAGAATTAGAAATCCATAGTTCAAGATCACATGACTTTTTGAGAACTTCTCGGTAATTCATTTAAGCCCTAGAATCTCTTAAAATTGGACGACGGGAATCTAAATGGCTTCACTTGCCTCACAAAATCTTCTAAACTAAGCTTGCCGAGATAACTTTTCGAAGAGGAGGAAAGTTTTCAAATATGCGTTTTGATGATCTTTTTATTATTATTATTGGAATTGAAATTCTTGCATTACTAACTCAAAATAAGAGTTTTTGATAATGGAAAATCCATACATAAGATAGACCAAAGAGGAGAGGGGGGATGCGTAACCCAATTTGAGGGCAAGGTCTTTTCTTGGTGGGCCTTCGCAGCCCAGTCAGCGACCTGATTTGCTTCTCGCGGGCTGTAGTGCAACTGGACCCCCATCGAGTTCAGCTAGGAGCTGGCAGCAATCTTTAATAATGGAGTGGGTTGAGTGATGCAAAATCCCACATGGATTCCATCCATAAAGGAATGTCCTATTCCTCTTGCGAATAGGATATAGAGTCATCTTTTCACTTTCATTTATTATAAAATATTATCGAAAGATTACTGCACTAGTTCGATCTAACTTCCTCAAATTCTAGAACAAGACTTTCTACATTGAAAAAACATTTTTTAGGGGTCAACCTTATTCTAGTAGCGGGAAGTTCGACCTCTTACCCTAGAAGTTAAGTTATAGTAGTCAATGTAAAGTATCTCGATTGAAAGGTAAAATTTGATGGAATTGAGTTATCTATTGCTTGACTTTATCTTATGAATACAAAGAATTATATATTTTAGATGAGAAATCAATTCATAACAATTTAAGTAAATCAACTATAGAGTTCAACTGAAATTGTATATAGAATTAAAGTGACTTGATTACTTAAAGCAATTATTTGTATGACTCGTGTCATCCTCACTGATTATTATATGAAGTAACATATGGATTTGGAGCACAAAAGTTTACTAATATTTTCCTGATGTTATTCTTCTTTGAGGAAGCCCATATCCCACCGGTCTTTCATTAAGTCTAACTAAAAGGTTTGGTAACGGATGCCTTGAAGAAAGAAACAGGAAATGATAGGTCGAATCCCACTTAAAATGCTACTAGAAAGCTCGATGTCGAAGGGAGGAATTCGATCTTCGGCTTCTCTTTTTAGTATTATTTGGAAGTGCATCTCCACACTGGGCTACTAAGGAGAAGGGGCTGCTGTATTTGAAGTATAGTGCAATTATGTACCTTGATTGTCAAATATCTTCTTTACGTCAGATAATAGAACATGTATCCTGTCCCTTATTTATACTCTTAATTTCTTCACGGTAACCCAACATTTTTTTGAACTGCTATGCGAGTTGCGAAATTTGATTGAGGTTTTCCATACTTTGAGATTGCATATAACTGAAAATATATGCATTTTATTCATGGAAAATAATCATAATGAACTAAACTACATAATTCTCATCAGGCCCGAGGGAAAAAGTTGTACTATCGACTTATTTATTTGTTTGCCACGGTTGCAGACGAATATGTCTAATACACGACGTGCAAGGATTGCGCATCCTACCACAGAGAAATATTTATATATAAACTATCTATTTGAGATGTGACCAAATGATTTTTAAATTAGGGTTATTATTATAAGTCACGTTCCTTACTTTGTGGTTAAAAAATTTATTTGTTTTCTCATATGATTCTTTTTCCATAAATTATGACAGAAAATGGGAGGAAGAACTGAAGGAATAAGAGGCCTTTTTGTATTTCTTTAACTTGTATCGATTACACGTACAATGATCTTTATATAATACAAAGTATGAATATTAAATAGAAAGAAAATATCCTAGATTTATTTAAGGAATCAATTCCAATCCCAAATTGATTCATTCAATCAACTACAATCCTAGGCTGATATTATATATCTTCCAACAAATTGCACCATCCTGATGTGCAGAAGTCCATGATTTCTTATATTAGTGACATTATTTATGAAATCTAAAAAGCCTTATGGAGAGTTTGTTTCAAGGAAAATTTCATTATAAAGAAAGATATTTTTTGAAAAATCATTTTTCAAAAAGACGTTTTCTCTTTTTCAAGTTAGGGAATTTATTTTGCTAATTTTAAGCATGTATATTTGATTTGACCATAAATGATTTTTTATTAATTGATCATATTCAGCAAACCAAACATGTAAAAATTCATAAAAGTAATTTTCAGATATTGTTGTCACTCAAACAAACACAATCTAAGTTTGACCTATAAGATATCTATAAAATTTCAACAAATGGAACGTGGTGAGAGCTCATCGACCGCTCACATCGTGTGCCCCTTCTTCAACTTCATTTTCTTTCATTTTCCTAATTTCTAAAATGGCCAATCTCTTTCAAATGTGTATTTTCAATTTCCCCAAGAAGCCATCTCCATCAATGACGAAAGAGATTAGGTAGCTATAAGATTCCTTTTGGGTTTTAATTACTAAACAAATTGCAGAGAATTTTTTAAATATTTTGTCATTATTTACTATTGATAACGTGTAACGATAGACTCTAAGCAAAATGAAAGAGTGGTCCACTTACAGGTCACGTGATTTTAGTATGCATATGTTTTATGAAAAATGAATAATTTAGAATTTTTTTTCTAAAAACAATAACTTCTATTATTTACAAAAATGAATCAACAAAAATATTTTTATCATTCACAAAAATACTTAAATATAAATTATTATCGATAGTAATTCATTGAATAATTGTTTCAAGCGATCACTTTCATGAAAATATTTTCTAAATCATTCATCATGCGTGAAGCAAATGGAGCTGATAAAGAGTTGTGATGCTTTCTTGATGGTTGAAGAGTTGATATAAGAACACTCCACCGCCACATTGGTATATACTTAAGCAAGCATCTCAAAATCATTTTTATACTTTTTATTTTCTGCTTTATTTGTTTAGAATGAAGTTTTATTAATGAAGGTTTGAGTATTGTACTGTCATTTTCTATTGACTGCAACGCCTGGGGTGTGAAAAAGAACTGTCCTAGATCGAATTACGAACCGAAATGAATTGACTCAAATCAAAAAATTATGTACACATTGCACCGAAAGTATGTTGTTCCTTTTTTAAACAATTTATCTATAATACATCTGATTTGTGAATAATTTATATATTCCTAGAAATAATCCAATAATAAAATTTAAAGGATGTACGCTTGACCTCGTTAATTTTGGTTGTATTTACTAACGAATTATATATGATTAGTTTTTTTTTTCATTCGTCCGACCTTATCTTATAAATTATAATCTCAGCGAAGGACTCCTCACTTTTAGATTGTGTTTAGCCATGAATGTATTTTGGTTTGGAAGTTCGTGTGCTTGATACATATAGTAAAATTTTTTTCTCTACTATTAAATCTCTACTTAATTTTCATACTTGAGATTGTCTCGGATTTTGGCCATTAGAGAGGTATAATTAATGAATTGATATTTTGTTTCAATATGCTTTTTCCAAAAAATAATGATTATCAAGTTGAACTCCTATTGGTGAATCCATATATTAGCAAGGGAAAACAAAACAAGTTGTCCATGAATTTTGGCTCAATTGTAATATGACCTATTAACTTTTAATCCGTTTAATGTGATACCTGAACTTAAACTTAATATGCAACAATATGGTCCTAGACTTTTGGTACATGTTCAATGTAGTCCCTGAACTATATGAAAATGTTCAATATTATCATTCCATTAATAGGTATTGCGACATTGAACATTTTCATTTACTTCAATGATTAAATTGAAAATGTACCAAAAATCTATGAACTACATTGAACAAATTAAAAACTTAGGGACTAAATTATACATTGGCTAAAGTTTAAGGACTACATTGAATAAATTAAAAGTTCATAGACTACATTACACATTGGTCAAAGTTTAGGGACCATTTGTATCATTATCCCTATTAATAAATAGTAAATGAACTATATTTGGTTAACCTTGCAACTAAGGATGTCCACATGCACATAGATGTTACAATTTCAAATTCAAATTTGGATGATCATATCGACCCTATGAATGCAAGTGCAAGAGAATACATACATGCGACGTTTTTAAAAAACATTAGAATTTATAGTTCATTTCTCCCTTTTTATCATTAAATTTCATAAATTGAGTACTAAATTGATTGACGGTTGACAATTTCACCGGATCACTAATTACATGGAGCCTAAACCAATTGTGCAATTTAGAACATAACGAGGCGTAGATATTTGATGTACTTTTAGGATTGGCAATGCGATAGGTGCGTAAGGTGTGGGCAGGCCATGGTTACCTAATCCATCCCCAACCTTAGCAGCTATGTAGATTTCCTTGCACCACTTGCCTTAATCCGCAATAATTTCGAGCTTAAAATTTTGAATTGGGTTGGGTACTTCATCAACCATGATTTGCTTTATGTAATAACATTTAAGGGCAAAAAAAAAATGAATTTGGAATTCTTAGGGCTATCAGCATAAAATGTATCTTGGACAATTTCAATGATAAATTGATGAGAAAAAGGAATAGTTATTGTATTAGAGTAGAAGATATGATTGGAATCCGATTATTTTGATTATTTTGATTGTGGATTAATTGATTTGGTTAATCCGTAAGATTAGATATTCAGAATATAGAATAAGAAACGTTATTTTGTATATTCTTTTCTATTGTACATCCTTCTTGTATTATAAATAGGCTTGTAATATGTGGACAAAAGACGCAAAATACACTACAATTTTCTCCAATATTTTTTCATTTTCTATTCAAAACATGGTATCAAAGCACAATGATCATTGAGCCCGTCTCTTGCTTTCAATCATCCAATTTTGCCGACTGCTGCCAGCCGTCTATTCCTTTCTCCTTCGGACTATTGTCCTCTATCAGTTTCCTTTGATTGATTTTTCATGGCACCGTCATTTTTCTTGGATTGGTTATCATGTCCAAAGAAAACTCCCAAACTAAGGAATCCTCCAACCACACATAGGCTCATGACTGGATCGACAGTCCGTTCTTGCTCCATGCCTTGGATAGCCCTGGTTCGAATTTAGTCATCATGGTTTTGACGGGTGATAATTATAATAGCTGGTCATGAGCAATGACCATTGCTCTATCCACAAAGAACAAAATGGGTTTTGCCATAGGAGATATTCTAAAACCCGAGTTAACCGACGTCATATATGCCCCATGGGTTAGCATCAACAACATGATATTATCATGGATCCTAAATTCCATCTACCAAGATCTTGTCCCAACCGTGTTGTACATAGAATCTGTTGCGGAAGTATAGACTGATTTGCATGAACGTTTTTCACCATCTAATGGTCCTTGCATATTCCACTTGGAGAAGAAAATATGCACTCTTGAACAAGGTGAAGATGACATCACTGGGTATTAGAATAATTTGTGGCATTATTGGGATGAGTTGAACAATTTGGAACCCCTGTCAAATTGCTCTTGCGGGGCAAGGACATTGTTTGTGACACAACTTGTCGACGTCTTTATCAATTCTTAATGGGTTTAAACCCGAGGTATTCTAATGTGGTCAGTCAAGTTTTGCTTATGACTCCATTACCCATTGTTGCGTGGGCTTACTCACTTATTCTTTAAGACGAATCTTAATGTCATGTTCACTCGACTCGTTCCTCCACTAAGAACACCCTGTTGACATATGGCTCTATACGAAAAATCTTGCCTCAAATGGACTCGTCACTCTTGGCTCCATCCCGTAAGCACATTGAGACCGCTTCTACTAACCTTGCAAAATGCGGCCCTCCATCATGTGCTTGTGAACATTGTGCCCATTGCGATATACCATGCCATTCCCGTGATGTTTGCTTCTGCCTCCATGGATTTCCTACAAATTATAAGGGACGACATCATGACCAGCTCTCTACTAAGCTTTTGTACAACAAACCACTAATCCTAAGAGTTCCTCTTCCGTGTCTCCACCGCCATTCACTAGTGGGCTATACAAACAAATTATGTAATTACTCCAAGAGTAAACATTTCCAAGGAAAATCTCACAAGTACGGTTCTTGACTTGAATTCTAATTCATTAAATTCTTGTACTCGAGTTATTGACACTGGAGCCACGAATCACATTACACATAATCCCGAATCACTTCAATATGCACAAGCATGCCCGAAACATTTTTCCCATTGTTGGCATACCTAACGGGGTTAGAGTTCCCATCACTTCACATAGCTTGATATCTCTGACGCCGACCCTCACCCTTACTAATGTTCTTTGTGCTCCAACCTATAAGTTTAATCTCCTATCAATTTCAAAAATTACTCAATACTTAAATTGCTTAGTTACTTTTTTTTCCCTTTTATTGCTTGTTTCGGGACCTCTCGATGAAGAAGATCATTGGTCAGGGCCTTGGTCGGAGTCCTGTATTATCCACCCACCTGCCTACCCATAGTTTATGGCATGCTCGTCTTGGCCACCCATTTGAGTTAGTCCTTCGCATCTTGCAAGATTCTCTTTGTTTTGCTTCCAATAAAGAATTTGGTCCATGTGATGCTTGTCACCTGTCCTAACAAACTCGTTTAAGCTTTCATTCTAGTTCTATTTCTAGTATGCAACCTTTTGATATTATTCATGTTGACATTTGGGGATCTTACTCTAAGTTTACTCATAAGACATGTCGTTATTTTTTGACTATTGTTGATGATTTTTCTCGTTATATGTGGGTATTTCTTCTCACTTTTAAGTCCGATATTATCAATGCACTTATTAAATTTCATACCTTTGTCAAAACCCATCATTAAACAGCCATCAAAACCGTTCAATCTGATAATGGATCCGAATTTTTGTCTTCCAAATTGAAATCTTTTTTCATTCACAAGGCATTCGCCACCAGCATAATCGCCCTCACACTCCACAATAAAATGAAGTTGTTGAGCACAAACATCACCACCTGCTCAATGTGGCTTGTGCTCTCCGATTTCATTCGGGAATTCCACCATCTTTATAAAGCGATTTCATTCTCGTTGTGACATAGTTAATCAATTGTCTACCCACACTTTTATTCCAAAATAAAAGTTCATATGAAATCCTCCACAAAACACTGCCCACTTATGACCACATTTGAATATTTGGTTCCCTTTGCTATGCTTCTTTTGGACACCTTCATTTTGGTAAATTTGGTCTCTACTCTTGTCTTTGTGTCTTCATTGGATACCCAGCCAACCACAAAGGCTATCACCTTTATGACATCTGCAACCATACAATTTTTACTAGCTATGACGTTATCTTTTATGAAAACATTTTTCCCTTTCATACCACACATAAAACTACTTCATCTTAACCCAATATTGTTATCCCACTAGCCATTCTTGACAACCCTTTGTCCGACCCTAACCACGTATCGTTTACCTTACCTCAACTTGAACAAACCGTCCCATCCTCTGATACACCCATGGCCAAACTAGACAACCCAATTCCTAATTCTTTGAGCATCCTAGCATCACCGCTCCAATGTTGGTCTCACATTCGTCGAGAATCCACCTACCTCCAAGATTACCACTATGCCATTACCGCTTTGGCCCAATTCTCTTTAGCAATTGAGAATCCCGTGATAGGTACGCCTTATCCCCTTTCCAATTATTTATCATATTCCAAATTCTCCCCATTTTACTGTGCTTTTTTAGCCACTATTAGTACTGAGCAGGAACCCACCACTTATGACTCCGTGTGTCAATCTCCTAAATGGAGGGAGGCAATGTTCTTGGAATTACAAGCTCTTGAACAAAACTACACATGTGATATTGTACCTCTTCCACGCAGTTAAAAGGCTATTGGTTGTATATGGGTTTACATGATCAAGTACAAATTTGATGGGACCATTGAGCGATATAAAGCTCGTTTGGTTGCAAATGGTTATACTCAAGCCGAAGGGATCGACTATCATGACACCTTTGCCCCTGTTGCTAAAATGGTCACAGTAAGAACTCTAATTGTTGTAGTCACTTTTCGCCAATGGCCTTTATATAGTTTGATGTTAACGATGCATTTCTTTATGGTGACCTTGATGAAGAGGTCTATATGCATCTATCTCCAGGACTTCACATTAACAGGGAGAACTAGGTTTGTCATTTGAAAACGTCCCTTTTATGGACTTAAACAAGCCTTCCACCAATTGTTTGCCAAGTTTTCATCTACTTTACTTTATGTTGGTTTCACTTAGTCCAAGGTAGATTACTCTTTATTCACGGCCACATGCGGTTCCCTTATGACTATAGTTTAAATATTTCCTGGATATAGAAGTTTCTTGATCAAAAAAGGGCATTTATCTCTCTCAAAGGAAATACGCCTTCGACAATATTTTTGATACAAGTCTCATTGGTGGGCGTCCTATTGACACCCATGGAACTGAACCTTCGGTTCGGTGAATCCCTCAAGCTAGCCGTTCCGGCTCCTTGCTGTCACTTAATTGGACGCCTTTATACCTCACTACTACTGTCCCGTATATTCTATTTCCTATTCAGAATCTTAGCCAATTTATGCATTCTCCGCATGATGATCATTGGCAAGTTGCACTTCGGATAGTCCGGTATTTGAAATCTAATCCAAAATCTGGAATATCTTTTCCAATTGACTCATCCCTTTCATGACAAGGATATACCGATTCTAATTGGGCTATATGTTCATCCATACGTTGTTCAGTTTCTAGTTATTGTGTTCTCCTTGGCTCTTGCCCTATTTCTTGGTGTGCTAAGAAACAACACATTGTTGCTCAATCTTTAGCCGAGTCTGAATACACAGCCATGGCATCTGTAGCTTGTGAGATTACCTGGCTTCGCCTACTTCTCACCAATCTTGCTGTCTTGTTGTCCATTGTCGAGCTTTTTTGTGACAACCAAGCGACTATCCACATTGCTACTAATCCAGTTTTCCACGAGTATACCAAACACATTGAGATGGATTGCCATCTTGTTCATGAAAAAATTCAGGATGGTACACTTTGACCTCTTCATGTCCCTAGCCATTCCAAGCTTGTGGACCTATTCATGAAAGCCGTTTCTCATGATATATCTCTTTCTTTCAAGCGCAAGTTGTTGACATTCATGCACTCATCAACTTGAGGGGAGTATTAGAGTAGAGGATATGATTTGATTCCGATCATTCTAATTATTTTGATTGTGGATTGATTGATTCAGTCAATCTATAAGATTAGATATTCATAATATAGAATAAGAAACGTTATTTTGTATATTCTTTCTTATTGTACATCATTCTTGTATTATAAATAGACTTGTAATACATGTACGAAAGACGTGAAATACGCAATACAATTTTCTCTGATGTTTTCATTTTCTATTCAATAAATATTGGATGTACTCATGTCGATATGGAATTTATGCTGAAAATAAGAAATGTTATATTATTAAAGTAACACAATTTATGCAAGGAACTAGTTGATACTTGAAATTTCCACATTGTAAACATGGGATGGCGGCTAGGGATGGGATAGGTTCGTAGGGGTGGGGTCAACCATGTTCATCCCTGCCCTACCTCATTTGCATGTCACAAAAACCCCTTCTTAACATGCAACTCTCTAAAAAACCCTATTCTAATTTATAATAAGCTTTTTGCATATCTAATCTTAGAAGTATTTGAAACTTCTTTTTTCTTTTTTCTGATTTGCATTTGATGTGGAATTTTCTGAACTATTAGAATGTTATCTTGAATTTGTCTTCAACTATCAAATGCACTTTGCTAAGTGGCAATTAGTTCAGGAAGAAAAAAAGGTGATTCGCTATTACCACATAATTTTATATTCAAAATTGCATAAATTGATAGGTCCAAACTGGTTCAGATTCTCTAGATTTGACACTTTTGGGATAAGTGAAATGTAGGCATAATTTAGATTGGAATCAAGAGAACCTATTTCAAAGAAGTTTTTTACTATTTGGAGCACGTATGCTTGAAGATCCTTTCAATAATTTTGACAAAATTGACCATTAAGTCCATTTGATTTGGGGATTTCGAAGCTCCCAGTTGGCATACAACTTCCTTCACTTCCTCAGTGGATATTGGAGTCATCAGAGCTTCATTCATATCATTCAAGTCTAGATAAGGGCATTGATCCAGGATTAGTTTGAAATTCCTTTTCTCCCACAATTCTATAAAGTGTCCGAAAGAAGTCTACAATGTGTCATTTAAGCAAATTAAGCTCATGGCACTACGTGTGAGATTTAGTGAAATCATAGTTGACTATTCTAGAAACTCAAGCTAGAGCTGTTAGATGAAGACGTGATTTATTATTTAAATATTCTAATCCTCCCTCTCACGCTTAGTCTGGTTTTTAACCTAATACTAAGCTTAGAAATTTAATTGGGGAGGCTAATGGAGTTTGTAAAGATTCGAACTCAGGACTTTTAGCTCTGATACCATGTAAGATTTAGTAAGATCACAATCGACTGTTCTAAAAGCTTAAACTTGAGTTATTAAATGAACGTGTAGTTTATTATTTAAATATTTTATTTTCAGTATGGAAATCTTGTTTCTCTATCTTCTTTGCACTATAATAGCATGGATCTATTTTGTGTTTTTATCACTCAATTTCAACTAGTTGATATGTGAACTCATACCCAATACACATCTTCTTACCTCCATACTTTTTAATGATGTCAGTCATCGCCTTGATGTGCTCTTGGTTATGGTCCCTAGGTATGCTATTTGTACGGTCTGTGAGTGTGCTTTTTCAGAATTTCATTTTGGCGATAAGTATAAGAGAACTTCGTTTTGCTCCACTCTTTTAGTTCAACAGAGACCTTCTTTAATTTACCCGAAATATCCTCTTCTCCTAAATCTGGATTATGCCACACTGCCTTCACTATCTCATTGCATTCGGCATCTTCAAGCCAATAGGCTTCCAAATTTGAACTCTTTTTTCCTTCACACTAGTTTTGGTATAGGAGGGGCTATGATCCGATCCAATAGGCGGTGATGCAAATGCATCTACATTAGGATACATCACTCTCCATTCATGCAAAAAAACTCTATCCAATCTCTTTTTAACTGGGCATCCCCTTTCATTTCCTCAAATGGAGGCACAATCTTTACTTTCAACATCCATAATAGAGCAATCATTCACAAATTCACGAAATGCAACTAACCTCTTTTGCTTTGCTATTCTCTTTCCAACCTTTTGAGTCACCAGCACATACCCACGGGAGATAATTACCGGAGTGTATTCTCTTCAGGTCCTCCCACAACATGAGTCTTTCTTGAAAGCCCGTTTGATGCATGTAGAAAGGTTATTCTCATAACTCTCCCACTCCCCTTCTCCTTACATATTTTATGTCAAAATATTCCTCCGAGCTAGATTCCACTGCCAAAGAAATCTCTTCATTCCACGTCACCTCTTGATGTCATGAAAATTACATCTAGTGTGGTTAAATTTCTAAATACTTTGGACCTTTATTAGCAGCTAGAAATTACTTCCAAGACTTAAGCAAAATTACTAACTACTAGCCAAAATTACTAATTGCTGAAAAGAATGAAGCTCACTGCCTCACATTTCCAATTTAGAAATTACAAATAAACATGGTAAATACAAATCGGTAGCATATGTCTCATATCACTTAAGATGTTCCCATGTTAACTAATTTCGGATAGATTTGAAATATTTTCAAGTTTTTAAATTACTAAAAAACTTATAGATTACTAAGCGTTTATAAGAGCGAACTCACTTTCTTAATCGGGAAAGTCACTAATAAATGTGGCAAACTTGCTTCTTACCACATAAATGGAAACCTATTTTTTTTTTGAAAAGTTCCTGAAAACGTATCGTAGTTACTAGTTTTTTCATTATTGCTTATTTAGGAGCTTGCACTTTGGAGATATATTGTAGAAAATAATAATAATATATACATCTGGCCGCAACACCTCGTCTGCATCCTCTAATGGTTGCTTTCCATAGTGCCGCACCATGACCAAAAGATGAATCGCTACGGCTAAATTGCCACTAAGGTACTGTTTATTTTGTAAAAAATAATAATTTACAAAATATTTTTCTAGAAATGACCACTTATATTATTTGATATGAATAGTCCATAAAAAAATTTCTTTATTATAGATGATAATTTATGCAATAATATTTCGTAGATGATAAAAATATTTTTTATTTCATTCATTTTTATATGCGATATAAGCAATAATTCTTAGAATGATGTTTTCCAAATCATTTATTTTTTGTGAAGTAAATGTATCCTAAAAAAGAAAGAAAATCTCACATTTGCAATTAAGAAATTGCAAATTAACAAGGGAATTGGTAGGATATATACCGTAATAGCTAAGACGTTCTCATTTTAATAGCTAATTTCATACCGGCTCAAAACAATTTTTAAGTAATGGAATTACTAGAAGCCTAATAAATTACCTCCTGTTCATAAAGAGCAAACTTGCTTTCTTAATTGGGAAAGTTACCGACAAGTATGGCAGACTCACTTCTTATTACACAAAAGGCAACATACTTTTCTTAATGAGAAATCACCAAAGATGCCTTAGATGCTAGTTTAATTCTTTCACGATTACTTATTTAGAAGTTTGGACTTTCTACATATACCATGAATAAGTAAATAACATACTTATTCTTTCTACAAGTTCAGGATTATTCGTGCATTTTTCCTTATTTGTGTTGTGTTGCCAAGAAATAAACGGGCCAACACGGGTCTCTTCATCTAGTCAGCAAGTGCAAAGGGTACATGGCCCGTGTGTCTCTTTTTTTGTTGATTTTCACTTTACTTTGAATTATTTTTAGATTTATGTCCGATTTCTTTATTGGATCTGAAAGTTGAAATCCATATTTAAAATCAAATCGTCCTTATCTCATTCCTAATAAGGTGGGGATTCGACTCTTCACTTGATAGCCACTTGGGCAAACATCCGTGGTTAGCCAGCGCAGCTATATTCTCTCTCTCTATATTTTTTTAATTATTATTTGTCACTCGTCATTACAGAAATACAAAAAAAATAAAAAAAAAAAAATAAAATAAAAAATATTCGGTTGCTCTCACATGCGGCAGCAGCGCTCTCCTCTCCCCGTCCTTTCCTCCTCCCCCGGTAAATATCGCTCGCTGCTTGCCCGTGGAGCGTGCCAGCAGCGATCGCACCAGACGCAGAGAGAGAGAGAGAGAGAGAGAGAGAGAGAGAGAGTTGTAGTTTTGTTGCAGATTTCCTCTTTCCTCCTCCTCTCTTCTCCGCTCCAGCATCTCCAGCCATGGCGGACGAATCTTCGCGCGGCCCCTGGTCCTTCCTGGTACACACTGTCTCTGTGCTTGTGCGTGCGTGTGGGCGTGGACTTTTCGAGTCCCCCCCGCGCGAGCCTCGCGCTCTCCCGATTCGGGCCGTTCTTCCGAGGGTCGTCCGGCGCGCCGAGCGGCGAGTTCGGCATTGCGCCGCTCGGAGGCTCCGACTATGCCGGAAGCTCCGTTTCGGCGAGGGCGGTAGCTTGATCGGGGGTCGACACCTCTTGCTGTCCCGATCGGTAGTGAAGAAAGTCGTTCGAGTGCGGAGACATTTGTCCGCCGCGTTCGTGCCTCTTTCGATTCGGACTGGAAAAATGTCGGTCCGATGTGAATCGCTTGTCTGTCGAACCACTACTGGTTGTAGTTATAGAGTGGACTTTGCATTTTTTGTTGTGTCAATCTTACGATGTCTTTTTTTTTTTTTTTTTTTTTTTTTTTGAATTTTGGATGCGAAGTTTGCGAAAAAGAAGGAGTCGCAGGACGGTGACGACAAGAAAGCCGCGACCAACGGGAATCATTCGAACGGCGCGTCGAATGGTAATGGATATGTCAAGAGAGCGTCCGATTTGGCGATTTACGAACAGTACCAGAGCCAGGTGAGGTGTTTTGACCCTCCCCTTCTGACTTGCAACGTCTCTCTGCTTTTGGAATCATTGAGCGGTTCTATGTGATGTGCAGGGTGGGAGCTCTCAGCACTCGAATGGGGCCCCCGCGAGCAGAGTCGCTGAGAGGCCGTATGATTTCTTGGTTGATTGTTTACTCTCTTCTTGATTAGTAGTGTGTTCCTGTAAGTTTGGAGAGGAATGCCTGATGTCAGGTTCTGTCTGCCTTCAGATCAACCTATGATCACTGAGTCGACATGTTTATCATGACTCTATCAGTCTCTAAGTTTCTGTCGCCATATCTGATCTTGCTTAGGTTAGATATCCCTCTTGGGAATGAAAACCGAGAGTTGCTCAGGAGTACTCTGAATCATGAGACACTGCATTCCCAGCTTTGTGGTTCACTAGTGTCGATTTGACTTGAAACGGGATATTTAACTGTGCATTTGCAAATAAGACCAACTTATTTGATGTGCTTATGAAGTCAGTATCTGTCTCACAACCACCAAATTGGTTGTCAGAACCATACGACTGGATCAATTTTTCACACTTCAATCATTTTGGTTTTTTCTTTCCTTTCATTTTCAGGCAAAAGCCTCTATTTCCTCCCTTTGAATCGCCTGAAATGCTCACTTTGGCCGAGAGTTTGACCAGGTAATATGTGGAACACTGGATTGGCACTTCACCTAATAATGACTTACAATATTCATATCATTGTAATTATCTTATCATGATACCAAGTGTTTGTTTGGTTCATTTCCATATTATACCAGGGATATCATTCGTGGGAACCCAGATGTCACTTGGGAGAGCATCAAAGGCCTAGAAAATGCAAAACGCTTACTTAAAGAAGCAGTTGTCATGCCAATCAAATATCCCAAGTGATCTTCTGCAATTCCTTGTCAATCATTTCATCCTTTGGATTTGTTTATTTATGTTCTTATGGCTTCTGATTTCCAGCATTGTTTATCTTCACCTGTTTGAACCTTGAAAAGAATGTGTATAGAATAGTAATTTTGTTAGCAAATATGTTGGTCATTTTGCTTGGATGAGATTTAGTTTTGGTTTCCTGTAGTTTTCACAGAACTGATTCACCTCCTTGAGCATAACGGAGTGTACTGCTTGGGTTGACTTATGCGTATAGCTCTTTGCTATTAGTGTTTGGAAGTCTTATTTGATATCGAATGAGTCAAATATCTGAAGTTATATAAATATTGACCTTTGAAATCATTGAGAGTTTGTTCATAGTTTTGGAAGAATTAATATAATAATTTTACTTGGGGAAACTTAAAAGAGGTACTTATTTCAAGCTGCACTGAAAAGGTATTGAGTTTTTCAAAATTTTTGAGCTCAATTTAATTTTATGGGGAGCCACAGGAATCTGGATGTTCTTGACTAATGATTTTCTTGAAATTTAAGATTCAAATAATTTTTCTGTATTTATGATTTATTGTCTTGATCTTAACATCTAATAACTGAAGCATGTTTTCCCTTTTGACTCTAGGTACTTCACTGGTCTTCTATCACCATGGAAGGGTATTCTCCTTTTTGGTCCTCCAGGGACGGGAAAGGTCTGTTTTTCTAACATATGAACTTTGTGCGTTTTTTGTTTGCATATGTTGAGCTGCTTATGCTTTAGTGTCTAATATATGAAATCTAACATTTGATTTATAAGAGGTTTGCTGGGAGTTTGGCAGAGCATGTTCATGACTCTTTACCAAAAGTTTTAGAAAATTTCGATGTGCAGTGAAGGGAGAGATAATTATGATAGTCTGTCATTCATTCAATGTTAAATAGGTGGAAAAAGTCCAATTTACTAACTGTGTGATTCATTTCATCAGAATGGAGGAAAATTGAATAGTGGAGCTACTTAGTGAGATGAGGCTTTGGGAATTCTATTTCTTCTAACATTTGGTGAAGCTATTTTATGTGAGCTCATAGTTAAAATTTTCTTGAAAGACGTAGATAAAGACTTCCACATGTTCCACATTGTCTCGGATGATTAAAAATTTAATAGGAGTCTCAGCATGAACACTGTGCTTTGCATTTGTGTTGACTTTGGGTCAGATGTGGCTTTAAATGTGATTGTTTTGCCAATTGTATCTTGCCCATTTAATACATCTTTGGCATCTTGATGACGGTGTAGATTAGTACCAGGTATTCATACTTTCCATTACCCTCTTTATATGTTTGGAATGTCAGAACTACAAATTTCTTTCATGGAAAACCAATTGTTTTTCTAATGAATGTAATAAGTTGACAATGCTTTCTCAAAACTGCTGTCAAAACATTAAGGACAATCAGAAAGCTATGCATGGTCTGAGATATTTATAGATATAAGTTTGATCCGGTCTCCTGGATAAGACATTCACATGCATGCTGGGTAAGTTTAGCTGACCATTCAACTTGGACTAAGGCTATACCATCCTTGAATTTTGGAAGTTATGAATTTATTGATGAACTATGTTTTTTGGCAGAAGCATGTGGACTTCTAGATCTCCTAGATAAATTCATACCCAAGCATTGTGCAGCTATGGATGTCAGTGCAATGCTTGTACAACACTATTACTGTATGCTGGACATGTAGCACCTAACATTAACGTGAAATGGTTGAAGGAGAGAAAGAAATGCTACTTCTCCTGCTACTCTACGCACACCTATTCGGTTAAACTTGTAGGTTAAGACAAAATTATTGTCAAACACATGTAGCAGATCCAAACAGTTGTAGGAATCCAAGTATCTCCTGATAACAAGTTCTGAACAGTTGAAGACAATGATGGAACTCTTGCCAAATTCTTTCAATTATTAGATGGCTTAGCAGGAAGATTAGTGTCTAAGGCTGGTGAGAGCATGATTGTTGTCATAATTGTTGTTGTTGGGGTCATAGTCATTGTCATCCACCACAATGACATAAATGAACTTTCCGACACATCTCCGGTTAACTGAAATTTTCTAAACCACCATATCTGCAAAATATCATTCAGACAAATTGCTGAATAATGATATGCTGAGATCTGTAATATAGTCTTTTGGATCTTTAAGAGATGAGCCTTCTATCTTGCTTCCTTTAGAAAAATTCTGTTAGTTTCTGAGATTGTTTCTCCTGTGAGATCCATCTGTTCTTTAAGAGGGCATTTACCATTGATAGGTTAGATGACGGGGACCATCATATAACTGTTGTCCACCTGGATTTAGTGAATTGATGCTTGATTTTGAGTATGTACTTTTTTCTCCTGGTAAAAGGCCATTCTTTCTCGAGCCAGGTTAAAAAAGGCCTGCTGATTAATTTCTAAATAATTGCATGGTTCTTCTGTTGTTTGTCTACTTTTTGAACTGATTGATGAATTAGCTTTCCTATGTTGCAGACTATGCTTGCAAAGGCTATTGCAACTGAATGCAATACTACTTTTTTTAACATATCTGCATCATCAATTGTCAGCAAATGGCGCGGTAAGAGTTAATTAGGATTAACAGGTCACACATCTCTTAATTTATGTTTCTTGTTGGGTCTATTATTATGGATGAGGCATTTTGAAGAAGGCTCACCATGTCAGTTTGGGAAGTCAGATGAGCTCTTCTCTTGGGCATTTTTTTTCTCTCCACTTTAGAGAACAGAGTCTACTTTGACTTGCTGCTCTGAAGCACAATCTTTGGCGAAGTGAAGATTTATTTTATAGTGTAACTTTTCTGTGGAATCCGTGCATGATCTGGTAATGCAAATTGCATTCAAGTCAAGTTAATATCCCTCTTCTTTGTTATATGGCAGGTGATTCAGAGAAGTTGGTGAGAGTCCTATTTGACCTTGCTAGGCACCATGCACCATCAACAATATTTCTTGATGAAATTGATGCCATCATTAGTCACCGTGGTGAGGCACGTAGTGAGCATGAAGCTAGTAGGCGTTTGAAGACTGAGCTACTTATTCAGGTGCTGTTCATTCTGTACTGTTATGTAGTACTCATTCTGGAATGATGTAGATGGATTGACATGTCTCTCTGTGCCCATGGTAAGCTATATAGCAATATCCTTAACTGTTTTTGGTTGACACATTTCCCTGCAAGTTCCACACCAAAAGTGGCTCATTTGCAAGTTTGTCTCGAGGATTTTCGAAGATGATCTATTTATGACTAGCAGTGTACGTGCTTGGCATAAAATTGATTTTTCTACTATCTAATGGTATAATTGTCTTCTACCCCACCCCCAAAAAAAAAAAAAAAAAAAAAAAAAAAGGTATTGTTGTCTATTAATTGGCATCGATGTCAAACTTACTTTCTTAAGTTACTTATTATTTAGGGAAATCCCCCAGTTTTAATTTAATGATCTGTTGAAAATCTTCTAGAATCCTTTTTCCACTGTTCTACCGCTTTTTTGGAATGAGTAGTGGTTACATTAATTCACTGGCGATATTGGTCTGCTTTCATTTTTCTAGAAGTATAGTGACACTTGGGTAGTTTTATAAAGATGTCATTATACTCTGCGTTAGGCTAGGTTTGGGAGGAGGGGAACAAGAAAATTGGGGTGGAATATGCCTCAAATTTAAATCTTCTCTCCTCTGCCTTCTCACCAAATTTTAAATTTTTTATCAATTTTCCATCCAAATTTTCAGGGCGGGCCCAAATTAAATGTTCATTCTTTTCAAAATCAGACCCTATATTTTCTACAAGTGTCCCAAATAAGTTAAAGTTGCTGACATCAGCAAACCCAAAATCTGTCCATTCACTTCTACCTCTTCTAATCACACTTAGCCTGATCTTGAAAAGTTTGCTTACTTTTTGGCACCTTTGATACGTAGAGACAATTCTGGGTGCGACATCAAACAGAAAGAAAGTCATGAAAGAAAAAGGTTAAGTATGAGAGAGTGAGAGGGAGTGAGTATATGATTTAGTTCATTGGGCTAAAACCTAATCTTTGTAAACCCATGGGGTTAGCTTAGTGATTAAGGAGAGAACATGTATGTGTGAATATAAACCCATGTGTATGACGACGTGTTCTCCATTCCATAGAATGCAAACAACCTCACATTTGGGACACCTACTCTGGTTTTGGCCTGTCTCTTATTTGGTCGATGAGATTAACGAGTTATTCAATGGGTTCAGGGCATTTTGACATTTTTCTTAATGGTAAAATTTTTCTGAAAAGTACAGTTACATTTAGCCATTTCCTGAAGATATTGAATGCAAGATATTAACTGTTTTACTTTTCAGTAGAGGGGGACACAGTAGAGGGGGCCCTTAGTGTCCCCCAAACTTTCTCCAACTATTCACAAAACCCTGACATGAAAGTTCTCTCTAATTTTCTCGATGTGATTGCAATGTTCCACCTGAAAATAATGCGTGCTTAATCTACTGCAGATGGATGGTTTGTCACGGACAAATGAACTTGTATTCGTATTGGCAGCAACTAACCTCCCCTGGGAGTTGGATGCAGCCATGCTTCGTCGTCTTGAAAAGCGAGTATCCTTATTATGTGCTTGTAACTTCCATCTTTTAGTTTATATCCTAAAGTTGAAGGGAGAGAAATGATTTGATTTCCATCATAAACATAGTTAAAAGAAAAAGAGCAGTAACTCTGAATGACTTACGCTCACATTTATAAACATCTGTCTTGTGCAAGATTCGTGTAAGGAAGAGGTTGTCATCCTGATCAAATGCTTTTGGTTACATGAAAAAATAGTGAATGTGCCTGATGGATGTTTTTTAAACTAGATTTAGTTTATGAGAATGCTCAGGAATCCTCAAGGATGTATTTTTGGTGCATTCAGCCTGATAGCTGCTGTCTAATAACAACATCTTGAAAGATTATATGGAGATCTGTACAGCCATCCGTTCTTCTTTGACTACTATAGATCCTTGTACCACTTCCAGAACCTGAAGCAAGAAGAGCCATGTTTGAGGAGTTACTACCCCAAGTGCCTGGTGAAGAGGCACTTCCATATGATTTAGTAGTTGAAAGAACTGAAGGATATTCCGGTTCAGACATTAGATTAGTATCCAAGGAGGCTGCTATGCAACCCCTAAGAAGGTTGATGGCAATTCTTGAGGATCGACGGGAAGTGGTGCCAGAGGAAGGTACACACATTTTATTGACTATAGATAGATAATTTCTGAGTTAAAATTTTACGACATATTATTGTGTGGCACCCTAATAGTTTTAGACATGCAAATTCATCGAGGTCGAGGTGGATAGGCGCCTTTGCAAGATATTGATACTTTCCATTAATCGAATTAGATTGGCATGCTACTTGAAATTTTGGGAAGACGATTATCAACCTGGCTTCTAGATTACTTGTTGCTGTCATAAGATAAATGTCATGAAAGTCATGGCACATGCAAAACAATTCATTTCAAGAAGGCATTGCATGGAAGGTGGATGACCATTAGTTTCTGAGTACTCATTGGACGACTTCTCTGATCAGAACTTGAACAGCAGAACCAAGAACAAGTCATGCTAGCTTTTACTTAACAACCTGTGTTCCAGCTCCCAAACTGAAAACCTCAGGACATGTTTGGTATCTGAAATTTTTGAAGACTCAACTGAAAAAGATGTTTTGTTCTTTTCACTGTTTCCGCTCTCACCATCTCTGCTTGCATTTAGCAGCTGGTCTCTCCTCTCTTTTGTTGAAACTTCCGCAAAGCTTTTGAACCATTTCATTGTTGAATACTTGGAAAGAGTACGAAGAGCACTTGAAAAATCATTTTTGTTGTCCTGTAATTTCTGCACTATAAGTTTGAAGAAAGTATTTTGTAGCTTACAGAAAACTACCCAATGCAACTTCAAGCTTGAATAAAACTAGAAAAAGAAAAGGAATACATCAAATTGTTTCACATTTTTTGGCTTATAGAGTATGATCCTTATGAAAGTTGACGAATGCTTAATCTTTAATTATCAACACTTTTGTTTAATTTATGGGCCTCTTCAATATTTTCTTTTATGAGAATGGCTAACCTACTCATTGTCAACTATTTGGTCAAGTTAACAAATAAATTTTGATACAGTTAATTTTGATGAAACAGACGCATTGTAACTTCATACTGAGATGTTTTTAGAATCTTCAGTTGAGAATTTTCACTTTTATGAGACGATAGGTTCCTTTGTGTGAGCATTTTTTGTTTTGGCTGAACTATAATATTCTTTGACCAAATAGGTCTCTCAAACCTTCCTCTCCATATATGTCACTTGGGACTAGTTGAGGCTTCAGTGGTCTCCCCTCACCCACAACCCCCTTCTCCTTCCTCTCTGGATAAATACGAATGATAAGACAAAAGTAATTCATAAATTGAAGGGAACACTGTATCCTTCGTTTTGTTCAACTTCAAAGTTCAAGTGTTGAAAGCTGTATGCATCGTTAGTTCCTCATGTTTTGCAATTTAAATGCATAATTAGTCAATTACTTGTAAATACAAGATTTATTTACGCCTGCTCAAATGGGATATGCAGAAGTTTCTCTTTACAAATCTTTTAAAGTGTTTGAATTCTTTTCGTAGGAGAAAAATTGAGAATTTGATTATGTTAATCTGATCAATGAATGTCTTTACATTATAGAGCTACCGAATATGGGGCCAATTAGACCTGAAGATGTTGAGGTGGCTTTGAAGAACACAAGGCCATCAGCTCATCTCCATGCCCATCTCTACGATAAGTTCAATGATGATTATGGTAGTCAACTACTCCAATGAAGGCACCAAGAATCTTCCTGATTTCAACATTTATATGTTCTTAATCCAGTGGATTTACGGCATCTGTTAATTTGATTCTTCTTTCCAATTGGAAATTTATGATTTCCTTTGCTGCGATAGACTTGTGTAGTATGGTTTTGTAATTTCTGTGTTATTAGTAGGAATAGTACCTTTGTTGAACACATTCTTATAGACGGTCGCGAAACTCTTCGTGTAACATTTCTAAACCCATGCAATGACATTGACAACGTTGTGAGCGTCACTAGCCCAATTTCATAGGGGGACCAACTTTCTGAGTTCTCAAGTCTTGTCCCTGGGATCTTTCATGATTGCATGATCTCTGTTCTACTTCATATGGGACTTCACGCCTTTCTTTCATTTGTTCCCCAGGTAAACAAGAGCTTGTTGATCATATGCAATTAGTACATTCTTTTCTTACAGCTTCTGGAACACAGGTGGGTAATTCATTTAAGGAAAGGTATCCCCCAGGCAAATTTGAGAGGCACCCAAAGTGCTAAATTGTGAGACGTGGATTTGCAAATTCAATCTCTATTTTGAGTCTCCCATGAAACCTTGGTGCCAATGGTAGCGTCCTTCTAGGAATTCACCATTACCATTGCAATTCCTTAGAATGACTTAAATGGAGGTTTCAGTTTAGGAGACTGCGGTGTCGCCGCTTAACTAAAGTTGGTGGAGCTATATCCAAGTAATGTGAGATCTGGCATCTCGACGAGACTTGAGAGGATGTTCACTTGTATTACGCAGGCAATGTGGGTGCAACGAGTTAACTGTGTAGCTTCGTTTCTCAGGAGCTACGGCTTAACTATGTGCTGTTTTTTCGGTTGAAGATGTGCTTATCATGATAGTGTCCATTTCGATCGTTGTGTAAGCGCATATGGCTCTGGCATCTCTTACCAATGCTCAATCATCCCATGTTATTGTTCTTTGCTCCCAGCAGAACATCGAATGGTTGTGCATCAGTTACCGCATGTGCCTCCAGGAGGATTGTTGAGATACAATCCGAGCCATCTTGTGGTGTCCTTGTATGCACCTTAATTTGATGACCTTTGGATGGTAGAAACGTATTTGTTGGGTCCACTGCCTCTAGAACACCCTAAATCGTCCTGGTTGCAGATGATGATGATGGAGACACTTTTCTATACTTCAGTTTTCAATCGAGAAGACTAAGGCTATAATCAATCCGAGTTGAGCCTAACACAGCACCTAGCTTAAGCTAGTCTTGAATCGTTTTGAAATTCAAGTTGATTTCGACAGAGCATGAAATTCCCAGATCAAGCTCGACTTAAATGGAAAATCAACGTAAGTTGTAATAAACTCGAGTATCATCGAGTCCAACCTGCCAAAGAGTAGCTTGGCTGAGGTTCACTCTTAGTGCAAAGTTTGGCAGTGCCATGATGAAACTTGACAACTTATAAGGCACGAAGATTTTTGAGCAGTTGTTCTAAAATTCAATCACACCCTATCATGAGGATGACTCAGATCACCACTGTCTCAAGGAAAGATATACGTGATGATCGCAAAAGACGCCCAATAACTTAAAAAGGCCAAAAGTTCATGAGGACTCTTGCAAAAGTGCCTTGAAGCCTCGGCAAAATGTCACACAACACAGCAAAATTTGACAGAAACCTGATCTCAGCCCAACAATGGCTTGTTTTACTTCAACGATATCCCTTCAAAGGATCAGCAGTTTTGCCAGATCGGGCATCCGTCCATGCTTTTGCAATTGTCTTCTTCATTTCATCATCACCTTCCTCATACATGTTCTGCAATCACCATATCAGTGGGTAAAATCATGAGTATACATCAGCAAATAATGTGAACAACAGATATATTGCCAACAGTGTTTCTGAAAGGACAATTCATATTTCATTTCGCGGAAGAAGGCAGAGACATGTCCTCAGATGCCTTTTTTTTTTTTTTTTTCCCTGGCTAAAAAGATAAAAACATGCATTCTGGTATTGAACACTACAAGCAACAGAAATCAGCGGCTTGTCTGAATTCATGAACATCCCTTTAATGCATTTCAGGTTACAACCCTCAGTGCATGCTGACAAGTTGACAAAAAGTCCCACAAGATAAACAATATGCATTGCCCTTCTCTTAGAGACTAGTTACTAGTCAATCATATCCATTACTCTCCAGGGTAAGAACCCGGCCCGACCACTACTCTATCTGTCCATGAAGGAGACCTCCATTGGAGCTACATTCAAGAGTGACAGATTCTGCGTTTGAAATTGAAGTACAGACCTAAGTCCTATCTCAATCAAGATCTTGAATATCAAGAATTCTTCAGAAATCAAATAATTATCTGGAAGCAAAGATGAAGTAGAATAGCTAATGGTTTTCTATTTTAAGGCTAGCTCACTATGGCAGCATCCTGTGGATACCAGGATCAGCCCCCAAGAATGCTTTACAAACAAAATGATTTTAAGATTGGCCATGACCCAACAAAGAGAGCAATGCAAAAGTAAAGAAACATCATACCTTCATTAAATCCATAATTCCAGCCATGGGATCTTTGTCTTTGTCAACACTAGGCTTTAGCTACAAAAAATGGGAGGATAAAAAGCACCATGAGGAGTTGTATTATACAAAGAAAACTACATCACTGACCTTAACAACAGATCACTTACCTTGTCCTCCTTGAATTGCAAATCTAACCAGTTCCCCTTAGAGGCCTTAAACAATGTCACAGTTATTCTTGTCGGTTTGATTATAACCTTAGATTTCTCTGGCACAATCTCCTTGTTCAGTTTGGGTATGGAAAAGCGATAGTTCTTCCCTTGTACATCATGGATCTTCAAGTCAAATGAAATCGCCTTAAACTCACTTTCAATCTTTTCCTGATCAGCTCCCTCCAGAGAAAGATAAATCTGCATCAAAAGGGGGAAAAAATCACAGCCATATCGAATAACCAATAGATCACTCCAAGCACATTGGATTCAGCAAGCTAAAATTCTCTATTCTTCACCATCTCAGCCTTCAGAATGCCAAATTGGAAAAGAAAGTCTCCACTAGACAATGTTATGGTAGATGAACTTGACAGTGAGACTGATTATTATTACCTTGACTTTCTCACTATCCTGATCCCAGCTGAAAGATGCAAGCGTGACATAATTCAAAGCTGGGGTAGAAGGAACCCTCGCTTCAGTTGATATTGGCTCAGAGGTCTGTGAGGCATGTGCAGTAACAGCATCTTTTGACAACTGTAGAGGAAAAGGACCATGAGATAAAAATCCTCTTACCTAATTTGAAAAGAGCTCAAATGGGCTAAGGCTTTTCACATGCTTGTAATTGTCTACCAATGCAAATACACACAAAAAAAAAAAAAAAAATTGAACAGTATCATTTGGAACATAAAGAACACCTTTAAGACACCCAAATTCTTTGACCTAAAAGTTGTGGTCCAGTGGGCCAGAGATAGAAACTTAGCAAAAAGATCAGAATGCAGGACTGCATTTCAGTCCATCCACTGATAATAGTAAGCGACATTGAATTTCAAGTAATACCAATGAAATATGGGTTTCATTCAACATAAGCCAAATCTGCGCAGATGGCAAATTCATAGCAAAAGCATCAAGTTTGACAGCTCAATTGACACGAATGGCTTATGCCTAGCTTCTTATTTCGACAATATGCTCAAGAACAAATGTATGTCATGACCTACTCAGATAGCTGAAAGGAAATTACAACATCATATCAAGACTAACTGCAATTATAGGTAGCAATAGATGGTTCACATAAGGTAGATTCCACTCATTATGCCATCCTTAATGACATTCGTATAAAATTGAGATGGCTACAGATAATAAACTAAGAGGGACTTCATCGAAAACACACTACTCAAGAAATTATCAAAAAGAAGAACTTGCATTTAGATTATTGATGATAATTCGGCACCTGGGTCACCTAACAAATTTTGAAGTCTCAAAGCCTAGCCGGAGAGACTCTACAATTCCCACCAGAGCTTCTCCTAAAAATGTCTCTCAATCTCACAATCAGCTTTCACTTTCCTGAGAATGCAGTTCAAACGCTCCCAATATCAACAGCTTATTCAGAGGATTAACCACAACACCCCGCAAGCTCACATCAATTCACAGTTCCGAAGCCCAGTAACATTTGCGAAACATTACGATCATCGGCAACGTACAGCACTCATCAAATCCACACAGCGAGCGACTGAACCCGGTGAAATGATGGGCAGCCAAGAAAACACTCGCGACACGCACGAATCGCCGACCCCAAAATCTCATTTTTCCCTTGACCCACTACTTCGATTCCGCAAAGGGGGAGAGACCCACGAGGAAATTACAGGAAAGAGAAACGCGCGAGCGAACCAAACGAAACGGCGACGAAAGCGGAATGGAAGAAGGAAGAAGAAAGGGAAGACCTTTTCCAAGTTGCGTATCTCGGAGGTGATGAGCGAGACGACGCGAGGACGCTTGGCGATGCTCTGGAGTTGCCGGAGCTCCTCCAAGTCGAGGGCGTACTCATCCGCCATTTTCGTCCTTCTTCGCAGGCGCAGAGAGAGAGAGAGAGAGAGAGTGATATTCTGTCCGAGGAAGATGCTAGAACCGACTCAAAGAGACCCGGGGGACAACTGCGGGGATTTTGAGAATTCGATGGTTCCAGAATTCTTGTGTAAGGGCTTTTGATTTTCTTTTCTTTTCTTTTTCCTTTTTTGCCGCTATTTTATTGCATCTAATATGGTTTTTAAGAAGCTTCCCGGATATTCTTGACAATTTACTAACGCCATTTTGGGAGTAAAAAAATACGAGGCGGAGAAAATTGAATTTTCTCAATAGGGTAAACTCTAGTGGTTATTCAGTTTTTCCTTTTATGCAGAGGCAATTGCAAAAAAGAAAAAAAGTAGAAGAGAAAATAAAATAAAAATTGCAAGTCATTAAAATGGATTTGTGCATTGGAAGTTTTAAAACTTATCACTAAAGTATAATTGAGTTTTAAAATTTATGAAATGTGCAATCAAGTTCTTAAACTTGTCAAATTGATAAAATCGAGTCATTTCGTTAACATCGTTCATTTAAACTGACAGAAAATGCTGATGTGGCCCTTTTGATTGCATTTTTCATAAGTTTTAAGATTTAGTTGTACTTTCTTGACAACTTTTAGGACTTTCAGTGCACGCATCCTTTCGTAAAAATAGTAGAAAATGACCGTAAAAGTGTCATCCGACCCAAAAAAAAAAAGACAGTAAAAGTGTCATAACTTTCATATGGCAATCATTAAAGTGCAAAAAAATTTCAAGCAATCACTTAAAGTGCAATATTGGTAAAAAAACAACCACTTAAGTAGGCGTGGTCATGGTTCTAGGTTTACCTGGAATCTAAGAATTGCACCGAGGTGGGAATTTATAGATTCCAAGTTTGAAGGTATGCGGGGTAGATTTTAGATTCTAAAATCTAGGAAACTTATTTTGACAGGTAGATTTCAAGTTCTAAATTGATAGAACCTAGAATTTGGAACCATAATCTAGAACTATGAACCTATTACCTAGAACCTATAATAAGTTTTTGTATTTTTCTTAATTTATGTGTTCACACAATTTTAAGGTATTTTATTGCGTTTGATGATGAGTGTATAATTTGGAACCATTAGTTTGAACTTCCATTTCATGATTGAAAATTTTATTTTTGTAGATCATAAGATTAGTGTAAGTTCTAATTGTTTCTTTTATGCAGTTATGTTTGGGTAATTACTTTTTAAAGGATAATAATTTTATATAATACAAGAACAATCGGTACATTGAAAACCGTAAACTTTCTTTAATACTATTCAACGGATGCATATAAACATTTGTTCGTAGGCAATCGATAATAAAATCCCTATTCATTGTTATTATTGCATTTATTTTCGTTTTGCTTAAGTAAATATATAAAAAAAAGAACCTATTAGAACTTGGAACCAATCTTGGAACCTATAATATGATAGGTTCTAGTTTGCAAGTTTTGACGGGTAAGTTCCAAGTTCCAAAAAATGAGGAACCTATGCCCAATAGTAAGTTTCAAGTTTCAAATGGAACTTGTAAAGAATCTAAAATTGCTCAATTCTACACTTAATTTTCTCTAACGACATATTCCAAGATTTGTTCCACATGACTTTTTAAATAAAATTTTAATTTCTACGTGACTTGAAAAAAAAACTTGAAATCCAATGTGGACAAAGGAGAAACCACGTCATGAAAAAGGAACAAACAACTCGCACTGGAATGTTAGACAAAGCCTACACCTTGAGTGCTTCGTCTTCATCTTCTTTACTAAAGACTTCGGGACGAAGAAAGGAACAAACATAACCCACCTCTCTCTCTCAAATTTTTACTTTCGTGACGAGAAGTACGCGAGCGAAGCCATGATGTATCCGACAAAGTTGGAGAACTTGCCATTCGTTGTGTACCGGCTAAGAGCGGGGGCTTTGAGTTGAGGCTGTGTTAAGGGCTTTGTGGGGTTTGGGGAGGGAGATGATGTGGTGCTGTGGTGGATCGGAGAGAATCGGACATTGTAGGAGGTGATTCTTCAAAAGCTCAAACGCATTTGAATTTGCAAAATATGAGTATGAAGAAAGATTCCTAACGTCAAACAAAGAAAAGATTGCTGGCCAAACCGAATTTTAACAAAAGATTATGGGTACCAGCAAACTAAAATTTGCCAAAATTCCTCAGTTCTAGAGGTCTGTGATAGGGTTTGAAGAACATAGCTAATTTTGTCTCAATTTGTATATTTGGACCAAACAATGTGGTAAATGATGCTGTTTATGTCTAATCACGGTGAATTCACTTTGCCGGCAAGCAAGACGGTTTATATTGAACTATTGTCACGCCGAGCTTTTTGGTTACATAAGTCACCAATGGCATTATTATGATTATTTTTTTTAATCAAAGTAGTACCGAAGTGATCGCTTGAAAAATTTTGACGTTAAAATAAGTATTACTTTGATATTATTTTTCCTTGAAAAGATAAAACCTCGCTTTCTTGAAAACTATAAAAGTCAATGCAAGAGTATTTCTCATTCTATAGTCATCCCACATTATATGTAGAGTTCCATCTCTTTTTATTGCCCACGATCTGTTTTTCTCCCTCTCCTCCTTTTGTGATTGTTGACGCCTTCTTGAATTTGAGCTTCGACCTTAATATTTACTTTTCGCACAAAAGGATCATTAGGTTTGCCTCCCATGAGGAAGTTATATAGAATACAAAATGCTAAAACCATGTCAACTTGGGCATCTAAAGACCAAGAGGGTTGGACATCGAATACACCAAAATGACCTTTTAGAGCACTGAATGTCCTTTATAGCATAGACTTTAAAGTTAATGGTAATGATTGAACAACTCTTTATCATTCCTAATCAAGTGATCACTAAACACCTCCCTATGATATCAAGCTCCACAATATGAAGAAATGATTCCCGGTTGGGTGCTGTTTACCAGCATCATCAAGATAGTGGTTATTTTCCAATTTTATGTAAAATTTGGCCATGTTTTGAAAGGTAGTGTAAAAAATTAATATTAAGTATGAAATGATCTAAACTATTTAGGTACAGTCACGTGCCTTGCCTTCCCAACCCAAACGAATTTTGAATCAAAAGTGATAGTTGCAAGAACGGTTTGAGTTATTTTCTCTTTTTAGCCACAAAATTTTTCTTGAATTTAAGGGGAACAATGCAGGGACATAAGTCCATCAAGAGCTCCAATGTAGTCCTAGTGTACTCATTATAAGTATGGAAAATTCCAAATAATGGCTTAAAGTGCTATCAATTTTTCAAATAAAAGTTTGAAGAGAACTTTGTTTCGATAGGAGTCTAAAGTGCATTCATTTTCTCAAATAAGGTCATGAAGTAAATAGTGTTTCAAATTGTTTCAAATAAGGGTTTAATTTCAAAGGACTCAATCTTATTGATTGGTCAAGGACATTTTCATCTTTTCTTTCTCTTATTTTCTTGCATTTACCTTTTTCCAAATTTTCTTTTAAAAAATTTAAAAAGGGCTAATATTTTAAAAAAAGAAAAATACGGGGGAGGGCTGGCCCTAGCCCTTCGCCTGGGTTTATTTTTTATTTGTGTTTTTTTAATTTTTATTTTTTTAGTTTGTCTTTTCTATAAAAAAGAGAAAAAGGAAAAAAGAAAGAAAAAACGGAAGAAAATAAAAAAAATATAAATGACGGAAATGCCCTTAATCAGTTGGTGAGGTTAGGTCATTCTTTGAGACTAATATGACCAATTCATGTCTTTATTTGAAATAAGGTTCACTTAAGGCTCTTATTTAATGATGGTATTTTAGACTCTTACTTGAAATAAAATTCATTTTGAACTTTTATTTGAGAAATTGATGGTACTTCAACTATTTATTTGGAATTTTCCCTTTTAAGCAAGTAACAACATGCTTTCAAGATGAACATGCTTTCAAGATGATGTGACCTTTGTACTTTAACCTATAGATCATATCTTCTATATTTGGATATTGTTGGGGTCTAGTGCCATCTAGTGCTATTTTCTTTGACCGTAAATGTTGTCTCATTGACTACCCATTTTATCAAACCCAACATGTGAAAGTTTGGAATACTAATTCATTGAAAGTTGTTTCAGTAAACCGCACCTAAAAGTTTTATTTTGTTCGGAAATGGAGGGAAAGTAAAAGGAAAGATAGCATTTGTAGGGGAAATGTCTCTTTTGTCCAATGCAGATAAATTGTAATGCAGCCAAATAGGTGAAAAGGATTTTAGGGGCAAGGCAATTTGGAAAATGCAAAATTTGTTCCCCAAAGCAACAAGATTTTTTCTAATTTTGGAGGTGATGGTTTTTGGTGGGCATTGCTGATATAATTTCTTACCCAAAATTCCCCCCACACCCCCACCCAACCCCCCCCGCCCCCTTTTTTTTTTTCCTAATCCTCCCAAACAAAGGAATTGGCTTTTCCCCACTCCTTTTCTTTCCATACCCACGTCCAATATTTCATGCTTTTAAATAAAGGACAGAATATAATGTGTCGAAGTTGCGTCTTAATTTTCTCAAATAAATAATAAAATCGTTAACTTACTTTTAGCTTTCGTTATTGCAGTGCTTCTCGTGTTCCATACGTGTGAACCTCATTAACAAATTAAAAAGCATAATTTATAGCATTAAAAATATCATTTAATCACAAACTAATTTTCATCTCATAAACATTCAAACTGGTACCCTTCACTTAAATCCGTTAGCATTCCGTCCAATTTCATTTAAATGCCCTTGCAGCAGATGATTGTAAGACATTTCTGACTTTGAGAGTGATGAATCCGACGTGGAAGATTCACATGTGTTAACACGAATGCATTATAATGGCATATAAAAGTGAATGCTAATGGAGGACAGATATGAGTTAGGAGTACTAATTTGAGATTTCTTCTGAAATGAAAATTAAGTTGGGGGTAAATGTACTTAAGGGTATTTATTTGAGATTTTTAATGGTATTGTTTTAATGATGATCGTGTATAAAAGAGAGATAAAAGAAGAGAAGAAGAACATCCAATCGTTAACGCGCTTTAGACAGCCAAGAGTATAATCCCTTGGAAGCTTATATCCACGGTGGTAAATCCCCAATTCATCTTATTACCTTTGGGATGATTCATTATCTTTTAATAGAGAGTAATGCAATAGGCTACAATAATTTATTTGGTAACTATAATTATCATGCAATCTAGCTAAATCTCCTACGATATTTGGATTAAGACAATATGGCATCCTTATCATTCCAACACTCTCCCTCCAAGCTGGGGTGAAGATGTCTTCGAAGGTTAGCTTAGGCACCATATTCTAGAACATTAGGAAGAGCCTTGGTAAAAATGTCTGCAAGTTGCTCATTATCTTTTAATAGAGAGTAATGCAATAGGCTACAATAATTTCTCTAGGTTATCCATGCAATTTCTAGCAATTATCAACCGTATGATGTGGACGTTTGCAATAATCATAGCACAGTTTTCCTTTTCTTTTATTCCTTGATGACATGGCAGAAGGAGGATCGTTTGATGGTTTGAAAACAAGGGCTAGCATCGACTCATGTGAGCCGTCCGATCCATAGGGGGCGGAGTGGCGTGCACCGTCAGATCCAAAGGAGACGAACCCACGTGCACTATCCAATCCAGAAGAGGCAGAGCTTCGTGGACTTTCTGATCTAGAGAAGGGTGAGCACGATCGTGGGCTGTTCGATCGCCCAATTAGATTTGAGCCGTCTTTGCCTTTCTTGAATGTTCTCGGCTCTTCTTCTAGAAACCCTAGATTAAAGCCTCTATTTTCCTTTTGCATTTTGTTGTCTGTCCCTCTCAACAGACCGCGACTCGCCGCTGTAAGGGTGACTGTTTCTCCGGTCTTGCCAAAGTCCGTCGCAGCAAGACATTGATTTTCTTCTTGAATAGCAAGCTGGTAAATCTAGCTAAGCGTCGGCATTGGCTCCATGGTTAAGATTTGTATTCGGAACGAGAGGTAAGACTTGTTCAAGATGAGGAGAAACCTCATCACTTTCTCTGTCTCCCTTATGCTTCTATACTATTGTTGGATCAACTCTAGCCATTCAAATTTTCTTTGGCCGCTTCCAACTCATTCCATAGGGCTCGAGAGCTTGTTGTAAACAGTCGTGATGCTCATGTTTCCCTACTTTAATTCAAAGATCTATTGTGTTAACAATTTTTTTTTTTAACTCGGTCCAATTTTCCATGCATTTCCTTGATGTTTTCCCACATCTTGTGACAGCCCGAGCGACGGTGCGCGAGGAGGAGGGATGGCGGTGCGTCCGTGCCTCGGTCCTCGGACGTGCGCAAGGGAAGGGGGTCACATGTCTCTTGCCTAGGGGGGAGTCCCACATCACCTAGGGGGGGGGAGTCTGGCATGGTTTTAAGGCTGGGATCCCTCTTCCCCGAGTAACGGTGAAAACAAAGCCTTGAGGGCCAGGGGGCCCGTTGAGCGCCTCGCCCAAAGAGGACAATATTGGGCTGGGATGAGGAAGGTTTGAGCGCCCACACAACACTTTTGCAAGTCACATCCAATTGGGGGAAGTCTAGGCCGCGACTTCGGGGGTGATGCAATTGCCGATCTAAGTTCGGACAAGTTGGTTGCATTTCCTCCAGAGTCGCACCTAACGTTCGTTGGACGGGATTGGAATCATTCCGTTGATAAATCCATCCTTTTCTTTGGTCACCAGTGCACGCCAAAACTCTTGTGACCAAATCGAGTAGTTGTCGGGGCCGGATAACTATTAGGTGATGAGTTTAAGCTTTGGTTCGTCGATGCTCGATGTGTAAAGTGGGTCGTTGGGCTTTGGTCGGCCACTGGCAGCCTATGAACTGGTACCGGAAGAAACCGGGTTTGGGAAATGAGTAGGGATTCGTCTCTAGACCTACATTGCTTGATTTGGACGCATAACTCGCATTGAAATTATTTGACCCGGTGGCTGGGCTTGCCCCGAATGAGGTTGGTGGGCCTCCATTGGATTGTTCTCCATGGGTTTGATTTGTCGGTCATGGGCCTATTTGTGTTGGCCCATTGAACCATGCGTTCAGGCCTATATGGAAAGGCAGCCACTAGATAGACTGGCCTGCAATAGGCTAGCCCCCAATTAATTGGCCAGAAATTGGCTAGCCCACGCTTATTGTTCCTCGCTCATGTCTTTAGCTGACAAATCCAAGGTACGTTCCTGGATTGTCGAATCTCCTTGCAAGTTTGATTCTTTTGAATCTAATGAACTGTCCTTAGACATGATGTCGGTAAGGCAATGAAATGAATTGGAAGTCTTTAGACATTGATTCCTACATCGGAGTGCTAACCTTGTTTTGCAGGTTAGAGTTCCCACAACAATAGGATGCAAAATAATCTGAAGGGAAATCAGAAAGTTCGGAAGTTAAGTGGAAAAGTATGCTCTAATACCATGTCAAAATATGCGGAAAGGAAGAAGAAGTCGGGAGTAGAGTGTAAAATGTGTACTTCTTATTCATACTTTGTCGTCAGTACAAGGAGAAATAAATATTGTACAAAGATATGATTAATAAAGAAAGTGTATATTCTCTAATCTAAATGTATCAAATCTAATCCTAGATTGATCATGATGTATCAATTACAATATGATAAATTGTTCGATAATCCGGACAAATCTTCCGAATCTTGTGCATATCTTTCAACAGAGTCGACCTTAGGATTGTGTTCCGCTCTGATATTATGTTTTAGTGATGATCATGTATAGAAGAGAAATAAAAGAAGAGAAGAAGAACACCTAATGGTTAACGCGGTTCATGGTTTAGCTACCCATGAGAATAATCCCTTAGAAGCTTACATCCACGATGGTAAATTCCCAATGCATCTTATTATCTTTGAGGATTCATTGTCCTCTAATAGAGAGTGGGCAATGGGTTACGATCATTAATTTGGTAACACAATTATGGTAACTACAATTGTTGCAAAACCTGACAAAATCTCTCACTATATTTGGATTAGGACATCTGCCATCCTTATTATTCCAAGAAGTTTTAAACTTAAACAATAATATTACTTGCTTGAGAAATTGTAAAGACTTACATGACCATAAAACCCTTATTCAAAGGAAGAAATAATCGAGCTTGGAGTATAACTTGCAATGGAGAGTTACCTTAATTTTCCTCAAATAAAACTATTCCACCATCTCGACATTCATTCTGTTTGCCCTATCCATATTGACCTCTTTCCAAATAACAAAACTGGAAGACCTTGGCCTTGATCGGAACATATGCTTATACAACACCATGAATTCTCTTTTATGGTTAAATGTTTTTGACTCTTAAATTTTTCGTCCTAAATGTCGTTATTGCATATTTTAAAAAAAATTGGAATATAGTTTCTACAATTTTATCAATGTGTTGCATTACTTGTTTCAGCATGTAAGTGGCATCTTCATGCACAAAGTTGAGTTTAGGGCCATTTTGGTCATTATCTCAAGTTTGATAGGACATATTAGTTAATTTCAAAGTCTTGAGCGTATGTGGTCATTTAAAGCCTCAGGACACTTTGGTAGTATTCATAAAAATTGGTAGGAGTTGATCCCAGCCTTCACACCGGATGGACTGCAAACTAGGTTCGTGCTTGTGGATTGCGTGCATCAATTATCTTGGCCGAGTGCATCGATTATCTTGATTGAGTGCATCAATTGTCTTGATTGAGTGCATCAATCTCGGTCGAGTGCATAGCCCAATCAGCCTAGGCCACAACTTAGTAGTGGCCCACCCATGAACATACCATGGTCTAGCTACTATCCACATTCACTCTATAATATTTTTTTTATTGGAAGAAAATCATAGACATTGCTCAAAAGGATGCATGAGAAATACAAAGACTTTTATGGCAAAGCAAATCGAAGTAGAGATAATGCCCGAATATTACAAAATAGAGCCAAATCCAAAAGACACGGAGGATGAATAGAGCACCGGTAGGATTAAACATACACTTGTTTCATAAAAATGAATCTGTTAAGCAAAATAATTGATAGCTGATGACTAGATTTCATATTATCGTCAGTGGTGAGCATACGTTGGAAATTTCTTCTCTAATAACTATTGCGTTGCCAATTGGTGATGCTTGCCTAAATTTGACTTCTTCTACGCTATCGCTCTACAAAGACAATCAAAATAGAATTAGGCTTTTTGCCCATCATGGTTATAGGTACGGTGTTCTTACACAACCATACTACACATGCTTTGTTTGACCTCGGCGCTATGCATTCTTTTGTGATTAAACAATTTGTTAAATTAGTAGGGTTAAGTCCAAAACCATTGGGGGTGATTTTTAGTGTTTCTACCTTGTTTAAGGATCAAATGATATCAGCGGTAGGATGTCCTGGTTGTAAGTTAGCTTTTGGTGGTAGAGAGGAAAGCATAGACTTGATCCTGTTAGAATGTTTGATTTTGATGTTATCATTGGCATAGACTAGCTCACCAAGCAACAAGTTATGGTAGATTATCATGGGAAGATAATCTAGTTTAACCCAATAGAAGTAGCGAATTTAAGTTCATTGGAAATCGAGGAGGACCCTCTATCTCTTTGATTTAGTTACTTGAAGTGACTCGCTTGTTGGATTCGTAATAAACATGTTAGTTGAGGACCAAAGATGGAAAACATCGCAGTACTATGGGATTTTTCGGATGTTAATGTAGAGGAATTGCATAGATTACTCTTGAAAGGGAGATAGAATTTGTAATTGAATTGGCCCTTGGGATGGAGCCAATTTCCAAAGCACATTACTAGATGGTGTTGTTGGAACTAAAGGAATTGAAGGTACAGACGTAAGAGTTATTCGTCCTAGTGCGTCTCTATGGGAGTGCCAGTCTTGTTTGTGAGGAGAAATGACGGATCTTTGCGTCTGTACAGCGACTACCGACAGCTCAACTGCATGTCGATCAAGAACAAGTATTCACAATCAAGGACAAATGACTTGTTTGACCAACTTCACGGAGCTTCATTATTTTCCAAAAAGATAAACCTAAAGATAGGTTATCATCATTTGAGAATTACAAAGGAGGATATACTGAAGACAGCATTTCGTACGCGTTATGGACACTATGAGTTTACCATGATGCCATTTGGTCTAACTAATGCCCCCGTCACTTTCATGAACTTGATGAACTATGTGTTCAAGGAGTATTTGGTTTGGTTCGTAGTCGTGTTCACTAATGATATCCTAATGTACTCAAGGAGTTTAGAAGGACATGAATAGTACTTGAGGACAGTGCTGCAAACCCATTGAGATCATAAACTATATGCCAAATTTAGCTAGTGCAAGTTTTGGTTAACTAGATAGCATTCCTTGGCCATGTAATTTCTGGTGAAGGGATTTCTGTTGATCCGGCTAAGATTGAAACGGTTATGAATTGGTCGAGACCAACAGATGGTGACCAAAGTTAGAAGTTTCTTGGGATTGACTAGCTATTATAGATGGTTTGGGAAAAGGTTTTTTTACCATAGCCATGTCTCTGACTCAACTATTGAAAAAGAACGAAAACTTTGAATGAACGAATAAGTACAAATGTAGTTTTCAAGAGCTTAAGAACAAGTTAACTATCGCACTGGTATTGACAACTCCGTGTGGCCCTGGTGGATATGAGATTAATAGCAATGCATCGTACAAAAAACTAGATTGTGTTCTAATGCAACATGGAGGAGTGGTTGCATATGCGTCAAGTTAGTTAAGGCTTCATGAGATGAATTATCCGATGCATGACTTGGAATTAGCAGTAATCATCTTTACGCTAAAGAGTTGGAGGCATTATCTATGTGGGGAAAGATTTCCAATTTATATGGACCATCAAAACTTAAAGTACTTATTTTCCCAAAAGGAATTAAACATGAGATAGCGTTGATGGAGGGAGCTTCTCAAGGATTACGATTGTGATATTCTGTACCATCTCGGCAAGGCTAACAAGGTTGCAGATGCACTTAGTCGAAAGTCATCGATTGAGCACATGATGGTTCGAAAATGGGTCTTGCTAGAAGGATTTCAAGACTCCCAATTTAAGTTTGAAGTAAGCTACCTTTCAAGTCTAATAGCTATCCTTAGGATTGAGCCCGAAATACAAACCAAGATTAAAAGCGCACAAACAACGGACCTGCAATCCAAAAGATTCCACAAATGGATGTAACTAAGAGAAAACCTAATTTTCAAGTGTTCGAGGACGGAATCTTGAAATTTTGTGGATGATTGTACATGCCCAATGATGTAGAGCTTAAAGAGGAGATTTTATCAAAAGCTCATCATAGTAGCTATAGCTTATATCCGGGTAGCACGAAGATATACTAGAACCTGCAATAACATTACTAGTGGAATGGCATGAAGTGGGACATCGCCAAGCATGTAGCTAAGTGCTTAACGTGCCAGCAAGTGAAAGCATAGCACTAGAGACTTGGAAGCTTGCTGCAACCCCTCGAGATCCCCGAATGGAAATGGGAATACATCATGATGGACTTTGTGATGGGATTAGCAAGGAGTCAATAAGGCAATGATTCAATTTGGGTTGTGGTCGATAGATTGACAAAGTCTGCACACTTTATCGCCATATGAAAAGACTTTACCTTAAAAATGTATGCAGAGTTGTATGTGAGACAAATTGTTCATTTTCATGGAGTGCTAGTGACGATCATGTCACATCGAAACCTAAAGTTCATAGTAGTGTTTTGGAAAAGTTTGCAAGATACAATGGGAACGAAGCTACAATATAACATGGCCTATCATCCCTTACGGATGGTTAGTTGGAAAAAACAATTCAAATGCCTGAGAATATGCCGCAAGCTTGCATCCTGAACTTTAAAGGAAGTTGGGGGGAACAATTTCATTTGGTTGAATTTGCCTACAACACAACTATCAGCAGAGCATTAAGATGGCACTATTTGAAGCATTGTATGGTAGGCCTTGTAGAACTTCACTTTGCTAGAATGAAGTTGGCGAATGGAAGATTATGGACTCGGAGTTAGTTCAACAGTCAATGGATGCCGTAAAGGTGATTTGAGAAAGGCTAAGGATAGCTCAAAGCCGCTAGAAAAGTTATGTGGATAAGTGGCGCAGACCATTGGAGTTCTAAGTTGGTGACCATATATTCTTGAAGGTTTCGTCAATACGAGGTACTTTGAGATTTGGCATAAAGGGAAAGTTGAGTCCGAGGTACGTGGGACCCTTCGAAATTTTAGAAAGAATTGCGACTTTGGTTTGTTGTCTTGCATTGCCATCGAGGCTTGCTCAAGTGAATGGCGTCTTTCACATGTCGATGTTAAGAAAGTACGAGCTACCTATTTGCTAAATTTTGAGGAAATAGATGTGGACGATAAGGTGTCGTATATGGAAAGAAAAGTTTGGATTGTGGATAGAAATGAGCAAGTGTTTTGGAACAAGATGATTCCCTTAGTCAAAGTGGTGTGGTAGTATCATGGAACAGAAGGAGCCATGTGGGAAAGTAAGAAATAATAAGGTGTCAATACCCTTATTTATTTGAAGTAGTAATGTAAATTTCGAGGATGAAATTTCTATAAAGGGAGAAGAGTTGTGATGTCATGAACTTTCGACCTATTTTGGATTATATGAATGAATATTTCATTAATGCGCTATTAATTGAATTTCGCTCTCAACTAATCACTCATAAGATACTAACTAACTAAAGGGGAAACGACTACTAAGGATTTAAGTGCATGTGCGACTAGATAACTCAACCAAGGATGACAACTTGACCATAAGGATTGATGGGGTTCAAACCTCGCAATTACTTGACAACTGAGGTCATCCCAGGATTGAGAAGGCTCAAATGTGGATTAACATTATTTTAACCGCGGATTGAATGCATTTGACTTCTAAAAACTGCTCGTTAGTTTGAGATGTACTAAAATTGCAATTGATTAGACTTAGCCATGAGTTTAATCAATCTTGAGTATCAAGCTTTCTGGGATGTCAAGATTACATTGTTGAATATTCCCTTATTAATTCCCAAGATTTTTAGCTCACTCGGGAACGTTGGAAAAAGGGTCAATGGGCTGAAAATATGAACCTAAGACTTTGGCCGCTTCTTGAATTTTGACTTAAGGGTGTTTTAGGTAGTTTGTGTCCATAAAAGGAGGAAAATACCAAAATGCCCCCATGCCGTAATGTGCTAGAAGACAAAATGGGTGGGGAAAAGCATCCTCAATGAAGGTGGCACAAAAATGCATGCAAGTCCCCTCCTCTCTCTCTTTCTTTGCACGTTCTTCCTCCCTAGTTATATGCCTTCTCTTCCTTCTCTCTCTCTCTCTCTCTCCCTATGGTTCACCCTTTTCCTTCCTTTTTCTGGTTCTCCTTCTTCCTTCCTCCCGTACTACGTTAGTTATGGTCGAACCACCTCCACCGTAGCTCAACCTAGTTACCTGACCACACATTGGGACCACTCGCATGACATTGCTCATCCACCGCCATGCTACTTGTCTACAAGGAGCCGTGCCGAGGCACTCCCTTTCCTTTCTTCCTCTTGGCTTTCCTTCATTAAGTCAGCCACCTAGTAGCTTCGCTTGCAAGCCAGAGATGTCGTGAGATGCCAGACCATCCGCAGGCCTTATCGGTGCCCTTAACCCGCGTGCCTCGTTGGAACCACCACCACTGTTCGTCCGTACCTCTTATTTTTCTTGATATTCGTCTCTCGGCTTCTCTCTCTGAATTCCTCATCAACTTGGGACCGACCATCCCCAGTCCTCTCAACCACTAGCCACCGTCCCTCTACCCTTGCACCATTGTAGGACTAGCATAATCCACACCGAGCTGCTACTTCTCCTCAATTTCTCTCTTTCCTCGCTTGTTCTTCCCCCTCCATTGCGCGCTGTAGCATCCCCTTCCCTTGTTGTTCTGGTCGACACCCCAATGGAGTCTAACTCGCCTCCTCATGCTATCCTCACCACCACCGGAGGACCATCTATGAGCCATCTCCACTTGTGTTGCCGCCCAAAGCCGTGTTGCGTCCCTCCTTCCCCTCGGCTTCCTCCTAGTTGAGCCATTCCCTACGAAAACCCATTTTCGCACCGTCTCGCCTTGACGTGCAGGAGGTACTCAGGTGTTCTCCTCGCCACTGTTGTCATGCCCATGTCATCACTATTACGACCGATGAGTTTTTGAGCTAATCCCTTGATTAGTGTGTTAATCTTGATTAGGGGTAGATTAGTTTATGACTAACCTAGATTAGGTGGTTAGTTATAGTTTAATGACAGTTAATTTCTCTAATCTTGCTTAGTGTTAATTAATTATAATTTAATCGCAATTTTACTAATTATTTTTAGTGTTAGTAAATTATTGTTTGTAATAATTATTTACGATTAATTATTTTTAGTGATAATTAATTATTTTTATAATAATTAATTATGGTTAAATCTGATTCACGTTAGTAATGGATTGTTAGATCATTGCAATAGGACAAAAAATGGACATTATGCGAATTATCATTTGGTTTGTATGTGGATTTTAAGCATATCCCATGTTGATGGCAGTGTGAGTGCCTTGAATATTAAAATGATTAAGCAATTTGAGATGCCTATGTAGATACATTAAAATGAACCCGTTACTCAATAGGAGTTTGGGAAGACGATGCTTGGTGGGAATCTAAATGTCGAGCTGCGGTTGAGATCGGATCGATACTCTGTATTGGAATGCCATTGGAGGCAGGAGATCTAGATGATGACGTGGCTAATAGGGTAGAACAATACTTAGTCAGACTAGAAAACTTCTAATCTTTGGATTGTGTCATGGCCCTAGGGGTCATAATAATTGGACTCACTTGACTGCTTATGCATGAGATATTATGAATTGTGTCATGATTATGTGAATACCTGCTTGTTTTATATATGGCACGTGTGGGTGATAGTGCAGGGTATGTGCAGTTGCGAGGTAAGGTTACTTGTGAATCGATTTGATTGTTGATTGTTGTTATGATGAATGTACCTATTAGGTACCCCCAAGACGAATTGATATCCAAGTAGAGGTTTAGAGCTTTGATTTACTGAGATTTTATCTCATTTGTCGTTGTTAACAATTTTTCAGGCCCTTAGATATAGTTTTCTGCCCTACGTGTTATAGACTCCCTCTTGCCACTGAGTTGCACATATCGATGTTTACCATAGTAGGGAGCGAAGTACTCTTCTTAAGGTTTACTACCACTGTTTGGGTAGATGAGAGGTGGGGTAAATTGGTTCCTTACACGTATGTGGCCTGGTTTGTCTGGTTCAAAGGAAGCCTATATGGACCCTATGGAGAACCCACAAGGTAATGTTTCAGGTGGACGCTAGATACCTCCTTTTGGGTTGACCAGACCTCGGTCCCCTTTTAAGATGAAGTAGATTGACTTCTTTTGCTTCTTATATCTTTTTGTTAGTAGTTAGAACAGTGCCCGGCAGTAGGGTTATACATGTACCTGTTCCCTAGGGTTAATATGGTAAGTAAATAAAATGGCGAGGTCGCTTTTGTATTATTTATCTTTCTGACTATCCCTGTTGTTATTATTTGATGAAGAGTTTAATGTTTCGTTTCCACATGCATATAATTAAAAAATAAAAAGAATGGTCGGCGACGCGTCTTGGAACGTCACAATCATTTGAACAAAGAGAATAGGAGTTGTCGTGTGCTCGAGGGTTAGAGTGTGACATTTGATACACATCTTTGGATGTTCTATTTTTCTATGGCACTCATAGGGTAGGATCCGAACAAGGACTCATACTTTCTTATATATATGCTCTTACTATCAACTAATCGACTTGTTGTTGCAACTCCTTACTTTCCTTCATATTGCATCAATAAGAGGCTTTATTGGGTAGAGAAGCACTATGGATCAATTGATTTGATGATTAATGCCTCTTATGGGAGGTAATCCATGTGGTGAATTCGTCGGAAAAATATCTTCAAACTCATTGATCAAGGGTCATATCTTTGGGTATATGGGTCTTTTGTCTTACTCTTTAGATTTACAACCATAAGCAAAGTCAAAATATCTTTTTTTTGCTAATGGCTCTCTCAACTAGTGTTTCAGTAAAATAAGGTTTTCCTTATTTGTGTTTCCCACCCCAAGTTGATTTTTGTGGATTATGAGGAGGCTCAAAGGTGCGAGGGAGATATAATTTTGATCCTTGAGGAATGAGTACTTGTTTTTATGGCCGTCATGCATAGCCTTCCTATTAACTGGCCAAGGCCTCCCCAATAATAAATGGCATGCATCCACAGGAATAACATTACAAAATCTAGTCTCGGTAACCTTACCCATTGAAATTGACACGAGATATTGTTTAGTTACCCGAAGGTTGCTCTCCTTGCTAAGCCATTGAAGCTTGTATGGTTTAGGATGCTTAGAAGTAGGTAGCTTCAGCTTCTCAATCAAAGTTGTGGACTCCACATTGGTGCAACTTCCTCCATCGATAATGAACTTACACACTTTTCCGTTAATGGTGCAACGGGTTTGAAAAATGTTCTCCCTTTATTCATTCGGTTTTAGAGCAACCTTTGTGTGTAGAGCTCTCTGCATAACCAATAATTGATGATTATTGAGAAGTTAGTTCCACAGCCTCATCTTGCTTCTAAGATTTTGAATCAATTTGTTCAGAATCTCACTCAGTCTCTTGAAATTCCAAGTTGAACTTCTCAATTTCTTGAAGGGTCATGACTCTTCCATTAGGACAATCATCTTGAAAATGCCCATAGCCATAGCATTTGAAGCACTTTCATGCATGGCCATCGTTGGCCTTTTTGGGGAGTTCTTTGATAGGCTTTGTGCCTTTCTCTTTGCCATTGTCTTTTGTTGATGTATTATTGGACTTGCTAGAAGAAGTACTCTTAAAAGAAGGATGTCCCCATAGTCAATGATTTGATTGATAAACCCTTGCCATGCTTCAATTGTTTCTCCACCTTCACAACCATTTCACCAACATCTCCGAAAGACCAATATGGTTGAAGTTCAACCAAATCGGTAATCTTTATGTTCAAGCCACCAAGGAAACAAACAATGGTCTACTCTAGCAATTTTGGAATATCACATGAAGAAGTTGTTTAAATTTCCTAATGTATTCTTTAATGCTCTTTCCAAATTGCTAGAGGGAATTCATTTTGAGGAACATGTCTTGTTTGTAGTTGTTGGGCAAGAACCTTTTCTTCATAAGTTTGATTCTACACGTCCCTTGTCAAATTGTCTGATTCTTCAAGTTTTCCCATCAAAATCAAACACATTTCTTAAAATTGAGAATGAGAACTCTACATTTCTCCTCGTATGAGTATGGGTGGAACTCAAAACCTCGTTCAATGTGATAGAGTTAGTCGATAAAATCATCGAGATTAAAATTCCCTTTAAATGTTGGCACTTCCACTTTAATTGCTCGGTCATACTTTTTGTGCCTTCTTCTTCTCCTCTGAATTTGATAATCTGAATCACTAGATCCATCTCTAGTGTTATAAGATTCATCTCTAGAGTTTTTGACTAGAATCTAGATCATCAAGGCATGGTTGATTAATAAGAGGTCATTCTCGTTGCTCCATTCTCATATGATTCTTTAAGAAATTGAGGAGGATCCGTTTAATTTGTCCTTGGAGATTCTCAATGGCACCATCTCACCTTTCGTTATGTGGTCGCTCCAAAGTCCAGCCTCTTGGAATTGGATCATTCATTTCTTTTGAATGAAGCTATGAGATGTGATGGGAAATGACATTTAGAAGGAATCACTCAAAACAAGTTCAACCTAAAGCTCTAATACCATTTTAATGTGGGTGCAGGGTGGGAAATGAGTTGTGAGTGATAATGGGATGTTCTTTGATAGAATAAGGATGGATTACGATCATTACCAAGGCCTAAAAGACACGCTACCGGTTTGGAATAAAGATCGAGATTGACATAGTTCCCTACCAAGTTCAAAACATCCACCAAGGTCAAAGGACTTTGGAATAGGAAAAGTTGACCATCAAGACGTATATGAAAACCACCGGCTAAGGACAAATGGCTTCTCTAAGGGAGAATCCACTTTCCACAGATAAAGAATCGAGAAAAATATTCGCTCACACGGAGAAAAATCACATATATGCATAATTTTTTTTTCAAATGAGATTACATCTTTATTTATAGAGGAACTAAGAGCATAGGAAATAGTCCAAGACATGGGAACTACCTAGATATTAAAGACATAGGAACTAGAAAACTCAATAAGGACATAGGAACTAGAAAATGCATTAAAACACATAGAAACTTGAACTTTTGACTCTTCCAAGTTTGTGCTTCAATCTTGGAAGTTGACAGATAGAAGAACTTCAAATAGCATGGAAATTTGTTAGAACAGCTATAGTTGCTAGGTAGTTGATTAAGAGCCTCATAATTGACACCAACCTTGTAATCGATATCTAGGTAGCCAATCAACAACCATGAAATTGACAGCTTATCCACTGAATTGACAACTAGCTTGTAGAATCAATATCTTCAACTTGAACCCGCCAAGTCAAAGTGTAGCCAAAATCACTTGTAACATTAAGGAATGGTTGGTTAGATCGACGAACTATACTATAGCTTGAGAGCTGACCTGATGCTCCCGCATCAATTATCAACATTCTGTAGTCGATCCTACATAAGCGATATTCTCCTTGAATGTAGGGTAATCTTAGTCCTTAAGATATTAGCCAGCCTCAGCGAGAAATCTCTGTCAGGAATTATAGGTCACCTGAGGAGATCATCAAGAATAATTAGGTTATATTCAACCGGGTTCCAGAAATCACAAAGTGGGAAACCCACGATCAGTGGACACCGAATCACAGGAAAAGGACAGAAATCTAACTGTAGATATAACTGTGTAACGGGTCAATCGAATATTCGGTACCCTCCATACATCTGTCGTTACGTGGCGAAAGCACATGCTAAAATGAAAAGCTTTATGGTGATGATGATGATGCACTCCACTTTAGACGCGTCATTATTGCGCAGAAAGGTTCACAAAACGCCGAGCTACAACCACCCTCGGTTCTCCCTAGCATGCGTTGGTTCTGACCACAATGTTCAAAGAAGCAATCGAAAAAGTGATCAAGGGACTAACTCTCTTCTCTCTTTCTTTCTTTATTTGAGATGGATCTCGAGGTGTTTCCAAACCACAAACCCTTTGTCCGTTTAAATGCAGGGTCAATATTATCCATATCAATTGCCCAAATTGAAAGTCGCCTCGACAAGAAAAATGGAGAAATCCATAGCACTTTGATAGATGATTATTAGATGGGCCACCCCGTTATTTCTTTCTTTATTCTAAACTAGTGCAAAAATGTGCCGATGTCAAGGAATATTTTTGGTGCATATATCATGTATAAAAGTATGATTTGGAGTTGGCGATCTTCTCAAGTTAAGACTTGCTCTAATACCCATTATCTCTCGCTAAACATACTGTTGCAAAGAGATTCAAACAAGAGGGACCAATTGTGGACTAGTACCAATTAATATGGACCAATGGTATTAGCAAGTACAATTTTATCGGTTGGCTTATTTGTAGATATAGACTACCGACAGAAGTAGCTATATCACGATGGTTGTCTTCAGTTGATACTAAGTATAACTTTTGTATAACTAGTATAGAAGATAGAAACCATTTATTCTTTGAGTGCACCTAGACAAGTAGTGTGTGGGGTAGTATTTTGCACAAATTTGGTGTTATGTAGGAGGTTGGAACTTAAAACTTCAATGGATGATTAGGGCCACTAAGGGCAAAAACTTGGAGGTGAGACTCCTCAAGCTATCTTCCTTAGTGATAATAATCTATTGCATCTGGATGGAACGTAATTGAAGACGATTTGAAAACAAGTTGGTTGAGCCTAATCTTTTGTTGGCTATGATTTGAAAATTTGTAAGAAGTAGGGTGTCACTCTACCAAAAGTGTAGGCCTTCCTAAGGAAATGTTATATTGATTACTATATGGAGGCTTTCTTCTTCCATCTTCTCGTATAATTAGTCTCTTTGAAATGTTAGGAGATTCCCCTATGCTTTTGTATCTCATCTGATCAATGATATTCACATATTTACACCAAAAAAAAAAAAATCCTTTTGGGAACCTAGGGGACGCACTGCTAGCCCTGTTAAGTCCACCATTGAACGTGCCTGTTCACAACTCGAACAGCTACTATGTATACAAAGTTTTCTTCTTTCTTAATATATGTTAAAGATCATGGATTATGGAGAGAAAAATGGTTAGAGGAATAATAAACTTCCACATAGCAAAAAGGAGTATGAGAACGTGGTGTGTCGTCGGAGAGAGGAACACATCACACATGAGCCAGTTGCGAAATAACTCCCCTAATGATAATTGCTGAGTATCTCCATTGAGATTCCATGTTTGTTTGGGTCCTTTATTTCATCTATGTTAATCATGCATAAAAAAGGTAGGGTCAGCAATGCTGGACAACATGAACATCCGTTTGCATGATCCGAAATAAAATAAGAATTATAGAGAGGAAATCTGAATACGATACAGCACAACATACCTAAACGCATAGGTTGACAAAGGTCAATCTTATGGTTTGCGTAGGGTAAGGATGGGATAGCATATTTAAGGGGTTTGTCGTATTAATCAGGTCTCGCTTTTAAAAGACAATCTAGATGTATCAATAAACATTCTCCTTGACAAGCGTATTCTATAAAATAGAGCAAAAGGTAAATGGGCATGTTAGGAAGAGGATGAGTGCTGCTTGTAAAGCACATGTAACGCTGAATTGACATTAATCAACACATTTTCATTGCAATCCTTTCATTTGGCACGTAGATAAAAAATCAAGATGTTTTAGGCTGACACTAATTGACGTAAATTTACAAACACGATTATGACATGCCAACACAAATTATCGGTCTTGACTAGAGACCATATAAATACTTTTTAAATGGAGAGACCACCGCAGATCTCTCTTTATTTGGTACAACAGATAAGTGAACCTCGATTAACAGAACATATTCAATTGCATCATCTAACTCACACATTACACATTAGAGTTCTGACATTTCAATTGTCACGAGAGAAAAATTTCAGAGGCAAGCTTCTTTTTACCTTATATAACACCCGTGGCAACAAGCGAAGATGTAATACTTGTGGAATCTGGTATAAAATGTTGGGCGCATGTTCGCCACGTCGGACTTTACGAAAATGGAAGCCCATCCTCGTCATGGATTACGTGGATTGATCTTATTTTGTCTCCCTCTCCACTCTCCCATAAAGAAAAGAAAAGAACAGGATAAAGCAAGAAAAACGGAAAAAATAATTAAAAGAAAAGGAAAGAAAAAGCTCCTTTTTTTCTACAAAGCATTGTCATGGGAGGCCATATGCTGACGGTTATCTGACCAGAGAGAATAAAGGGAGGGGCCCTCCATATGCCGGTTGGGGATAGAAAAGAAAACGCCCTCAGCCAAAGCCTCCCTTTTCACTCCCTTTAATCATCATCATCATCATCATCATCATCATCTACCTCTCCCTTTGCTTAACCTTTTCTATTTTAAATGATGAAACGGCGGTCGACATTTTTCCAAAACAAAACGAGATAGAGATAAGATAGAGAATCAAATTCAATGCATTTTTTTGGATCAAGGCAATAAATTTGATTATCATCGTCCTTATTAGAATTACTTTTTATTATTATTGACATAGACATTCGTACAGATTACATCTACGTCCGTATAGGTGGACCGTCGCACTCGGTGAAAAGCAATCTTATATGCATTAAATTCTAAGGCCAAAAAGCACGACGTGTTGGATTGGGGCATTGCGATATGCAATGGATTTGCAAAATATGTGTTTCTTTTATTAGGTTTTTCTGAGGTTAATGGATGCTTTTTACTTTATGAAGTCTTGATTGACTGATTCTATTAGGGCAATTTTGTATAAGATTATATCTAGGAGGTTTGTTTATTGTTACGTTTTGGGAAGGGACGAGCGGTTATGGATTCCACGTCCAAAAGCGAAGAGCTTTCTTGAAAGCCAATTACATTGGGGGACATATGGTCTCGTAGCCCTGTATTCTTAAAATTAAGATAAAGCAAAAGCAAGAAAAGAATACTTTTGACTTGTGCGTATTGCGGAGCCAAAATATACAAATACACCTTTAATAAAAATAATAAAAAGTACTTCTCGCTCACCCGGCGACAAATGTGGAACGAAAATAAAGTTCGATTTGATCGAAGACTAACAAAATCCAGAAAATAAATCATTCATACGATTAATGAAGATCATATAGCACAATAAATTGCTCAGGATTTGAATCCTCTTCGATTAAGAGCTCCTATAATTGGAGTTATTTTTTTTTTCCCAAATAATGAGATGCATGGACCGACGAAATTGGACCCAACCCATGTCACACAATTTGGAGCACGAAGAGACCCTATAGTAATCTTACCAAAAGCAATATATATACAACGACACATCTCCCCACCGGCTTTAAAACTGTCTTCGCAATAAAACTTGACATGTCAGCAAATACACAAACATCCAGTAGACCAAGCTTTGATATTCCTTACGTGCACCCTGTTTTAGAGTAAATCCCATTTCATAAGAAAAGACAATAAAAAGAAAGAATTAGACTCATATCATCACATAAACCTTTCTTTTGGATTATCATATGAAGAGTGCCTATACAGGTGCAAATCTACACAACGTTCCAGAGAAATACATACAAATTCTGCTCAATGCCTAGCTGCTAAGTATTTGCTTCCTTACGTAAATCCTAATTCGTTACAAGTTTATTGATTAGAACATGTGTTTGTAGTATTCGAAAATCAAAGAATAAGCGAAAGAGAGAAAGAAGGGAAGAAAAGGTTCGTATGTTGTCCATCGCCGGTGGAAAAGAAAGTTTCGCAAGCGGCCTTAGGATTTGGACACATGCGCAGCAAGTTGAGGCCCCCAACCGCACGCATGTCTAGATGGCGACACCGCCTGCAGAAAACTATTTTTTCCATCTGGGTCCGATGGAATAAACAATCTTTAAAATTAAGGATTTTTATGGTTTTACCTTCGTGGCGGAAGAAGCTAGAGAAATGGAGGCTGAGGAGGTGGACGATGGGGTAGACAGAGCGGAGAGGCCAACATTGTAAGCCATTGTCCCATCTGGCTGAAAAAGTCCATAGTTCCTCTCAGAAGTTGGCCCTGGCTTCATGTCCTCATTGAACAAGGCGAATACATAGACCTCCAGCCTCGCGTTAGGCATCAATGGCGTCCCTTCATTCTTCAACTGCCTCCTCAACAAGTTTTTGTTGTAAAGCGCGGCATTCTCAAGGGTCGCGCCGACCTCATCCGGGTCGCCCTTCGACGGCCACCCGGTCTCGGAAACCCTAACTTCGATCCCTTCGAAACCCATTCTTGCCATGGCGAAAGTGACCGCATCCACTTGTGCGTACAGCATGTTGTCGTAGCGCAATTTAGTGTACGGATCCACCATGCCAGTGTTTGGGTTGAAAAGCACGTAGTCGAGGGATATCCGAGATGGGTCGTCCTTGTAAGCGAAATATGGATAGGCATTGATCCAATATGGTGAATTGGTAGTCGATAAGAATTGCAAGAATTGATAGACCACGCTATAGATTTCGCTATCGAAGCTACCGGCTGAAGGAGGGTACGACTGGGTGAGGACCGCCAAGGAATTGGGGGAGGAGACTTGGACGTAGGAATCTAACCCTAGCTGGACCAGAGCTCCGTGGATGCTAACCATTGCCGGCACGAGATTGGCCTTGAGCGTCGAGTCTGGGTCAGTTAAGACCTCATTGCCGACTTGGATTCCAGTGATCCGCGTGGCAGGGTAGTAAGGCTTGATGTGGGCGCTCACCCACTGCAAGGCTTGCTGGGGATCCCTCAGCTGGCCTAGCATATCGTTCTCGACAGTCACGATGAGCTCGACGTTGGAATTCGCGAATGCTGCTAGGACTTGCGGATTGGTATCATAGATTCTCGCTTTCGTGACCTTTAAGGATCTCAAGAGCTCGAGGACTCTCTCTGGCGGGGGTAAATTGTTGGCAACTTGCCCATAATTGATCCCGAGTGCAGCAATTCCTACAACACAAAAATGGCCGTGAATGCAGGGAACAAATCTGAATCTGCAGCAAATTTTGAAGAAGATGATCTCCAGTAACATGCTAAATTAAAGCCCAATCCAAAAAAGCTGGTGAAGAAGGAATCAAGTACGTTACGAAAGAGCTAAAAGTTGGCACCTGTTGATAAATAGGTAGAGAACAAAATAACAGCATAAGTCATGGCGATTCTACTATAAAGTGTTGCCATCTTGAGAGAGAGAGAGAGAGAGAGAGAGAGAGAGAGAGAGTTGTAAGAATTGGAGGAGGAAGCAGAGGAGGGAGTTATATAGAGAAGCTTGATGCTGAGGGAGGAGAGAAGCTACGAATTCTTTTCTTTACTTGTTTGAATCTTTTTGGCTTCGGTGTGTATTAGCTTGCCTTGACAACGTTGCCTTTGTTTGGCTCGTCCGTCATAAATGATTTTGTATTTATAATGAACTTTGGGTTTTCTTATAATATATTTCTTCACCTGAATGGCTTCTTTGGATGGGCTTGTCTCTTTCCAACCTACGCCAACTCCCCCCTCTATCGAAATGACTGAAATGCCCCGGCCTCTTTCTTCAATGAAAAGCAAAGGGAAGTCCCCTCTGATTGGTTAATTATTATACGGAAGCAATTGGGGGATCCCGAAATTTGGGGTGAGGGTAAATAGTTGTTAGCCTTCATGATGGGAGATTCTACTTTAATTTAAGATTATCTATGCCATAGATTCCTTCACTTTTTTTGGCAATGCATTCATTTAGGGGTTAATCATTTATAGAAAAAGTGTTGGTTGCAATATAGGATAGTTTTGCTTTAATGAAGATGCCTCTTGATTAATATCTTATGTTTAGTGAAAGAAACAGTGGGGTGCATTTAGTTGCAAGCATCTTGAGAGCATTAATTTCAAGTTTGATAAAAGATGATGGTTGGGTATATTCTACTTTGGCTCGTTCCATAATAAGCCTTATGGTTTTGCGCTTTGCCATATGGGTAAATACTTTTTGAAGAAGTTGCCCATCCAATTACAACTCTCTTAAGCATGCTTGATGTGGGAGTTTGGATGCTCAACTACACCGTTATACTAAAAGATGGCCCTCATGAATTAGTTTTTATTTATCCGAAGACGATATGAATGAAAGAAAAGGTTGTTGAGCCCTAGCCTTATAAGCCCACCCCTGTATAGAGTAGATCGGTCAAATTCTCCAGTACAAACCCATTGATGCCCTATTTTTTCTAGTGTCATAGGTGACCGAACGACCGTCCCCTATTTACTAGATTGACCTGCTGTAATAGTTCTCAAAATGCCAAGCATTTGGACTCGAGCCACCCTCGGGATGATTCCTATAGATGGGACATATGATCGGTCAAAGCCATCGGACGAAGACGCTCGTTGCTTAACGCGAACACTTCCTCAATTCTGGTATGGCTTGGGTCGAGAGGCGATGCTTATACCTCCACTGTGGTTATGTCCTTATTGATACGGGTAAAAATTCAAGTTAGTGTTTTTATATTTTTGTTTCTTCCATCCTCTTGTTTTTCACTTTAGCATCTGCCAATGAAAATGATTTAGCCTTTAGCTATGTATTTACCTTTAACTTTTTACATTTGAGATTTGACTTTTATTCACCTTTTACACTTTTTTTTTCATTTTCATGATTTTAAATTTTAAATCTATAAAAGTAACATTTGTACTTATTTAATGTCCTTTATTTTGGATAAATTAGGAGGCACGTGATGCTTTGAACATTAGTCTTTCTCAATGTTTTTCATACTACTCATGGAGTGGTAACTAAGAAAGTCCAAATGAAAATCCTATGACAAGGAATTTTTTATATGAGAAAGAGATCCACTGATTCATTGAGTGACTCCTTCATTCCAATGTTGACCAAAAACCTCACTGTTGTGGCTTGTAGACATGTTGTCGAGAGGCTTGATTTGCCCCTGTTGTCTTGCATTTTGTGGTCCTATGCTCTGATAACCTAAATAAATCTCATAGTGAAAATGCCATAAAATAAAATAAAGTTATTGAAAATATGCGATCAAATCTTAAAATAAGTAGAAAAAGAGCAATTATATAATTTCCATTACCTCCATTTGTTTATAGTAAAAGAAAATAGCTAATGTGGTTTTAAAGTACTTTTAGGACATAGGGGGGCAAGGACCCTGGTTTGGGGCAAACCCTCGCTAGAGAAAGCGAATTGGCGACGGCGACAATAAACCACTTTGCTATATGTGCACGAGTGTGTTCATTTTCTCCTTCTGGATAAATGCATCAAAAGTCATAAAACTTGTTTTGAAAGTACAATTAAATTAACCACTGAAGCTTATCCTAGTAAGTACTATTTCACATGGGAAGGAGGAGGTGGGGGTTTGAATCCCCATCTTCTCAGGAATGTTGAGATTGTGACGATTTAGTTTCATGTGTGGATTTGATTCCCATGCCCTGCAATGAGGTAGGGTAAAAGTCTAAGAATGAGAATTATAGTAGGAGTAGAGTATGATTCAACAAAAAAAAAAGTACTATTGATTTCTAAAACTTTGAAAGATGGCAATTAAATCTTGAAATTTGTCAAATTAGTACAATTCATTTGATTTGGCTAACATATAATGCTAATATGACTTTTTTTAATATTTCAAATATAAGTGCCAATTAGCCGACATAAAAAAAGCTTGAAAAATAAAATAGAGGAAAAGGATAAAAGATTAATATGAAAAGGAAAAGAGGAAAGGAGTTAATGAGAAAACCTTAAATTTTTAAAAAAGAAGTACATATTGGGGTTGGGTTGGGATTCGCCTCCTTCTTCTCTAAGGTCAACGAGGGTTGTTGGTCATTTTGGCAAACAGGTAGGGGCTTGTAGCCCCTCACCTATTGTGTGGTGTTGGTGACTAGGTCGGTCGAATCTCAAGTGGCTGACCCTGGTGTGGTGAGCAACACCACCACTTGTAGCCTTCACCTATTAGCCGTGAGGGCCAACGACCCTGGTTTTTGGATAGAGTGTACACCAATTAATCTGATTCCAATTAAAGTATGGAGGAAAATAGTGCCATTTTGGTCATTATTGCATCCTTCATTGACCCAATATTCATGCAGGAAAAAACATATAAGAAAGTTACATCAGTATTTTTCGATTGTCAAATTGAACGAAGCTAACAAGAGAGCTTAATTAAACTAATTTACTAAATTTGATTGCACATTTTAAAAGTTTTATGATTTGATTGTGCTTTGACGACAAATTTGAGGCCTTTTTGGTGGAGTTGTGACGTCTAATAGTGAAAAATATTATTGTGGGTAGGCACTTCTCAGTAAGTCACTCATCTTGATAGAGAAAATATTATTATGGGTAGACACTTTCCAATAGGTCATTCATCCTGATATGTTAAAGCAGATGATAGAGCTTTTATTACTACTAATGGCATACATATAATTTCTATTTCAATTATGTATGCCCTAGACTCCTGCTATATAGAGGGCAATATCTTTTATAGTTATGACGCTGGAACTTGTAATCTTAAGTTTGTAACGCTAATATTGATAGTGAAAAGATTATTTAGTATGGCACCGTGGTTTTTCCCTTCTTAATTTTTGAAGGTGTTTTCCATGTAAAAGTTCTTGCTTGTTTCTTCTTCTCTATTTTTTTTTTCCTTCATATTTTTGCATTCCTAACCACTGGTATCACAGCCTAGTTTTTACAAAATAGTTGGGCGAATATGGATGAAGCAAAGGTGAAGATCGATTAGTTCGATGGCAATGACTTTGGTTTCTAAAAGATGCAGATTGAGGATATGCTATATCAGAAGAACTTGCATCAATCTCTGTCTAGAGAGAAACCAGAATTTATGAGGCAAGTAGAGTGGGAATTGTTAGATTGACAAGCTCTAGGTTTGATTTGTCTCACATTGGCATGGAACATTGCTTTTAACATTGCCAATAAGGTGACAACGGTGGATTTGATGGTTTGATGCGTTGTCTTTTCACTCTGACAATAAATGGGTGCTTTTATGACAGATCACATCAATGAATTCAACGTGATCATGACTTAGTTGAGTTTGGTGGATATCAAATTTAACGAAATTCAATGATGAGATAAAGGTTTTAATTTTATTATCTTCTCTACCTGAAAATTGGAGTTCAACTGTGATTGCAGTGAGCAGTTTGTCTAGTAAGAAAAAGTTGAAGTTTCAAGCAATCCAAAATTTGATTCTTAGTGAGGATATTCACAGAAGAGAATTGGGTGAATTATCGGATGCTACCTTAAATATTGAAGGTTGAGGGAGACGTAATCAACGGGGGTGGAATCAATACTGTGGTATATCGAAATCTAGAGGAAGAAAAAAATTAAGACCACCTAGTGAAATAATTTCCTAGAATTGCGAAAAGAATGGCCATCTGAAACGAGATTTTAGTGTCCCAAATAAGAAAATTCAGTATCGAGATCAAAATCAAGAGGATGAGAAATTGGCAACTTTTGAAGAGACGGAAAATAGTGATGTTTTAATTTTGAGTATTGACGGTCCAATTAAGTCGTGGATTTTTGACTCAGGTGTGTCGTTTCACTCTATTTCGTGCAAAGAATTAATGCATAATTTTATTGCTGTAAAATTTGGAAAGGTTTATTTTGCTGACAATGGACCTTTGGATATTAAGGGAAAGGATGATGTTTATATAAAATCTACTAACGGTTATCAATGGAAGTTCCATGATGTCATATATATTCTAAGACTTAAGAGAAATTTGATCTCTATAAATCAATTAGCCAGGATATAGGATTTTTTTTTGGGGTAGCTCTTGGAAAATTGTTAAAGGTGCTCTAGTTGTAACATGGTAAACAAAGTTAGGAATGCTCTATGTGACTAAAAGTAGTCAAGGAACCGCAACAATTGTTGAATCGGAGGCTAATTCTAAATTATGGCACCACAGGTGTGGACACATGAGCGAAAAGGGGATGAAGACATTAGCATTTAAGGGAAAGCTATCTGATCTAAAGTTCATAGATATTGGTCTATGTAAAGATTGTGTTATGGGTAAGCATAAACATGTCATTTTTTCGAAGTTGAAAGAGAACCAAAGAAAGGAAAATTAGAGTTGGTGCATACAGATGTGTAGGGTCTAGCTCTTGTGCATCCTCTTGGAGGCTTGCGCTATTATGTCATGTTTATTGACGACTCCACTAGAAAGGTATGTATTTATTTTCTGAAAAATAAATCTGACGTGTTTACAACTTTTAAAAGATGGAAAGCTTCCATGGAGAACGAGACTGGCTTGAGAATTAAATGTCTAAGGTCTGATAATGGTAGTGAATATGATAGCAAGGAGTTCAAGTAATTTTGAGTAGAGAATGGAATCAAAATGACAACAACTTTTCCTAACAGACCGTAGCAAAATGGAATTACTGAGAGGATTAACAAAACTTTGGATGAGTGTGCAAGAAGTATGAGGATGTATGCAGGATTGCCCAAGACGTTTTGGACGGATGCAATTGATACGCTATCATATCTTATTAACAGAGAGCCTTCAGTTCCACTTGATTTTAAGGTACCGGAAGAAAAATGGAGTGGAAAAAATGTAAGTCTCTTGCATCTGAAAGTTTTTTGTTGTGTTTCCTATGTCCACGTAGATTCTGAAAAAAACTTGATGAAAAAGCTTTAAAATGTTTTTTCATTGGATATGGTTTGATTATTTTGGCTATCGGTTCTAGGATGAATAAAATAGAAAAATAATAAGAACTACTGATGTTACATTCAATGAAAACATGTTGTATAAGGACAAATCCGTAGTAGAATCTGGTGTAAGGAAAAATTTAGTGGAGAACACAAAGATTGAATTGGAAGAGATTTCTAAGAGTGTTCTAGTTGAAATTCCCAAAATGTTGCTAAACATTAATCACGTATATTTGAACCTACTTTGAGAAGATCTAGTAGAACACCTAAACATGGATAGATATATTCTCCATCATTGCATTATTTGCTTTTCATTGATGCTGACGAATCAGAAAATTTTTCGGAAGCAGTGCAGGTTAAAGATTTTGTTAAGTGAGAGTTAGCACGAGTTGGATTCGCTTGAGAAGAACAAAACTTAGGTATTAACTTAATTACCAAATTGGAAAAAGGCATTGCAGAACAAATGGGTGTATGAGGTCAAAGAAGAACCTGATGGCAACAAGAGATACAAAGCAAAGTTAGTAATAAAAGAATTTTAGCAAAAGGAAGGAATTAACTATATAGAGATTTTTTTTTCTAGTTGTGAAATTGACTACTATCATGTTAGTATTAAGCATTATTGCCGTAGAGAATTTATATCTGGAGTAGTTAGATATTAAGACTGCATTCCTCCATGGTAACTTGTAGGAGGATATCTACATAAAACAACCGGAAGGGTTTCAAGTCTCTAGAAAAGAAAATTATGTTTGCAAATTGAAGAAAAGACTATATGTCTTGAAACAAGCTCCTCACCACTAGAAGTGACATAGATCACTGCTGTTACTTCAAAAATTTTGATGACTGCTATATTATTTTGCTGTTGTATGTGGATGATATGTTCATTGCATGATCTACCATGGGAGATATCAACATACTGAAGCAACGATTGTCAAAAGAGTTTTGATAACTCTATTTTTAATAGAGTATTCTTGCTAATTTAGACTTGATATTTGCTAAATTTGGATGAATTTTGGGTGAATTTAATTGCTACTCATGTAATTTTATTTTGTAGGAAATATTTTCAGATCTTCCAGAATATTGCAATATTTTTTAGAATATTTTATCTTGAAGAAAAAGCCAGCTCAGATTAGAAATTTGGAGAATTTGACCATAACTAAAGATAATGTTTAAAGAAAATTAAGGAGATAAGGAGGAATCTTTTCCAAATCCTAGTGGGAGTTGACTTAGGGTAGATTTTTGGAGGCTATATAAACCGCTATTGTGCCGCATATAAAAGAAGGAGGAAGAGAATCCTTGGAGACACCATCTGTAGAAGATTTTTGGTTTTACTTAGTTAGATTTTGTTTTTCTATTTTAGTAGTGTTGGTGCGTGTCAAGGAGAGAAGGAGGAGACAAACCCGAAGCTCCTTGTATCTCAAATTGATGAATTTGTTTTTATTTAATATTATGTTTTCTTTAATTTTTGTTAGTTTAGTTTTTACTATGTTCTAAATTTCTTTTATTAGAGTTACAATGGATCTTAATCATGATTTATTGATTTTCAAAAACTTTCTCATGCAATAGAATTGTTTTGATTGTGACGTTCTCTATCATGATCTTAATGCTTTTAGAAGTTTGGCCAACTTTTGAATGATTTTTGATGTATGCATGATACCAGGTGGAAATTGTATGCATGCGCATTAGTGATATTAAACCACAAATTAAATCTAGGTCAAGGTACACTAAATTATTTATGTGGCTGCGGTAGTAGATCTAGGTTGGGACTACTTAGATTAAATCCGAAAATTTCCACAAGAACTTAATGCTTTCAGGTAGTTTAAATTCACCTAAGATTAGTGTGGGTTAATATACCTAATTATGGATTATTAGATCGAGGTCGGCTTGTAATTCATCTTAGGGAAATTTCGCCAATACAATTGGAAATTAATTTGTTGCATGACAAGTTAAGAAAATTGATTATGAATGGTTAAGTGAAGTTGGATGCTCTAACGCTTTCTGATTTGGTTAAAATCTTGATAATTGGCCTTGTTAATTTTCAGTTTGCTTTAGATTATTTTTACTTTACAATTTTAATTAGCTTTTGAATCCTTTAAGTTTTGACTCTTTTATATTTTAGTCTTTTAATTGGTTTAGTTTACTTTTTACTCATCTTTTCGATTTGGTTAGCTAGATTTTTGGATTGATCACTTTTGATAAGTAATTGGATAATTAGAAAAAAAAATCTTGGTGGGAACGACACTCACTCATTACTTTATTACTTGTCGATATTGTTCACTTGCAATTCACTTAACAAGTTTGAGATGAAGGATTTGGGTACAGCGAATCAAATTCTTGGGATGAGAATCATGTAGGATAGATCTAAAGGAATTCTAAAGCGATCTTAAAAAAAAGTACATTGAAAAAGTGCTGGACAAATTCCGAGTTCAGAATGCAAAGCCCGGAAGTACTCTTTTAGGAAGTCACTTCAAGCTCTCAAAAGAAAGACAGACCCCTAAAGTGCTAAAACTTAGGGGGAGACACTTAAGTGCCAAAAGTTCGGAAAAACTTGAGTGCCAAAATTGTAGCAAAAATGATCAGTTAAGTGCCAACGACGAAAAAATTCGGTCAAATTGCCACGTGTCCATCTTTCGACGATTTTATTTGCTGATGAAGCATTTTTTTTCAAAATAAAATATCCACGTGACAATTTTAAGAAAAAAAATTGTCCAAATCATATTAGAAAAAAATTTAGAAATCAATTTTATTTATAAAAAAAAAAGGGAAGGGGAGGGTTCGGGTGAGGGCTGTGCAGCCCTCGCTGCCGTCGTTGCCCCACCATTGCCGGGAAGGGCCGGCGATGGTGTGGCAAGGTCGGCCGAGGTCGCTAGGCCCTGGCTAGTGGCCAGCGACCCCCAACGACTGTGGCGAGGGTTGAGCCCTCGCCTAGATCCGAGGTGAGGGTCGTGACCCTCCCTTAGATCCGACAAGGGTTGCGACCCTCCCCTAGATCCGGCAAGGGCTGACGACTCTTGCCAAGCCGACCTGCGGCAAGGGCCCACAGGCCCTCGCCACAGGTTGGCCAGGGTCACCGGCCATTGGCCAGGGCCCAATGTCCCCGGCCGACCCTCACCCACCGTCGCTAGCCCTTCCCGGTGATGGTGGGGCGGCGACGGTGGTGGTGGCGAGGGCTGCACAACCCTCACTTGATCCTCCCCTTCCTACGCCTTTTTTTTTTAAAATTAATCAATTTTATAATAATATATTTTTAAAGTTATTTAATATTATTTAATTAATACATTTTAAAAATGCCACATTAGCATAAAACGACGTCGGTTTGGTTGAGTTTGGCTAATTTAGTTTCGGCGAGCCACGTAAGTGATTTATATTATTAAAATAAACCACGTCGGATTTTCGACAACCTTCACCGGAGGCACTTAAGTGATATAATTTTTTTCAAAAAGTGGCACTTAAGTGTATCTTTTGTAACTTTTGACACTTGAGTGTCTCTTCGTGCCAAGTTTTGGCACTTGAGCTGTACATTTGCCCTCTCAAAAAAGTAGTCACCAAATACGGATGAAGAGCGCGAGTATATAGCTAAGGTGCATTATGCGTCAGCTATTGGCAGTTTAATGTATGCAATGGTGTGTACTAGACTAGACATAGCTCACGCAATAGAAGTTGTGAGTAGAAATATAGTAAATCCATCAATAAAGCATTGGGAAATTGTAAAATAGTTATTAAGATATCTAAGAAGCACTTCAGGTATATTATTATGTTTTATGGAAAATAATGCAACTTTACAAGGTTTTGTTGATGCAGATCTTGGTGGTGACTTAGATAATAGGAAGAACACCTCAGGCTATGTTTTTAGCTTAGATGGCACTATAATCAGTTGGATATCTAGACTTCAGACTTGTATATTTCTCTCAACCACTGAAGTAGAGTATTTGGTTATATTTGAAGCTGATAAGAAGATGATTTGGTATAAAAATTTTCTGAAAGAAATAGGCAAGGAGCAAGATAACAGTGTTCTTTTCAGTAACAGTCAAAATGCTATTTGTCTTACAAAGAATTAGATATTTTATTCAAGGACAAAATAGATTGAATTAAAATATCATCAAATTTGTCAGTTGATAGATGACGGGACATTATTATCGAAGAAGATTCTTTGTGCAGAAAATCTAGTAAATATGTTGACAAAGGTTGTCACCATTAGGAAATTGAGGCTGTGCATTATCTCAATTGGCCTCCATAGTAAATGATGAGAGGAGCCACTGCACTAGGACAATTTGGGTTAAAAAGATGAAGACTATAAAAGATTATTGTTATTTTTTGAAAATCAGTTTCCAAGTGGGAGATTGATTGAGTTGTGGAGTCTGATAAAGAAAAATATTATTGTGAGTAGGCACTTTCCAGTAAGTCACCTATCTTGATAGAGAAAAATATTATTGTAGATAGATACTTTCCAATAAGTCACCCATCTTGATATGTTATAGTAGATGACAGAGTTTTTATTATTACTAATGGCATATATATAATTTCCATCTCAATTATATTTGCCTTAGACTCCTGCTATATATAGGGCAATATCTTTTATAATTATAACGTTGAAGCTTATAACCCTGAGCTTGTAACACTAATATTGATAGTAGAGAGATTGTTTAGTGCGGTACCATGGTTTTTCCCTTCCTAATTTTTGGAAGGGTTTCTTACTTGTTTTTTCTTCTCTATTTTTCTTTCTTCATATATTCGCGTTCCAAACACTTCTAGTGATTCTATTGCCATGGCATTTGCTTGGCACTCCATTAGGAGCTGCTTCGTGCCACATCAATGCCAAGTGTCACAGCTGAACATTAAAAATAGTCATTTGGAAGTCTTCAATCACTCAAAATGGTTAAAAATATACCTCAACTATGCTTATGTCTTTAGTGATATTGGCAAAAATTCCAATGAGTGTTTTTATGTTTTTGTTTCTTCCATCTTCTTGTCTTTTCGTTAGCCTTTAGCTATGGATTTACCTATAACTTTCAATAATTGAGATCCGACCTTTTTTGCCTTTTACATGTTTTTATCAATTTTTATAATTTTATATTTCAATTCTACAAAAAATATTCGTGTTTATTAAATGTCTTTTTATTATTATTTTTGGATGAATTATCGAGAAGCCCCAAACCTCATAGTGAAAATGCAATTAAATAAAAAAGCGGTCGAGTAGCGCAATCTAATATTAATATACGTATAAAAGAGCAATCGAGTAATTTCCATTACCACCATCTGTTTTTAGTAACGTATGCAGTCCCTCATCCACTAGCTAAGGTCGGTCGACGGTAAGACCCTGGCTTGGGGGCAGACCCTCATTAAAGAAGACGAGGTGGTGGTGACAGCAAGCCACTTCTCTATGTGACAAATCATTCTTTATATGTGTACAAGTGTATCTATTTTCTCTTTCAAGATAAGTGCACTAAAAATTGTAAAAATATGTTTTGAAAGTGCAATTAAGTTAAAAAAACTTTCAAAAAGTACAATTAAGTTATAAAAATTGTTAAATTTGTACAATCACTCTCTTGTAAGTTCCATATAATTTGGTTAATAGAGATTAACATGACATCTTTTAGTATTTTCAGTAGACATATAACACCAATGTGGCACTAATTAGCCATCAAGATAAAAGATTAATAGGAAAGGGAAAAGGGTAAAGGAAAAGGAGTCAATGAGAAAAGCCAACTGATTTGGAAGAAAGGAAGTGCATATTAGGGGTTGGGTTGTCGGTCGAACATTACTTCGCTGGGGCCGATGAGGGCCGTTGGTCATCTGGCCGAGCAAGCCCTCACCTATCGGGTGGTGTCAACTAGGTCGGCTGACCCTTGGGTGGCTAACCCCGATGCAGTCGGGCACCTCCATTGCTTGCAGCCTTTGCCTACTAGTCGTGAGTGTTAGCGGCCTCGCTTGTGGCTGGGCGAGGAGGCCAGCCCTTGCTTGCACCTCAAAGACTCATCGGCCCCTTAGCCCTTAAGCCTCTTTGGATAGAACGTATTTTCCTTTTATTTTTACCTATTAATCTATTTCCAATTAATGTTAGGAGGGAAACAACATCATGAAGGTTATTGTTGCACCCTTCAATAACATAACGGCCATATGGGAAAGAGGAAGTAATAAGAAAGAAGTTACTTCAATAATTTTTGTTTGCTAAATTGAACAAAACTAATGGGAAAGTTTAATTATACTAATTTGATAACATCTAGCATTTGATTGCATATTTTAAATCTTTTATGGTTCAATTGCGCTTTGATGAGAAGTTTGAGACCTTTTGGTGAATGCATTTCTTCTTTTTTAGTTATTTTGCTGATGTGGCATCTGCTAGGAACTCTATCAAGACCTACTTGGTGCCACAGCAATGCCGCGAATCACAAATGAACCTCAAAAATAGGGAAGTCTTCAATAACTTAAAATGATTGAAACAATCAGAAGCAATTCATTGAATGTTTTGGATAAAAAATTTTAGACATAATGGCACTTTTTTGAAAATTTTAAAACTCAATTATATCTTCATTATAGGTTCTAGGTTATTCTTTGCAATTGCTCTGATTTTTGTCAAAGAGATTTTCATGACAAACCCAATACTTGTAAACACATTCTGCATGATTGTTGAATCAAGTAACTTGTCTATAAGGATTACTATATGTGAGATATGGAACTACCCTATTATTGTGATTGTTAGTCCAGCCTTGTCGAAGAAGACTACGAAATAAGCCAAAAGGTAAAAGCGAACAGCCTTGTTGAAGAAGTTATGCCCTGAAATCTACTTGACTGTCGCCACACAATCTGATTTTACGACCTCATTCTCACATCTCCCCAATCTAGATAGGATTGCAATCATTCTTGGTGAATAAGGCTTGACGCTGAGGACGCAGATCCGACTGACCAAGTAATCCATCACCTTCTTGGGGTACCCGGATAAACATGGTAACACATGATGCTTCTATCACATGCCCCATGGGGAAATTTGTTCAATTAATCCTAAATTTATTGTACAGATATGAATTTAATCATAAACTTTTTAATTTTGTCAATTAAATCTTAAATCTTTATAGGAAATTTTAATGTAGTCCTCTCAACCAACTTGACGTTCTTTCTCTCCCAAATTGGTAAGAGAATTGCCTATAATAATTTACTCTCTTTTGGGCGGTGGAAGACATCAAACATGAAGAAGCACATGGAGACGTCAATGTATAATAATATAAACCTTAACTATCCAGGTACCCCCAAGAAGGTGATGGATTGAGCAACGCATAAAAACCTTATCTATCAGACCTTAATTTTGTTAAATTGGCATAAGTATAATGCAAGTGCCAAAACTGGGCATAGAGCATACTTAAGTGCCAAAAGTTCCGAAAAATATATGTAAGTGCAATTTTTAAAAAAATTAGGACATTTAAATGCTAAGTCCAGCGAAGGGTGCTGAAATCTGACAAAGCTTATTTTTAATAATATAAATCGTCTATGTGGTTTGTCGGAAAGCTGAGTCAGTAAAGAGGAACCAAAACGACGTCGTTTTGCCTCAGATTTGAATTTTAATATAAATATTAATTAAAATAAATTAAAAAAAGGAAAAAAGAAAAGGATCTGCAGCAAACGTTTGGCGAGGGCTGCCCTCTCCCTTCCCCTTTTATAATTAAATTTAGTTTTCAATTTAATTTAATTAATATATATTAAAATCAAATTTGAGGCAAAACAATGTTGTTTTGGGTCTTCTAGCCACGTTGAAACCAAAAACAATGTTGTTTTAGACTAATCTAGCCACGTCATCACAAAAAACGATGTTGTTTTAGGCTCAACTTGCCAAAAAAATGCCACATTAATAATTTGGCCGGAATTTCTTGCTGTTGGTACTTAAGTGATCCATTTTCTCTGATTTTTGCATTTAAATGTGCTTTTTGGAACTTTTAACACTTAAGTGTCCCCCATGCTAAGTTTTGATACTTGGGGTGTTTGATACTCTTGTTAAATCCCATGCACATGACCTATCCCATCTGTTATTATGCTTGTTATTATTATTTTTCTTCTAGAAATGAAAATATCATGAGAAGTCTAATTTCTAAAAGCTCAATTTAAGAAAGTCGATCTTACCCAGATAATAATCAGCTTTAGTAATCCTTGAAAATTTCTGGATATTACTCAAGACCCCAGCTTTTTGGCGGAAGACGATTCCTTAACGGTGAGGGTTTCTATAAGACCTTAAACAATATTTACTTGCAGCCCATGTTTTTATCCTCCTCTAATTAGGGGAAACTTCCTCCCGCCAATTTTTTGAGTGGTTCGCATATGTAAACAATGACATTATGGACATTTACATTTACTCAAATTAGTATGTGGGTGATGTCCCTACCATCGTAATCTACCATTCATATATATAGTTGGAGGGAATTTCCTCCAATTAGGAAAGGAAGAAAATGTAGTCGTTAACTAGCCATGCGGAGTTAGAAGTACCCTTTTCCTTCTCAATACATAGGTTATATTAGATTAAGATCGATTGTGAAAAATAAACTAGCAAACAGCATAAAAGTCCTTTTTTTTTTTTTTTTTTTTTTTAAGGTTGAAGTAATTTCTTTAATCAAAAGCTCTCAGCTAAAAGTCGAAGAGCAATGCTAGACATACTAACACGAATAAAACGCCGCTGCATTGGAAAACCACGATCTCTGTTAATTTAAGTTGCTCAAACCCGTGCCCACACAACATTCAGTTCACGAAATTCTTCAATGTTTATCCTCTAGCTAATATGCTAGAAGCTATAATTTAGAAAGACCTTAAAATAAGATTTCCTCAAATCAACGATAATCAAATGGAGAACCCACCATTACCACATTGGTTACTGGTCAAAGAAATTCATTAAAGTGGCGAGACTACTTTTGACGTGGGAACAGCAAGTAAAGAGCATGAGTCGAAATTGAACCATAACGCTAGAAAATTCTTCAATGTTTATCCTCTAGCTATAATGCTAGAAGCTATAATTTATGAGGACATTGCTATAAGATTTCCTCAACCATCAACAATGATCAAATGAAGAACCAACCATTAGCACATTGGTTACTGGTCAAAGAAATTCATTAAAGTTAAGGGACTACTTTTGACGCGGGAACAAGTGAAGAGCAAGAGTCGAAATTGAACTATAACTCTAGAAATTTCGGAGGCAAGTTGCGTGGGGTTGGCCAAATCAAGAAGGATAAAAAGCATGATCATAAGAGTTTTGGTGAGTGGATAAGGAACGGGATTGGACGTGCCAATGATGTGAGACGCAGTCGCCCTTATCTTAAAGCAGCCCCTTTTCTTTTACTTCGTCTTTTCTGGTGACGCAAGAGCCAAATCGTGAGCAGGCACAAGATCACTGCTAGGACCCATTGTTTTCACTTTGCATGGTCAGCAGCATCTCGCTTTAAGCTATTACCCACATGCATATATCGACACACTTTTTTTTTCCTCTTTTAATCATATATATCAACACCCTTTTACTTCCTCTATAAATCATCTATAATAGTAGGACTTGGGCAAGTTCTTAAACTATTTTGTTTGAACTTTGTAAAATTTGGAGGTATTCCTAAGTTAAAAATATTATCTTATCAACGAGAGATGCAAGGCGTGCGGGCACCGGCATGTTAAAATAAGAAATGTAGTTTAGCTAGGCACCCTCACTAGAAGACTATTACAGACGGTTCTTGTAGGTGTGCCCATGACCTTCTAATACGCCCTAATCACATCAAGAAAAGAAAAGAAAAATGCAATTTAACATGGATTATAGCTTATGAACTTTATTAAAAAGGGGGCACTTTCAGTCTTGTTTGGAAAAAAATTTAAAACTTGTTATTAAAGTGTAATTAAATTCTAAAACGCCCTAAGCTATAATACACCCTAATCACATCAAGAAAAGAAAAGAAAAAATGCAATTTAACATGGATTATAGCTTATGAACTTTATTAAAAAGGGGGCACTTTCAGTCTTGTTTGGAAAAAAATTTAAAACTTGTTATTAAAGTGTAATTGAATTCTAAAATTTCAAAAAATATAATTTAATCCTAAAACTTGTCGTAAAGTGTAATTAAATTCTAAAACTTTCAATAAGTGCAATTAAGTACTAAAACTTATCACCCAATGCAATTGAGTCTTAAACTATCAAAAATTGCAATCAAATCCTAAAATTGTCAAATTAGTCCAATTAAGTCTTTCTTTTGATTACACTTAGAACTCGATTACACTTTTACAAGTTTTAAGATTCAATTGCACATTTTAAAGGTTTTAAGACTTGATTGTATTTTCTTAAAAGTATTAGGATTCAATTGCACATTTTAAAGGTTTTAAGACTTGATTGTATTTTTTAAAAAGTATTAGGATTGAATTCAACTTTTGTGACGAGTTTTAGGATTTCAATTATATTAATCTCATCTTACTTACATGTTGGGGGCACTTGCCATGCATCGAGGTGGCTTTTACTAATTTTTGAATTTTTGATATCTTATGGAATTCAAAGAAAATCTAAAGGCTTGCCTTTTTCAAAGCACAAATGTAGGGACCTAGGTGCTATTAATGTCTAATATTCTTCACTTTGGGTTAAGGCCTACATGGCTTTAAAACGTATTACACAGAGTAGAGAACCCAAGTTTTATCAACTAGCCCAAGACTACCCTCAAAGCAATGTGGGAGAGAGAGATGCGCTTAGCCTCACCCACTTTTGGGTCACAGACACCTATTGGCATAGCCTTTCCTACCATTTCGGCCATGCTACCCACCCTTAGGGTTTGGATCATCACATCCTCTCCCATTTGAGCACAACATCCTTGTTATGACCTCATATATTGTGAGAGTCAGCTTTGATACCATTTGTAAGGACTCGAAAGTTATCATTATATAATATTGTCCACTTTGAGCAGAAGCCCCTGTGAGTTTAAAATGCATTACACAAAGAAGAGAACCCAAGTCTTATCAACTAGCCTAGGACTCCTCCCTTAAGTGATGTGAGATAGAGACATGTGCTTAATCTCGTTTACTTTTGGATCATAGACACCCGTCGACACAGCCTCCCTTGCCATCTCGACCACACTACCCACCCTTAGGGTTTGGGTCATCACAACAAAAGTTCAATGTTCCTATTTCCGCAACAATTGAACATCATGTATAATAAGATAAACTTTTTTATTGATATATTTATTAATTATGTATTACAAGATTATAAATACTGCAATGTTGTATCAATATAATAATTATAGTATTAATAATAACACAATTGAACATCAAATCCTTAAACAAGATTATGGATTAATGTATATTCTTGCAATAGTGTTTTTACTAATAATATGTTGGTAATTGGTATAGTAGTGACAGTATTAACAATATGAAAATCTAGCAAAGTTGCATGTAATATGATTATAAAATTAACTCAATAAAAAACTATTCTTATAACTATGCCATATGAACACAGTCAAAATATCTCATAATGAGTAACTTAGTTTATATCGGTTATAGCGCTATCAATAATATAATCCCTCTTCTGAGTCAAAAAGGTTTATGATAAAATGCAATATTGTTGAAGTGCAAAAGTTAGCACACCCTATAGTTATTTATACTTTTGCTGAGTTTGCAATATTAAGAGTTGATAAATGTAAGGTTTCTGTGAAAAAAAATAGAGGATAAATAAAAGTAAGTGAACGGCAACAGAAGTTAATAATCTAAAAATATCAAATAAATATCGGTAAATAATTCAATTGATAATTGGTAAATAAATGTAATTATTAATTTAATCAGAAAAAGTTAGTAAGTCACGCAAATAAAGGTTGGTAAATTAGACGTTGGTAAGAATAATAAATAAAAATTGATAAAAAAAGACAAATTTGTACTTTGTAAACTAATATAAAAGTCGGTAATCTTTTAACAAGATATACCAGGAAGTTATCAATAAATTATCAGGAAATCAAGTGACCTATAATTCGTTTTACTTAAGGTTTTTTGCTCTCACAAACTCTTGTAAAAATCTACCCATATGGAAAAAAAGATCCTGTCTTTTCGTGAACGGCAGTGTTAGAGCATTAGATTGTGTGTGGTATGTTGCAGGTTTTTTGTGAATGTATATATCTTTCATTAATAAACCTGTAATAACAAAATCATTATCTATACCAAGAGAAGTATTCCTTCCCCGAATGTGAAATCGTAGCTATTTGGTTTCGGAATCTGGGCAGTCTTGGGCCAGGTTGATTGGCATAACTTCTGTCTGTTCCGAAATCCAGTGAGGATGTCATGCAATAGAACAAAGAACCGCGTTCAGACTGGCCAAGGAAAAACACTGGCACATTTCCGTTCGTAAGCGGAAGACGAGGCCAACTACGAAGGGCAAAGACAACGAAAACGATAAAGACGACATCGAAACTTGCAAAGCCCAATTACATCCAATGAGACAAGGCTAAATGACGTCAAAAATTTTGTCCAAATGACAAACATACTGTACGTTAATCAATTTAATCCTAAACCTTTTTATTGTGTTAATTTAATCTAAAATTTTTTGCCAATTTGCCCATTTAGTCTTAAAACCTTTAACTGCGTCAATTTAGTTATAATTTTTTTTGACAATTTGACTATTCAATCATTCCAGCAAGTTTTGGTCAGAAATCACTAACTCACAAATAGGGTGTCTTAATCAATGCCGATAGTCCTTCGTGGCACGGTTAATACTAAAGTGAATAATTTTTTCTTCTTTTTCCCCTTTTTCCCTTTTATTCTCTTTCCCTTTTTTATTTTCCTTTCCTTTTCTTTTTTTTTTTTTTTTTTTTCTTTTTTTTTTTCATTTTCCATCCGCTAGCCTTAGCGCTGATCACTCTTGCCGGCCTCAAGCAAGGACGATCCTCACCCACCCAGGCAACAGAGACCCTTACCCCGGGTAGGCGAGAGTGGCCCTCACCCAAATTCAACAAGGGTGGTAGTGCAATCCTCGCTAGAGGCTAGTCGTATAATAAATTTAGGATTTTTTGGAGAATTTTCCCATTTTATTACTGAATAGGTACTTCCAGTAATTCACTTCAATGCTAGTATAGCTGATAGGCACCTCTTGAGGAAACGAAAGGGATAAAGTATATGATTCTCGATTGATCAGGAGAAGAATTTGGAGTTAAGCAAAAAATTAATAAATTAAATTCTCAATTTATTCCATTGCTTAGGCACCACAAACTTAGTGGCTATCTCCCCACTGCCATTCACGTGGACTGACCAGTAAAAGAGATAAAAGACAGACCTAAAGTTCCAAAAGGTCCTCCTAAAAGAAAAGCAACGACCGTCATCAACCCCTTTCGGAATAGTCCATCCATATAGATTTTATATAGAACATGATCTTGCGGTTGCTTTGGATCGATTGAAGTGGGACATGTTTGCTTTTCCTTCCCCATCGACCATCTAGATCTCAATAAAATTAGTTTATAGAGAAAATTCAGGGGGACAAGAACAAAAACAGCATAAGCATGGGCATGCGAAGCAAGGTTTGGCCGAAAGAAAAAAGGCCTTGGGAAGAAAGAGGGAGAATTATTGGGAACTTCAATGATCGATTTCATTCAATGTCAACGATTCTTATCAAATGGCTCAATAACCTTAAAAAAAAAGAAAAAAAGATACCAACTTACGTTGAATTGACATATGATACTTATCCCTAGACGGTAACTTGACAGAAGTCAATCTTTTTTTTAGAAAAAAATTGGATCACAATTGGGACCTGACCCAAAATTGGTATTTTTTAAAGGGAATTAGGCTCTTATATGATATTCTTATCCACATAATTTAAAGAGGACCATGGAAACTAAGTCTTCGTTTAGAATCCATGTGTTCATGAAGACTATCTGTATTTCATACATGCGGAAATTAATCTTTATAGATTTAAGGCTACATAGCAATTGACGAGTATTTATCTCTAAGATAATTGTCCGTTATGATGACGGTTTACATATTATAACTTCTTAGGCCTTGTCATGTAGCTGGTGTGGAGTGGTCAATGCAATAACCTCTTTTCTTTTTCCTCCATCTTTCTTTTTCGATCCAAAGGTTTATTTGCATGCTTTTGGAAGATATGAAGGAGAGGGTTCTTTTGAAGAACATGCATCGCCTTTTGTTAAAGGCGTTTTTTATGCAAAAGTGGGAGCATCAAGATGTGGAAGAATGGGGTTGAGAAAGCTCCGGGAGATGCATGTACGGGGGTGGTTTGCAAGCTGTGAGAGAGTCGACAAAGGTCATATGGTTTGCTTACACCAGTTTACTTGAGAATATCATGCGCATGGATATACTCGACTTTCTGATTTACATATGACAAGAAAGCCGGTCTTGATAAATCCAGAGCTCATGAATATACTCGCTTAACCTCATGGATCAGGCGCGACGAGAGTTAAAACCCGTGTGGATGGCCATCCTTTCTATTAAAAAATTGCACCCTTAGCTAATTGCTATAATTAATGTAGCGGCTTTATGACGTAACATGTTGCTACAACCCTGCAGCCCTCTCTCGATCTACAATTGCTTGAACCCCTACGCTTGTTGCATAAGCGAATTGGTAAATTAATCTCTGATTTCTAGAATGAAATGATACAAACTCTTTCTCTAGGTTCACATATGATACCTGTTAAGATGAGGAATGTGTTGCAATATCTTATGCACAGGAATCAAAACGTTTTCTCAGAAAGATATATTTGCTTTTGACCATAGACCTTATATATATTCTTTACCTTACACCTACCTTAATTTGTACATACTAACTCCAAGAAATCTACTTTTTATGAATGTTTTCGAATCTTATACCGTGAAATTGATTTAATGATTATGAAATTTTGATTACCATTGGACTATATTGCGATCTAACAACATGCGCTAGACAACGTGCAATTCTATGATTTCACCAATCCGGGTGCTGATTATTCGTGTTTCCTCTTTGCCATGAGAACAGTGATAGAAGTTGCTTTGGTTTCTCTCTTTTAAAACCGATGATCAGCTATTCATGTCTTTATCTATTTTCAAACATCATGGGTGTCTAAGCCTCTTTGAGCACCCAATCAATACCCATAAAGTATGGCAATTCACGCTTCCTAAACAAACTGGATAATTACTGAAAAGACACAAATTTATGCTCTTAAGAGAGGTATCGAGAAATTGATAACCAATTAAATTAACCGAAAAGAAATATGACATTCTAGATTTTACTGTGAAGAAGCGTGGTTTAGGAATGATAGGTTTCTTTCCTCTCTTTTGACTGAAAAAAAAATAGTAACTTTATATTCACGAAAAACGATACTTCGCTAACAATTGTGACGGGTTATTTTTTTGTATATAATCTGTGCAATTATTTATTTATTTATATAGAATCCACCGCCATCACCATTGATTTAGATAGTTGGTCAATTTTTCAAACTATAACTATGGAAGTGGGTTCTCTTGAAAAAAAGGGGTTACTGTATAAAAATGGTTATGATAATTTGTCGTATTACTTTTTATCTTTCTGGAAAACTCCCATTCACAGCTAAAATCATTATGTTAGCAGGAAAGTTAGGAAAAAGAAAAAGATAAAGCAGGAGATATGTTCTAGTTTTATGATGATTAAAGTTCATGAAACAAGAACTGCAGTAGCCCAGCTTAGAACCTTGCTTCTTGGGCCACCAAGATGGTCTTTAATTGAATCATGGGCTAGGCCCACAATCAGCTATTTTTGCTCCTGAGCAATTTCGTTTATATTGTGTTGATTGTCAAAACCTAAACCATCAAGATGTGTCTGGAATGATTTTTTACATTAGGTTTTTCTTTTTCTGGTTTAACCGAACTATTACCGGACAGAGACTTTGATTTTTTGATAACCAATGATGATTGATGACCGTACAAATGTAGTTTCATTTCCTGGGAATTGACCTAATTAAATCCCTGTTGCAAAGTAATTTACTTTACGCTTGGAAAAGTCTTTCCATTATTAATGAAAGGGATAAATGTATTAAAATTTTTAGAACTTATCAATAAAGTGTAATTTAATCCTAAAACTTTCAAAAAGTGTAGTTAAATCCAAAAATTGATCACAAAAGTGCAATGGAGTCCTAAAATTTTCAAAAAGTGTAATCTAATCCTAAAACTTGTCAAATTGTTCAAATCAAGTCTTTTCATTAATAGTATTTTTTGAAAATTATAAGACTTGATTGTACTTTCATGACATATTTTAGGATTTTATTGCACTTTTTGAAAGTTTTAGGATTCGATTGTATTTTCATGACAAGTTTTAGGATTTAATTACACTTTTTAAAAGTTTTAGAACTCAATTACACTTTTATGATAAATTTTAGAACTTCCAATACATTTATCCGTTAGTGAATTTAAAAAGAAGAAGAAGCAATGTGCAGCTATTTATGCACCCTCATTACGTCCGTATGACACATGTTATTTCCGCTTTCCAAACGAATTAGTATGGTTCGGAGATTGTGCGCAAGAGCAAACCTTTGTTACCAAACAAAAAATTTTGTTTTAGGAAAGAAAGCACAATTCCATTCCTCTATTACTTTTTCGTACAAAATATGACCAAAAAACAATAGATGTCCGGACCTCTAAAGTGCCAAAACTCAGTACGAAGAGACACTTAAGTGCCAAAAGTTCAAAAATATATATTTAAGTGCCAAGATCAGAGCAAAAATGATCAGTTAAGTGTCAACGGTGAGAAAATCTGGCCAAAATGTTGACGTGGCATTTTTCTGGCAATTTGAGGTTGAAACGGCGTTGTTTTGGGTGCTGACATGGCCAAATAAGCCTAAAACGACACCGTTTTGGTCAAAGTTTGATTTTTAATATAAATATTAATTAAATAATATTAAAAGCGAAATTAAAAAAAAAAAAAGGCAACACAATCCCTCGCTTGTGGCCGCCGCCCCATCGTTGGTGGGGCAGCGGCAACAAACAACGAGGGTCCTTGACGCCTAGGCGTGGGTCAGCGACCCTCGCAAAACGCTGGGAGAGGGTGGCTACTCTCTCCTAGATCTAGGCGAGGGTCGGCCACTAGAAACTCAGCAGCGCTGGGCAAGGGTCGACAGCTAGAAACTCAGCAGCGTTAGGTGAGGGCGGCTAACCCTCGCCGCCCTCTCCCGATGTTTGGTGAGGGTCGTCCTACCCTCGCCTTGGCCTAGGCGAAGGTCCTCGGCCCTTGCGTAGGTGCTGTGGCCCTTGCCTAGCGTCGTTGAGTTTTTAGTGCCACTCGGTGAGGGCTACTGACGTCGGGTGACCCTCCCCCGGGCCAAGGTGAGGGCGGCCGACCCTTGCCCATATCTGATGAGGGTCGTCCAACCCTCGTCTCCAGTCGACGAGGGTCATTGGCCCTCATGCAGGCATTGGTAGCCCTCGCCCAGCGTCGCTGAGTTTCTAGTGATGCTGGGCAAGGGCCGTCGGCGCCAGGGTGAGGGCCATCGGTGCTGGAGTGAGGATGGCCGACCCTCGCTCAGATTTGGGAGAGGGTTGCCGCCCTCTCTTGGCATTTGGCAAGGGCCGTTCGACCCTCGCTAACCTGCGCCCAAGTATCAACGACCCTTGCTGTCTGTTGTCACCACTCCACTGGCGATGGGGCAGCGACCGTAGGTGGGGAAGGCTCCCTTTGCCTATGCTGCTGCTACCTTCTTCTTCTTCTTTTTTAATAATATTCTTCATTTTTAATATTATTTAATTAATATTTATATTAAAAATTAAACTTTGGCCAAAACGACGTCATTTTTGGTGAAGGTAAGCTGATGTGGAATTCCAACGAGCCACATAGATGTTGGAAATTATTAAAATAAGCCACGTTGGATTTCCGGTGACTTTTGCCAAAATTGACACTTAAGTGATCCAATTTTCAAAAAAAGTGGTACTTAAGTGTACCTTTTGTAACATTACGACTTAAGTGTCCCATCGTACCAAGTTTTGGTACTTGGGCAGTACTTTTGCCAAACACAATAGTTGCAAAAGAGGAACACGGTATTTGACTAGATCTTCACATTCCCACTCATGCAAAGCAGGGGAATTGTCCAATCAATGGAAAGCCCATTGTATGGATACTAGTTCAATAATAAATTTTCAGATTTTGCCAATTGAATCATCAATCTTTAGGAAAAATTCAAAATAGTCTTTCTGGCCAATTATTTTCACTGAAAATTACTAATTTGGCGGTGTGTCATGTTGGACAGCTGGCGATAACTAAACTGCTACGTTAGCAATTAAATTCAGCCGAAAAGTCTATATTGAAAATTTTTCCATAGGTTTAGAATCTATTTAGCAAAATTAGAAAGTTTAGATTGAATTGATATATGTGCAATATATTTATGATTGATTGGGATATTTTCCCATGCAAAGTTTAGAGGAGGATTTAACTCAATAGATCACGAGAAAAACTGGTTGGAGTATATAATATAAATAAGGAAAATTTTCTAAAGAAATTAAGGTGATTGCAAGAAAAAGAAAAAAGAAAAGAAAAACAAAGCCTTTGACTTCGATTTATACTACGAATGTGAAATTGATTGAGCAAAGAGAATCTCACGATTTCTATTTAACATATTATTATTTCACAACAAATAATTCTTATGAGCTTGTTTATTTACACTTAAGCAAAATGTGTCATTTACTTTTCTGCCAAAATTTAAAATATTACTCAAATTTCAAGAAATTATGCAACATTATATATTAATTTACGTGTCAACATATGTATGTGTGTATATATATGTATGTATGTATATATGGGTGAGCATTATTCTAGGATTGAACTTGGACCGACCTTGGATAAGCCCAACCTAGTTGGTCCTAGTTCGGTTCCCAAGGAGATTGGGTTAGTCCTTGGTCTTGAGACTTGTGAACCCTACATTGTGCAGGTTGGTCCTTGATCTTGAGAGTTTAGGACTGGTCTGACTTGGACCAACTCTACACTTAATATATATTATATATTATATACTTTTGTCTACTCACCTTCTCATCTGTTCTCTTTGTAGCTCAATTGTCGTGTAAATTAGAAAGTAGAAAGAAACCCAACCCTATTTTGACAGAAAAAGAAAAAAAAGAAACCCTTTTTACTCGCCTCAGCCTTACTCGTTTGCTCACCTCATGGTTCGCCTCTCTTCGCTTGCCTCGCTTGCCTCTATTCACTTGCCTTGTCGCTTGCCTTTGTTCTCTTGCATCGCATGTTTGCTTTATGGTTTGTTGCTTTTAGTAAGTGTACATGTCACGCCTCAAACCCCGAGTATGCGACAACCCCTTCACTTTGGTCAATTGAATGCGATGTCCTAGGACGTGTCACTGACAACTCATTTTATTCTTTCATTATGCGTAAGCAAAAACGAACTAACACCTAATCAATCAATCAATCACAATTGGGATAGAAGGATGAACAACATCATAGTAGCAAAACCAACTTATTTATTTAATTACTAGATTAACCGTTAAGGAACATTTTCTAATTACAAGCCTGTTAGTGGGTCAGTTTCTTTTTCCAAGCCAAACAAAAAGAGGCCAAAGCTAGGTTAATCTGCTCCCTTAGAAAGAACTCCTAGGTTCAGTATGTCTATCAAGGACTACCAAAGTGCAATGACCCATCGGACTTAGGCTCTATCAGGTCATAATCGGAGGGGTACGGGTTAGCTATAGGTGGGGCAGGGTCAAGATCCACCATGGCTCCATCTGGAGAGTCCAACTTCATAGGATCCTAGTCTGCATCCTCGGGGCCTCTACCAGGTGGCCCATCAAAACCACATAGAAGACCGATCAAAAGATCGTCCTCTTTAATATACCACACTAGGAATTGGTGGGGAACCCACAGCCTCGGTCCCTCATCCACCCAGATGGTGGAAACGTACTTTTCGTAAAGATGCACTTGACCTGAGAAGCGGTGGTACGTCACAATGGTCTCCTAGTCTTTGTGGACCCCAAATTGCATTGGATGGTGCGCCATCCTAAGGACCTGAAATGGTTTGATACAACAATGAAATATAATCTCAATGAGTTCTCGCCTTAAGCCCCGGTTAGGACATCAACTCATCTTAGCATATCTATCTTAAGAACAACCCCTCATGCAAATCAATGACAATCCTACTAACTACTTTAGTCAAAATATAATCTATTCAGCAATTCCATGAATAATATTGACAAGCAGTCGATTGCAGGCAACCTTACCCGGTCATGCCATACCCTACACAATACACACATGCATATTATGAATAATGCATACCACATCTTAGTAGTGCATTCAATCAGTCACATTCAAGTCATATCGTAGGCGATCTCACTTGGCCATTGCCACATCCTGCACATTATCAACTCAGGCATATCACAAATAGTGCAACCAGCACATGCATAATCAGAACCAATGACGCCATGTGTCTCATGCACTCTTGCATTTATGCTTGTTTCAATTATTAATATCCCCTCAAGACTACAATCGAACTCCCGCCGGTGTCTACCGGCATAGCTAGGCATCGCTCTCCCTCATGAGCCGCGGCTACATCAAGGGCTCTCTCGCAAGACGGCATTCCCAAAGGAGCATGGGCCCGACCTCTACCGCAACTCCGCATCTAGACTCCCACTGGGATTTCCAACGAGTCGGACTTCGTCTCTCGATCTCTTGCCGGGGTGACGGATTTAACTTAGTGACCACATAAGCATACCACCATAGCCCATTTTAATCTTGAATATTAGCCAATGCATACGTGGTACACGCTCGCAGAATCTGTCAATTAATCACACGTGATCACATTTTATCCCAAAAACCGTCCAACTTTCATGTCTTATAAACAAAACATGCCATTTTTATTTTCATGGCAACATTTGACATAAACATACACCCAATATTTCGGGGTTTTTTCCTTTTTATGCCCACGCAATTTTATTGAAATGTCAAGGCATTTAATAATTGATATGCAATACATACAATCAATTCATCATTAATACAAGCAATCAATCAATGTGTCTTAACAATGACGAACGCATCGAATTCATACTATGATTCACTTCCACATGAATAGTACGCGTGAATAGTAGATTGTGAATAGTAAGATCTATAACTTAATAAATAATAATATAAATTCTGAATTTCATAAATAAATAAATTATTAAAAGAAAATAATTCTTTTTAATAAAATCATGCTAATCAAGGTCAATCCCCTAATCCTTGATTATTCTAATTAATCACAATTAATGAGTACCAAGCAAGATTAACAATTTAATCCAAACTAACCATGATTAACTAACCTAACCATGCTTCAACCATGGTTAATTAACCCAACCATAATCCAACTCTAGTTAATTAACCCAACCATGGTTAATTAACCTAACCTTGGTTATCTTTCTAACTAGCCCTCTTAACCTTAGTTAGCTATAATTAAACCCCTAACTAATATTAACCATGACTAAACTACCCCTAAACAAGTTTAACGTACTAATCAACGGATTATAACGTAAACTCATCCGTTAGTCAAGCCGGAGACACGAGCGTGACAGCGAGGGCTACACGTGGGGACCTTGACAACGTTGACCTAAGGCGGTTCTGAGGTGAAAATAGCAACTGCAAGGGCCAGTCCTCCTCTGTTATGTAGGAAACCGAGTTGAACAAGGGGAACCACTGTTGGCTAGGTTGACCGGCGGTTCGACGACTTTAGGTGACTGAGGAGGAGATGCCGGTGGTTGGTCTAGGTGGCAGCAAGGCGGAAATAGGTGCGGTCGAGCGTTTCTAGGTGGTATAGCAGTTGGAAGTGCAAGCGGGCAGAGGTGTAGCTAGTTCTAGGCGGCCGGCGGGCTAGCTGGCGACCAGGACTAGCGAGCGATAGAGACAGCAGGGTATAGACTGGAGTTCTTGGTCGTTGCTGCAGGTGGCTTGGGCGGTGACAAGGCTGAAGTAGTAGTGAAAATGGAGGAAATGAAGAAGAAGAAAAAAGAGAGAGGAAGGGTGGTGGGCCAGCTTGAGAAGGAGAGAGAAGGAGGAGAGAGAGAGAGAGAAGATGAAGGCCTACTCAACCCACTTCAATGCCTAACAACCCTTATTCTTTTCCCATGCAAAGCTATCATCATCCAAGACTTTCTTTCTCTTCTTGTATTCCATTCATTAATGCCTAGAGGGGCATTTTATCTTTTCCACCTTGGCACAATTACCAAATTGCCCAAGGGCTGAAGATGAAGAGCGGGCCTAAGAAACGGGCTAGGAATAAATAGGAATGGGCTTGGGAATTTGTTGGGCTAAAAAATGGCTCATGGTCTAGAATAGGTCAAGTGGGCTAATTGGGCTCAATGGGCCCAAATGGCTACCTTGGGCCCACACTTGTGTTCGCCCCTCCTTGGGTGTGAGGCCGACTTGGGTCTTGCTCAGCTGACTTCCTTGTGGCTCAATTTCTTGGCCCGTTAAATCCTTTTTCAACAATTCAGGCTTATCGATAATTTCGAAGGTTATAGAAACATCGTCCAAAGGTTTGCCTCTAACGTTCCTTAAAATTCGATGTCCAATATTGGATTTACATACATAGTCAATTCCAATTGAATGCAATTTTAATGTCTCAGACTTATAGGCAGTTATGAGGATTTACGTGTAACTAACTCGTGCTTGACTCAGCGTCAAGCTATGTTCAAATTTTCTCGGCACATGGACGTCCTTGACTAGCATGAAATTAAAAAGGATCGAACCTTATTTCAAAGTACACGATTACTGATAATTGACTTAAGGCCGATCGCGGTTTCAATAATAGTAAAGGGAATCGCCCGTTATCCCATTATACCCTGTCCGCGAATCGACTTCTAATCACTACTTGAATCGGCCTGTATAACCACAGGATCGTCTTTACGCAAGTCCCATGGCCGAGTCATTATCCCAAGTCAAGTTCTTTAGTTGTACGAGTTCAATCCTCATTAGGCTTTCCTTTAAGGGTTAGTATCTCAAGAGTGATCAGTTCCGAGTGAGATTAACTAATAATGCGTCGACGAAATTCACGGTCCTTCATTCCTCAAAGGGGTGGAATTTTAGGACGTCACAATTCTTCCTTCCTTATAGAAATTTCTTCATTGAAATTTGCATGTACAAAAACATTCTCAAAAAGACGGGGGTGCTAATGTTTAATCACTTCCTCGCTTTCCCATGTAGCTCCCTCTGTTCTATGATGTTGCCAAATTATATTGACTAATGTGATAGTTTTGTTCCGAAGTACTTGCTCCTTGCGATCAACTATATGGATAGGTCTTTCCACGTACGACACCTTGTCGTCTTTGTCTAGTTCCTCAAAATTTAACATGTGAATCGGGTCTGGCTCGTACTTTCTCAAAATAGACACGTGGAAAACATCATGCACTTGTGCAAGCTTCGGAGGTAATGCAAGATGATATGTCAAATTCCCGATTCTTTCCAAAATTTCAAAGGGTCCAATGTATTGGACTCAATTTTCCTTTCTTGCCGAATCTTGAAGTACCCCGCATTGGCGATACTTTTAAGAATACTTGGTTGCCCACCTTAAATTCCAATGGCCTACGTCGCTTGTCCGCATAACTCTTCCGATGGCTCTAGGCTGTCCTTAGCTTGTCCCGAATAATCTTGACGGCATCCAAAGATTGTTGCACCAACTCCGGTCCTGTAATCTTTCATTCACCGACCTCGTCCTAACATAGCAGAGTTCTGCAAGGCCTCCCGTACAAAGCTTCAGATGGTACCATCTTAATACTTTGTTGATAGCTATTATTGTAGGCAAACTCAGCTAGGCGATTCCTCCCAACTTCCTTTAAAGTCCACAACACAAGCTCGTAGCATATCCTCAAGCGTTTAAATCATCATTTCTGATTGACTATCCGTATGCGGATGATACGCCATACTGTATTGTAGTTTCATTTCCATGCCAAGTTGTAAACTTTTCCAGAAAGTTGCCATAAATTTGGGATCATGGTCAGACGTAATCGTCACCGGTACTCTATGAAGGTGCATAATCTATCGCACGTAAGACTCTGCGTACTTGTCTAACACGAAATCCTTCCATATAGCGATAAAGTGAGCTGACTTCGTTAATCTGTCAACTACCACCCAAATCGAGTCATTGCCTCGTTGGCTCCTTAGCAGTCCCATCATGAAATCCATTATTATATGCTCCCACTTCGATTAGGGAATCTCAAGGGGTTGGAGCAATCCACCAGGCTTACAATGCTGAGCTTTTACTTGTTGGCATGTTAAATACTTAGCCATGTGCTTTACGATATCCAATTTCATACCATTCCACCAGAAGTGCTGCTTCAAATTTAGTTACATCTTCGTACTGCCGGGATGGATGCTATAATTGCTACGATGAGTTTCTGACAAGATTGCCTCCTTAAGTTCAGCATCATTAGGGATGCACAATTGTCCATGAAATTTCAATGTCCCATCCTCGGACACTTGAAAGTTGACATTTCTCTTAACTTGATCCATTTGTAGAATCTTTTGGACTTCCAGATCCATTGCTTGGGCACTTTTTATCCTGGTTTGCATCTTGGGTTCCACCCTAAGAGTGGCTATTAAACTAGCAAGATGGCCTACCTCAATTTTGAAGCTTGAGTTCCGGACTCCTTTGAAAAGGATCCATTCTCACACCATCATTTGTGCAATTGACGATTTCTGACTGAGCGCATCTATCACTTTATTAGCTTTCCCAGGATGGTACAGAATCTCACAATCCTAGTCCTTAAGAAGTTCCATCCATCGTTGTTGTCTCATGTTCAACTCCTTTTGAGAGAACAAATACTTCAGACTTTGATGGTCCATGAAAATTGGGAAGTTTTCTCCACACAAATAGTGTCTCCAAATCTTGAGTGCAAAGATGATTGCAGCTAATTCCAAATCATGCGTTGGGTAGTTAAGCTTGTGAGGTCTTAACTGTTGGGATGCGTATGCAACCACCTTACCATGGTGCATTAAAACGTAGCCTAGTCTTTTGTATGACACGTCACTGTAGATTTCGTACCCTCCAAGGCCCGACGGTATTGTTAGGACATGTGCGATAGTCAGCTTACTCTTGAGCTCTTGAAACCTACACTCACACTTATCTGTCCAATCAAATCTTTCTTCTTTCTTTAATAACCTCATCAGGGGCATGGCTATCGCAGAAAACTTCTCCACAAACCGTCTATAATACCTTGCCTATCCCAAGAAACTTCGAACTTCAATTACCGTCATGGGTCTCGGCCAATTCATGACAACTTCGATCTTAGCAGGATCGACAGAAATCCCTTCACCTGAAATTATGTGACCCAAAAATGCCACACGAGTTAACCAAAACTCGCACTTACTGCATAGAGCTCATGTTCCCTTAAGGTCTGCAGTACTAATCTCAAGTGTCTCTCATGATCCTTTGTACTTCTCGAGTACACCATAATATCATCGATAAACACAATCACAAATTGGTCCAAATACTTATTGAACACACGATTCATAAAGCCCATAAAAGCTACAGGAGCATTCGTCAAACCAAACGGCATTTGTCCTTAGGTCTATCTTGGAAAATACCGAAGCTCCTTGAAGTTGATCGAACAAGTCATCTATTCTTGGTAACAGATACTTGTTCTTGATAGTTACATGATTGAGTTGTCGGTAGTCGATGCAAAGACGCAAGGACCCGTCCTTTTTCCTTACGAACAATACTGGCGCTCCCCGAGGAGATGCACTAGGACAAATACATGCTTTGTCTAGTAATTCTTGCATTTGCACTTTCAGTTCCTTCAATTCTGATAGTGCTATCATATAAGGTGCCTTGGAAATTGGCTCCGTTTCAAGGGCCAACTCAATCATAGACTTGATTTCCCTCTCTGGAGATAACCCAGGCAATTCCTCTAGAAATACATCTATGTAATCTTGTACCACAGCAATGCTTTTCATCTTTGGTTCCTCCAATAGTGTATCCGCTACTAATGCCAAATACCCTTGACATCTTGAATCCAATAGTCAGGTCACCTCAAGTGACGAAATTAGAGGGATTGAGGGTCCTTCTCGATTTTCGACAAACTCAAAACTATCACCCACTACTGGGTTAAACTGAATTGTCTTTCCATGACAATTCACAGTAGCTCGTTGTTTGGTGAGCTAATCCATACTGATTATGAGAAGTCATACATTGCTATCACAATCAAATCAATGACTTCCTCGTGACCGCCCAAAACTAGCTTACTGCCAAAACAACCTAACTCAAACAATATTTTATCCTTGAATGGAGTAGAAATACAATAAACCATTCCCAATGGCTTTGGACTTAACCCCACTAGCTTAACAAACTAATCAACAACAAAAGAATGCATAGCACTAGGATCAAATAATGCATAAGCAGCATAATCATGCAAGGATACATACCTGTAATGATGGAGGGTGAATCCTCTACCTCCCCTCTGGTTATTGCATAAACTCTTCATTGTGCCTGGGGTTTACCTTGGTTGTTTAGCAGCGCGTTCCCTGCAGGTTGACCTCCCTGCGGTGGTGGCAAGATCGTCCTCACAGGCTTACTCGAGCAATTCTTCACTTGGTGACCTTGTTGGCCACATCCACAATAGGCTCCCATCCTCAAAGGATAAGGGAGATTCCCATGTCTCCTCTTACATAGCCGGCATGCTCCCATGAAATTGGGATGCTGGTTTTCCCACATAGTTCTTCCTGTTGGGTGGGATGGGATTCCTTCTTCCCATCATCGGCCTCTTCTCAAGCCGACGATTGTCTCGGTTAGGCACAAACCATGATCTAGACGCAGCTGCCCTCTCAACCATGTTTTTCTTAATCATTTGAGCCCTTTCATACATCTTGTCATAGCTTTTCAGGTTAAGAGGCACCGATTGATCCTTAAGTTCCGGTTTCAAGCCATCCCTAAACCTCCTCGCCCTATCCAAAAGGTCCTTTAACAACCTTGGTGCGTACTTGGACAATTCAACGAACTTCTCCTCGTACTGATCCACCGACATTTGATTCTAACGAAGCCATTGAAATTCCGTCATCTTGTACTCCCGTGTACTGTTCGAAAAATACTTTCTATTAAAAGCCTCAAGAAAGGAACCCCACATTTGAGTTGTGCCTTTAGGGAACACTCTTTCTCGAGTAGCTTCCCACCACGTACTAGCATTACCTTGGAGTTGGTAAACCGCTAGAATTACTCGGTCCTCATCCGAGCACTTCAACACCGTGAACATCTTCTCCATGTCTCTGACCCAAAGCGTTGCAACCTTAGGGTTGTCAATGCCACTAAACCTTAGTGTCTTGAGTCTCAGGAATTGCTCCACCAACTTAGGCATTAATCGCTCGCAGACCTCGTTCCTTACCATAGAAACCACAGCAGGGGCAACAGGAACAATGACGGTAACGACAGCATCAGCAGCGGTACCTTGATCCTCAGCTTGTTGTCTTATCAAAATCTCTAGTGCCTGCAAGATCTCGTCTAACCTAGGATCTCTTTGCATTCTACCCCTAGCATTTGTCTGACCAGACACTACCCTACACTTAGGGATTCTCTGCTCATGATTGCTTATCTTGCAGAATCCTCACTAATCTTGCTTTCTAATTCCAACAAGGAATTAGAAACTATGAACAACCCACATCAACACAAGGTCATATAGGCAATCACAAGCATGTAAAATAAATGTCATCCCTATCTCACTATCCCATAACACTTTACATCTTATCACTCTAGGCCTTCACTGGGTTTTGATACCAAAACTGATGGGGATGTCACACCCCGAACCTCGAGTACGCGACAACCTCTTCACTTTGGTCAATTGAATGTGGTGTCCCAGGACGCGTCGCCGAGCACTCATTTTATTCTTTCATTATGCACAAGCGGAAATGAACTAACACCCGGTCAATCAATCAATCACAATAAGGATAGAAGGATGAACAACATCATAGCGGCAAAACCAACTCATTTATTTAATTACTAGATTAACCATTAAGGAACGTTTTCTAATTACAAACCCACTAGTGGGTCAGTTCCTTTTTCCAAGTCAAACAAAAAGAGGCAAAGGCTAAGTTAATCTACTCCCTCAAAAAGAACTTTCAAGTTCGGTACGTCTATCAGGGACTACCAAAGTGCAATGACCCATCGAACTCAAGCTTTATTGGGTCATAGTCGGAGGGGTACAGGTCAGCTACAGGTGGGGCAGAGTTAGGATCCACCACGGCTCCATATGAAGGGTTCAACTCCATAGGATTCCAGTATGCGTCCTTGGGGCCTCTACTAGGTGGCCCATCAAAACTGTGAAGAGGACCGATCAAGAGATCGTTCTCTCTAATATACCACGCTAGGAACCAGTGGGGAACCCACATCCCCTATCCCTCATCCACCTAGATAATGGAAACGTACTTCTCGTAAAGATGCACCTGACCTAGGAAGTGGTGGTGCGTCACAATGGTCTCCTAGTCCGTAGGGACCCCAAATCGCACCGGATGGTACGCCATCCTAAGGACCTGAAATTGTTTAATACAACAATGAGATATAATCTTACCGAGTTCTCGCCTTAAGCCTGGTTAGGACATCAACTCATCTCAGGGTACCTATCATAAGAACAACCCCTCATGTAGATCAATGACAATCATACTAACTGCTTTAGTCAAAATATAATCTATTCAGCAATTCCATGAATAATATTGACAAACAGTCGACTATAGGCAACCTTACTTGGCCATGCCATACCCTGCACGATACACACATGCATATTACAAATAATGCATACCACATCTTAGTAATGCGTTCAATTAGTCACATTCGAGTTGTATCGCGGGCAATCTCACTTGGCCATTGCCACACCCTGCATGTTATCAACTCAAGCATATCACAAATAGTGCAACCAGCATGTGCATAATCAGAACCAATGACACCATGTTTCCCATGCACTCTTGCATTCATGTGTGTTTTGATTATTAATGCCCCTCAAAGCTACAACCAAACTCCCGCCAGTGTCTACTGGCATAGCCAGGCATTGCCCTCTTCCATGAGGCACGGCTACATCAAGGGCTCCCTCCCAAGACGGCATTTCCAAAAGAGCATGGGATCAGCCTATATTGCAACTCCACATTCGGACTCCCGTCAGGATTTTCGACAAATAGACTTCATCCCTCGATCTCCTACCGAGGTGACGGATTCAACTTAGTGACCACACAAGTATACCATCACAACCCATTTTAATCTTGAATATTAGCCAATGCATACGTGGTACATGCTCGCAGAAGCAGTCAATTAATCACACGTGGTCTCATTTTATCCCAAAAACCATCAAACTTTCATGCCTTATAAACAAAACATGCATTTTCATTTTCATGGCAACATTTGACATAAACATACACCCGATACTTCGGGGTTTTCCCTTTTATGCTCACGCGATTTTATTGAAATGTCAAGGCATTTAACAAGTGTCATGCAATTCATACAATCAATTCATCATTAATACAAGCAACCAATCAATGTGCCTTAGCAATCACGAACGCATCAAATTAATAATATGATTCACTTCTGCATGAATAGTACCGCATGAACAATAATTCATGAGCAGTAACTCATGAACAATAATATCTATAATTTAATAAATAATAATATAAATTCTGAATTTCATAAATAAATAAATTATTAAAATAAAATAATTCTTTTTAATAAAATCATGCTAATCAATTAATGAGTACCAAACAAGATTAACAATTTAATCCAAACTAACCATGATTAACTAACCCAACCATGCTTTAACCATGGTTAATTAACCCAACCTTAGTTAATTAATCCAACCACAATCCCACTCTGGCTATTAACCCAACCTTGGTTAGTTAATCCAACCATAATCCTACTCTAGTTAATTAACCTAACCTTGGTTAATTAACCTAATCATAATCCAACCTTGGTTAATTAACCTAACCTTGGTCATCTTTCTAACCAGCCCTCTTAACCTTAGTTAGCCATAATTAAACCCATAACCAAACTACCCATAAATAAGTTTAACGTACTAATCAACGGATTAGGGCGTAAACTCACCTGTTAGTCGGGTCGAAGACACAAGCGGTGGCGGCGGCGGTAGCGGCGATGAGGGTTCCACACGGGGACCTCGACAACGCAACCCAAGGCAATCCCGGGGTGAAAACAGCAGCTGCAAGGGCTGGTCCTTCTCTGTTATGCAGGAAATTGAGCTGAATAGGGGGGACCCTTGTTGGCCGGGCTGACCGGCAGTCCGGCGACTTGCTGGTTGGCGTTCGACGACTCCAGGTGACTGAGGGGGAGATGTTGGTGGTTGGTCTGGGTGGCAACAAGGCAGAAACAGGTGCGGCTGAGCGTTTCCAGCCGGTATAGTGGCTGAAAGTGCAGGCGGGCAAAGGTGCGGCAAGTTCTAAGCAGCCAGTGGGCTGGCTGGCAACCAGGACTGACGAGCGGTGGTGATAAAGAGATACGGATTGGAGCTCCCAGTCACTGCTGCAAGTGACTTGGGCAGTGACAAGGCTGAACCAACAGTGAAAATGGAGGAAATGAAGGAAAGGAAGAAGAAGAAGAAAAAAGAGAGATGAGGGGTGGTGGGCCAGCTTGAGGAGGAGAGAGAAGGAGGAGAGAGAGAGAAGATGAAGGCCTACTCAACCCACTTCAATGCCCGACAACCCTTGTTCCTTATCCATGCAAAAGCCATCATCATCCAAGACTTTCTCTCTCTTATTGTCTTTCATTCATTAATGCCTAGAGGGGCATTTTAGTCTTTTCCACCTTGGCACAATTACCAAATTGCCCATGGGTTGAAGATGAAGAGTGGGCCTAAGAAACGGGCTAGGAATAAATAGGAATGGGCTCGGGAATTTGTTGGACTCAAATTGGCTTAAAAATGGCTAATGAGCTAGAATAGGTCAAGTGGGCCAATTGGGCTCAATGGACCCAAATGGCTGCCTTGGGCCCACACTTGTGGCCGCCCCTCCTTGGGCATGAGGCCCACTTGGATCTTGCTCGGCCCACTTGGGTCTTGCTCAGCCCACTTCCTTGTTGCTCAATTTCTCAGCCCATTAAATCCTTTTTTGACAATTCAGGCCTACCAATAATTTCAAAGGTTATAGAAACATCGTCCAAAGGTTGTCTCTAACGTTCCCGAAAATTCGACGTCCGATATTGGATTTATATACATAGTCAATTTCGATTGAATGCAATTTTAGTACGTCTTGGACTAATAGGCGTCTTCGATGATTTACGCGTAACCGACTCGTGCTTAACTCAACATCAAATCACGTTCAAGTTTTCTTGATACATGGACATCCTTGACTATCATGAAATTGTGAAGGAACGATTCTTATTTCAAAGTACACGATTACTGAGAATTGACTTAGGGCCGATCGCGGTTTCGATAATAGTTAACGGAATCACCCGTTGTCCCATTATACCCTGTCCGCGAATCGACTTCTAGTCACTCATTGAATGGGCCTGTATAACCACATCATCATTCTTACGCAAGTCCTATGACCGAGTCGTTATCCCAGGTCAAGTTCTTTAGTCGTACGAGTTCAATCCTTATTAGGCTTTCCTTTTAGTGTTAGTATCTTGGGAGTGATCAGTTCCGAGTGAAATTAACTAATAATGCGTCGACGAAATTCATGGTCATTCATTTCTCAAAGGGTTCGAATTTCAAGACGTCACAGTACATTTCTATTGTCACTTTATCTATATTTATGTTTGATATGTATTAATGTTCATAGTTTGATTGTTCAATGTCACATTATTAATGGCTATGTAATTTCAAATAATACGTTTGTCCTCTTAAGGAATATAAAAAATGAAACAAAAAAAAATTGGTCAGTCCTGGGTTGACCCAGAACCAGACCGCGATCCCAAGCTTGATAGGGTACTGTGCTGGTTAGTCTCTAAGTTAGGTGTTGGACTGGCCCAACCCGGATCATGCTCATCCCCATATATATGTTGTCAAAATTTGCGGTATTTCGAGATAAAAATAAGTCAAATCCCATGCGTTGTAAGATTCATATTAAGCAAAAGGTAAGATCTCAGGGTCAATTTAGACATGCCCATTTGACTACTTGAAATTGTCGCAGAGTGATTGTTTATGTATCACCTTATTACCATCACCGCATGTATGAGATGTGATCAAGGGAAATCTTATCTAATGTTGTCGGTGGAAAATTGATACATCTAGTTGGCTAATAATTCAATGGTTTAGAAGCTTTCGATGAAATTGGGTCCAACAAGCTAGGTATCATAATATGCTCACTTTGCGCTCCCTTTTCTATCGTCCCCCGAGGAAGGGCCTCTAGAATCATCTTGATCGCATGATTGGGTTTACCATGGTAGTTCAGCGCAGTGGGTGTTTTTAGTAAATAGCTGAGTTGACTCACAACTAATTAAGCCTTTTGAGTTGAACTTGGTTCAACGGGACATGTCAATGAGTTCAAACATTGAACTCTCTTCAATTTCCTTGTTATAATGATAGACACACTTTTGTTGCATACTCCCACACAACTATATTATCTCAAAGTTTCGAATGGCTTAAGGAACGCTTAAAAACCGGAAAATTAGTGAGAAGCCCCAGATGCGTCATCTGATGCACGTGTCATATTTAATTTCTTTTTTATCAATTTATTTGCAATTGGAAGTATAACAAATCAATTAAACAAGTCGTAAAATTATTATACATACTTAATAATGTACATATGCATCACTTTCAAAATATCACAATCCAAACACCAAACAAGAGTTCGGTGACTCATTTCCACTACCCTACCCTCGCTTTCAAAAACTTACCTATACAACACTGATCCAATATCTAAAGATCGATAACCTCTCCTAACGTCGGCTCCTTGACAACGTAACCAGAAGGACCATCAAAGCCTCTAAGCGATCCTAGCTAGTCACCATTGGAGATTGCTAATGGGGAACCCATTCAGCGAGTCCTACGTCGATGCATATCGTAGTAGTATACTTAGTATACACAACATCGCATATGACAATATAGCTTCGTCATACTCATACTCTATATGTGTGGGGCTCTGCAAAGCGGTGGCTGCGGAAGAGATAATTTACATGCATTATTACAAAATAATGCATGTAATAATGCATTATTACAAAAGGAGTGCAATGTATCTACATTTTTTTATTTATTTGATTGCTTAACAAGTAATTGATGTATTAATGTTTTGATAAAAGCCTCATTATAAAAAAAATTAGTTCGTAATTCAAGGAAGAGTCAATTTAATTGATGAACCTCGTTAGCTGCTCCAGTCAAGCAATAATTGTATCATGTAAAGCTCGAATTCGAGAAATTGAATTTTTTTATTGTTAGTGATAAAGGCGTAAAGCTCAAAGATATCAGTAAGACCAAACTCACAGCTCTAAAAGACAAAGATAGTGTATAATAAAGACCCAAGATTGTGGTAAAAGAAAAGTCTAGACGGTCTTACCTTTCGCGAAAGTTTATAGAATTTTTAAGTGACTTATACATCGAGCTCACGTACTTCCTGAATAACTCGACTCTTTTATAAGCAATCAAACGAAGACACAAGAGTGTTCCGGAGAATTCAGTGGGAACGTGTACCGATTAAAATATAATCGGTTGAACCCCGTTCCAAGATAACGTCTTAAGGATGCGACAGAGAGCCACATGAACATTGAACAGGGGCGTGCCATAGCTAGCCACCATTCACTTTTTTCTCTTCAAATTATTAATGCATGACAACATGCGCTTTTGGTCTCCTGAAGGGACACTTTTTGACTTGTCAGAGAATCTCCCGACGCCCTAACCTTTTCTCCAAGGGCCAGACCAACCTTCTCATTATTATTACTATTATTGTTAGATCTTCCAGCATTAACTAGTATTGTTTCGGTGCAGAATTTAGTGCAGGGGTCTTGTGTTGTTACCTGCGTATGGTTGGTTTTCTGACTTACGTTCGACATTCGACGTGTCTTCTTAGTTTCCTTTCCTGGAATTCTACGGATCTTTGTTGGTCACTCCAAGTTACTAGGTATGTATCTGGTCACTCCAATGTTAGAATGAACGGATGGATGTGTTCAATGATCTAATTAAAAATATGTGACTACGGAAGGCTGGGATAAACGGCCCACCTTTCCGTATATATATTTGAACCTTTTAGATCGTAATAATTCTAATAGTTATCTAATCAGTTGAAAAAATGTCTCGAGTTTGAGTACAAAATAAAAACCCAAGTAGCTTTCCTAATTTAAATAAACTTCTGATTTTGAATAAGTTCCTTGAATTGAGTAGTTTCCCCGTTGAAGTTGGATTCTTAGTTAAATTTCTTATTTTTGATCCAAATCTCTTCTATATAAGAAGTGGGTATTTTATGTGTAGAGTATCCAAGAGCAGCTTCTTCATAAATTACACCCTGAAGCAAATTGAGCGTGTCAAAGCCAAGTTAATCTTATGGGTAAGATTGTGAATTCCTTTATGAAATTGAGAGATTGTTTCATGAATAATTACAAGGGCAACACATTTTGTGAGTATTTGGTGTAATTGGGAGCCATGAAATAGTGAGAGTATTTAGGTGATTTAAGTATAGTTTAATTTCTATTGTATTGCTTCATTTATAGCAGGATCTTACTGTGGCTCTTCTCATTAATGTTAGTTACATGACTGAACCACATAAATCTAATCTCGAATGGATTTCCTCGATCTATTTATTTTATTATTTGATCTCTTTTTTTTGCAATAGAAACACTTAAGAATTTTAGGTTCTCAATTGATTTAGAAAATAAATTAATGACTTCTATAAGAGTTTTTTTTTTTCAATAAAAAAATATCTGATTTTGCGTTGAACAGATTCCGGAGAAACTGCAATTATCTCCTGCATTCCTGTTGTCTCAGAACGAGGAGATAAAGTTTTCAAACCCTCCTCCGCGAGACTGCGACTTGGCAACTGCATGCATGCACAACGTGGAAAGCATCGAATAACGTAGGCAAAAAGGTAGGTAGCTATTCATATACTTACATCGCTCTGATATATGAGCTCAAACAACTTTAGAAAACTTACTATAAAATGGAATAAAAACAAAAACCCTCCATGCGAAATGCTCGTGGCTTCCATGACCCTGGCATATCCAGACTCAACAGAGATTCAAGGGACAATGAAGTAAACATATAATAATTTTTACAGAGTACTCCCATTGCAAGTTAGGGTTTTCATCATCTATATTTTGAATTACTTAAATTTTGGTTTATGCAGAATTTTTCATACTATATTTAGCCGCATTCAATTCGAATGACTATAATTCATTCCCTTTTTTTGACCTGTGAGTGTTAGAAAACGTCTCGTACCAAGGGGATTTGAGGAAATCCTTGGCCATCATTTTGCAAATGAATGGCACGTGGCATCCAGACTTTTCGACATTTTTGCTTCACCTAAAATTAGACAGCTGGACCCCTGGAGTGCCAAAACTTGGCATGAGAGGACACTTAAGTGCCAAAAGTTACGAAAGATACACTTAAGTGCCAAGATCGGAGCAAAAATGATTAGTTAAGTGCCAATGGTGAGAAAATCCAGCCAAAATGCTGACATGGCACTTTTTCGGCGAGCGGGGGTTGAAACGACATCGTTTTGGGTGCTGACATAGCCAAATAAGCCCAAAACGACGTTGTTTTGAGTGCCGATGTGGCTAGATCAGTCCAAAACAATGCCGTTTTGTCCAAAGTTTAATTTTTAATATAAATATTAATTAAATAATATTAAAAATGAAATAAAAAAAAAAAGAGGCGACAGCCCCTCTTGTGGCCGCCGCCCCATTGCTGGTGGGGCGGCGGCGATGAACGGCAAGGGTCAGACGGCCCTCACCAGATGCTGGGAGAGGGCGGCGACCCTCTCCCAGATCTAAGTGAGGGTCGGCCACCCTCGCCCCGGCTTGGGCGAGGGTCACTACCAGTCCTCGCCTAGTGCCATTGAGTTTCTAGCAACGCTGGGCGAGGGCCGTCGGCGCCAAGGAGAGGGCTGGCGACCCTTGCCCAGGTCGGGGTGAGGGCGGTCCACCCTCACCCAGATTTGGGAGAGGGTCGCCGCCCTCTCCCGGCGTCTAGCGAGGGTCGCCGCCCTCTCCCGGCATCTAGCGAGGGTCACCGCCCTCTCCCGGCATCTAGCGAGGGTCACCGCCCTCTCCCGGCGTCTAGCGAGGGTCGCCAATGCACGCCCAGGGTTGGTGACCCTCGCCGGGCACTAGGAGAGGGCGATGACCCTTTCCTAGATCTGGGCGAGGGTCACCGACCCTTGCACAGGCGCCGGCGACCCTCACCCAACGCCGCTGTAGGGTCGGTGAGGGTCGCCTACCCGCACCTAAGCGTCGGCGACCCTCGCCATCCGTCGCCATTGCCCCACCGGCGATGGGGCGGCGGCCACTGGTGTGAGACGCCGTCGCCTCTTTTTTTTTTTTTTTAATTTCGCTTTTAATATTATTTAATTAACATTTACATTAAAAAATAAAACTTTGGCTAAAACGGCGTTGTTTTGGGCTGATCTAGCCATATCAGCACTCAAAACGACATCGTTTTGGGCTATTTGGCCATGTGAGCACCCAAAACGACTACGTTTCATCCTAACTCGGCCAAAAAAAGTATCACGTCAGCATTTTGGCCGAATTTTCTCACTGTTGGCACTTTATTAATCCTTTTTCTCCGATCTTAGCACTTAAGTGTATATTTCGTAACTTTTGGCACTTCAATGTCTCATCGTATAAAGTTTTGGGACTTGGGCTGTACTTTTGTGGCCCCTTAATATTGTATAGCCACAACTTTCCAATACGCATGGATTTTCCCACCATGTAGGAGAGATTTTCGGAGAAATTCATGATAATTAGTTGGATTGACCACAAAGGACAAATGCCAGCCGGTTTGCCCAAAAGTGCTCTAGTGACTTCTAAATCGAATAGGAGTTTACTCAATGATAACGATTTCGCTTATATAACGAAAATGTTCTATTGTTTTCACCAAAAAAAATTGTATGAGTAACTGGTCGGACAGGTTATAACTTATCAATTAAGAGAGTTTCTCTACTCTACTCCAGAAGTTTGACTGCAATTAGAAATTTACAACAATGCATGTTGAGTTATTCCAATGTGTTAAGAGTTTGCTCTATTTCATAAGTGTGAATGGATTGTTTCGTGCTAGCCATTTTGTCAATTTTCTTTTTTAATTTTAATGTCATCCGTTTGGAATTCTCGGATGAGCTCGTTGAGCATACTTATCAAAGTTTCGATTTCCTGACTCCTATATGAAATTATCAACTACAATTGGAAAGAATCACCAAATTATGTCTGACTAAAGTAGATACCCTCATTTGAGTTATACCAACATTTAATTATTCTTTACTTGCTACTTTTTTATTGATTTACCAGTGGTTATCAACAAAGCCAAATAGTGTGATTCACCAACTTTTATCTCATTAAATCACTACCTAATTAAGTTAACAACTCTCATTTGAATTATTTATTATATATGCTTTTTTTCTTTTACTTTGCCTACTCTTCTTATCTTTTATAAACTTTAACTTGTATTGCTTAACAACGCCATAAATTCACTAATTTTTTTTTGAAATCACCTATTTTAACTAGAGTGACTTAGAAACTTTTCTCTAATTAACTCATAAATTTAGGGAGGCCAACTCTCATTTGAAATACTTAACAAGACATATTTTCTGTCAATTACCAACTTTTTTTTTATCTTTCACCAACTGTTATTTACCTTCCTCAGCCACGATTTAAATATTATCAACTCTCATATGAAATTCCTAACTTTAACTTAAGTGATTATCAATTTTTCTCTGGTTAACTCATCAACAACTTTTTGGTTACTAACTCATTCGAGTTTGTTACCAACATTTAGTTTTTTAAAATTACCAACTCTCATTTGGTAAGTCATCAAATAAAGGGTAATAATTTCATGTAATAATGGGTGTATATAAGGTGTTGTAAGAAAATAAAATAAAGGTTGGTAAACAAAAAAAAAAAGTTCTTCTGTATATAAGGGAAGTTGATAATTTTTCTTAGAAAAAAATTAGCATTGCTAACTAACTCAAATAAGAGTCAGTAATGCAAACTTATTTGGTAACTTACATGGCCAAAAGGGTTAGTAAGTGAGATAAATAATATTATGAAAAAACTACTTTATCGTGACAAAAAAATTTGATAACGAAGAGGTCTCACCACTCAAATCGGTGGCGGAAAATTGGTCTCCAAAGGTTAGTCAGCATGGCCTTTATGGACCAAATTTTGAATTTGGTCCCCAAAGGCTGTCTCTAGCGACCAAATTTTATGGTAGCCAAAGAGATCTAGGAAGTTCTTCTCCGTCCTTTTCCGCGACAAAAAATATCATAGATCCTCTTCTGACGACCAAAATAGTGGCTAGAAGTGGAATTTTCTGTAACTACTAGCAACTGAAAGTTCGCCAGAAGTGGAATTTAGTGCTGGCTGCTAGAAGCTGCAGAAACAGATTGATAGAGTGCTTCTATCAAACATATACAATAATAATGAGAAGATACTAGATAGCACATAAATATATAGTGGTTCGATTACAAACGAGCCTACATTTACTCTCCACAACAAACAGCCTCAATATCAGCTGGAATGCACTAGTAATCTCAAGAGATTTTACAATCCAACAAGTATTGTTTCTATCACATGATAGATCACCCTATCAGAAGAAAAGTAATGCTATTACACTTATACACTTCTCTTCTCACAGATTACAAAGCAACAAGAACTCTACAACAGAGAGAATATCAAATAGAGAATAGCATAGTTTGCTTGACACAAAAAGAAGTTGATAATACCAGAGTAGGCTTTCCATCCAACCCTTTCCTATTGCTTTGATCCTCTTTATATAGACGTTCTTCATCCAATCTACTCATTGGAGATCCGTCTAAAGAGTTGAGAGCCACTGGGAGTTGATAGAAGTAATCACCATGCAATCAGCAGGGTTTGGTGGAAATTCCCTATGAGACTTTGATGATCACCAAACTATCCCTATTACTAATAGTTACAATGATGAATGCAAGTAGTGAAACAAATTATCACTGTCAATGATGAGTTTATAGTAAAGATGAGATACTAGTCCTGAATTTTAGGTGAACAAGTACCAAAGATGGCAACTTGGAAGGACCAGTCGAGATAATAATCTTGGAAGTCCTCAGTACTGATGATCATTAATCCTAACATCATGGGTCTTAAGTTGGTATCATCACTAAAGATGGTCAGCTTGGTCACTCATAATTTGCATTGGTGATAGTGTGCGATAAATTGTGGTAGTGATATATCAGCTCTGATGATAGTGAGATACACAATAAAAGAAGACTATTGATGGCTTAGAATATAGCCATAGAAAAGCATATGCCAATTTTCAAAGACAAAATTGCAGTTAGTAACCATTTTGAGTTATCTTCTTTGATTAGGGAAGCGACTATAGGAGCAATCATGATGATTGCCAAACTCTCTCAAACGGCTAGCTAGCTGTCCTTGAAGATTTCCAATGGATCTATTGAAGGCCTCATTTTTAAGAAGTAGCGATGTTGTGAAAAGAGGGCTAAGGATTGATATATACCTAAACTACTGATATTGTCTCTTGAGCTAGAAATTATCATTGATCTTGATCTATAAACCTCACTGTATTGGTTTTAGCATTGTAATAGCTTATAATAACGTGTACAAGAGTAAGTACAGTGTTTTTGTATCCCAATAGTGTGATTTATCAAGTGAAGGGAACTACACTAGCTAATTGTAACCTGCACTACTATTTTCTAGTGGAATCGAGGCATTGTTAAGGTTGTTAGTCTAAAAGTAGATGTAAACTTAGCCAAAAGTTGAACTACTATATATCGATATGTGATCTATCTATTCTACTTTGATTTGCTTATTAGCATCTCACATATTGGCTTGTTCTCAACATTATCTTGAGTGTTGATTGTTTGATATTCCACAAAAGTTTTAATAAATTACTACTCAACCTATTCAACCCCTTTTTAGGTTGAATTGTTAGCCCCAACAATTGGTATCAGAGTTTCATTACTTATTTATTAAATTGCATTACTTCTAAGCATACAGATTTGTTTATATGGCTAACCTTGGCAATTTTCTTGCTCCCGATTCACATGCTCCTAATAAGCCACCTTATTTTGATGGGACAAATTATGGATAGTGGAAGTAGTGCATGCAAGCTTATATAGAAGGAATTGATTTTCAAATATGGGAAGTCATTGAAAATGAACCTCCTACTTCAGCTCGAGCACATGCTCAACTAGCTTGGCCTGCTCAACAAGAAGGACAAATTGCTCATCCTACTGTTGCAATACCTGCTGCGTTGGATGCAACTCAACTAGAATAAACTCATAGGAGACAAGCTCTTAATGCTAAAGTAAGGCATCTGCTCTACTGCTCTCTCACCTCCTTTGAGTTTAATAGAATTTCTTCATGTTTTATAGCTAAAGAAATTTGGGATCGACTCCAAGTAACATTTGAAGGAACTCATCGTATGCAAAAAACTAAGTTGAACGTCCTCAAGAAACTATGAATTGTTCAAAATGAAGTTTGATGAGAGTGTCATTGAAATGTTCACCTTTTCATTACCATTTGTCGTGGAAATTAATATGGTGAATAAGCTTCTAAGGTCACTACCAAAGGAGTGGAGTCAAATGAAAACTTCTGTCCATGAGGCCATGAGGATTCAATCTATCTCCATGGATGAGCTTATCAAAACTCTAATTTTATACAAGGTCGATCACCAAAATGAGGATTCAAGCTTAGAAGCTAAAAAATTCATTACTTTGACAACTAACCAATGTGATGTAGGTGACTCGGCAACATCCAATGATGACGATGACGACGTGGCTCTCTTCACAAGATGGTTCAAAAACCTGATGAGAAAAGGAAATAACTACAAAGGAAAGAGGCTAGAAAAATAGCCAGAAGATAAGAAGCACTCAAAGCTAAAGATCAATTAAAATCAAAAGATGTCGTTTGCTACAAATATTTAAAATTAAGACCCATCAAGCCTGATTATCCGCTTCAGAAGGAGAGCAGAGGAAAGTTTGAAAAGAAGAGTGTGCACTCAAAGCTGAAACTTGGAGTGATGTTGAGTGCAAATCAACTTGTTGAAGACAAAGTTCACTCTCTCAAGAAATAAATCTCAATTGTTTGTCCAAAACTTTCTGTTTATTTAAAAACACTTGAGCACATCCTTTCGATTCAAATCCCTTATTACAACAAATCCAGTTTAGGACATAAGGGAGATGAAGAAGAAAGCATTCCCTTTCCAAAAACAAACAAAAAAAATTACAAAGAAAGCCTGTATTCCCATTCAAATTTAAACATCATTTTGAAAAATATTTTATTAGACCAACTAGGAGAAAGTTCCTTGATTGTTCCAATTGCAATGGTGATGGTCATTCAAAACATGAGTGTGCAAATCAAAAAGCTAAGTCAAAGAAGGTGAATTGGCAGTTCAGATATAGTAAGAGTGGCGGACCCAAGTTTGTGTGGGTACCAAATAAGAAATAAACTTGCTTTTTTATCTAAGGAAAGAAGTCAACCAAATGGTATCTGAACAACGGATGCCAACTACATATGACTGGAGATGCCGATACCTTTCTACACCTAAACCCAGTTGATGGTGGATCTGTTACCTTTTGAGGAAAAGACAAAGGAAGAATGGTTGGTAGAGGCACCATTAAAGTGGGAGAACTAATCATTGATGATTGCTTCAGTCAAGGGATTGAGACAGAACTTGATAAATATCAGTCGGCTTTGTCACAAAGGTTATGATATCAACTTCAAAGATAGCATCTGCATAGGTAGAAGGCAAAGACCAATCAAAAACCTTCTAAGGAGAAATGTATGGAACTATCTATCTATTGAACAATGACAGTGAAACTACTCACTGCTTATTTTCCATAAAAGAAAATTGAGAGATGTCGCATAGAAAGCTTGGTCACATTGTGAGTTCAAAGAAGGACTTTTTGGTATACCTTACTTCTTTTTTTCATTTTTAAGGATATCAATTATCAATAACAATAACTCAATCAAAGAAAATCTCTAAACTAACTTCAAAGGAGATATTAAGAGGCCTTCCAAAAATGAGGGGTTATAAGAATGAAATATGTAATGCATGTTCGTCAGGTAAGCAAGTAAGAAATTCTTTCAAATATATAAATAATGTTGCTGCTTATCAAGTACTGTAGCTACTTCATATGGATCTCTTTGGACCTATAAGGAATACCGGTCTTGGGGAAGCAAATATTACCTAGTGTTTGTAGATGATTATTCCAAATTCACTTAGGTTATGTTCTTGGCTCGTAAAGATGAATAATAAAAATCTTTTGTGAAATCTATACGAAAGGATCTAGAACAAGAAAGGCTATAGCATCACAAGCATTAGGACAAATCATAATGGAGAATTAGAAAACAAGAACTTTGCCGATTATCACTAGAAGAATGGAATCGAGCATAATATCTCAACTCCATACACTCTACAACGGAATGGTGTTGTGACGTCTTGAAATTTGAGCCATTTAAGAGATGAATGAATGTAAATTTCGTCAATGCATTGTTGGTTGATCTCACTCGAAACTAATCATTCTCGAGATACTGACCTTGAGGGGGAAAGGCTAATGAGGATAGAACTCGCGCGACTAAAGAACTTGACCTGGGAAAAGGACTCGACCATGAGACTTGCGTGAGGACGATCCTATAGATATGCAAGCCGATTTCAAGGATGACTAGAAGTCGATTTGCGAACAGAACATAATGGGATGACGGGTGATTCCGTTTACTGTTAATGAGCCCGCGAACGACCCTATGTCGATCCTTGGTAATCATGTACTTTGAAATAAGAATCTATCCTTCGCAAGTTCATGTAGTCAAGGGCATTCATGTGTCGAGAAGTCTTGAACGTGATTTAGCACGAGTCAGTTACGCGTGAATCCTCGCAGCCGCCTATCAGTCTGAGTTGTACCAAAATGGCATTTGGGCAAAATTGACAAGGCATGAGAATTCAGTATTGGACTTTGAATTTTCGAGAACATCCGGGATGGACTTTTAGACGATACTTCTTTGACAGTCGACAGTGTCAGTTAAGCCGAGTTTTTGGGAAAAGGATTTTCGGACCGAGGAAACGAGCCTAAAAGGACGTGGGCCGGGCAAGGTTAGTGTGGGACTCATGCCCAAGGTGGGACGGCCACCATGGTAGGCCCGAGACAAGCAAGTGAGACTGTTGGACCAAACCGACCATTTACCCTTCTAAGCCCATTGTCTAAACTTGAGCCGATTCGAGCCCAACAAATTCCCAAGCCCGTTCCTATTCGTCTTCTAGCTCGTTTCTTAGACCGGCCCTTCATTTTCAGCCAAACGGCAGTTTGGGAAATGTGCAAGGTGGAAATGACCATTTTGCCCCAAGATATTTTGAAGAAAGGACAAAAGAAAAGAGAGAAGATGATGTCATGTTGCATGGGGAGTTGAAGCTTCATTTAATGGCCTTAATGGGGCTTGTCTAGCAGCCCTCACTTCACTCTCTCTCTCCCCTTCAGCCTCTCAAAACCGCACACCATCTCTCCCTTGTTTCCCTTCCTTTCTACTGCTTCTACTTTTGACCTTCCTCTAAAAATCAAGTTGTTCATGGCTTTCCTATGTTGATCACCGCTTGTGCCACCCACCACCATGCTCAGGAGGCCAAAATCGTATGCCTCATGTCAACCGATCAGCGGAAGGAGCCGCCGGCCGACCCGCCAACCGGCTAGAAGTTCCTACTCCCCAACCCACCTCTTGCAGCTCTGGTCCGTCTGTTTTTGCTATTTTCCGTCCGTTCCAACCTAACCACTGCCCATCCCAGCCACCAACCGTTCCCCCTCGACCCCAGGTGCTGCCGGTCGCCAGACAACCGCTTGCCGGAGCTCCGGTTAGCCACTTTTTTCTCATACAATGCAATTTTCCAGCTTACAATGAGAGAGCAAAGGTTGTTGCTGCTGTTTTGAGCTTAGGCCCGTCTTGGAGTATTGTGGATGAGGTCCCCGGGTGTCATCTTCGTCACCGCCGCCGCGTCCATGTCGTTGGCCCACTTAACAGGTGAGTTTAGCCCCTAATCCTTTGTTAGTGCCTAAACTTGCTTAGGGTTGGGTTAATTAGTGGTAATGTTTGTTTAGGAAGTTTAATTAAGTTGTTTTAGCCCTAAGATGGGTGGTTAGATAGATGGTTAAGATTAACTTATCTTAATTTTGCTTAATTGTTCTAATTTGTGATTAATTGTATTTTGTGGTTAATTAAGCATGTTTAGCTTAATTGTTTGATTAATTATTTTAATTAATGATTTGCTTAATTTCTGAATTTAATGTTTTAATTATTGAATTATGAAATTACACTGTTCATAGTGCGCTGTTCACGATTACTGTTCATGGCACTGTTAATCCGGAAGTGAAATTGTGCATAATTTCATGTGTCTTGATTTTATGAGGTGAATTGGACATGTCATTGCATGAACATCTGCATGAATCGTATGATTTTCACAAAAGGGAAAAAGTGATTTGTTTGAGGGACACCGGAAATGGACCATTTTTATGAGAAATGATTTGAGGTTTTATATGCAAGCATGTGTGCATTGGCTAATGGTCAAAGATAATAAGTGGATTGTGATGGTATGCTTGCGTGATCACTAAGTTGAACCCGCTGTCTTGGGAGAGTATCCTTTGATGTCCTTTGGAAACGCCGTCTTCGGAGAGAATCCCTTAATGTCCTTTGGAAATGCCAACTTGGGAGAGTATCCCTTGAAGTCGCCGCGCCTCAAGGGGGAGGGCGATGCCTAGCTATGCCAATAGACACCAGCGGGGTTCGATTGTAGCCATGTGGGGCAGTAATAATTGGAACACGTGTTGATGCAAGAGCGTTTGAGAAACATCGCATCGTTGGTTCCGATTATGCATGAGGTGATCACATTAACTATGGCATGCACGCATGAATTTATAATGTGCAGGGTGTGGTAATGGCCAGGTCAGATCGCTTGTGACGCGACTGGCATGTGATTGATGAACTGCATCATCTAACAGCCATGTGCCTTGCGTGTATTGTGTTGAGATACGTGAAAAGTATGGCATACTAGGTAAGGTTGCATGCGAACTGATTTTATGATTGTTGGTTGACCATGTCTGTTGTTGATTGCTGATTGTTGGTTGTTTGTTGTTGGGTTATGTGGGGGTGGTTCTGGAGAGATACCCCGGGTTGAGTTCGTGTACTAACCGGGGCTTAGGGGGAGAACTCGCTGAGATTTTATCTCACTAGTTATTGTATAACCACTTTCAGGCCCTTAGAATGACGCACCAACCAGTGCGATTTGGGGTTTCTCAAGATTGGGAGACCATCGTGACACCCCACTAGTTCCCGGGTCGGGTGCACTTGTACGAGAAATACGTCTCCACCATCTAGGTGTATGAGGGACCGGGGCAATGGATACCCCATCGATTCCTAGCGTGGTACATCCGGGAGGACAATTTGCTGATCAATCCTCTGTGAGGTTTTGATGGACTGCCCGGTAGGGGCCCTGAAGACGCCGACTGGGATCCCATGGAGCTGGACCCTCTATAGTGGAGAATCTTGCCCTCGCTCCTCCAATGATCAACCTGAACGCCACCGACTATGACCCGGCGGAGCTTGAGTCCGATGGGTCTAAGTGATGATGGTTCAGAACCTGAGGATTCTTTTTGTATAGATGGATCAGCCGAGCCTAGTTTCTTTTTGGTCTGGCTTAGTAGATGGATCGGCCCCCTTTGTTGGGCTTGTAAATCGAAAAATGATCATCCGTTGGTTAATCCAGTAAGAATGTATAAATGAGTAGTTGATGTTTCTGCTGTTCATCTCTCTATCCCTGTTTGATTGTTTTATTGTTTGTTTGGACTGTGGATGGTTCGTCTTCCGCTTGCACTTAATGAAAAATTAAAATGAATGGTCGTCGACGAGTCCTGGGACATTACTTTCAATAGACCATGGTAAGGGGTTGTCGCGTGCTCGGGGTTCGGGACGTGATAGGTGTAGTCGAAAGGAAAAATAATAGTTTGCAAGACATGACAAGAACAACAATGATTGCAAGTAGCATTCCTACTTACTTTCGGGCTGAAGTAATCGCAACATCATATTATATAAGCAAATACTACCTAGTGTTTGTAGATGATTATTCCAGATTCACCTAGAAAATGTTCATGGCTCATCAAGATGAATAATAAAAATCTTTCGTGAAATCTATATGAAAGGATCTACAACAAGAAAGGCCATAGCATCGCAAGCATCAGGACTGATCATAATGGAGAATTTGAAAACAAGAACTTTGCCGATTATCACGAGAAGAATGGAATTGAGCATAATATCTCAACTCCATACACTCTACAATGGAATGGTGTAGTCGAAAGGAAAAACAAAAGTTTGCAAAGCATGACAAGAACAATGATGTTTGCAAGGCACTCCTGCTTACTTTCGGGCTGAAGTAATCACAACATCATATTATATCATCAATAGAGTGTTTTTGCATCCATTATTGGATAAAACACCTTATGATCTTTTCAGAGGGAGAAAGTCAAACAAATCTTTCATACTTTTGGCAACAAATGTTATATTATGAAAAATTTAGACAACAATATTGGTAAGTTTGAAACAAGATCAAATTAAGGTATGTTTCTTAGCTAATTTACTATTAGCAAGGTACATCGTGTACTTAATAAAGTTTTGCAAGAAGTAGAAGAGTCCATCAATGTCAAGTTCAACGACAATTTGATGGGAATTCAAAGTCTTGACGAAGATGATGAACCATTAACAATGTAGATTGTACAAACTCCTCAAAATCAACAATCCAAGTTATAAGAAGTCAAACTTGAAATTCCTAATGACCAGAGATTCCAAGCAAATCACCCCATAGAACAAATTATATGAGAAGGTGCACAAACCTTCCTCTTTTCGACAACTCGTGAACTTACTTCCATTAATATTTGAAGTCAAACCAAAGGGAATTGAAGAAGCCATCAAATATGAAAATTGGATTGAAGCCATGTAAGAGAAACTTCACCAATTCAAAGTCAATGAAGTCTAGACTTTGATTTATAGGCCACAAAATCACCTAGTCATTGGCACTAAATGGGTATTCAGAAACAAGATGGATGACAAAGGACAAGTTATTAGGAACAAAGATAGACTCATTGCAAAGAGATATTCTCAAGGAGAAGGTATTGACTATGATGAAACTTATTCACTGGTAGCAAGGTTAGCCCCCTTCTAATACATCACCACTCAACATATTTAACCCTCCTTATAGGTTGCATTTTTAGCCCCAACTAGGTTTTCCCAAAATGGAGTTTACTACTACTATAACATCAACTATTCCTCTAACCGTTTGACCAAAATTGCTAGAGCTATTCTGACTCATCTCCATCCTTTTGTGACGGTCTCTAAGCCTTGTCAATGGCTATTTTATTTCCATTCAACAGCCATCCTGAGATGAATGATTAATCATCACCTTCCAGGATTTGATAGTAGACATAGCTCCTTATCACTTGATAATAGCACATGCCTTTATTAGCGGCCTGGTGGTGCTATCCATGGTATTTCTTGTGAAATGACATGCAATTTGTTGTCTAGTGGCCACTCTTATTAGGATAACAAGACTTTACCTAGATGTTCACGTGACTGAGGTATCTCCAATTATTTATGAACACTCGTCTCATCATACTATTCTACTCTTGATAAGGTCTTCATCTTTGTAAATGTCTTTTCACTGTAGCTAAGGAGATCACTAGTACTATCACAGTCTTCTCAATATTATTTTTAGGTCATCATTAAGAATATTTGCATTATCAAGTAAAAATAAGAATAAGGATAGTTCGGAATTATCAAAACACCATGAGGAGTTTTCTCAACAATCTCTCCATTTTTCATGATCACAAAACTATCACACAAATGTTAAATAATTTAGATAATTTGAACTGAGGTTTCAAGTAAATGCAAATAATCTACTCAATAAGTTCAAATATCTTCGATAAAGAGCTCAAGAGCAGTTTGATGAAGTCTACAAATTTTGATATCAATGTCAGGAAAACATCCCTATGGAACTTGTCTTCAGTACTAATATCATCTATAATAAGTGCAGTTGGTGTGATAGTTTTGCAGATAACAATGATTTCTTGATAATCACAAAAATGAGAAACTAGATCATGACAATTAGGAGAAAAAGTGCCAACTGAGTAATAATTCATGGTGACTTGGAGGTACCATAGTTGAGCTAGTGTTCTTGTAGGTCTTTGGGTAACGTTAAAAGGATCATTGATCTTGTTATCGTCTGTCATTTTATCAATACCTTCATTGAAAATTGTCAACTGACTCATTAACAATTTGAACATGTTGATAATGAGTTCCGAATTGTGTTGATGACAATGTGCCAATGATGTTGGTGAGGTATTCATCTAAACATGACTGTTAATGGGATAGAAAATGAGCCATTACAAGACTAGATTCCACAACTAAAAACCCTAGAAAGAAATTAGAAAAGCAATTGATAGACTTCCATATTAGTAAGATGACAGCTATGTAGACTCTATCTTAGAAAACCTACTAATGTTAGAGGAAACAATTGTATGGGAAATCCCGATTCTAGAAAGGTTCTCCACCTACTCTCAAATAGCTAACTTGATCTCCTTTAAGGTTTCCAATTGGTGAATTGAAAGACTTCTATAAAAGAGGATCTGCAAAGCCTAAAAGAGGAGGGACGAGAAAAATACTAAGGCTACATTTGGTGGTCAGAATAAATTTGGGATAAGATAAAATTAATTGGATATAAGGGGGACATGGGCTAGATAAAATTATCCCATGAAAGAGGTGGGATAAAGGTAGATAGGATTTCTAATTTTATAATAGGAAAGTTATTTTTCTCTAAAATAAAATTTTTAAATTAACAAATCTAAAATTATATTTCAATATAAATAACATTTGAATTCTAATATAAAAAATTCAAAATAACAAAAATAGTAATTTGGTTTTTTAATTTAATCTTATTTTTATTTATATATTTGAATTTAATTCTATCTTATAATATAAATTCAATATAAAAATACATATTTATTATATATTTTTGGTGTTTTAATATTTTAGCTATATTAGTACAGTTTTCTATTTAATAATATTTTATTAGAGAATGATGGAAGGGGAAGAGAGAAATAAAAAAGAAATTAATTAAAAGAGGGTAAAATAAAATAAATAATAATAATGTAGACAAGAATGTCACGAGAAATTTTTATCATGTCCGTTTGTAAAATTTGTGATTTATTTATATTAATATGCCGTTTATACCAAATAATATAATTGATATAATGTGAATATATCCGACTTTATTACTACAATTACCAAACAATAGATAGGATATAGCAAAATTCCCTAGATTTAATATCCAATCCTATCTATTCAAATCTTGGGTAGAAATCTAGATAATCAAATGTAGCCTAAAAATACTATAATTGCACTATACTTAAGAAATCGTCAGTGGTCTTCATTTTATATCTTTGTGTAAAGGTTTTACTCTACATTGTAATTGCAAATAGTCAAGTGTACAAACGTCATAGCAATCCTTGTGTCATGATAGTGTAATCTATGGTATGTAAAAGAAAAAGACTTGCTAGTTGTAACTTGCATTGCGTCATGCATTAAGTTCCTTTCTTTTGATTCAACAATCTTATCAATTCTATTTTCTATATCAAAGACATACTTCCAGTTATTTTCTTACCAATCCTAACCCCAAAAACTTAATAACAATTTCTTACTGTACTCTCCACAAATTTTGACCAAAATCCAACGATTAACAAATATGCCATCGTCAATTCATGAAATTGCATGCTAAATTTTTTTTGCTGCCAAGGAAGAGAGCTTTGTCGTTTTCTTGAAAAAATTTTGCACGTCCCTCCTCTTTCTTGCTCTTGGCCAAGAGGGCTTATTTATAACCTCCGTTAGGTTGAGTTTGAATTATGATCTAGGGTTATCCAATAAGGCTATGTTTGACGGTTAAGATAAAATTTTGTATAGGATAAAATTTATCATATTGTGCGTTTGGTACATGCTCAAATCAGGATTAAGCTAGATATAAAGGGAATATAAGCCAGATAATATTATCCCATAAGGAAAGTGGGATAAAGGTGGATATAATTTCATAATATGAAATTTATTTTTCTAAAAAAAAAAAAAACTTCTTAAATTAAAAATCTAAAATTATATTTCAATATTAATGATGTTTGAACTCTAAAATAATAAATTCAAAATAACAAAAAATTAAATTTAAGTTTTTTAATTTAATCTTATTTGCATTTATATATTCGAATTTAATTCTATCTTATAGTATAAATTCAATATGAAAATATATATGTATTACATATTGCAGGTGTTTTACTATTTTAGGTATATTAGTCCAATTTTCTATTTAATTATTAGAGAATAATGGAAGGGGAAGAAAGAAATAAAAAAAGAAATTAATTTAAAAGAGAGTAAAATCAAATAAAAAAAATAAAAATAAAGTAGTAAGAGTGTCACAAGAGATTTTTACCATCTCCGTTTGTAAAATTTTTGGTTCATTTATATTAATATGCTGTTTATACCAAACAATATATATAATATGATATAAATATATTTGCTTGTATTATGACAATGACCAAATAGTTGATAGGATATAGCAAACTCCCATGGATTTTATATCCTATCATTTTCAATCTAATCCTGATTAGAAATCCGAATGACCAGCATAGCATAAAAGTTTGATTGGATTTGAGAACCACTTGAAGGCTCAATCGGTTTTGGTCATTACCTCTTCCACGGATTAAATTGATTAAATCATGTTTAAAATGGCACAAATAGGATAAAATATCCTTCAAATGACCACCCTCCCTTCTTTTAGACAAAGCATGGATTTGAAATGATTTAAAGATAGAATGAATAGAATTTAGTGGATCATCATTGCATCGAGTAACCACTAGAGATCAAACCTCATTAACAAGGAGTTGAGTGTGGAGTTTAAGCTCCTCTTATGGATATGGTTGGCCATAGCTCTCAATTGCGCCACGTGATAATCCATGGTAACATCGTGTTAAGACCATGTGACTTGCATGATTCAAATAAAATGCGAATATGAATCATGCTAGTGGTATTTTTGTTATGGGCTAAGGCCGATCCCTAATTTTCTTAAGCATTAAATGACTCAATAGGTCATCAAAATCTAGATGCCAACATCGATCATTTATATAGACATATTTAATTGTACTATTAGAGACTCTGGCTAGGAGGAAGGAGCCATTTGAGTCACTAAAAGCTTTTGCCAAAATCAAAATTGCCTAGACAATCATTTCTTCTAACATCAGCAGGTTTCCCAAAATGGAGTCTACTACAGCTATGACTTTGCTAATTCTTTAACTATTTCCATCAAAAAGCTATCAGTTGCTTTTTCATCTTTTCCCAATTTTGCTGCTTTGAATTCTCAACTAGCAAGGTACCATCTAGTAACATGCCAAAAAGTGCTTGATTCTGTTATTTTGTTCCCCGAAACAAAAAAAGAACAAAAATCCATTTAGTAATTGTTGACACTCAAAAATACCCCTGTTATCATGTGCTAGTTACGAGGGCATATAAAAGAACAATACATTCGTTTTGCTATAAAACCCGGAATTGCTGGCATTCTTAAAGGGATTTGAAGATGGAATAGGAATCCAAATGAATATAACAGAGTCGATGGCAAGATGTTTAGTTGCCATGTGTCAAGCTGAGGGTATGATGAGCTAGACTTGGATTTTAAGTTGAATTGACATTAAAAACTAGGTAGAAATAACTATTATGGATAAGGCACGAGAAAGTAGAAAAAGGGTTATTTGCTTGACGAGCAAGTAGTGCAAGCATCATTGACAGGGTAGAAGATGATTATATATGGACAAGGTAGTCAATGAAAAGGAAAACATGAGAAAATCAAGAGTGCTGCTCAAGGAAAGCAATTGACCTAGCTGCATTATAAATACCATAAGTCACACTACTAAAAGTCCTCCCAAACATCACAACAACTATCTTTATGTTTATCTTTACTTTATTGCACTTTAGCTATAGCTTTCAAATTCCCATCGTTGATTAAATTCTGGCATGTTTCTTTATTTGGTGCGGCATTGTCAATTAGATTCTGCTGTTGTTCCACAAGCTTAGTGTCGTTGATTGAATTATGAGGTTGGGTTCCATCCATGGGTGTTGTTGAATAAATTCCAGCTATACGCTTAGTTGAGCTATGTCGTTGATTAAATTCAGGCATAGTTTGAGTTTGAAATATCAGATTGTACATACATTGGGAATAAAAGCTACAATTGCATTTGACATTCTCTGTCCATACTCAGGACAAGGCCTGAATTCCTTATAATAGAACTAAAAGGCGCCATTCGGTTAAAGATTTTTCACGGGAACCTAAACTGGTGAATCATCTTTTTGACATGCTTGGTGGGACCCATTGTGTTGAGTTGAGAGTGTCATACCACGAACCCAAAGTAGAACCAACCTAAATAGTGCTATGGACAAACAAGCTTCATTAAGACAATACATGCGAGGAGTCATCCTCAGCCCGTCTTCCTCGTGACAAAGCTACAAACCAAGTCCAAGAAGAAGGCGTTGATATTCTAAGGCAACGCATGGATGAGCAAAGGCATCTAGACCTCACATTAATAATGATTGTTACTATGAGGCAAACAGTTGAAGAAGCTCAAAATAGGTTTGCTGATCACATGGTGAAACGTATGACTGATGTGGTCAAACCCTTAATTATTAATACCTATCATGAGTGTACTCAGGGTCAACATGGAACTTCAACAAGCCTAGTTCAACCACAATAGGGCAAACTCTTGCTGCAACCAGGTACGTTCTTGTAGCACATGTATATCCAATTATATCAAGTAATGCAACATAGAATATACCAATTTAGCCAATTGTCAAGATCTTAGAAAGGGGAGAAATTCTTGCACCTGTGCAAACTGATGGGTTAGTTAATACTAATGTACCTATAAATACTTACCAGTCTCCTGCCATGTCCATTCCATCATCAACTTAACAGCCCATACAGTCGCTTCATCATCTCTTAAACGAAGATACCATTTATGGAAATCTTCTTCAAATGAAGGGAATCCACAAAAATGGAAGGAGGCCGAAGACCAAATATCTAAAAATGGTGATGTTGAAAGGCTAAGGTCTCACCTTGTTTAGTTGGAAAATGAGTTCTGAGAGGGGAAGGAATTCCAGCACAATCCTTAAAGCTGGGACCTTGAAGAAAGTACCTCTTACTTCCTCGACCTCAATCAATAGGTCAAAGCGACAGTCGTTGGCATATTCTCATGACTGAAGAGTGATGAAACTATTGACCTAGTTCATCGAATTGTATCCGAAAGAGGTTTTTGGTGCCATTGCAAATGATGAAGCGGAGGTGTAGAAGAATTGTAAAAGAATAGACAAAGAACTGTTGGAATCCCTAAGGAGATATTGAATAGAAGACAATAGTTTAAAGATAAAAGGAAGTGATTGTCTACAATGATAAGGAACGTGTTATGATAAAAAGGGATCTGTATCAAAGAAAAGATGTCAGAAGACAGAAAAGCATGATCATCTTGGAACATTGCATGAGAGACGAGATATTCCTTTAAAAGAAATACATTCAAATTTATTCATTTTAAAATGGGGCATATGTTGACATTCAAAAATACCCCTACCATCACATGTTGGTTACGAGGGCATATAAAAAGAATAATATACTCGTTTTGCTTGTAAAACCTAGAACTATTGGCGTTCTTGAAGAGATTTGAAGATGGGTGTTAACAAGAATCCAGGTGAATATACCAGAGTCAATGGTAAGATGTTTAGTTGCCACGTGCCAAGCTCTGGATATGATGAGTTAGACTTGGATTTTAAGTTGAACTGACATTAAAAACCAGGCAAAATTAATTGTTATGGATAAGGCGTGGGAAAGTAGGAAAATGGTCATTTGCTTGATGGACAAGTAGTGTAAGCATCGTGGACAAGTCAGAAGATGGTCACATATGGATAAGGCGGTCAATGAAAAGGAAAATGTGAGAAAATCAGGAGTGTTGCTCAAGGAAAGCAACCAACCCAACTGCATTATAAATACCACAAGTCGCATAACTAAGAGTCCCCTCGAACATCACAACAACTATATTTACGTTTATCTTTACTTTATTGCATTTTAGCTATAGCTTTTGGATTCCCGTCTTTGATTAAATTCCAGCATTGTTCCACAAGCTTAGTGTCGTTGATTAAATTCTGATGTTGGGTTTTCTATTCATGAGTATTGTTGTTGATTAAATTCCAGCTATAGGTCCAATTGAGCTATGTCATTGATTAAATTTCAACATAGTATGAGTTGAAAATATAAGATTGTACATACAGGCTCGAAATAAAAGCTGCAATTGCATTTGGTATTCTCTGTCCATACACAGCACATGGCCTAAATTCTTTATAATAAAACTGAAATGTACCATTCAATCAAAGATTTTGCACAAGAACCTAAACCGACGAAACGATAACTTTTTTATTCTTAGGAATAGATTTGAAATGGAATCAATAATTTTTTTAAAAAAAAGGTTGCTTCTTTATTCCTAGAAACAACTCTAGAATCAAGCTCATTTTCTTTTTCTCTCTTCTCTGCTCTTCTTCTTCTTTTCGTCCTCTTCCTTTTCTCTTCTTCTACCTTAGTCGATCGCTGGCCTCAAGATAGCCAGTGATTGGCTAGAGAGGGCTAACTACCTCGCCTAAGGGTCACCAGCCCCCAGCATCGGCTGAGCCTCTTTGATAGCTAGGTGAGGCTCAGCCTCGCCTTGGCTAGGCAAGCTAGAGAGCCTCGTCAATAGCTGGGTGAGGCCAAGCTCGCTCAGTCGCCGGTGAGGCTCGACCTTGCCAAGTCACCGTGAGGTCGGCATCACATGGCCAAGGCGAGGCTGACCTCGTAGTGGCCTAGCAAGGTCGAGCCTCACTGACAGTTGGGTGAGCTTAGCCTCGCCAGAGTTGGGCGAGGAAGGCAAGGCCAAGCCTCGCATAGCTGCCATCAAGTCTCGGTTGACAAGGCTTGGCTTCACTAGGGCCAGCAACACTCTAGGATGGTTGTCGGCCCTCATTTAGCCAATCGCTAGCCATGGGAAGGCCAATGACTAGCTAAAAATTGAAGAAGAAAAGGAAAAAAGAAAAGAAAAAAGAGAAAAATATCGTAAAAGTATTTTAAAAAACTTTAAAAAATTCTTAGTTACAAAAGAATTTAAGGATTGTACCAAACATATTTTTATTCTAGGAATAAATTTTTTTAACAGTTACCAAAAGCCTTCAAATTCCAATAAACTCGTTTAGAGAACACAATAAAAAAGAATCATTTTTGAGCAGAAATTGTTACCAGAAACAAAATAGTTATCAACTGCACCTTAACTATTGTATATTTTACGATCTTCTTTAGAAGAACACATCATTAGCATCACCAAAGGCTTATCATTAGCACGATCTAATGCTTATTTTCAGCATGTGCTCAGTATCACTAGTCTCTTGATGTTGTCCAATGTTAATCCAAAGAACTTGACTTGCAATAGCATGACCAATGATCCTTTTGAGTATATCAGCATCCAAAGCATCACATGGACAAGAGACCAGCCCTGGTATCTCCAAGTCTCCATGAACTATTTGTCATATTGGAACTTGTTCTCTTATTGTCTAGATATTTGTCCTAGTCTTCACACGTCTTGTAAAAATCAGCGATATCATCACAATTCATCTTAATATTGACATATGCACTTCCCATATTAGATATTAGCACCAATGATAGTTTTGGAATCATCAAAATTTTAGGGGATGTTTTCCCAACGTCATATATGCACACTTAATTCTCATGAGTCGCAGATTAAGTCTTGTATTTCAGTGTACTCCCGAAAGAAATAGCAAGAGGGTTAGAAACAAACGAACTGTTTGTCCTGTAAGATAGCAGTTTACTAGATATCACACAAGAAAATTAGCACTAAACTTGTCGGGTTTTGGTCAGCACAACTAGGGCGTATGTTGTTCCAATCTTTAGAACGATTTGAGCTGTTATTTCGGCGCCTCCGGATTGCAATTTCTGCGTGCTATGTTAACTTCATTTTTGGGAGTATCAGGACTTTATTGCTCTAGTTAAAGGTGGCACAAGCTTGCATGGCAGTCTGCAATTAACTTTTTGTTTTTCATGTCATAAAGTGTTGAGTTAGATGAAAGAGAATCCATCTGACCAATGCCTTGGACCAAGTTCTTGCTTTGCTGTTAAATTCCATGTTGCAACGGAATTCATGCGACTTGATATACAGAACTATTAATTTTTCAACTCGAAAAAAGAAATAAAGTGGGAGTCTCAAATGACTCAAAATTTAAGAATCAACTTCGTTGACCGATTGCTAAAAGTTCTACTACGAAATTTGAAGAAAGGAAAAAGAACAAAAAACAAAGGAGTGTTGGAAGTATGAAAATGCTACGAAGTAGGGGTGAGCAGCATGGCCGCTTCAACTTGAGAATCGATCTGAACCGACCTTACCTTAGTGGTTCCAAGCCGGTTTTGTTGCGAGAAAAACCAATTTGGTTCTTGATTCTTACGCCATAACAGCTGATTGGACCCTGAAATCAGTTGACCAAGGAACCATACGAGCATTGAGAATGGAACTCACGACCTCCAGCTAGAAGTAGGCACACATGACCTCTGAACTTACCAGACTTTCGTAGTTTTAAGCTAAGAAAAATAGTAGATAATAGCAATTTTATGATTTTTACAAAACAAACCTAGTTCTCAGGTGGAACTAGGAAACAGCCTAGAACCGCCCAGCTGGTTCAATTCCAGTTTAGTTGTACGTGTAATAGGTTCGATTCTCAGTTGCAAATTTTCAGAACCAAAATCTATATGGTAGGTTCTAGTTCCCATCTTGAAACCGAACCACTATGTAACTTATCACCTCTATTATTGAATATCAAAATCCAAATGAAATGTGTTTCATGAGACAATGTACATGTTAAGGTGCACTTGTGATGATGTTAAGAAGTCCCACATCTTAATGTAGGGCACTTTGTATATTTTAATTGGTCATGACTCATTGGTTTAAATAATTAGAATGAAAATGAATCAGCTGGATACATTAATGGAATTTGACTCGGTCTTTCTCGTTCTGATCTCCTCAAGTTCCTGCGCGTCTTCACAATTGATATATTTTATACATCCCTTGGATCGAAAAGGAAAATGGACACTTTTTTTTAAATCAAAAAGGTAAATGGGCACTGTTTTTATATTCTTTTAATAAGGATGGTTAATTAAATAGATGCTACCAAAGGTTGCTCCACACACAAGAGGCGGCCGACGAGGCCAATATACTAGTATTTGACCGACCAAAAGGAAACACACTGGAGCATTTCTTTTGGTTATTCAAGTGCTTGCCCTTTCTTTTGAAGCCACACGATACATAAATTTGGCACTAAATGATGTTCTCTTCTAGGCTTATTTGTTTAAAGTTATCCTATAGAGCATTAGAGAGAAAGTTTTGTTATCTATTTATCCATTGGAAGTGGGAAGAGTGAGAGTGGCCACCCCCCATTCATCTCCTTAAGTGGAGCAATAATAGAAAATTTTCTGATGGGTCATAAGCAAAGCTGGGGTTGACGAAATTTTATTGCCTAATTAAGAAGAAAAGTGGCTAAATGCAGATTATCTAAAAGGTTTTGATTTGTCAGCCGCAGACACCAGTCATGGCTAAGGAGGGCATCGTGAGTGTGATCATGACACAGAAAAGAGCAGCATGTCTATCTCATCGTCCGCTGCCGATAAAACAATAGCAAAAGGTGCTTATGAGGAGTCGTTAATTATTTCAACGTGGTTTATCCCCGACCAAAACTCTTGGAGGAGCTCCCGGGTAGTCTGGATACAACAAAATAATTCTGAGATCAAATGACCAATCAATTATTAAAAGTTAGATTATCAAGGTCTTTTTTTTTGGGGACTTCATCACCCCCTAAATGACCTTTTGAGCGGGTTTACACTTATTCGAATCCTCCTCTCTATAAATTATCCTAAGTTTTCGAATGCTTGTGTGAAGATATTAATAAATTGGAGTCCCCAAAGAGCTAATTGATGACGTATGGAACATTTAATAAATCTACTTATCGCATAACTCATTGATATTAAGTCAGGGTTTCTTCAACCGAATAAGTTAATATGCTTGGACTTCAACTTCAATTTTGTGAATAGATATCCCAAATGTAGGTCTTAAGACTTTCGTTGTGCATCCCTTTAAATTAATTTTAGTCAATCGATAGTTGATTGAAGATGCTCCTTGACGTGTATAGCGTCAATATCTTAAGGAAAGACTCCCACGCAATTGGGAATAATACCAGGAAAGATGCTCATCACGGTTCAATTTGGCGAAAGAGACCTATGCTATCACCCATTAGCGTAGAATGATGATAGTATAAAAGCACTACAAAAATAATCACATTATATAAAGGCTCATATAAATCATGTCAAGATGAGCAAAAATCCACCGTCTCAATGTGGCAAGGTGTTAACCAAAAAATAAATATGGGAAGATGTTTGAAAGGAAATACAAGCTTGCGAGCCCATCGTTACGTCTATAGTTTGACATAATTTCAATTTACTTGAAAACGAGAACTTATCAAGTTATTAGCTAACAAACCGATATGGCAGTGTTTTCGTTTAGTAACGCCCTCGCACATCGGCTTAACAAATCAACAGCAGTCGTTATTTCCACCTTTTAACTAACACCCACCTTTTCCCAATAAGAAAATGGTCGATGGGAATCGCTTTTCCCTGCTTGTTCTTGGTGAAGACGAAATTATAAACAAACTGGGTCATGGCAAATTGCTCTCTTGCTGCATTAGATGGTTCGTCATCCTCCACGATTTCAGTTACCAGAAGATGACGTTACCCTCTCTCTCTCTCTTCACTTGAGCTCCAATCCAATACGAGAGGCGGCAACTATGCGCCCATGTCATACACCAAGCACACAGATTGCACGTACCCACACACACAAAATTAATCACCCTTTGTTTTCTCTCTCTCTCTCTCTCTCTCTCCTGTGATTTCGGCCCTTTGTCAGGCGGAAGCAACACCTGCTAACCAATGACGGCCAATGTCGGAGTCAGACACGACCGATCCAACTTCTTTTGACCGACTTGCAGACGTGGACTCTTTTGCTTTTCCTCGGTGTTCGCTTGCGAGGTCCCTCGGTTTCTCGGCAGTTGGTCAACATGACACGTCGATTCCACGTGAACTTCATGTGCCCCTGTGGGAGTGAAATCAGCTTAATGGGTGGAAAAATAGGTACAGAAAAAAACAATTCCCTTGATAGTTTTACAAAGGGGGCCTGTTAAAATTCATTTATTGCGTCAATCCTCGTGATTTTGTTTTGGGATAACTAGCCAAAAGAACAGGTTTTGTTTTGTATTTTTAAAGTTCATTTGCCATGATTTAGGAGACAATGTCCATGGGAGTGGAAAAAGCACCAAGACAAGAGAATGATAGATTTGCAAATTTATGTTGAAGTTATTGCCGTGTCTCCAATTAATAGCTTGTATTTAATTGCGATGCACATGTAAATTATAGTAGACAAGTCCACATTGAAGATCTAATGTGGTATTGAGCAATTAAAACATCTTAGTTTTTTGTCTCTCCTCTCTTCTATATATATGTATGTGACGCTTACGGGGACCCAGCCTCGGACCTCGTACTCTCCAATGCTACCTCCCCTATCCCTTTACTAGCAAGGCCACATGCCTACTAGCAAAATATCTTAGTTGACTCATAACCCATTGATTTAAGTTTTGAATGAATGAAGCCTCAACTAAATATATTAATGAGCTCAAACTTTAGTTGTTCTTAGGTGATCTTTCTCAAATGAAGGTATCGAGTTTTGTTGCATAACATGATATTTTTGTAACATGTATATATCTTGAGGACTTCACTACAAAATTCCAATCTTTTATATAGAAATTTTATATGGACAACAAATATAGGCGTCAAGTTTGTCTTGAGTGGCTTTTACTTTCGACTTATAACTTTTTTAAATCTTTGGGCATACCCACTTTTACCTTCTTTTAATATAAAGGACACAAAATTTTTATGGAATATAAATTTTGACATATAGATTAATGTATAATTTTCTTTTGATTTATTAGAATTCGAATAATACTTTAGATTTTGGTGGGACAGTAAAGAAATCACTTGTGACTTTTCATAGGTGGCCACGTATAAATTATTTTAAGTTTAGCTATTAAGTTTTTTAGGGTGTGTCTCTTTCATGGAAAACTTTTTCCAAAAAAATTATGTTGCTTATAAAAATAAATAAATGAAAAATATTTTCATTATTTATTAAAATAGTTAGACATATTTTGTTATTGGTAATGAAAAATATTTTTTGTTGACTAATTTTTCTAAATGATATAATTAATAATTTTTCGAAATTTTTTTTTCAAATTTAAATATTTTGTAAAACGAACGAATACTTAATTTATGTCTTCAGTTTGATGTCATGACCTAGACATTAGCTCAGCATTTCTCCTCATGAAACTCAGGACGAGCTAGAGATAGAATACATGTCTCGGTGCACCCCTCCTCGGTGGGAGCATTCTATAACGGCAGTTCCATTATGAATGCGTTGAAGTACAAACCAAAAGTGCCAAGGGCAATTTCCCCAGTCTGATGGAGTCAGAATCTCTCTACATCGGGATTGAAAGAAAGTCACGAATCCTCGGGACTAGGAATCCAATTCCTCTTCTATTGCCATTGATGATGCTCAGTACGTGCGTCAACATAGGCATGACGCGATGTAAAGATGACCATGAAAACCACCCTTATCCTCTCTCTCCCTCTCTGTGAGAAAGCCACGTGGTGGAGGAAAATAAGGAATAAAATTCGCAAAAACCTATTGTGAAATCTTATATCAAATGAGGTACAAGGGATATGAATCTTGACTTTGATATCATGTCAAAAGGATTCATACGAGAAATGATGCAACGATGAATTAAGAGTAAGATGTTGAGTTAATGAATTTCAACATCGAAATTCAAGCAATTTGTGCAGTAGAATTTATCGAATAGAAGATGAAAATAACATACGCAAAGGGACAATCTCGGTACAGCATCCCAAGTCATTAGGCACATACCGATGCCCATCAAGAGTTCATTCTTTACCCAGTGACGGAGGGAGGGGGCGCGGGGCGAGCAAGGGCCATCGGCCTCCTCTGAAAAAAAATGTTCACATAATATGAAGATATATAGGAAAAGAATAAATCTTAAGCAAATCGTGCCCCTTCCTCCCCTTCCTCTTGTAGTAATCTGTACTATGTAAATGTAATCTCATCTTTAGTTTCAAGTTCAAAATATTATAAAATTTCGTAAAAATCAATGGCGATTTACTTAAGATATATTGTAGTTATATGTTGTACTCATTGAGCGAAGAGGTAAATTAATAAGATCAGAAAGAAGAAGAAAAAATCTCTCGAATCTAATGGCAGATGCTCTTATCCACAAAGTAACTGAAATCTTTGGACTTTCTAATCTAAATATATTGTTTATTGATTTCCTTGCAGTGTATGCTCTTTTTCCTTGTTCCAAAGGGATTAAAATAGTAATAGCTAGAGCAATCTTCTTCTTCTTTTGATATCGAATCCATGTGTAATTGATCAACAAATAACGACAAAATATTTTATTTTAGTTGACAGGATCACATCGAATGAGGAACTGAAATTGCATTCGTCATGTCTGAGTAAAACTATCATTTGACGTCATATCCTCTCATATTTTTCTTATGAGTATTGACAATTATATTACAGTTTCTTTTCTTCTTAATCACCTTCGTGTAAGAAATTGATTTTTTTTTTAATTTACACTATATATTTCCTTTTATGCATGTGGCTATTTTGTTTGGATAAATTTCTTCATTCTTAAATCAATATTATCTAATATGGATGAAGCCCATACTAATGGGATACTTCAGTGGAAAATTAACGTTTTGAAAATATAAGTTTTTCATAATTATAATTAAAAGTCATCAAGCAAAGAATATTTCACTTGTCCAAGACACTCATTTAGGTCCGTAGCACATTTCTCGTAAATTTGGAGACTAAAACACGAGATGTGACACCAACCTTTAACTACTCTCAAACGCTCGAGAATTCTCGACGCACTTTAGACCCCCCCGAGGGGGGGATGATAAAGGAGTTCTTCAAGTGACAGATTAGAGGACTTTATGTGACAAAGAAATAAGAATAAACCATCCAAACCATCTCTGGGGAGATCTAACATCCCCATGGTATTCAATTTCACATAGAGATGGAATTCCAATTCAAAATTCAAATTGTGAATCCTAAAATGGAGCTAACAATCCATTAAATGCAACCGCATATATGTAGGATGTTTTCTTTTATTACCTTATATTTTATTTTTGACTTTGTAAGCAAATACTCGTATATATTGTTCAACAATTTAATGGAACTCATCTTTCTGGCTTTGCAATTCATCTTACATTACATTGTATTGGAGCTCTCTCTTCTTTTGTCTTTTCTTCAATAATATCTAGAGGGGCAAAATAGTCATTTCCACCTTCACACAATTCCCAAACTGCCCTTGCGCTGAGATGATGGGTGGACCTAAAAAACGGGCTAGGAAATGAATAGGAACAGGCTCGGGAATCGGTTGGGCTCAAATTGGCTCAAGGTTAGACAATGGGTTTGGAAAGGTTAGATGGTGGGTTTGGTCCAATAGGCTCACTTGCTTGCCTCGGGCCTACTATATGGCCGTCCTACCTTGGGCGTGAGGCCCACATCAGCCCCACCCGATCCAGGTCCTTATAGGCTCGTTTCCTCGATTCGTAAATCTCTTTTTCAAATATTCGGTTTCACTGGCAATGTTGACTGTCGAAATAGCATCGTCCAAAAATCCAAACCATCTCTGAGGAGATCTAACATCCCCATGGTATTCAATTTAACATAGAGATGGAATTCCAATTCAAAATTCAAATTGTGAATCCTAAAATGGAGCTAACAATCCATTAAATGCAACCGCATATATGTAGGATGTTTTCTTTTATTACCTTATATTTTATTTTTGACTTTGTAAGCAAATACTCGTATATATTGTTCAACAATTTAATGGAACTCATCTTTCTGGCTTTGCAATTCATCTTACATTACATTGTATTGGAGCTCTCTCTTCTTTTGTCTTTTCTTCAATAATATCTAGAGGGGCAAAATAGTCATTTCCACCTTTACACAATTCCCAAACTACCCTTGGGCTGAGATGATGGGTGGACCTAAGAAACAGGCTAGGAAATGAATAGAAACAGGCTCGAGAATCGGTTGGGCTCAAATTGGCTCAAGGTTAGACAATGGGTTTGGAAAGGTTAGATGGTGGGTTTGGTCCAATAGGCTCACTTGCTTGCCTCGGGCCTACTATATGGCTGTCCTACCTTGGGCGTGAGGCCCACATCAGCCCCACCCGGTCCAGGTCCTTATAGGCTCGTTTCCTCGATTCGTAAATCCCTTTTTCAAATATTCGGTTTCACTGGCAATGTTAACTGTCGAAGTAGCATCGTCCAAAAATCCAAACCATCTCTGGGGAGATCTAACATCCCCATGGTATTCAATTTCACATAGAGATGGAATTCCAATTCAAAATTCAAATTGTGAATCCTAAAATGGAGCTAACAATCCATTAAATGCAACCGCATATATGTAGGATGTTTTCTTTTATTACCATATATTTTATTTTTGACTTTGTAAGCAAATACTCGTATATATTGTTCAACAATTTAATGGAACTCATCTTTCTAGCTTTGCAATTCATCTTACATTATATTGTATTGGAGCTCTCTCTTCTTTTGTCTTTTCTTCAATAATATCTAGAGGGGCAAAATAGTCATTTCCACCTTTACACAATTCCCAAACTGCCCTTGGGCTGAGATGATGGGTGGACCTAAGAAACGGGCTAGGAAATGAATAGGAACAGGCTTGGGAATCGGTTGGGCTCAAATTGGCTCAAGGTTAGACAATGGGTTTGGAAAGGTTAGATGGTGGGTTTGGTCCAATAGGCTCACTTGCTTGCCTCGGGCCTACTATATGGCCGTCCTACCTTGGGCGTGAGGCCCACATCAGCCCCACCCGGTCCAGGTCCTTATAGGCTCGTTTCCTCGATTCGTAAATCCCTTTTTCAAATATTCGGTTTCACTGGCAATGTTGACTGTCGAAGTAGCATCATCCAAAAATCCAAACCATCTCTGGGGAGATCTAACATCCCCATGGTATTCAATTTAACATAGAGATGGAATTCCAATTCAAAATTCAAATTGTGAATCCTAAAATGGAGCTAACAATCCATTAAATGCAACCACATATATGTAGGATGTTTTCTTTTATTACCATATATTTTATTTTTGACTTTGTAAGCAAATACTCGTATATATTGTTCAACAATTTAATGGAACTCATCTTTCTGGCTTTGCAATTCATCTTACATTACATTGTATTGGAGCTCATACTAATGGGATACTTCAGTGGAAAATTAACGTTTTGAAAATATAAGTTTTTCATAATTATAATTAAAAGTCATCAAGCAAAGAATATTTCACTTGTCCAAGACACTCATTTAGGTCCGTACCACATTTGCTGGGTAAATTTGGAGACTAAAAATGTTAGATGTGACACCAACCTTTAACTACTCTCAAACGCTCGAGAATTCTCGGTCCGTCCTTTAGGCTCGTTTCCGAGGGGGATGATAAAGGAGTTCTTCATTCGGTTTCATTAGAGGACTTTATGTGACAAAGAAATAAGAATAAAAATCCAAACCATCTCTGGGGAGATCTAACATCCCCATGGTATTCAATTTCACATAGAGATGGAATTCCAATTCAAAATTCAAATTGTGAATCCTAAAATGGAGCTAACAATCCATTAAATGCAACCGCATATATGTAGGATGTTTTCTTTTATTACCATATATTTTATTTTTGACTTTGTAAGCAAATACTCATATATATTGTTCAACAATTTAATGGAACTCATCTTTTTGGCTTTGCAATTCATCTTACATTACATTGTATTGGAGCTCTCTCTTCTTTTGTCTTTTCTTCAATAATATCTAGAGGGGCAAGATGGTCATTTCCACCTTTGCACAATTCCCAAACTGCCCTTTGGGCTGAGATGATGGGTGGACCTAAGAAACGGGCTAGGAAATGAATAGGAACAGGCTTGGGAATCGGTTAGGCTCAAATTGGCTTAAGGTTAGACAATGGGCTTAGAAAGGTTAGATGGTGGGTTTGGTCCAATAGGCTCATTTGCTTGCCTCGGGCCTACTATATGGCCGTCCTACCTTGGGTGTGAGGCCCACATCAGCCCCACCCGGTCCAGGTCCTTATAGGCTCGTTTCCTCGTCTTTAAATCCCTTTTTCAAATATTCGGTTTCACTAGCAATGTTGACTGTCGAAGTAGCATCGTCCAAAAATCCATCCCGGACATTCCCGATAATTCGTAGTTCAATATTGGATTCTTGTGCCTTGTCAATTTTGTCCAAATGCCATTTTGGTACGTCTCGGACTAACAAGTAGCTTCGAGAATTCACGCGTAACTTACTCGTGTCAAATCACGTTCAAGACATCTCGACACATGGACGTCCTTGACTACGTGAAATTGTGGAGGATTGATTCTTATTTCAAGGTACACGATTACCAAGAATCAGCATAGGGTCATTCACGGGCTCAATAATAGTAAACGAAATCACCCGTCGTCCTATTATGCCGTGTCCGCGAATTGACTTCTAGTTGTTCTTGAAATCAGCTTACATATCCATAGGATCATCCTTACGCAAGTCTGATGGTCGAGTCGTTTTCCTAGGCCAAGTTCTTTAGTTGCATGAGCTCTGTCCATATGAGCCTTTCCCCTCAAGGTTAGTATCTTGAGAGTGATCAATTCCGAGTGAAATTAACCAACAATGTATTAACGAAATTCACGTTCATACATCTCTTAAAGGACTCAAATTTCAGGGCGTCACAATTCTTCGGCCCACGTATTGAATTCAGGTTCATACATTCCTCACTTTCCCATGTAGCTCTCTTTGTTCCGTGATGTTGCCAGATCACCTTAACTAAAGCGACAGTCTTGTTCCGAAGCACTTGCTCTTTATGGTCTTCTATTCATATCGGCCTCTCCACGTACGACACCTTGTTGTCTACGTCCAGTTCTTCAAAATTCAATACGTGAGTCTAGTCCGGTTCATACTTTCTCAACATGGACATGTGGAAAACATCATGTACTTGCACAAGCTTCGGCAACAACGGAAGACGATACGCTAAAACCCCAATCATTTCCAAAATTTCAAAGACGTACCTCAGACTCAACTTTCCTTTCTTGCCGAACCTGGAAGTACCCCTCATTGGCGATACTTTCAAAAACACATGATCGCCCACCTTAAACTCTAACGGTCTATGACATTTGTCTGCATAGCTCTTTTGATGACTCTGAGCTGTCTTTAGTCTGTCTCGGATAATCTGAACTGCATTCAAAGATTGCTATATCAACTATGGCCCCGTGATCTTTCGCTCGCCCACTTTGTTCCAATAAAGGGAAGTTCTGCAGGGTCTCCATACAAAGCCTCGAATGGTGCCATCTTAATACTATGCTGGTAGCTGTTGTTATAGGCAAACTCAACCAAGTGAAGCTACTCTTCCTAACTCCCTTTAAAATCTATGACATAGGCTCATAGCATGTCCTCAAGAGTTTGATACGTCCTTTCCGATTGACCATCCATCTAGGGATGGTATGCCATACTATACTGCAATTTCATCCCCAAAGCTGATTGTAGACTTTTCCAAAAAGTTTCCGTAAACTTAGGTTCATGGTCAGATGTGATCGTCACTAGAATTTCACGAATGCGCACGATCTAACGCACGTACAAATCTACATACCTATCCAACGTGAAATCCTTCCGTACGGCAATAAAGTGAGCTAACTTTATCAATCTGTCAACCACTACCCAAATCGAGTCATTGCCTCACTGACTCTTTGGCAGCCACATTACAAAATCCATTGTAATGTGTTCCACTTCCATTCGGGAATCTCAAGAGGTTGCAGCAGTCCACCAGGCTTACAATGTTGAGCATTTACTTGTTGGCACATCAAACACTTTGCCACGTGCTTTGCGATGTCCAACTTCATACCATTCCACTAGAAATGCTACTTCAAATTCTAATACATTTTCGTACTGCCAGGGTGGATACTATAGTTACTATGATGAACTTCTGACAAAACTGCTTCTTTAACCTCTGCATCCTTCAGAACGCATAACCGTCCTCGAAACCTCCATGTCCCATCCTTGGACACTTGAAAGTTGGCTTTTCTCTTTGCCTAATCCATCTGCAGGATCTTAAGAACTTCAAGATTTGTCACTTGGGCACTCTTTATCCTACTTTGTATCTCAAGTTCCACCCTGAGAGTGGCCATTAGACTAGCAAGATGGTCGACCTCAATTTTAAAGTCTGAGTCCCTGACTCCTTCCAAAAGAATCCATTCATGTACCACCATCTATGCAATTGACGACTTTTGACTAAGCGTATCTGCCACTTTGTTCGCTTTCCCCAGATGATACAGAATCTCGCAATCGTAGTCCTTAAGAAGTTCTATCAATTGCCGTTGCCTCTGTTCAACTCTATCTGAGAGAATAAATACTTCAAACTCTGATATCCATGAAGATTGGAAACCTTTCTCGACACAGGTAATGTCTCCAAATCTTAAGTGCAAAGATGATCGCCGCTAATTCCAAATCATGCATCGGATAGTTAAGCTCGTGAGGCCTTAACTGTTAGGATGCGTATGCAGCCACCTTGCTATGTTGCATCAACACACAGCCTAGTCCTTTATACGATGCGTCACTGTAGATCTCATACCCACTAGGACCGAACAGTATTGTTAAGGCAGGTGCGGTAGTCAATTTACTCTTGAGTTCTTGGAAACTACGCTCGCACTTGTCCGTCCAATTAAACCTCTCTTCTTTCTTTAATAATCTCGTCAAGGGCATGGCTATCGTAGAAAATCTCTCCACGAAACGTCTATAGTTTCTAGCCAATCCCTAGAAACTTCGAATTTCTGTTACCGTCGTAGGTCTCAGCCAATTCATGACAGCTTCGATCTTAGTCAGGTCAACGGAGATTCTTTCGCCTGAAATTACATGACCCAAAAATGCTATGCGAGATAACCAAAACTCGCACTTGCTAAACTTAGCGTAAAGCTCATGCTCCCTCAAGGTCTTCAGCATGAATCTCAAGTGTTTCTCATGATCCTTGGGACTTCTCAAGTATACCAAAATGTCGTCAATGAACACAATCACGAATTGGTCCAAACACTTATTGAACACACAGTTCATTAGGTCCATAAAGGCTACAGGGGCATTCGTCAATCCAAACGGTATTACCGTGAACTCGTAATGACCATAGCGCGTCCGAAACACCGTTTTTGGTCCATCGTCATTTTTTATCCTCAACTGATGATAGTCTGTCCTTAGGTCTATCTTGGAAAATACCGAGGCTCCTTGAAGTTGGTCAAACAAATCATCAACCCTTGGCAACAGATACTTGTTCTTGATGGTTACATGATTGAGCTGCCGGTAGTCAATGCAGAGACGCAAAGACCCGTCATTTTTCCTTACAAACAATACTGGTGCTCCCTAAGAAGATGCACTAGGACAAATGAATCCTCTATCCAGTAGTTCTTGCATTTGCACCTTCAATTCTTTTTTCTGATAATGCCATCCTATAAGGCGCCTTGGAAATTGGTTCAGTCTTAGGGGCGAACTCAATCATAAACTCAATTTCCCTCTCTAGGGGCAATCATGGCAATTCCTCGAGAAACACATTCATAAACTCTTGCACCACTGCAATATCCTCCATCTTCGGTCCTTCCACCAACGTATTTGCCACTAATACCAAATACCCTTGACACCTAAACTTCAACAACCAAGTCAGCTCAAGTGACGAAATCAAAGGAACGGAGGGTCCCCCTCGATTTCCCACAAACTTAAAATGATCACCCACTAATGGGTTAAACTAAATTGTCTTTCCATGACAATTCATCGTAGCTCGTTGTTTGGTGAGCCAATTCATGCCAATCATGACATCAAAGTTATATATTGCTATTGCAATCAAATCAATGACTTCCTCACAACCGCCCAAAGATAACTTACAACTAGAACAACCTAACTCAAACAATATCTTATCCTTGAACGGAGTAGAAATACTATAAACCACTCCCAATAGTTTGAGATTTGACCCCACTAGTTTAACAAAATGATTAGCAACAAAAGAATGCATAGCACCAAGATCAAATAACGCATAAGCAACATGATTGTACAAGGAAACCGTACCTGTAACAACAGCAGGTGAATCCTCCGTCTCCCCTCGGGTAATGGCATAAACTCTTCATTGCGTTGGGGGTCTACCTTGGTTGTTCGGCAGCACGTTCCCTGTAGGTTGTCCTCCTTGCGGCGGTGGCAAGATCGTCCTCACAGGCCTACTCAGACAGTTCGCCACTCGGTGGCCCTGCTGACCACATCTAAAGCAAGCTCCCGTCATTGACGGACAAGGGAAATTTCCATGTCTCCTCCCACACGCGTGACAGGCTCCCATGAAATTGGGTGTCGGCTTCCCCACATAATTCTTTATGTTGGGTGGGATGGGATTCCTTCTCCCCATCATCGGTCATTTTCCAAATCGACAATTGTCTCTATTAGGCACAAACCACGAGCCAGATGTGATCGCCCTCTCGATCATGTTCTTTTCAATCATCTGGGCCATCTCGTACATCTCATCAAAGCTTTTCAAATTCAAGGGCACCAGTTGATCTTTCAACTCCGATTTCAACCCGTCTCTAAACCATCTCGCCCTATCCAAAGGGTCCACCAATCTCGGCGCATACTTGGCTAGCTCAGCAAACTTCGCCTCATACTAATCCACCAATATTTGATTCTGACGAAGTCGTTGGAAATCTACCATCTTGGACTCTTAGGCACTGTTAGAAAAATACTTCCCATTGAAAGCCTCACGAAAGGCATCCTAAGTCTGGACTATGCCTTCAGGGAACACACTTCCTTGAGTGGCCTCCCACCAAGTGCTAGCATTACCTTGAAGCTAGTAAGCCGCCAGGATCACTCTATCCTCCTCAAAACACCTTAAGACTATAAAAGCCTTCTTTAAATCCCTTATCTAAAGGGTCGCAGCCTCAGGATTGCCCACTCCATTGAACCTCGATTGCTTAAGTCTCAAGAACTGTTCTACCAGCTTATACATTGGTCTCTCACCGACCTCACCCCTCACTAAGGGTCCCACAACAGGAGCAACAGGAACAACGGCAACAGCGGCAAAAGCAGCAGCAGCAGCTTGATCCTCAGCCTCCTGTCCTATCAAAGTCTATAGCGCCAACAAGATCCCGTCTAACCTAGGGTCCTCTTGCACTCTATCTCTATTCTCGGTCTAACAAGACGCTGCGCTACACCTAGTGGCTCTTCACTCAGGATTGCTCATCTCTCAGGACACTCACTGATATTGCTTTCCAATTCTAATCGAGAATTAGAAATTATGAACAACCCGCTACAACACAAGATCACAAAAACAGTCACAGGCACGTAAAATAAATGTCATACCTATCTCACTATCCTGAAACCCCATGCACCTTATCACTCTAGGTCTCAACCGGGCTCTAATACTAAAATCAACGGGGATGTCATGCCCCAAACCCCAAGCATGCAACAACCCTTTCTATTAGCCAAAAGAATGTGACGTCCCAGGACATGTCGCCGACCATTCATTTTATTCTTTCATTAAACGCAAGCAAAAGACGAACCATTCCCCAGTCAATCATACAATCAAACAAGTAAACAAGGATAGAGGGATGAACAACAAGATAACAGCAACTACTCATTTACACATTTTTACTGGATTAACCAACGAAGGATCATTTCCGATTTACAAGCCCAACCAAGGGTCAGATCCATCTTCTAAGCCAAACCAAAAAGAAACTAGGCTAGGCTAATCCAGCTATACAAAAAGAACCCTTAGGTTCTGCACCACTATCACTCAAACCCATCAGACTTAGGCTTCGTCGAGTCGTAGCCGAAGGTGTTCAGGTCAATCACCGGTGGAGCGGGGGTAGGAATCTCCATTGCACTATCGGGAGGGTCTAGCTCTATGGGGTCCCAGTCAACGTCCTAGGGGCCCATGTCGGGCGGCCCATCAAAACCACGAGGAGGACCGATCAGAAGATCGTCCTCCTAGATATATCACGCTAGGAACCGATGGGGTATCCATTGTATCGTTCCCTCATCCACCCAGATAGTGGAGATATATTTCTTGTACAAGTACACCCGACCCGGAAAGTGGTGGTGCGTCACAATGGTCTCCCGATCCTTTGGGATCCTAAATTGCACTGGCGGATGCGCCATTCTAAGGGCCTGAAAATGATTATACAATAACTAGTGAGATAAAATCTAAGCAAGTCCTCACCTTAAACCCCGATTAGTACACCAACTCAACTCGGGGTATCTCTCCAGAACCACCCCTCCAAACAAACCCACAACAAGCAACCATACAACAGCTAGGGTCAACCAACAATCAAATATTGGTTCGCATGCAACCTTACCCAATATGACACACCCTACATGTTAAACCTCGCACAATACACGCAATGCATATGGCCATCAGGTAATGCAATTCGGCAATCACATACAAGACACGTCACAGGCGATCTCACTTGGCCATTACCACACCCTGCACGATATCAATTCATGCGTGCCATAAACAATGTGATCAAATTATGCATAATCGAAATCAATGATACCATGTTTCTCATGCACTCTTGCATCCACATATGTCCCAATTATTACTACCTCTCGAGGCCATAACCAAACCCTTGCTAGTGTTTATTGACATAACAAGGCATCGCCCCCTCATGAGACACGGCAATGTTGTGGGTTCTCACCCAAGATGGCATTCCCGAAGGAGCATGGGTCCGGCCTCTACCGCGACTCTACATTTGTACCCCCATCGAATTTCTGACGAATCGAATTATCACTCCCCGAACTTCGGGCGGGGCGGCAGGTTCAACTTAGTGATCATGCAAACATACCACCACGATCCATTTTTATCTTGAGCATTAGCCAATGCAAATGCATGCTTGCATATACAACCTCAAATCGTTTTTTATAAAAGCGGTTCATTTTGGTCTCTTGGACGAACCATTTTTCCCTTTTTGTGAAAACCATACAATTAATGCGGATATCCATGCAATTACACATCCAATTCACCTCATAAATCAAAGCACATGAAATTAGACAGTTTTTCACTTCCGGATGAACAGTGCATATGAATAGTACCGCATGAACAGTGTACATGAATAGTAATCTATGACAATGCAAAATGAACAGTAAAATCCATAATTTAATAATTAATAAATTAAATTCAAAAATCATTGAAAACATTAGTTAAAACAAACAATCAATTAATTAAAGCTAAACATGCTTAATTACACATAAACCACAATTAGCAAGCACTAATCAAGATTAATCTAAACTAATCCTAATCATCTATCTAACCATCTATCTTAGGGCTAATACAATTTAATTAAACTTCCTAAGCTAGTATTAACACTAATTAAACCCACCCTAAGCAAGTTTAGGCACTAAACAAGGGATTAGGGCTAAACTCACTAGTTAGGTGGGCCAGCGACACGGACGCAGCGGTGACGACGGAGGCTATGCTCGGGAGCCTCGACCATGGCGATCCAAAGCCATCCCAAGACTGAAATAGCAGCAACCAACTCCAGTCTTCTCAGAACTACTTGAAACCAGACTGACTAGTGGAGAGAAGGAGCTGACCGAATCTACCGGAGCTCCGGCGAGTGGCTGGCCAACAATCGACGGATACTGGGGGTCAAGGGGGACTAGTTGGTGGCTAGTTCGGGTGGTGGATGGGTCAGAGCAGGGGCGAAACAACCCTTCCAGGCGGTACAAAGTAGAAACAGGCAAACAGGGAGGCAGTGACTTCCGACTAGCAAGCGGGCTAGCCAACGGCTCCGTCCGGCAAACGGCGGCTTTGGGGGACACGGACTAGGTCTCCTGGACACGATGGTGGGTGGTGCGGGTGGTGACCAACATAGGAAAGCAATGAACAACTCTAGTTTTTTGAGAAGGGTTGAAGGAGAGGAAGAAGAGAATGAGATGAATAAAAGAGAGAGAGAGGGTCGACTGGTTGGGGCTTGAAAGGGGAAGAGAAAGAGAGATGGGAGGGCTGGTGTCACACCTTAATTAAGGCTCTTCAATGCTTGCTCCATCCCCATGCAAGTGACATTATCTTCTCTCTCTTCTTTTGTCTTTTCTTCAATAATATCTAGTAGGGCAAAATGGTCATTTCCACCTTTGCACAATTCCCAAATTGCCCTTGGGCTGAGATGATGGGCGAGCCTAAGAAACAGGCTTGGGAATCGGTTGGGCTCAAATTGGCTCAAGGCTAGACAATGGGCTTGGAAAGGTTAGATGGTGGGTTGGGTCCAATAGGCTCACTTGCTTACCTTGGGCCTACTATGTGGCCGTCCTACCTTGGGCGTGAGGCCCACGTTGGCCCCGCTCGGTTCACGTTCTTGTAGGCTCATTTCCTCAGTCTATAAATCCATTTTTCTAAATATTCGATTTCACTGGCAATGTTGACTATCAAAGTAGCATCATCCAAAAGTTAGTCCCGGACGTTCCCAAAAATTCGTAGTCCAATATTGGATTCTCGTGCCTTGTCAATTTTGTCCAAATGTCATTTTGGTACTTCTGGGACTAACAAGCGGTTTCGAGGATTTCACACGTAACCAACTCGTGTCAAGTCACGTTCAAGACATCTTGACACATGGACGTCCTTGACTATGTGAAATTGCGGAGGATTGATTCTTATTTCAAAGTACACAATTACCGAGAATCGGCAAAAAAGTCGTTCATGAGCTTGATAACAGTAAACGGAATCACCCATCGTCCTATTATGCTCTATCCGCGAATCGACTTCTAGTCGTCCCTGAAATCGGCCTGCATATTCACAGGACTGTTCTTACACAAGTCTCACGATCGAGTCATTTTCCTAGGCCAAGTTTTTTAATCGCATGAGCTCTGTCCTCATTAACCTTTCCTTTCAAGGTTAGTATCTCGAGAGTGATCAATTCCGAGTGAGATTAACCAATAACGCATTGACGAAATTCACGTTTATAGATCCCTTTAAGGGCTCGAATTTCAGGACGTCATAGGTCGTCCTTGTCTTCGATGGCTTCCTGACAATTTTTTATCAATCTCTTATGTCAATTCGCCGAGTTAGACTTGCAACTAGCTTCCTCAAGTTGTCTTCAAGCCTTTCCTGGCTAATGTTTACTTCAATTGTTGTCGGAATCCTATAATTTTAGCCAATTCCATTTTTCGCTTGCCGATGCTCATTAACTAAAGGTAGGAGTCCTATTTTGTATGATTAACTTCATATGATCATCCAACTATACTAAGGATGGACGTAGTATCAAATTGAAGCAATTACTTCAATCTATGTTCAATCTAAGGTTAAGATGTGATGAAGTTTGATAGAATAAGGGTAATTTTCTAGGAATGTAGACATGATTGATGAAAATTAGGACCAATTGCATGCTTAAGTTAATTTTAGACGTCAATTGCATTATAGCCAATCTACCTTAGATGAACATCAAGATTGATTTGAGCAAATTACATGTTAATTGAGTTAGAATTTGTAAGTTTAGAGAATGATCTATAAGAATTAGTTCAAGTATAGTTTAAGTGTGGCTTATATGTTCAATTCCTCTTAGAACTCTAGCTTGGCCAAACTTCGTAGCATAAATTTTGATTGCTTATTTGATGTCAATTCGTCCTAGGATTGATGCATGTTAGATAAATAATGATTAAGAGTGCATGGATTGAGTTTTCACATTGAATTCTTAGAGCTTTCATGAAGTTGTAGGATGTTTTGATGATTCTTTAATGTCAAATTCTTGAAGATTAATTTGATGTTCATAGGAGTAGGTTGAAGATGTTCATAATCTAGAAAATTAATAAGAAGATAGGTTGAAGATGGTTGAATGTGATTAAAGGTGTCAAGGAAATCTATAAAATTTATATTATGATTCAACCTTAGTTTGTTCTTCGATTTTTCAGAAAAAATAAAATGAATCTGGAAAACTTGTCTATATGAGATTTGTAGTAAAGATCATAACCTTTCTGATAATATCAATATCATCAAAATTGGAGTTCATTTAATCAATCAAAGAATCGAAGAAATTCTGTGTTTGATCCGTGAAAAATCTTCTTGTGTTGACTTGAATTGTTTTGCAATTTAAAAATACATGGAGGTATTTTTTGCAAAAAATAAGAAAACATGAAAGTTGTTAAGGACGTTATAAAATACAAATCTGGAAAGTTTCATGAAATTTTAATGTGATTTGGGTGGTCAATTTAATTCAATTCAAAGGAGCTTAGAATCAAGCCAAAAAATTATTCCGGGTCGAGTAAAGAAAAGTTAACTGCATGTTTGCTAGTATTTGGAAGGCTTTTTTGCAAAATCTTAAATCATGAAAGTTGAATGGCCCATCTAGGACCAAAATTGCGGAAAATAACATTTATGAAAGTTGAAATAGACTTCCTACGCTTTCTATAGCCAATGGAATTAATTAATTTGGATTTCATTAGGATAGTTGATTGAATCAAAACATAATTGGGCAGAAACTGAGAAATAACAGAGAAGTAACTAAGTGATTGCTTGATTCCTAAGGCTAATTAGCCTAACCGTGTACTCAATTGACCTTGCCCATGAGTGAATGGATGATTGATTGCCTTTAATTATGATTAGTGATGCATGAATTCTTTGGCAAATAGTTTAGGAAAGAGGATTAAAATCTAATTAGGAACTTTGTGACTTAGCCCACTATGTGAGAAAAATTCAAAGGTGAATGATTACTTAGCAATAATCAATCAAATCCTAGTTCTATGAGGTGGATAATGGATCGAATCATATAATTAAAATCAGTACTTGTTCACAACCATACCTTGGCTAAACTATTAACACTCGATGCAACGGTACAATGTTTTTGTCCCTCATTCTTACGAACAAAACTGGCGTTTCCCACGAAGATGCACTAGGACAATTAAATCCTTTGTCCATTAAACCTTGCATCTGCACATTGAATTCCTTTACTTTTGACAATGCAACTTGGTAAGATACCTTGAACTTCGGCTCCATTTTGGGGCTAATTCAATCACATTTTCATTTATCGCTCTGGGTAATCCAAGCAATTCCTCTGGAAAAATTTTAGAATAATCCCATATAACAGCAATGTTTTTCCATCCTTGGTTTCTCAACCAACATATTAACTAAGGTCACCTAATTAATTTTGGCAACCCACATCCAATAACCCAGTCATCTCAAGTGATGAAATCAAATAGATCGAGGATCCTCCTCGATTTCCTAATGGCTTAAACTGGATTACTTTCCGATAGTAATCCATCGCAGCTCATTACTTGATGAGTCAATTCCTTCCCGAAAATGACATCAAGTCATACATCGCTTAAACAGTCAAATCCATCAATTCCTCTTGATCACCAATGACTATCTCACAACCTCAGCATCTTATTGCAGACATCACCTTGTCCATTATCGGGGTAGAATTACTAATAACCGTTTCCAACGATCTCGGGCTTAACCTCACTAACTTAATCAACGACTCAGCAGTAAAAAAAATGCATAGCTCCTTAATCAACTAACGCATAAGCAATCTGATCGTAAAAGGAGACCGTTCTTGTAATTATGATTTGCGAATCCTCCTCTTCCTTTCTTGTTGCACATACGCTTTTCCTTTTTCCAATGGGAAATTGAGGCTGTTCTGCGAAGCATTTCCTCAGCTATCAATGAGAACACTTCCTCGCGACATGACCTTGTTAGTCGCACTCAAAAACACGTCTTTTCTTAATAGAACACATAATTGTCTCATGTTGTCATCCATAGAATCAAAACATGGGATTTGAATTGTATGCCCCTTTCCCAATGCTATTCTTTCTATTGGGTGGGATGTGATGTTTTCCTCCTATCATCAACCTTTTTCCCAAGCCGATGATCATCTCAATGAGACGCAAACTGCATTCCAAATATGGCTACTCACTTTGTCAAGTTCTCTTCAACTCGTTTGGCCCCTTCGTGCTATTCATCAAAATTATTCAACTTCAAGGGCACCAACTGACTTTTACCCTTCGGTCTCAAACCATACTTAGACCTCTCAACGCGGTCTACTAGATTCTCAATCATTCTCGGCACATACTTCGAGAGCTTTGCAAACTTAACCTTGTATTACTCAGCTGACAAATGATCCTAACGAAGTTGTAGGAATTCAGCTATCATCTGCTCTCGTGCGCACTCAAAAAAGTATATTCCTTTAAACACCTTGACCAAGGCACCCTACTCTTGGGTCATGCTTCGGGAAAAACTTCTTCCTTGGGTTACTTCCCACCAACCACTGGTGTTACTTGCTATTGGTACTCAACCAGGATTATCTTTTCTTCCTCCGAGCACTCCAGCAGTGCGAAGACTTCTTCAGTTCCTTGATCCAGAGAGTTGTTATCTTAGGATCACTTGTCCCAACAAACTTAGACGGTTCCAACTCCAGAAACTGTTCAACCAACTTAAACATCAACCGATCACCACTCCTCCTTCCAACCAATGGAAGTTTACTAGGCAAAACGGCAACAATAACAGTGACAACAACAGGTGTAAAAGCAACACCTTAAATCCGAGCTAACTACGCCCTATCAAAACTCAAGGCTTACAACGCCTACAGGACCCTATTAGTCTAGGACCCTCTAGTGCTTTTCATCTCACAACATTCTCATAGAACCCGCATTCCAATTCCCTCAAGGAATTAGGAACTATGAACAATCCGCTTACCGCAAAAGATCCTATAAGCAATCCCAAGCATATGAAATAAAAGTCTTTCCTATCTTACTATTCCATAACCCCTCGCACCTTATCACTCTAAGTATTAACTGGGCTCTAATGCCAAAACCGACCGGGATGTCCCATGACGCGTCGCCGACCATTCTTTTTATCTTGCGATTAAACACATATAGAAGCAAATCAACAACACCCAGTCAATAAACAATAGGGATAGCAGAAAGACCACAAACAACAATAGCATCATCATTTTTATTCTTGTACTAATTAACCCTAGGAAGTTTATACACAAGCCCCTCAATCGGGCGACTTCCTTTATAGTCATCCAAAGATACTAAACAGGGTTAATCTACTTCCTTCAACCATCGGGCACACCAACCTGCTGTCGTTCACGACATGCTCTAGCACTATCCAATCCATGGCAATATAGATGCCATAACTATGGACCTGAAAAATGTTTAACAATGACAAATGAAATATAATCTCAGTGAGTTATCACCCTAAGTCCTAGTTAGGACATCAACTCGCATCGGGGTTCCTAATAGGCAAATCCTCATAATGATGGTAGATTAATTACAAAGCGACCTTCACTTTGACTTAACTATAAATGTGATCTATCCGGTAAACCCCATAAGAAAGAATCAACAATCAATCGACTCATAGGCATCCTTATCCGGTCATGCCATACCCTACATAGTAAAAATTCTCATCCATGCCATAAACAATGCAACCAGCATTTTAATCACAACAGTGATCAATCACAGGCGAGTCGATTCGCAGGCAATCTTACCTTGCCATTGCCATACCCTGCATGGTATAACCTCACACATGCCATGGTCAGTGCAAACAACACATGCATAATCAAAATACATCATAATATGTTTCACATGCACCCTTACATTCACACGTGTTCCAATTATTAACGCCCCTCAAGGCTACAACCGAACTCCCGCCGGTGTCTACTGGCATAGCTAGGTATCACCCTCCCATGAGGCGCGGCTACATCAAGGGTTCTCTCCCAAGATGCTGGGCCTAGCCTCTATCGCAGCTCAGCATCTGGACTCTCGCCGGGAATTCCGACAAGTCAGACTTTGTCCCCTAATCTCCTGCCGGGGTGACGGGTTCAATTTAGTGACCACACAAGCATACCACCACAACCCATTTTAATATTGAATATTAGCCGTTGTAAATGTGGTACATGCTCACAAAATCATCAATGCATAATTCTCATGTAAAAATTGTAGGAAAATAATCACACGTGGTCACGCTTTATTCCAAACCCGTACAACTTCCATGCCTTTAAAAAAAACATGCGCTTTTTATTTTCATGGCAACATTTGACGTAACATACACCTGACACCTTAGGGTTTTCTTTTTTTATATGCCCACACGATTTTATCGTAATATCAATGCATTTAACAATTGATAACACAAATCATACAATCAATCATTCATTAAAACAAACAACCAATCAACGTGCCTTAACAATCATGAACGCATCGAATTAAGACTATAATTCAATTATGCATGAATAGTACCACGTGAATAGCAATGCGTGAACAGTAACTCATGAACAATAATGCATGAATAGTACTATTCATAATTAAATTAACAATAAATAATAATTATTTCGAATTTTATAAATAATAATATAAATTCTAAATTTCATAAATAAATAAATTATTAAAAAGAATATAATTCTTTTTAATAAAATAATGCTAATCAAGATTAATCCCTAATCCTTGATTAGTCTAATTAATATCAATTAATAAGAACTAAGTGAGATTAATAATTTAATCAAAATTAACCATGATTAACTAACCTAACCATGCTTCAACCATGGTTAATTAACCCAACCATAATTCAACTCTAGTTAATTAACCCAACCTTGGTTAATTAACCTAACCATAATCCAACCTTGGTTAACTTTCTAATTAGCCCTCTCAACCTTACTTAACCATAATTTAACCACTAACTAAGATTAACCATAACTAAACTATCATAAGCAAGTTTAATAGATTAATCGAGGGGTTAGAACATAAACTCACCCGGCGACAATTCCATCGACACGGACACGGCGTGGCAGCGAGGGCTACGCACGGCTACGTCCAAAATGTCACATAGGCGCTCAGTAAAAATGGGTCTCGGTGGAGGCGGTTTTCGGTTTGGCAAGAACAGTGGGCAAACAGCTCGTGGACGAGTGGCACGGCTCTTCGGTGGTGGACGGTGGCTTGCGGACGGTGATGGCTCACAGCCATGGCGCAAAATGGTGGCTGGTTTGAGGCAAAAACAATAGCACACGCTACTGTTTTGGGACAAAAACATAAAAGAAACAAAAGAAAGAGAAGAGGGAGAGAGAGGGAGAGGGAGAGGGAGAGGGAGAGAAATGTGGGGAGTGTGGGCTGACATTGGGGAGGGAGAGAAATGAGGAGAGAGAGAGAAAACAAGAAGCCAGGTCTAATTTCCCGTACTTTTCATCATTTCCCTTCATAAATTTCCCTTGACTTTTCTCTCTATTTTGTCCCCAAAAATTTAATGCAAGAATGGCGATCTTGTAATTTCCCCAAAGTATAGTAGACCGTACTATACGTGTATATGGACCAAGATTTTATATGGGCTAGAATAAATTTGGTTTGGGCTCAAATTGTGGAGAAATTGACTAGAAAATGCAATTGGGCTCAAAGGCTTGAAGTTTGGGCTCATGAGCTTGCTTGGGCCCACTTGGGCTTAGTGGGCTTGGATTGGGGCCCACTTGGTTAAACCTTAGTGAGCGCAAGGCCCATTAGGCCTTCAGTTGGCCTATCTCCTTGGTTCCAATTTTTCGGCCCGTTAAATCATTTTCCAATAATTTCCAGGCTTACCAATAGATTCGAGAATCAATGAGACAACGTCCAATATTTTAGTCTCGACATCCTTGCAAGTTCTACACCCAAAATCGAATTGAAATCCATGGTTAAAATCGATCAATCGCGACTTTAGTACAACCTAACTATCGGGTGGTGTTTAGGGGTTCTCGCGCGTTTGACCCATGGTTGATAGCTTTTCAATTCACGATCGTGTCTATTCAAATTAAGCCAATCTTCGATTGTCATGTAATCATGAGAGATTAATTGCTCACGCTGAGTACAAAGCCAAAAAGAAATAGGTTTAATGTCGTTCGTAGTCAATATCGAAGTCATGCGAAATCACCCACAATCTGACCTCGTACTTCTGCTGAATCAATTTATTTCCGTTCACTAATTAACCTGCAACAGCGTGATATCATCCCTTTTTGATCATTATGGTTGTGCGGCCTATCCCTGATTGAATTCATTGGTCGTACGCGTATCAATCCTTAATTGCATTTCCGACTCGTTAGTTAACTCATGAGGGGCCAGCTCAAAGTAAACGTAACTAATAATACATTGATAAAATAACCATTTCATATATCTCGAGATGGGTCGAAATTTAGGACGTCACAGCAACAATAGAACCAACGTCTATTTGAGCAATTTGAGTTGAAAACGGCCATCTAATGTTGGATGACTATATATACAATCCAAGAGAAGTAATGAAGTTGGGTAAAAATGAACAGGTGTAGTCTAGTACTTTTGAGTGTTTTTCTTTGCTCTGCTCTTATTGGTAGTTGTTGTGTATTGTTGATTTTTCTCTATTAGTGCTATTGTTGCTTTGTAATAATGATAAGAGCGAGTGTGTAAGAGTGATAGTAGTACAAGATTATTCTCTGCAATGCCCTCACCCAAACTAGGCAAGGGTTGCCAGCTAAGGATTGAAAAATAAAAGAGGAAAGGAAAATAAAAGGAAAAAAATATAATTAAAATAAAAAGATTTGCAAATTTGTAAAAGTTGTTCACGTCAACACTAATTATATCATTTAAGATGACCAATGTTGAGTATATGGCAATGTTAGTGATTTCTGGCAAAATTGGCCGAAATGACTAAATTAACAAATCGTCAAAAAGTTTATGACTAAATTATTAAGTCATCAAAAATTTTCGAATTAAATTAGTACAATTAAAAGTTTTAGGACTAAATTGGTAAATCATTAAATATGTTTAAGACTAATTTAGCTAATACGAAAGATTTATGACTAAATTTGCACAATGCAACAAGTTTATGACTTCTTTGTTAATTTTTCTGTTAATTGCCATGAGGTTGAGCATTATACTGGATACTAAAGCAATGCTTTAATTTTTTTAAGCTTTATCTCTTGGAGATCTCTTTGAGATGAGTATCCAAACTTCTATTGTGCGTTCTAAACAAAAGTTAGTACCTCTTCATGCAGCGTGCTGTTTACAGTCTCAAAGAAGACTATAATTAAGAAAATGAACCCAAAGAAATTGAAGTTACCGAAGACAGACACACAAGCGATTTCACAAAATCTAAAATAAAACTACTTTTAAGCTAAAGGACTAATTAGATGACCATGGCTAAAAACCATGTATTGCATATATAGTTCAGTGAAATTAGAAGACAAGTCTGCTAATTACATGTCATTAGATAAAACGATGGTTGAAGTACTTAATGACAAAGCAAGATGAATTTTGTGAAGTACTGCAGGCGTGAGAGTGTGGAATAGAAACAACACAGTGGAAGGCTTTGAGATACACTAAAAACTAGAGAGAGAGAGAGAGCATTAAATCTGGAGTTTGGTCGGCTGTCAGCTAGTGATGGAGATTTTTCAGATGGTGATCGAAACATGACAAATCACTCTCAACTGGTCTCGGTGCTTTGCCTTTTCAACTGGGTTTTCTGGACTGCCATCGGTCCGCATGCAGGACTTGCACGAGAACCCCAGCAGCTCACCTTTTCTCCTCCACTTTTGCGCAATTAATTTGCCGCCAATGCCCCACCTCCTCCAACAAAAAACCAAAAAGCCTCTTGAATTCCTCTAATTAATAAACCCACGTTGTATTTCCAAATAGGCAACTACTTTTTCAACAGAGAGAGAGAGAGAGAAAGAGACAAGAGTGAGAGAGAGATGTAGACACCAAGAGACAGACGGTGGCTTTGTGGGGATGTTGAACTCGTGGTTACTGAGAGAGAGAGAGAGAGAGAGAGAGAGAGAGAGAGAGAGAGTTTTCTTGTGTGAAGGCACCTAGAGACAGACGGTGGTTTTGTGGGGATGTTCCGACTGGTGGTCGGCGGAGATTTCCGTCCAAGGGGACAAACTTTCAGAAAAGTTACTGAATGTGTTTCAAGTTTCAACAAGACCTTTGCCCTTTCTTTTACATGTGAAAGAGACGTCCTTGGTATACTTTAAGGACAACAAAGTCAAAAATATGAACTAAGCTCGTTCACTATGATTTGAATTCGACTGTAACATTATGGACAAGCTTAATCGTTATACATGATTTTGGCTTGCTAATAATAAATGGACATTGTAATTGATTGATTTATAATTATGAGTTTGTGTATGATGATTTTCTCCTAATAAGGTTGTCTTATTAGGTTATGGAAAATCATTCCACGTCGATCCTTCAACTCTTAAATTATCAGAAATTTGAATTCACATTAAGAGAATATAACAAATCGACGTTCTCTCCAATTTCCCATTTGCAGTTGAAATATAAAGAAAACAAATCTTTTATGTTTGATTGGTTTTATTCCTTCTTGGGCCAAAAATGAGTATTTTTTTTTTAACATGGATAATAGAACCTACTCGACCAATCTTGATAGATACACGAAATAGTTTTTATTTTTTTCTATGTAAATTAAATCAAGTAATCACCATAGACATAAATTAATATGAGTGGATGGCGTTAAGATTTGAATTATAAAATTTAGTAGATTTAAATCAAGCATCTAACAATTCAGCCAACCCTTTGAGAAAAAATATCGGGGAAACTTATGATGCATGATAGAACCAAAAAGAAAAAAAACACGTTTCAGGGGTAGGGGTAAATTTAACCGAAAAAAATAGATAAAATTTGTGACAAACTGGTGATATATGGAATCCACAAGTCTTTAGAAAAGCCAAAAACAAAAGAAAGAATCATCTAAACCCCACAAAAATAAATTTACCTTGACAAGGAATCTCAGCGTGGGAATAAACAACAATCACGTGAAAATTAAAGGCGTGGGCACAAAGTTTCAATGGCTGCGAGAGACTAATCAGAAGGGAAAATGGACCATACATTTAATGAGAGTGGCCAATTTGACCATGGTAAGCAGCAGTCGCATGTGTGTTTGTGCCCGCTCTTGGGCGTCTTCCATATTTGGTTGTTTGCTTGGGTTACCTCCAGTTCATTCCCGTCCCTAATAGCGACAGCCTCAGTCGTGGTCCCGCTCGCGGCCATCTGTAGTCGATGTCGCTTACTCTTGAGAAGTTACTGTTAGTAAGTTTCTAAAATATGGTTCTTAGGAACAATTGTCTTGCTCATTTTGACGTCAACAACCTCTTCTCTTCTAATCTTTTCCACCCACCTTCGAAACATTGTCATTCTTCTTCAAAGCCTTATTCGATTTACACCGAGAACCGCAACCAAACTTAGCAACCTTAACCCATTTTCGATAAAGGGTTATATTTTCTTTCATTCTTGTTTTGATGAAGTTATCCGTCACTTTACCTTTGATTGGTTGGTCACAAGTTAGGCACATCACTTATGTAGAAAGTAAATTGACATTCAAAATTAATGATATCTCATGTTTGTAACCCATAAAAAAAAAAAAAAAAAAAGGCATGTTTGAAGGAAATTCCCTCTCCAACCCAAGATGGAGGATGGCATGGCTCATAATAATGTTAAATTCATAAAGTTTCCCACTCAGGCTAAAACTCAGTAATCACGTATGTCATCCCATAAATGGAGCTTTAAGCAACTGACTTATCTATGAATATTTAGTCGAGTAAAAAGATGGACATCCTCATTAGGTTAAAAAATCTAGAATAGAGAAACATGAGGCATGTCCTACTCCAAGATATTTCGAGGATTCCCTATGCATGTGTACCTAAATACACCGCAGAGTCAGTTTATATGATAATAACCTGACAATTTTTTAGGAAACGAAATCATTCCGACATAGAAGAAAAGGACTATTTTTTTTCCTTTAAAAGAAAGTGTTCCTACAGAAATAGCTGTATTTTCTTTTAAAATCTTCTTAAGAGTCAACAAGTTCGGAATCTTCGATCAATTTATGATTATGCCCATCTCTTGATGGAGAAAGTAGGTTCTGTTCCAAAAAGCAAAACTATTGCTTGTTAAGTTCAAAATCAACATCCACTTGTTCTTGGCCTTATTTAGTAAATTTCCAACACGAATAAAATACATATTTACCAATTAATCTTCTCGAGAAATTTTAGTCAAAAGATATTGTATGAGACCTTTCTTTCGGGCCAAAGAAGCTTTTTGCACCCCTATTGTAATAAAACGAGAGCTATATTGTTGCATATCATATTGAGACCGGAATAATTTTGAAGTGCACCAAGTCCATATACCTAATTTCTTACACAGTGTATAAAGAGAAAAGATTTTCTAAACAAATAAGTATTTATTTTCTCCAAATTCGGCAAATGGATGCCTAACCTTTAAGGGAAAACAGACTCGAAAATAATAAATGTGTGAAACACATAAGTTTTGTATTGTTGGTCATACGACTTGCGGGTTCAAAAAGGAAAATGAATTGAGCTTATGAGTAACTCGGAGTAATAGACGATAACACAAGCTCAAAATAAACTCACAAGGGCAAGAGCTTGACAAAGCAGAATAAATAAATAAATAAGGAATGAAAATTTGGATGATATAAGTGAAATCTTTTGATTCAATTGAGTTTGCATGTATTCTTCTTCAAGTCTTGAGCTTGCTTTTATGAAATCACTGAAATTTGCCTCAGTGACCATTCTTCCTACATGAAAAGAGAGAAGTGAAGAGTTTGAACCCCCACCTTTTTTGGGGGGTTGCATGCATTCTTCTTCAAGTCTTGAGCTTGGTTTTATGAAACCACTAGGAAACTCTAATGACCATCCTTCTCACATGGGAAGAGAGAGGCGAGAAATTCGAATTTTCATCTTTTTAGTGGGTTAAAGTGGAGACAATTTAGATTCATGTGTGAGTTTTGATTTTCACGCTTTACAAGAAGATAGGACAAAAGTTTGAAAGTTAGAGTAAAAGTAAAGTATGACCAACAAAAAAAAATGTTACTTTTATGCCATTGTTTCCTCGCTTGCCATGCCATAAGTGATTGCCATGTGCCATATCGCTGGACGAATAGTTTTCCTCACTCCTCGATCTATCCTTGACTATTGGGTCGGTATCACGAAGGTTTGGCACGACATCTGTTCCTCATGCTAGTTATGTCAAATTTTGGTGCCAACACAATGATCAAAGCAAAGAAGAGTTAACAATAGTCTCTTTCCGGCACATGTAGGTATGGATTGGTATAATCTTAGCAAGATTTGGCATCTTTAGAATCTTTGACTCGTTTTCTACATTGTTTTTGATACCCTAACTTCCACGCATTTTCCTTTGACTAAGGATATAAAATAGCACTTTTTTTTCCCCTAACTTGCACTTTGATAAATTCATGATTCTCGACCGTTCATCTAGTGACACTGACGCATTTTCAAGCTCGACTTTCTATGGATGGAAACTGATCAAGTATGCATGCATGTGGAAAGAGAAAGTAGGTAAGTCGGCCAGTCCCCCCGGCATATTCGTCTTGTAGTTAAGCAATAAAAGTGAATAATCACATAAAAGGACAAATACATTTGTCTTACTACTGGTCGAATCAAATTGCTAGAAATACACATTCGGAAAAAGTTGAAAAACCTAATTTATTTGTTTAATTGAATGTGAAAGACATCTATGGATCAAATAATTCCATTTTTTTCTATGTTCATATATCTCTATCTATTTTCCCGTGCTATATTTATGCATATAGCAAAATACATCGACAGGTTAACAAAACCAATCCTTACCCAACAAATTCCAAATTACTCAATTTACTTTAGTAAATAACTACTCTCTTCTTTATATATTTCCCCTTTACCTATATTATATACCTGCTTATTTTAACGTTCGACAATTCACATAATGATGTTTCCAAAAGAAGCAACACTTCATGCCTCGGGGGCACTAACGCAAGTAATAAAAATAAATAAACTACTTAAAATCTAGGTGGCGTAAAAATCATCCATTTTTCCAATTTTAATTGTGCAAAATATAGGATCTTGGAACTTAAAGGTGCAAGCTATAAATTTAAGGGAAAAGCTACAAAAAAACTTCAAATTTTACTAATCGTGACACATTTACCCAAATTTATTTTTTTGCGAAATAAAAAATTTCCAAACTTATACCCATGTGGTACATTTATCCCAAACTTTTTTTTACGACACAAAAAATCCCAAACTTATATCTATGTAACATATTTACCCAAAATTCTTTTCTACAACACCAAAAATCTCAAATTTATACTTATGTGATACATTTATCCAAAACTCTTTTTTTGTAACACCAAAAGCTCAAACTTTAACTTTTAGGGTACATGTGTTACACAAATATAAGTTTAGGGTAAATGTATTACATATCTATAAGTTTGAGATTTTTTGTATCACAACAAAAGGTTTTAAGTAAATATGTCATGGTGGAGATAGTTTAGGGTTTTAGATAGCTTTTATCCTAAATTTAATAAGTATATAATTTTTTTCATTAATGAATAATCGTAAGGGTTACCTTGGTGAATTTCCTTGAACTTTTAGTTGTGACTATGTATTGCACAAAATTCAAGGAAAAAAAGTAAAAATAAAAAATAAAAGGCAAGACGTGGGTAACTTTAGTTGTTGGTCAAATTACTTTAATAAAACGAAAAAACGAAGAAGCTGCAATCTTCCAGGGAGAAGACTAGACTTTTTAAACCTCTACAAGACAAAAACTTTAAGTGGGACTTTCTTTGCCCTTGCCAAGTCTCTCTCTCTCTCTCTCTCTCTCTCTCTCTCTCTCTCTCACTCTGTGTCAGTATCCATAAAATACCTTTTCCCTCCTAAGTTATGGACAGCATTCAATCCGCGGCAAAATAGCAAAAAAATTCGAAAATATTTGAGCAATTAAGACGTGGATTTGCTTGTCATTGTCCAATAATCCAACGAACTATTCCACGTTCCTCGTTATTCCATGTCTATCATGTGTTTTTCTGGCCACCTTGGGGGGACAAAAAAGTCCGCACGTATTGAGAAAAGAATCTTAGATTCGTGGGAATGAGAAAGTGAAATGAATTTGGATTTGATGTCCTTGAATTTTGCTAAAATGCCGACAAAAATTAATAAGAAAAGCAGTGAGTTCATCGATCTTCATTAGTCAGAAATTATGTGGACGTGATTAGACCGAACGAGATGTTTTGTGAACATAATTTAGCCGAATCAAAATCAGGGGGCCATTTTCTTAGATCCATTTTAAGCAAATAATACTTGATTGACTTTCCTACTAAAACAAAAAGAAAACTATTTCAAAATTTATCATTAATATGTATAAATTTCCATCGATTGAGGTTTTTAAAAGTAAACATAAATCTATTTAGATTCGACTACTAGAAAGCAAAAAAGTTAAAATGGAAAATCACTTTAAACCAAACTTAGATTAGGCTTTCCTTGATGAATTGCTTAATTAATACCGTACTTCATAAGAGGTCCAAAGTTTCAAAAAAATTTATACTTTGGGGCACGGGCATAAAGGTTAAGTTAATTGGAAATTCATGAACATCCTATAAGTCTCGTAAACCAGTTAAGTTCAAACTTTTGGCAATTGATCATCACTCAAAGTGATCTACATTTAGGTGATGGGATTTTAGCATGTGACTTTCGTGAGTAAGAAAAACCTCCCAACACTTCACTCTACCGTACACCATGGTTCAAAGATAGAAAATATCTTTTACATGCTTGGAAATATCCCAAGGTATGAATTTGGCACTAATGAGCATTTGATTATTATATTATCTTTCCAAATTACGAGAAATCTCTTCTTCTTTTTTTAAATTGCAGTATTAAAACCATTCACGAAAAGCGATGAAATGAGATTAGTTATACCCATAAATGTCAATTTTTTTCCTATTGTGCAAAATCATCACGCTAGTTAATAACGACATTTTCTGATTTATTCAAATTGAGCAACGACCTTTACTGTGAAAAGATCCAACCATTTTTTTGGAATAGAATAGATTAGATTTATATATCAATAGTTAATGAGATAGTTTCTTTCATGAAGATATTTGTCAATTTATGAAGTAAGTTGTTTTCCAAACTTTTATGACCACGTTTGCGATAAAAAAGAAAAGGGAAAAACACTAAAACCTCAAATTTTACCTATTATGACACATTGATTTAATTTTTTTTTGTGGCATAAAAAACTCCAAACTTATGCCTATATGACACATTTACCCTCTATTAATGTTCCGTCAAATGATTTTTCAATCAAAATAATATCATTATTATTTTATTTAAGTTGCATCATATCAACACCGTTTGCCTTTCGATATCTATGTAAATAGATTTTTAATAATGTTCATTGACAAAGGGTAAATGAGTCACACGGGTATAAGTTTTTGAATTTTTGGCATCACAGAAAAATATTTAAAGTAAATGTGTCACAATGGGCATAGTTTAGACTTTTTATGACTTTTTCTCTAAAAAAGTTGAACTTAGAATAAATTACACATAGAGATCATTAATCAATGAATTAATGGTCTCTAACGGAGATAGTGGCCAATTAGTGAACTTAATTGTTTCCACAATAGATTGACCACATTCAATTTGTTCGCCAAAAAAAAAAAAAAAAAAAAGTCATAGCTACTCCACAAACACTTGTTGTCAGGGCGGTCCGCAATTTAATATGGTTTTTCTCGTAAATGCTTCCCATATAGTTAATAAAAAAATTTCACTATTTTCCTCTTTTATCTTTTCTGATAATGATTTAGCGTAATCATATTAGAAGAATAGTAATTTAGTGTGATAGGGTATGGCTGCTATAATAATGTTAATTGTATCTTTTGGTATTCGGACTCATACCGAATTAGCCAAATCTTAGGGGTCGTGTGGCAATTTCCCAAAAGTTTTGGAGGCTAGGGTATCCCTGGGTTCCTGTGGTTTGCGTTCACATGGAGACTTAATAGATTCCACCATGGCCCTAATTTGAAAGAAAAAAGAAAAGAAAACGAATAAGTTATTGTGTCTAGCAAATTCTATAATAAGTCTCCATATACAAGATAAAGTACTGGCAGCCTAATTGAACTGGCCACAGTCGATCTTCGAAGGTTATAGTAGCACATAGAATAAAGGGTCAATAAATATGTTAAATCTTTACATTAGTTATTATCACTAACCATCGGCCAATGACGATAGTAATAACGTTATTCTCAAATATGATTTAATTGGTCAAAATAATTTAAAATTGAGCGACTCGACCGCATAGTTATATGGAGTATAGGCCACGACCTGATACCTGATTTTGGTGAATAAAGCTAACGTGATGTTCTGAATGTATGAGTGATGTCTTGGGGCTACGTTATGCATACGTAGCTCCGAAGAAAACCAAATGGGCAAAACTCTATAATAAAAAATTATATTTTGCTCTAAAATACCTGTATTGCCCGTCAACCAAAACAAAAATGCTAACGAAGAAAGAAAACATATTTTTACTCGACACATGCAAGAATTGCAATTGAAGATGGAAGAGAGAAATTTACAGAGTGCAGTGAAAAATTAACTAATGACAACATTACATAAAAGTGAAAGAAGGAAAAAGCCGAAAAAAAGAGAGAAAAAACAGACACCAGCTGAGCTCAAAAACTGCACTGTCCAAAAGCTACAAGCTGCTCTCTGATCATACTTGTTCTTTTTCCCAACAAAAAAAAAAAAAAAAAAAACTTAAAACAACAAACCAAACCAGAAAGTCCGGTTTTCGCTTGCGTTTCAGGTTTCATGTTCCCCGAGGAACCCGACGGCCTGTCTCTCCGGTAAAAACCTCCTCCTCCTCCACCTCCTCCTCTGCCGCCGCCGCCGCTTCTTCTGCTTCACTCTAGCAACACGTACACTACACAGACCCGGAAAGGAAAAACCCCAAGAAATAGAGCAAAACTAGAAGGTTTATGTCGCTCATACTTGGCTCGCTAGGTCTTTGGACTCGATGAACGTCCCATGAAAGCCGTAGGGAACCCTGGACGGCAGTTTCACCGCGGCCTCCAGCTCCAGGTTCACCGCGTTCACGATCTGGAGCTCCGACGTCCACGTCTCCTCATCGTGCACGAAGGCGAGAATGTGCCCGTGATCTTCGCTCGTGGGGTCTTGGCCGGCCGGCAAGAAGAATGGTTCTCCGCCGTATCTGTTGTCGCCGTAGAAGTACTTCTTGACCTCGCCCGTCTCGAGGTTGACCTTGGCGAACCCAGAGACCTTTGGCCATGGCTCAGCGATGGCGAGGTATGCGTATGTGGTCTTTCGGCCCAGGAGGTTCCGGTTCACCATGCCGGCCTCCAAGTTCACTTGCTCGGAGGGGTGAATTATGGGCCGGCGGGTGGACTTTCCGGTTGTCGGATTTAGGCGAATTTCGGAGAGCACGCTCTGGAGGCTCTCGTCGCACTCGTTGAAGATCATGTCGGCGGGCGTCATGCATGACCCGATCACCACCACCTCGCCCCGCTCCGGCTCCTCCCACGCATTCCAAAGGTGGAAGCAGAACGTTCCCGGCACCTCAACCCACCGGATTCCCGACCCGTCGCTCGCCCTCTTGTCCAGGATCCCAAAGCGGGACGCCTTGTCCTTATCGTAGATCACCGGCGAGCCACCACACAGCATCTCCTGGAGCTTGAATACGACCTGCTGGTCGGGGATCACGACAAAGTTCTCGGTGATGGCGAAGTCGTGCATCATGGTCGGGACCGGCAGGGGGATCTCGACGTCCGGTGACTTCTCGCCGTCCGGCGAGAACCTGAAGTACTTGAGGTAAGGCTTGTGGACAACGTCGTAGCTCAGGGCAAAGAGCTCCTTCGTGATGGGGTCGACCTTGGGGTGGGCGATCATGGTGGACTCGAGCTGGCCGTCGAAGTCGTACCGGCCTACCGTCTCGAGGTCGCCGGAGTGCTTGACCCTCACCTGGTACGGCAGGTCATCCTCGGACATCGCCAGCAGGCGGTTGTTGAAGTAGACAAGGCCGGCGTTGGCGACGCCGCTCCCACGGCTGTGGTCAAGGAGGCCGAACGCCCCCCTTGCGTAGAAGAGGAGGAGGCGAGCGATCCCAGAGTGGCCGTGAAGCTCGCCTATGGCCTTCGGGAACACAGGCCGGCCCAGCTCCCGCTCCTGGACCAGCCGCTGTGTCTCGGTGAACCGGCAGGCATAGGTGGCAGAACCTCCGCCAATCGTCACCACATGAACCATGCCGTCACCGTCGAACAAGTGGTGCCCTGCCATGGGCTCGTGCAGCGGGTTAGCGCCGTTCCGTACATAGACCCCATTTATGCAATCGGGGATCTTGCCGGCCACTGGGAGGTGGCGGCAGACGGGCTGCTCGGGGACGGGGGCGAAGTTCCCCGCAATTTGTACGTTGGGGTCGGCGGTCTTGGGGAGCGGGTGATGGAGCTCTCGCGAAATCAGTGCACTCTCGACGAAGTCAAAGGTCGTGGCGGCAGCTTTTTGCAGGAAATTCCACTGTGGAAGATGGCGGTGGTGGTGGGTTTTCTTGGTGGTGGTGGTGATGGTGGTGGAGGTGCTTGTGGGTTCTTTAATAGTTATTGGAGGTGGGGGTTGTTGGGGGGATTGCTTTGGGAAGTGGAGTATAGGAGGAGATTGCAAAGCGCCATTTATTGCAACTTTGGCGTTGGTGGGCTTGATCTTCTTGCTACTTTTGGCCATGCGCAAGAAGCCCAAGTCCGCTAGCGGAGAAGATGACGAAGAAGAAGATGATACGAGGTGCTCCCAGCTAGCCCAACTACTAGAGTTGGGTGATAGCGTTGGGAGAGCCATGGCTTTCTTTCTTTTTGCCTTCTCTCTTCTTGGTTTTTTGTTCCTTCTCCACCTTTTTCTGGGTTGGTCCAGAAATCTTGTCAGAAGAAGGAGGAGGAGAGGAATGGCAATGAAGTCTAGAGAGAGAGAAAGAGGGAGAGGAGAGAGAGATAGATTTGGGGGAGAAGAAATGAGGGAAAATGGGTATAAATAGAGTTGGCGGTGGAGAGCGAGAGAGAGAGAGAGAGAGAGAGAGAGAGAGAGAGAGAGAGGTCCACCTCAGACATTTAGGAGGAGACCACGTGGTAGATTTGTGGGGAGGGCACTTGAGGATTGACATTGGAAGGGCTTAAATTATTTAATAATAAAATAAAAAAAAAAACTTGACACATTAGTAAAAAGGAAAAGTGGAAGATGTGGTGCTACCAAACATGACGTGGGTGAGAATTTTGAAAGTGCCTGGGTAATATATAGTTTGAAATATTAAACAACGTATAAGTCACAACCATTAACACATAAAAGGGAAGAGAGGAGAGAGAGAAGAGCTATGATTGGAAGGTGTCCTAAAATTAAGGACCAATAAAAGCGAGGATTAGAGTTAAAATCCATTTTCAAACTGTCATCATTCAATTTAATGGGTACCCTTTTTCTATCTCTTCAAATAGAAAAGTTATTGCATGGTCTATATATCATGAGATCTACAAAATCAACAATTGAGATGGAATCGACGTACATGATTTATGGGCCATAAAATATTTTATCCATTTAACATCTAACTCCGTGTCCCTCCCTCTTCAAATTTTCTTGTGGGGTTGTGTTTTTTTTTTTTTTTTTTTAAGAAATATGCTTCGAATAAACACTCATATGGGGCCTTTTTCTACTCTCTTTCAACCACGAAACTTGGTCACATCGCTGACCCCACATGCCCTCGAACGCAGCCTCAGCTACAGACAACAGAAATGGTCTGTTTCTCCATCAACGTTTTCATTAGGCCCTGTTTGTTGTCCACTTGACTAGCCCCATTCCAATCACTCGTCCCCATACTGTAAAACCACAGTCCAAATAATAACAATAATAAAAAAAAACCATGAAAAGTCACTTCTTTTCTTCCAAAACCCTACAATGTCACGATTTTCCATATCAAATCGCCTATTAACGTGATAAGATATTGATTCAAATACTCGATAATTAAAACTTTGGATTGCACTATTTTATGGTCATATCATAGTCAATTTCAATCAATCACTTGTTTATAGCCCCGCAATTTTATTTCAATAGTAAAAGAGAGGGCGGGTGTTTTAGTTATCTGAAACACTTGTTTATAAGGTTTATCATGACACTCAACATATCTGTTTCATCGGCAAAAAGAACTGGAAGAGTTGACCAGCGCTAGTAACTTTCTACAGGCATTACTATAGAGCTTTAACATTAGGAATGAAAAGCATCAAGATCAGTTCAGAGATACGCTCATCAAGTAAATTGAACTAATGATCTCGTGGAAAGCAGCTCACCCATTTCCATTTAAGCGGACATCCTCGTGGCGTGGCAATTAATAGCTTGATTAGTTGGGTCATTGTTTAACATAGACATGTTCCTACTTTCCTTAATGACTGGTCATACCTAGCTAAAGTGGCTTCTGGCGGTCAAAGTTCAAAAAGCACAAGTTAAGCAGCAGTCAATGAGATTATTTTACGAAAGGTTCTTAATTATTATTTAATCGTCATTTGGAGAGGACCTTTGACTGCATACCTACAATTTGTTAACATAAAACTCTCGACTTTTTTAACGATCCATGTGGAAGGAGCAAAATCATATCTATTGAAATGGTTTAGCCACGATGATGATGACTGACTTCTCTATAAATTATTTGACATGTACTCTCAATATCATTTGATGGAACCGGCAGAAAACCTAGCAGTTACGTGTGGGGATTATCCGTATAATTTCCCACGCATATAGTTTTTCTATGAAAGCAGCTACGAAAGCAACATTACGCTTTTTGCCCTTTACCCAGAATTGGCGCCAACAGCATCTTGTTGGAGGTCCCCCATTTGGGTACAATTTAATTCATCTGCTCTCGACTTGTATAGCATATTTCGTGTCTTGAAAAGATGATAGTGGCTTCGGACCTTCTACCGTCTTTGAAAAGATAACTAATGACTAAACTTTGAGTGCTGTATTTTTCCTTGGTTCTTTGTGGCAATGGTGGTTTTCAGACTTCTGGTAGCGGTCCTGTGGAACGACCCAGTTGCAGAGACGGCGCTGTTGAGGGCCACCGGAAAAGGAGAGGGACGAAAGCAACACATCTCGATGGATCTACATCACCTGGTCTCTTCAATGTTTCCCATTGCCAGTGTATGCCACAAGCTTTAGATATCGATCCTCGAAAAGCGGTTTTCCGGCTCGCTTTCGAAGATTTAACTCAATACCATCTCAAAACAATTACACTTTCTTTTATCACTGTTGCTTTCGTCCTTATCAAACGAGGGGACAAAAGCATGATTATCTTCACGGCAAGATAGACGGAGGTTGTCAGACCCATAGAGGATTAACATCATCCTATTTATGGATAATTAATCATCAAAAGCTCTTTCCAGAAAATATCTTAGTACTGTAGTGGCGAGCAATTGAAAATTCGACGTTGTGTAGTGAACACAGCATTTTGAAACATCTGTTCACGCTGACACTATTCGTGAGCAGATCTCTAGGGTGAGATTTTTGTGCCGCTTTAATTAAGAAAAGGGTCATTTAATAATTTCAATTTCTGCTAATGATGAGTGAGAGTCCCTACGGACCAATCATCAACTTACACACGAACCCTAGCTTCTATCTAATGTCATGGATGACTCAAGAAAAGAGCGAGGTGCTAGTGAGCGTGGAATTATTTAATTAAGGAGCGTGAGATTAGTAGATTTGTGAGACAGAGATGCACTTTTCATTCATTGCCATCCGATCCATTTCTTGCAACCATCGGCGACCCAAAATTCATCCACATGTCGAGTGCTTTTGGAGAGTTTACCATACAAGAAAAAGAACAAAAAGAAAAGAAAATTTGGTGCGAGCATATGTTGGACCCACTGATAGGTACAGTACTTTAATATTGTTTAGTGAATGGTAGAACATTCGAGGTTTCGCGAACGTCCCTCGAATAATTAACGTTGTAATGTCACAACATTTGATAAAGATATGTGGTATTTGCACGTTATCTTCTTATGTTAGAGTTGTGGAAAAAAAAAAATCTCGTGTGACGATGATGTCACATTGAAACAAAGCATGGATGTTGAAGATTTTCTGCAAGCTATATTTTACACTACCCCTCCCTTTCAATTTTAATAATACACCCTTTCCAAATCAAGAGGTAGATCCAAAATTTTATATTTAAACAAGGAATTTCTACTCTTTTACAATTTTCCATTTTCATCTCAATATTTTTTATCATTTTAAATTATTAATTAGGATGACTTCGTTGGTCTATGGAGATTCCCCCCTATAGGGGACTCTTTCATATAATTCTTTTCAATGTAAGTTTGTCAATGCATCATCCACCGTTATTGTCCATTCCTAGTCATTAGTCCATTTCGCTGGAGACTCCAGAAAATGACTAAACGGTTGAGCAATAAACTTCTTTATAAGAAATTCTCCTATGATGTTTTGAGAATGACAAAATGATCAAAAGTTGCTAATGTGTCCATTTGAATTTGTAGAACATCTTCTATGTACAAAAGCCATATGCAAATGGTATTGGAACATGACGTCTAAAAGCAGGGAAAAGCTTTGATTCTGCAAATGGAGAACAAGCATTAGACCAAATGTGTCCAAGACTTGGAAGGACCTTTATAGAAGGTAAATAAGCTATAAAATGACGATCTGTTAAAGTTTGGCTGAACAATAGAATGTGAATAGCTTATAAAACATTAGGACGTCAACATGCTTGGCAAAATTTGCTTGTAGAAGGTGAACAGACTTCTCAGTAAAAGTTCAAGAAAGTCTGGAAAGACCACTTTGCAGGAGTAACTCATGCTACAGATGTTGGAGATGGTTGACGTTCGAGCCCCCATAATCTTGGTGGGAAGACCTAAACTCTATCAATTTGATTTGTATTCAAACTGGTGTGTCATAGCTATTTTCAAGTGTCGTAATTCATCAAAAGCAACCTGGAGTACATCATAATAGATTTGCCAATTTTGTGAAGGCATAAAGGGATGTCAGGCAAACTGCAGAAGTAGAGAGTTACACTTTGAGAATGGCCTGCATTGCCCGTAGACTATCGTCTGATTGCGTAGAAAGCAGCCATAATGATCAAGGTCAAATCAACAGCTCTTTGACTGGGAAAGCTTCGAACGGATACCTTTGAAGGTTGGAAGTTTATTTAAAAATATCGAAGTGGGTTGTGAAGATTGGCAAAGTTCAAGAACTTTTTGTCTCTCTATCGCATCAAGTTTTCTAGCTTTCCATTGTGCAAAATCAAGTGATTCCTTATTGTAAATTTCTGTTGCGGATGTAAATACTTATAATTTGGAAAGAGAGCAATATGGTGTTGCGAGAGGTGCTTTGAGTATCTAGAAGTAGCTTCTAAAACTTTGAGTAGAAGCAGCACAAGTTGTATAATCTCAAGGACTTTACAATGCATTCCTGCCTTTTGAGACGATTAGACTTGGTAGAGTGGAATAGGCCAAGTGGAAGGCTCAACTACTATAAATTTGATTTCATCTCTTATATCTCTTTAACTCCTTAGTATTAGTTTGGTAGAAAATTCTACTTCTACATAACTGTTCTCATTTCAACAGTATTTCCATACTCTTATAGTCATGTCTTTCACAATAATCTTTCTATAATCAATACAAAGAAATCCAGGTCCTTGTGATATTATTCAATCACTAAGTACTTAATATAACTTTACCCTTGCAGGATTTGGACTGGTGATATTATATATTTCTAACATTTGACTATTGCAAGATATACGGCATAAGTACAACCCAAGTGCCAAAACTTGGCACAAAGGAACACTTAAGTGTCAAAAGTTACAAAAGGTACACTTAAGTGCCATTTTTCAAACAAATGGATCACTTCAGTGCCAAGTCGTTCGGAACCCTCCCAAAAATCCTACGTGACAATTTTTTATTAATTTTCTTGCCTACGTGGCTTGCCGGAAATTGAGTAGGCAAAAAATTAGCAAAACGACATCGTTTTGCACTAATATGGATTTTAAAAATTATTAAAAATTATAAATAATTAAAAATATATATTATTATTAAATTGATTAATTTAAAAAAAAAAAAAAAGAGGAAGGGGATCCCGGGAGGGCTGTGTAGCCCTCACCGCCGCCGCCGTCACCATCCCACCATCACTTGGAAGGGCCGGCGATGGTGGCCGAGGGTCGGCCGGTGGTCGCCGAGCCTTGGCTAGTGGTGGCGACCCGGCCGACTGCGGCGAGGGCCTGCGAGCCCTTGTCCAGATCCGGGGGCGAGGGTCGCGACTCTCCCCAGATCCGCCGGTTTGCACGGCTGACAGCCCTTGGCTCGGGTGGGCGAGGGCCCGCAGGTCGGCCGGGGTCACCGACCACTAGCCAGGGTTTGGCGACCCCGGCCGACCCTCGCCCACCGTCGCCGGCCCTTCCCAGCGATGGTGGGGCGGCGGCGATGGCGACGACAATGGCAGCGAGGGCTACATAGCCCTTGCCGGATCCCCTTCCTCTTCTTCTTTTTTTTTAACAAAATCGATTTTAAATTTTTTTTTAATCTAACTTGGCAATTTTTTTTGTTAAAATTGCCACGTGGATTTTTTATTTTGAAAAAAATGTTCTGTCAGCAAATGAAATTGCCGGAAAATGAACACGTGGTAGTTTGGCCGGAATTTTTCACCGTTGGCACTTAACTGATCCATTTTGCTCCGATTTTGGTACTTAAGTGTATATTTTGTAATTTTTGGCACTTAAGTGTCCCTCCGTGCCAAGTTTTGGCACTCCAGGGTCCATACATCCAGGATATACTTAAATATAGTCATATAGTCATGCGCTGAACTGATAATATCCAAGTTCTTGGCTATAGCAAACTGCTTGCTCTTTCTTAGCTTTAAATCTTAAAATGTTTGCAATCAATCCTTTTCAAAAAATTTCAATTCAATTATTTTATTATCTATATGGAAGGTTTTGTCACTATCAGAAAGGGGAAGATTGTTGAGAAAACCCTAAATAAGTTTTGAAGTTGACGAAACTATCTATTTCTTATATCAGTCTTGATAATTGTTAAGGTTGTTTATCTTTCAGGACATATCCGTGTTGAAAGGAACTTTGATATGATTTGATGTGGATTTCATATAATTGGACATGCCGTGTTGCTAAGGCTAAATGATCTACATCTCTATCATCGTCAAAATATATCAAAAAAAGCAATTGAGTATATCCAGAAAGCCAATTATATCTACTACATGCATTGAAGTAGAGTATCGCATCGATAGAAGCAGCGTCTTGTGTGTATAGAAGTAGAGTAACTACACGAATACAAGTAGCCCACTATATGATTACTGTACTGGAAGGCTGGGTATAAGCACTATTTGTGAATACAAGCGAAGTAATTATACAACCTGCGGCAACAATTTCATCATGAAATTCAGGATTATTTTGAGATTTTGTATCTCATCCGTTGACAGCTAGTGATTTGGTGTGGATTTCTGATTTAGAAGATTTTTTTTTCTATCAACCTTAAAGACTATCCTCGCAAAAATATTCATGGCAGAAGAAATCTTAATTGATTGACAATTATCCCAAAAACAAAATTCTTTCCATGGTTGAAGCATCTCATTTTTGGAAACCAAGATTTGATTATATGGGTGACCAAATTGATGGAAATTCAAATTGATTGACATCAATGGCTATCTAATCTTCTCTACAATTGCCCAACAGCTACATTGGAGATTGATCCTCTGGAAGATTATCCAATGAGAAGTTTGGTGCTGAGGAGTATAAAAGAAAATCAAGGAGGGGAAGAGAAAAATCAATCAAGAATTACAAATTCCATTTTTCAAGAGAGTTCTACATCTTTATATTGTCTTATGTGAGCTTTACACTGCAATCTTTTGAGAAGTATTGGCAAAGCTATAGTTTGTGCTTAGATCTAAGATAAAGGAACTCATTTGCTTGGATGTAAGCAACAATGGCTTTGAAGGAAAGAGCTTAGGTACAACCAGCTTATGCTTTTGTAAATTTTCAATGATTGACTAGTAGAATCTAGCCAGTATGTTGTTACCGGGAGAGTGGACGTAGAATCATACTAAGCCAAACAGCTATAAGCTCTTGTGCATTATTTTCTATCTCTTTACTCTTACTTATGTGCTATTTGATAGAAGCACTACACTGCACTACTAGATATAATCACTATCTGCTTATACCAGCATTCTGGTCCACTCGGTTACACTTACTTGGCAATTGTTGTTCTATATCAATTGTCAAGATTGATAGAATCATATATATATATATACCTTCTTCTAGGTGATACTGCTAGCCAATATCACTTGGTATTAGAGCCTTGTGCTTGTTTATTTGAAGTGTTTACTTCTAAGCTAAAGATCTATTATGGCTAGCACTCTTGGGGTAGGAATTGCTGAAGAATAGAACAACTTATACCTCAACACTTTAAAAGATTATGATGTCTTGAATAACAAAATGAAAGGCTTCGTCAATTTCATAGAGTCATGTAAAGCGGAGTCAATCCTACACTTAGCCCAACTGCTACACCTATAGCTTCAAACACAGGAGAAGCAAATGAAAACAAAACTCAATAGCAACAACAATCAATCCAATTGAGATGGCCAAAAGAGAAGCATTAGATGCTAAAGCTCTCTATTCTCTTTATTGTGCCTAATTTCCCGCTAAATATAATTGTGTTTCTTCATGCGAAATAGCAAAAGAGATATGGGATAGACTTCAAGTCACATTCAGAAGGAACTGATAGAGTCAATGAAACAAAAACAAATATTCCCCTTCAAAAGTATAAACCCTTCAAGATGAAACCAGATGAATCAGTCACTAACTTGTTTAATAAATTCATTGACATTTTCAATGAACTTGCAAGATAAGAATAATGCAAGTGCCATAACTTTTATACGGCACTTAATTGAGTGCTATAACTTTTTTTTTACTTACTTGAGTACCACAAATTTGAAAAATTAATCACTAAGTACCATTGGCAATTTTCCTCGCCAAAAAAATCTGATGTGCACATCGGTCGTCTTATGTGATTTTTCTAGCACTAATGTAGACAAGTTTTTAATATTTTCTTTATTTTCTAATTATTTTTTAATTTTTAATTTTTTGTTTTTTCATTTCCTTTTTTCCTCCTTTTTAGGGCTGATGATGAGCAAAGCCCTCCTAGCTAGCAAGGGCTGCCGATGACCCTCGCTGTTAAGGGTGAGCGTGATCCGAGTTGGGTCAGTTGAGCACCTAGCCTAAGGACCAAGTTGCAAAATGTTGACCCCCAATTTTTGATACCAAGGACCAACCATATTAAGATTAGGAGTAAGGACCAGACCAACCTTAGTCAATTTGGTCCTGTGGTCAGCCCTTGACCAACTGATTTTTTATTTATTTCATTTTTTGTATTCATTGAAAGAACAAACATATTATTTCAAATTATACATCTATCAACAATGCGACATTGGGCAACCAAACTATGAATATGAATGCATATCAAACATTAATATAATATAAGATAAAAATGAAATTATGCACTTGCTAAGAGCAACAAAAAATAAAAAAGAACATGTGAGGTGAGCGATGAGGCGAGTGAACAAAGGTGAGAAGCAAGTGAGGTGAGGCAAGCGAAGAGGGTTTCTACTTTTTTTGGTTGATTAGTGCTGGGTTTCTTTCTATTTTTTAATTTATATGCCAAACCGAATTACATAAGAAAGAAGAGAACAGAAGACGAGGCCCTAGGGTTTAAAGTAAGCAAAAGCATATAATATATAATATACAAGGTTGATTCAGATTGGATCAACCCTAAACTCCTGGACCAACCATAAACTCTCAGGATTAAGGACCAACCTGCACAATGCTGGGTCTAGGGGTCCAGGATTAAGGATCGACCTAGTCTCCCGCAACCAAACTAGGATCAACCAAGTTAGGTCGGTCTAGGTTTGACCCTAAATTGATGCTCACCCCTACTTACCAACCCTAAAGAAAGGAAAAAAAAAAAAAAAAAAAAATTTAAAAAAATCAAAATAACTAAAAACATTTAAAAAAATCCATGTCCAATAGGAAATTAATAAAAAATTCCACATAGGATTATTTGTCGGGCGTGGCATTGAAATGATCGATTTTACTTCGATATCATACTTAAGTGAACGTTGTACGAAAGTTATAGCACTTACGCTATTCTCCCAACTGCAAAGCAGCATGGAAATATATAATTGCTTAATATCAATCTTGATGATACCTTATGCTTAGTATCAGCAAAAAAGAAAGAGATCTACGACACAAGAATTTGGAACATGTGAATATGAAATAGACCACCAAGATAACTGCAAAAGAACATGTATGTGGACTACCAAGATCGAATAAAAGAAATCGGATTCTTACAATGCATGCTCCTTGAGAAAGTAAGTTTGAAATTCTTTCAAGTCAATAAATACTGTCACTACTAACTAATCTTTGCAACTATTGCATATAGACTTATTTGGACAAACAAGGGCTATGAGTCTTGAAGGAAAGATATATTGTCTTGTTATTGTTGATGATTACTCAACGTTTATATGGTAACATTTCAATTCACAAACACGATGCATTCTAATCTTTTGTGAAACTTCACAAATAATTCAAAATGAGAAGAGATTCAGCATCACCTCAAGTAGAATATCATAGATGATAATTCAAGAGCCAAACTTTCTCAAAATATTGTGATGAATATGGTTTGGATTACAATTTGTCTACTCTTTACACTCCTCAACAAAATGGCATGGCGGAAAGAAGAGTTGGTCCAAGAAAATGGCATGAAACATGATAGAAAGTGGTGTTCCTATTTAGTTATGGGCCAAAGCTATTGCTACAACATGCTACATTATGAACAAAGTACTATTGGGACCATTATTGGAGAAAATACCCTACGAGATCTTCAAAGGTAGAAAACCCAATATTTCTTATTCTCATGCATTTTGATGCAAATGTTATATTCTAAAAAATGCTAATGACAATGTTGGAAAATTTGATCCTCGAGCAAGTGAAGGTTTTTTTCTTGAATACTTAGCTCCTAGTATAACATATTGTGTGTTTAACAAAGCATCTCAGGAAGTGGAAGAAACCATAAATTTCAAGGTCACGGATAAGTTGGAAGACATGTAAACTGACGATAAGGAAGAATGTATGTCGATACCTATACCAACTGATGATGTCCATCAACAGCAGTAACCCGATGCACAACGTTCAAATCATACATCTTTGCCAAATAAAGGAAGTTTAAGACAAATCATCAGAAGGAACAAATCCTTGGAAAGATTGATGAAGGAATCAAAACTAGTTCATCATTCAAAAACTTGATGAACTCCTTGGCACTAATCTTTGAAATCGAACAAAAGGGAGTTGAAGAAGCTATCATTGATGGAAAAATGAATTGAGGTCATGTAAGAAGAGCTATATCAATTCAAGATTAATGAAGTCTGGGAATTTGTATCTCGACCTCAAGATCATCCCATCATAGGTACAAAGTGGGTATTTAGAAACAAACTCAACGACAAAGGTCATGTTTAGCATAACAAAGTTAGACTAGTTGCCAAAGGTTATTATCAAGAAGAATGTATTGATTATGATGAAATATATGTTCGTGTTCCAAGATTAGAGGTTATGCTTGATTTCATGATTTCAAATTATATCAAATGGATGTCAAAAGTGGTTTTTCTAAATGGTTACATCAAAGATCAAGTATTTATAGAACAATCACTAGGTTTCAAAGAACCAAAAAGGATCAAAGATGTATATCGGCTTAAGAAGGCACTCTATGCACTCAAACAAGAACCTAGAGCTTGGTAGGAGAGATGGAACACATTTCTAATTGAACAAAATTTCGAAAAGGGTAAGGCGGATACAATGCCCTTCATCAAAAGAAAAGGTAATGACATCTTACTAATTCAAATTTATGTGGATAATATTATCTTTAGATCTACTAATATGACATTGGGTAAGGAATTTGCTAATATTATGAAAAGTGAATTCAAAATGAGCATGATAGGGGAACTCAAATTCTTTCTTGGTCTACAAGTCAAGCAAACAAAAGCCAACACCCTTATATATCAAGAAAAATATGTCAAAAAATTGGTAAAGAAATCTAGTTAGGAGAATTTCAAAAAGGTGGATACACTAATGTCTTCTATTATACTTTACCAAGTTTGGTGAAGATGTAAAAAGGCAAGTCCATCAACTCAAATCTTTATAGGAGTATAATAGACTCTCTATTATACTTAACAACATCTAGACCTGATAACTTGTTCAATGCATGCATGTGTGCTCATTTTTAATCTGATCCAAAGGAATCTCATTTGACAATTGTGAAGCAAATTATTGGGTATATTCGATCATTTTCAAAGTTAGGTTCTATAGTGTCTTAAACATTTGGACTTTCTATTGTTGGGAAACACTGACTTCGCAGGGTGCAAAATCGACAGGAAAAGCACCTCTAGCACATTTCAACTAATGGGTTGTATGCTAATTCCGTGGTTCTCAAAGAAGCAGAATTCAATTGCTCTCTCAACCATTGAGCCTGAGTGTATAGCACTAGGAAGCTACCGTGCTCAACTCATTTGGATGAAATAGCAACCCAATGACTTTAGGAAACGAAATTCAAGCACTCCTATTATGTGTGATAATATGAGTGCTATCAATTTGATGAAGAATCTTATTCCACACTCTCGAGCCAAGCACATTGAATTTGCCATCATTTCATTATAGATGATGTGAATAGTGTGACGTTTGCATTTATTTTGTTGATTCTAAGTATCAATTAGCTTATATTTGTGCTAAGGCACTCAAAAGACCACATAAGAATTCATTAGCAATGAACTAGGAATATGTTATCCTTTTGAGTAGCAGTTTTTATGAAATCAACAGATAAATTTCAATATAAGCACAAGCTTACTGATTGAAAATTTGGTCAAAGATAAGGAATTGGCTAAAGTTACGGACATGATGTACACATTAGTTTTGAAAAAGCTACCAATATTGGACAAACTGTATTTTATTGTTTTGCCCATTCTGACATTTATTGACTTTATTGATTACCTATGGCTTTTGTTATCGTTCCGTAGTTATCATACAATCTTTAATTCAGTTTATTTCTTAAAATAATGAAAATTGAATAAGGAGTTACCATTTTTCTGAAATGGCAAGAAAGGACTGTTGGAGAAGTCTAACTTCGGAACAACAACTAGTAAAGACTCCTACCGATTACTTGCTTCTTGGGACAATCTCCAATTGAAAGATTGAAGATGTTATAAAAGAGAAGGCCATTAAAGTCCAAAGGAGTTGGACAAAAAATCTAGAACAAGATAGAAGTTTTCATTGTTGTATTCTGAGACTGTGTTTCATTCCTTGAGATTTTCAGAATAGTGTGCTTACTGCATTATGATGTGAGAAGATTAAGTACGCACATGTGATGACAGCATTAGAGTCTTGATAGTATGATTTATTCTTTGATAGGACCAGTGCTGCTAGTTGTAACTTATCCTGGTGATTACTAATTCAATCCAGCCCAATTTATGGCTATTAGTATGAAAAGTGGACGTAAGTTTATTGAATAAGCCGAACTATTATATACTGCTATGTGTTATCTTTACTTTTGAATTTATCTTATCTTTGCACACTAGCACCACTTGATATTATTAATATCAGCATCTCCTCATTACCAAGTATTATTTGGTGATTTCTACAAAATCTTCAAAACAACCTATTTACCCCTTTGGTTGCATAGGGAGCCCCAACATCAATAGTCTTATGCATTGCAAATAGTTTATAAAATATATGGTTTCTATGCATGATTAGTTAAAGAATTTTGCTTGCATCAAAATATGGAAAATGGTATGTCGTTAGAGAATATGGATGAATTTTTTTTATAGGACATATTTCAAATGTTCTGGTGCATTGTGAGATTTATTGATAATCATCGCATGCATATCGAATATTATATATCACCCATTAATTTAAAATTTTGGCTATATTCTTAATTCATGACTTAGGGCTTTCATACTTAGGCGATGCATATTAATTTTAGAATTCATATAGGGTTAAGATAGCTAATGGTTTTTATTGATAAAATAAATCAAAAATAAAAAATGTCGTTAGGGTTTCATATAAATTGCATTTAGTTATAGAATTAATTAGTCCTATAACATCCATGTCGCATATCGCACCTCATTTAGAGAGTCATATTTCTTAGGATTAATTTCCAAGAAGCATTCCATATAAATAGCTTTACCTAATAATTGCATCTTATGCACCATCCATATTGCATAGGGGTTTTTTAGCATGGAAAAAAATGAGTTAGCATGCATCATTAAATTGCTAATCATTAAATTAATAATTTAATGTAAGTTCACTTAGACGTGTATAGTGTCCTTAAAACTAGTTTGCATTTTTCCTATACGGTAAAGAAAAAGAAAAAGAAATAGTAATCAATAGTTAATTCTATCATCTTGTTCATGTCACTCTAGAAATTAATTTCGTAGTATTACATGTAGGTTAATTCATCAATGCATAGTGTTGGGGCTAACAATATTACATAAAAAGGGGTGAATAGGTTGTTTGGGAACTATGAAGAACTTTTGCAGAACATAAACTGTTCAACTTCAAACAGTAGTAGAATCAGAAGAGATGCATGTGCTCCTGATGAAGAAATAGTGATCATAATAAATAGATGATGATGATGATAAAGAGACAGAGGATAGCAACCACTCTTTACAACTAACAACCACAACAAAGTTGAAATCCACCAATAATCTTCAAGACAAGTTACAATTAGCATGTGCTACTCCTATCAATTGATAAATCACACTATCAAGGTGCAAGTACCGGTATCACTTTGTACACTTGCTCTTATCACGATCATAGCCAATAAGAACTCTACACAAAGAATAATCAACTATACATAGCAACTACTAACAAAAATAGAGCAAAGAAGAATACTTGAAAGTTTTGTTCATTGTCACCCAACCCAGTTACTTCTCTCAGACTGAATATGTAGTCATCCATCCTTAGATGATCGTTCCCCATTCAAATCCTTCAAGTAACCATGGGTTCAACTATTGCTAGCAACAGAATGCCTCTTTGACACTCAAAATTTTCATAACATCTCTCAAGCAGCAGCAGTTTCCCTAAACAATAGCATTTTGCTTTTGTTAGAGTCTGTCTTCTGCTTAGAATTGCCAGAATTGTTCCTGATCAACTCCAATTCTCCTTTTGCAAATTCCAAGCCTTTGTAATGGCTATTTTCATTGTGATCAACGTTCCAATCAAATGAGCAAGTGAAAAGCATCTTCTTGGACTTGATGTCAGCATGATCCATTTCTCATAATCAAGACGTGCTTATTATCATCAATTTGTTGGTACTACCATGATCAAATCGTATGGAATGACTTATGATCAATCATCCTATGATCTTTTTGAGTATGTCAGCTTCCGAAGACTTTTAGTTGATGAAAGATTGACCATGATACCTCCAAGTCTTCATAAAATCCTCATCATATTAGACTTGTTTTCCTATTGTCCATATCTCCATCAATCTTCACTGAAATCACAAAAGTTATTGGTATCATCACAATCTTCCACCTCATCTTATAAAGAGAGCTACTCCTACGAACAATCTGTTGGCCATAATATAGCTCCTAAGAACAATGAGATTTTCTATCTTTTGATCCTTCCAAGCATACTAATGATTATAACTCTACCAAGTTGTTCACCTTCATGGTTCTCGAGCTTTACTAAACATCTTCGTTCTAGGCATGTTCACCATCACTAGGTCCATCCAACTGTTTACTAGATCTTGGTACCTCCAAATCATCACTAACATCCTCATTCTTCTTGACTTGTTTGCCCTTGATCAAGGTCCTTCCAAATGTTCAACTTATCACAAAATCCTTTCAGCTTGTAGAAATCTTGACATCAAAATACCATGTTCACCCTTAACATTGGCAACAGTCTCTCAATATCGGCAAAGCTTTCTTGATAATGGCCAAGCACTCCACATATCAGCTCACCTATTGTTGATTACATCTTCTGCATATTGACTTATGCATATATTATCCAGTACTACTCAATTAGTATGCGCATTAGTAACATTTTATTGTTTGTTATCTTCAAAACAACATAGGTGATTTTCTTAACACATAGTACGCATGACATTTAAGATTTTATGCTAGCTCATTAATGCATGTTAGATTAGGACACTCGCATTTCAACCAAAAAAAAATTGGGCCACGTTTATTTCATAAACAAGACAACCAAAAAAAGAATTAATTGGCATTGCATTATATATTAACCATGTTCGTGTAGGTTTTTAATTCATCATCACCATCGTGAAGTTAAAAGAAAAGAAATTAAAAAAGTAATAGCTTGGCACACATTTTATATCTGTACCATGACAATTTGTTGTCCCTGCATAATCATATTTGCTTTAGAAATCATATCTAGGACACACATACATCATATCATTGTTTGCTTCCTAGTCAAAGTTAGCAGAACCCTGTTTTATAGGAGGATAAATAGAAATTTGCTTCCGCTTGCTTATGCATTCTTGGTTCTCTAATATTTTCAGTAATTTATTCATTGAGTGTTAATTTAACATAATCAAGTCCTTGGATATGTGATCTCTAGTTCATAGATGTACTCCTGCAATTTACTAATCTGTCAACAGATCAGTGGCAGCTCCAGGGTAAGATAAATTGTATATCGAATTGAGCACCAAGTTGCGATCAAATGAGTTTAGGAGAGTTCACACTAAGCATGAGTGATTACCTTATGAGAGAAACTGTTGTTCCCTGTTTAGTAAATCTATTAGCTTTCCTATAGTGATTCACCTCGAGTAAGGTCACCATAAATGTGAGAGAATGAAATTACTAAAGAAGTTAATGAGGAACGATAAAGAACACTAATGACTTACGTGGTGATTTAGTTTGAGTGTTGGTATTTGTTCCATTGGAGGACTAGCTGCAAAGCATCTACTATCAATCTTTTTTTTTTTTTTTTTTGGGTCATAAGCATCTTCTATCAATCAAATAGCTACAGAGTTACAATAATTACTTGGTGACTTATGAGTATCTTAAAGCCCAATGCCCAAATTCTCACAAGTTCTCTTACTTCTCCACCAAGTTTCTTTAGATAACCCTAAGAGAAAAGCCCATTAGTTTTGTTTGTGTTCTCATGGAGAAATCAGTCAATAAGAAACTTAAAAACCCGAGTTTGCAAAATTTCGTGTGTTAACCAGGCGTTTGCCTAATGGGCAGTGGGAAATTGGCCATCCAGGCCAGGAGCGAGGTGCCCAATGATGTTCGCCCGGAGGGGCTGGACGGGTTGTCGGTCATGCCTAATTACAAGCTATAAGGCAGCTCCAGTCAGACTTCTAGGCCTTTGTTCTAGGCTCCCAGTTCCTTGTCTCCTTTCACCTAGAGCTCATCGAAACTCGTGTCGGTCCTATTTGAGATCTCCAAGCTTTAATCCAAACTCTGATATGGCGAGAACCGTATTACTTAACACTCCCACTAGCCTGTCCAAACCTTACAAGCACGAAGGTAGACAGAATAATAGGAAAGGCTGGAGAAAATTGAGAGAGCACTTTTGGATTTGAACTCTTGGCCGATGCTATGATGCCATGTAGCCAGACAAATCTTCTTCTTCTTTTTTTCCTTAAAAACTTTAAACTACAAGGAAATGGTTCAACAATGTGTATACATCATCTTGCTTACCTCAAAATTCTTAAAACCTAGAACCTTTCACATCTATGAGAACCGCTATACTTTGGACATTATCAAGTGGCAGTGACAGATCAAGAGGGCGCCTGAAAGCCGTAACCCAACTTGCACAACCGGTTAAAATAGAGAGAACCAGAGACTTCCTAAATTGCCATATAACCACTCCCCAACGCTATTAAATTTTACTGTTCTTTCTAGTTGTGGAAACAACGATCGTACCAAGGACGATAGAATGTACGTTTCCATTATAAAGCCAAAGGCTGAAACAGTTGGGTTCTCAGCCACTTGATGGAGAGAAATGACAGTCCAGAGACAGCTCACCTCATGGGCTCTTTGAAAGGGATCGACCACTGAGTGGCTACGCGAAACGCGGGCAAACGTACTGCACCAGTGTCGTGGCCTTTCGATGAGGCTGAGAGAGATATGGGGTCGTACGTAATTGTCTGAAGCATGCGATGGCAATTGTACGTGGAGTCGAAGAAACAAAAGCATGAGGTGACGCTTGGTTTCTATAATTGCGACGTGATCTCAGCGGTACATCATCACATTAGATCATATCTTATTGCCGTTCACCATTGACAATTCATGATTGATTTGAGCATTTCACTCTTGATTGGTACATAGTCAGCTCCACAATGACCGAGTTAGAGTGATGAATATTCGGTCCTTAAAAGGAGATTAGAACGGATTACTTCACTCTTGTAGGGTAATTGCTTTGGGTTCGCTTATTTTCATTTTTTGTCATCTAGATTTTCTCTTATTTGGAGGTGGAAGGGAGAGCTTGTATTGAGATATATCAGAATAATTAATTATTAAACTACCCATTTATCTAATAATTTAATTTTTAGAAAAGTCAGCAGTTGTCCCACACATGAAACGAAACCTGAATTAGTTTGAATAATTTGGAACATGTGATGTCACTTGTGCAAGATCCAAATGCAAGTTGGGCGATTGGACTTGACTTGTTAGGCATCCGATCTTGGAAAGAAGAGAATATACTTTCATTATTGTGGGGAGGTTGTTTCAGAAAGGGTTTCCTATTTTTGGTAGGGGAGATTATCTAACTAGTCATAAACATATTATACAGATGCCATTTTAGTTTTAAACTTTATAATTTTGCCAATTTAGTACTACACCTTCGAACGAAAAAATTTAATATAATCCTTCTAATTAATATTCGCTAGAAATCAATGACATGGTGACATGCCATGTAGGACCATTGGCAATTACTAGATTGTAACATAGTGATTTACGGTGGAAATTAACTAGAAGTCTATATTGAAATTTCACACAAAATTTTAGGACGAAATTGGTAAAATGAAAATTTTATAATAAAATGGCATCCGTACATTAATTTACAACTAATCAGGCAATCATTCCAATTTGGTATATAGAGATTCTATCTTGGGCCTATTTTGCTTTTCTAATGCCTTTTGTGTGTTAGCTATATGCCTTAAAGCAACCATGTAATAGTCATATGTTAGGGATTATTTAATGGCAAGGAGATTTTCATTTCATTGTCATATCTATATGAATGAGTCCATAAGATCAGTTATGACTGGACTCATTCTTAAAGGTTAAGAATATGCATGACAAGTTTAGAGTTATGCTGAATATTTAAACAGTTTCTGGTCAATGGATCAATGAGAGAATATTGATGATTCTATTGAGATCAGTGTGTTCTCAAGCTTCATCATTAAGTATTGGATATCTCATAAGGATGATGAGTCACAAGTCATTGGGTATGGTGATACTCGAGTTAGGACATAAGTGTTTGTCTTGGACAAGTTCATTAAATGTGATGTATAGAACAATTGGCAACATGGAAGCTTTTAAGTGGGGTCAATGACTAATCGTTTATGCTTTGGTTTGGTGTAAGATCCTTAGACTTGAGGCACAATGCTATCTTGTATGTTGGATGATTGTGGTTCACCAATATACATATTGACGCTTTGTTGAAGCGTCTCTATATTTGATGGTCATAATTTGTTCACATACGAAGGCACATGCTTGTGCAACATGAAATTCGTCTTCTTGTTATATATGTAGATATACAAGATAGAATATTGATATCCTATGCGATCTTATCGTGACAATGAAATTCTCAACACTGGTTGTAATCAAGAATGAATGATTCATGTCTCGAAAAATACATGTCAATTAGATCTAGGCGTATGATCAAATTGGTGGCTTGAACAACAATTCCATAGTCTTTGTTCAATTGGAACATGGTGAGATGGAAAGATCAAATTACATGGTCGCCAAAGTTGATAGGTTAAATATGTTCTTAACATATCCACATTGTCTGGGTAGACATGATATGTTGCTAGGTATCACTCATGGTTTGTAGAAATTAGAAATTGTAAATGGACAATCAGTTCTCTTGATTGTACTAATGTGTTAGTACAAATCTTGTTGCCAACTCAATGATGAACTTAAGGATGTCATATACCATAACCAATTCAAAATTATGTTTGAACAGGAGAGACAATATTATAAATGTGTTTACACTTGAGGCAATTAGATTAAGTCAAGTTGGAAATATAAGTTCTGAAAATGGGTTTTAGACTTTAAAGATCTAAAAAGGGTTTTAGACTTTACGACCGAATCAAAGATATGAAACAGGTTCATATTCAATAGCCGAATTCAATAGTTGAAGCAAGTTCAAAATTAATGGTTGCATTAATGATATGAAATGAGTTCATAATCAATTGTCATATTTATGATATGAAGTGAGTTTAGAATCAATGGCCGTATTAATGATCCGAAGTAAGTTCAGAACTAATAACCAAATTAAAGATCTAAAACGATTTTAGACTTAATGGCCACAAAAACATTTTCTAAATAAATGGGTGGTTTAATGATCTGAAATAGTTTCAGATTTTTTATTCTATCTTACCTATTCATGTATTGTTGTTTTATGAAACAAATCCAAACACTGTGATGCATGAATGGTTGATCTCCATGTTTCGTGGTGAAATATGGCAGAAAATCCAAGTGAGGCTTACACGGAGCACATCCGTGAATTAGTGTTTCCAATTATCAAATCTTGTGGTAAGATATGTTAATTTATTAAGAGATTATTTCGCTAGAAATTATGAGGTTAAACATTATGAGATTATCAGATGTAATTGGAGACTGGAAAACAATAATAGTGTTTAAGTGACTTGTGTGTAATTGTTATCTCTATTGTATTCCATAATCTAGAGTGAATATTGTGCTTTTCCATGGAGTTGGCCCCACCCACCGAACTACTCGGCATTCAATTCATTTTATTGTTCTGTTTATTAATGTGTTCGATTGTTTGCTTGTTATGTTTTGAGCCTTCAGTCCTCTAGAGTAAAAAAGCTAGAGCGGGAAATGTCAAACTATCTAATTCTTATTTACAAAAGAAAAAAAAGAAAAGGAAAAACTCCAAAATACTCAATAACTTTGAAGTATGATGAACTGTTGGGAGCGTCTAATAAATATGAGCCTTTTCTTGCCTAAACAGATGAAAAGCGATCTAGGTGCATGATCACAACATAGTCCTTAATTAAATTGAACTGCCCAGAATTATTAATTAGGAGTCCATTGATACCAAGATGCTCACTAATTGTTGAACGTCAACCAACCAAATCTTCCGATCACGTGTCCCTCAAGGTGCCCACTTATTTATTAGGCATCCTTTGGATTCTCAATAAATGGCCATGAAGATTCATTGAAATGGTCCAACCATGGTTAATTTATATAAATTAGATTATTGGCATCTTTTATACTGACAGAGAAATCTACTTGAGTTCACATCCATGCCTAAATTTTTGTGGGAGAATTCAAATCGTCAAAGTTATTAGGTGTAGAAAAAGAAAAAGAAAAGTTATTAGGTGCAGAGACCGAAACTTCCGTTTATCAAGCCAAGTGAGTCCTAGTTTTTTAATTCACTTGCACGCCAGTCCACAGATAGGAAACAAAATTGTTATGTGGCAAAGATATTCTATATGTAGGGTGTCACGGAAACGATTGATCGGACATGAACCATAATAGAAGAAGATAAATATATGGAACACTGAATTTTCTTGGTATAATTGATGCAACCTACTCCATAGGGAGAGTAGCATAAGGTTACCCTATAAATTAAGCAATATAATAGAGATGACAACTACACATAGATTACTCAATGCTCGCTACAAGGAAATCACCCTAAGGCAACATAATTTTTTGCAACAACATCACTTCCAAAGGTGATGTCACGACCTCCCTCTCACCAACCAGAGGCTAATGGCTCGGCTAGTGCATTGGGGCTTAGCCGGGCTCTCCCAAACCCACAAAATCACGATTTATGGTTTTATTTTATTTTTAACCTGCAAAGTCAAATTTCAAATAAAAAAGTCGCCACTAATCGATTTGGGGTGGGTCGATTAGAGACCTAAGTAAAATATCATGAGAAATATTTTACTTCTGCACAATTAGAGAAACTAGGATCGGGAATTGATTATACTAGTTAATCACTAATGCCCTTCCGGTACTAAATCTTGTTTAAACATCAAGTAAAGCATTTAGTAGCATTTATATCAATCATGAGTTATTGGATTCAATTCCTAGCCAAACTGAGGAAAGAGAAATCCATGCATCATAAAGGCGATATTGGAAATAAGCCAAAATTTGCTTCCAAGAAACTAAACACAATTTCCTTTTTTTTTTTCAAGGGTTTTCCATTTATTGGTGGAAAATATAATCAAAAACTATTTTTGTGGTTTTTTTGACTTTTTTTGAAAATATAAATTATTTTTGTATTTTTCTCATAGTTTGGAATAAATTCTTTTTGAATACTTATTATAATAATATTATATTATAAATAGACCCGGGTCGAACCCTCAAATCCAACCTGGGTCTGGACTAACCCATGGGCTTGGAACCCCTAGGCCCCTCAACTAGGCTGAATCCAACTCATGGGCCTGGTTCACCCGGCCCAAGTGCCTAAAAAGAAGAAATAGTCAAGCTCAAACACCAAACAAAAGCAAAGTCCAACCTAAGCAATAGAATAAACCCAACAAGCCTATTTTATCTTTGTCACCCCGGATCCCGAGCGCACAACAACCCTTTCACCTTGGTCAATAGAATGTGACGTCCCTAGGACGCATTGTCAACCAATCATTTTATTCTTTCATTATGCACAAGCGGAAGCAAACTATCCCCTAGTCAACCAAACAATCAATCAATCAATCAAAAAGGGATAGAGAGATAAACAACAGAGCAATGACAAACTACTCATTTATTTATTTACTTGATTAACCACTCAGGAATGTTTCCAATTTACAAGCCCACTAGTGGGTCGGTTCCTTTCTCTAAGCCAAACAAAAAGAGATTAAGGCTAGGTCAATCTGTTCTTTCCAAATTGTCCTCCCTGATATACCACGCTAGGAACCGATAGGGGATCCATTGCCCCAATCCCTCATCCACCCAAATAGTGGAGATGTACTTCTCGTACAAATGCACCTGGCCCGGGAAGCGGTGGTGCATCACGATGGTCTCCCACTCTTTGGGGACCTCGAATCGTATCGGAGGGTGTGCCATTCTAAGGACCCGAAATGGTTGATACAATAATGAGATATAATCTCAGTGAGTCCTCGCCCTAAGCCCCGATTATGACACCAACTCAACCCAGGATATCTCTTTAGAACCACTCCTCAAGCAGACCAACAGCAACAATACCACATACCGCAGCCAAGACATAACTAATCCACACATCTAGGAATAACAAACAGACAAACAATCGGCTCGCATATAACCTTACCTGGTTATGCCATACCCTGCACAATATACACATACACAATACAACCAATGCATACTACAATCAAGTGATACATTCAATCAATCACATATGAGTCGCATCGCAAGTGATCTCACGTAGCCATTGCCACACCATGCACGTTATCAATTCAAGCATGCTACAAGTAGTGCAACCAGCACATGCCTAATCAAAACCAATAATGCCATGTTTCTCATGTGTTCTTGCATCCACACATGTTCTGATTATTAATGCCTCTCGGAGCCACAATTGAACTCCTGCCGGTGTCTACTAGTATAGCCAGGTATCGCCCTCCACCATGAGGCGCAACATGGGAATATGAGCAAGACTTTGTCGATGAAGGTGCTTATATGTAAACCCATTATAGATAACCCTTGAAATGAACAACTCCTTAGAGATAAGATTGCTATTTTGAAGCAAATTGCCAATGTGGGAAATGAACAACTCCTTGGAGATAAGGTTGCTATTTTGAAGGGAGTTGACAATGTAGGAATATGGGACCATAAATTTTTGTAGCATTGAACTACAATTTAACCATGAAGAAACTGCTCCTAGACGGTATGATAGAAAGTCCATAAATATCAAGTTCTCATCCACTAGAAGGGACCCATTGACAATTAAAATGTAATATTTTATTATCTTTACTTTCCTGCATTTTATTTGTCCTTAGTTCTAGCTTTCCAATTCACGTGGTCAATTAAATTCCAATGCATATCTTTATTCAGATGCTTCGCCATAGATTAAATTCAAGTGTGCATCTCTATCACGGATGTCGCGTTGTAAATTAAATTTCAGTGTTACATCTTTGCACGTTATCAAGTTTTGCCATCAATTGAATTCCAACATGGTTCGTGTATGTCCATTGTCGTGGAAGTGGCTATATTTTCAAGCTTTGTCATTGATTGAATTCCAACATGAATTGTACTTACAATTCGATTCAAAATTGAAAATAAAAGTTTGCAATTATTTCTTATCCGCCTGGATATTTCTTATCTAGAGTCGCCACAAAACCCGTACCCTCTCATCAAAAACTGAAGAACGACTTTCGGAAAAGGTGTATCGTCGTTGATTAAATTCCGGTGAAATAAATGGCATGCCCAGTGGGACCATTGTGGTCAATTTGAGAAGATATGATGCTGAGAATAAGGAATCAACTTGATCTTGATGATGGTGATGGTGACAATTCACAACCCAATGGTAATGAAAAGATGGGACACTTTGAGTTGTCCACTATACTATTGGTGGTGGAGCAAGAATAGAGCGGTGATGTCAATATCCCAAGACAACACACCAATGAGAAAAGAAGGCAATTAGAGCCAACCCTTATCCATGAAGTTATGAACAAGCCAAGAACATCGAGTCATTCAATTCAAGTGTAGACAAATCCTGATAATTTTGCATTTTCTAGACCTATGAGGCCGATGGTATCAATTGTGGCAATTTGCCGATGATAAGGGGGCACGTGATGACTCTTGGGTTTCCTAACTTAAAAGAATCGAATGATTAACAAATCATTCCATATTAACAAATCATTCCATTCTTTTAAAAGGAGGCATAGTGATCATTAGGAAGCAACAAAAGTAAACTCGACAATCTCATATCCAACTGTCAAAATTAGTGAATGTAAGGACTCGAGGGCTACCATTATGTAATATTATTCGCTTTGGATTGAGACCTACACAGCTTTAAAATGTGTTACATAGAGTAGAGAACCTAAGCCTTATAAACTAACTCAGGACTCCCCCCTAAATGATGTGAGATAAGGGACATGCCCCCTCACCTATCTTAGGTCGCTCGCCGGTGTAGCCTCCCTTACTATCTTGGCCACACCCTTAAGGTCTAGGATGTCATATTCTCCTCCCTTTGAGCATAACGTCCTTGCTATGGTCGCACGCTGCAAGAATTGGCTTTGATACCATTTGTAAGGACTTGGGGGCTATCACTGTATAATATTATCTGCCTTGGATTGAGGCTCGTATGACTTTAAAATGCGTTACACTGAGTAGATAACCCAAGTCCTATAAACTAATCTAGCACTCCCCCCTAAGTAATGTGGGATAGGAGACATGCCCAATCGCCTATCTTAGGCAGCTCTCTTGCCATCCTCGACTATGCCCTCAAGGTCTGGGATGTCACAGTGAAGAAAAGGGAAAAGAGTGGAGAATTTACTGTTTAGGCATGTCTAGTCATCCGTGGAGGAAACCAAGTAAATGGATTAAGATTAGTCGATATTATATGTAGTTGATGACTTGGATGAAAGTGTTAGTACATGTCAACTAGTGGCAAAGGATGGTGAATTATTTTACCAAAATTGTCAATAGTGTGTTAACTAAGGAGTAGATAATTGACTCAAAGAATTGCATCTAAGGCTTAGGCATGTGTAAATCCATTAATGAGATCATGGACAATAGCTAGGTGAAAATGCAGACTGAGGTGCTATTTTGAAGGGCAACTCCTTTGAAGAAGAGATGACAACGTGGGAATATGAGCAAGAGTTTGTTGATGAAGGTCCTTATATGTGAACCCATTGGAGATAACCCTTGGAAATGAACAACTCTTTAGAGATAAATAAGCTATTTTGAAGGGAATTGATAAAGTGGGAAATGAACAACTCCTGCACTTTATTTTTCCTTAGTTATAGCTTTCCAAATCACGTTGTCAATTAAATTCTGACGTATATCTTTATCTCAATACTTTGCAATCAATTAAATTTTGACATGCATCTATATCATGGGTGTCATGTTGTAGATTAAATTTCAGTGTTATATTTTTGCATGTTCTTAAGTTTTGCCGACACAACTCATGTACATTCGTTGCTGTGGAAGTGGCTGTATTTTCAAGTTTTGTCGTTGATTGAATTCCGGCATAGTTTGTATGTAAAAGTAGGTTTTAAGTTTGAATTAAAGGTTTACAGTTATTTATTGTCCGCTTAGATATTTCCTATTTGGAGTCACCACAGAATGTGTCTCCTCTCATCAACAGCTGAAGAATGACTTTCGAAAAAGGTATTTCGTCGTCAATTAAATTCCGGCGAAACAGGTGGTACCACTAGTAAAATGTAAATATTATGTAGTCGACAATAAGGTTGCCGAAAGATCACCCTCTACACTTAGCAGAGTTTGCTTCCGCTGCATCTTGCTCGACCACTGTCGGTCCAATTCAACAATCAAAGACTTGAGAAATTTTTGGTGTCAACAGAATTTAATCGCCACATCTAAGTCGCCTTGAACAAAGACACGGCACGCATTAGTTTTTTTTCTCACTTGCAAGTGGCCGGGATTACATACAGTATAATGGATCAAACTCGAAACAGATTCTCAAACTTGTAGGACTCTAAACACCTCGAAAGACCTCATTGGTTTACTTTGATATATGGATATATAGTATAATCACGTAAGCCAGTCAAATAGAGGAAAGGGTTGTAGGAACATGCTTTATGGTATCTCTATATTCAATATAAGGACGTGGACCTTTTAAAACCTTGAAAGGTCTCAAATGATTTATTTTGATGTGTTTAACCTATAATTATTCTAACTTCGATATTATTAAAAAAATCACAATCTCCAAACCCCTGTAAAAAAAATTTTACGTAGATCTTAGCAATTAAAAACATTTTCTATTGTAGCTTTTACATGATCTTCATTCTACACCATTCAACCAAAAGGGTCAATGGTCCCGGCAAATAGATCTCACATGTTCGGTCGTTCCAGATATGATTATGTTCATTACCGACGGACTAATTTTGATTAACATTTTGTCCCTGTTGTTCAAGAAGCGAGTATGGTAATCATTAGATAGATCCCTGATTCACATGGGTGATGTGGGAATTTCTCATATGAACTTAATTTAGTCGTGCTTAGTTTGATACTCATTAGATAGATCCTTCTTTCGTTGTTCTACTATTATATAAAACCCCTTTTTTAGTTTCTGTTTTTAATTTTTTCATTTTTTTGACACAGAAGCCTATCTACCTTAGAGCTTGGATTCTTGAAATGCTAGCCAAGATCCAAGCATCTACTTAATACAAAATATTAGATAAATGCGTGATTTACTATTCAAATATTCTTACACTCTTTTTATACGTAAGCTGAAATTTGGTCTAGACCTAAAGACCATAAATATGTAATCGGGAAGGAAAATAGAAACCTGCAAGATTTAAACTCAGGGTCTCATACTTTAATATCATGTAAGATTTTGTGAAACTACTATCAATTATTTTTAAAATTTCTGTTATTAAATGAAAACGTAATTTAATATTAAATATTATAGTAGTTATTTGCATTTCGCTTTAGGAAATCGAAGCAGCGCCATTAGTTAAATTCACACAAAAGTTATTTCTCAATCATTGTAAGGATTAAAAGTGAAAAGAAAATGAGTGAATAAGCATTCATATCCTCCCAAATAAAGGAGTAAATCGGCACCTTCAATTTACCCTTCTAGAGAGGTTGACATCTCAATACAAGGGGATTCTAATGGACCAGCTTATTTTTTGGACCTTTATCTGATAAACCGGCACTATACAAGTAAAGCTTAAAAGCTGACATATATGCAATTTTCAATTTTGGTTTATAAGAGTTTCCATTTCATGACGCGTAAAAACAGTTTTAATCAGCAGTATTCAATGTTGTGTTCCCCCATTTTCTTTCTATTCTTTTTCCATTTTTCGCTTTTATTCCTTCTCATCTTGCCCTTCTCCTCCCCCAACTTCCACTTCATAATTTTCTTCCCCGTCATTGTCAACCTCCATCGGAATTGCACCATCCGTCCGTGTGTGTGTCTCTCTCTCGGTCGCCTCTAATATGAGATCACAACCTCCGATCCCATGTAACTAGCCTCAGGACATGAAGCTACACTTATGTGACATGTAAAAGACTAATGCTAGAATTACTAAAACTAGTTACAAAACCGCTTCATTAAGTAATGGGTTGGATTGTGAACGATCCTATAAATCAAGTGGAGTCATGTTGAAGAATCAATAACCGCCTGCAACGTTATTTTATAAATCAATTTTTAAATCAGTTTTCATAAGTGGAGTTTGTTCCACGTAAGATTGTGATTTGAAAACAAGATAAAGAGCAAATATTCCGATGCAATAAGATTGACAAGAATAATAAATTAATTACGGAAAATATAAAATGGAAGGTTTGGTCGCACCAGGCAGAGGGACAATCATTAGCATCGCCACGCCAGTCAATGCACGAATCCCATGTTTGTGGCAGGTGCAAAGAAACTAAGAGGCTCTCTTTAGTGAAAGACTTTGATTCTTTTTTCAATACGTCTCTGCCGACAAAGATTATGATAGCCAATTGGCGGTGGATCTTCGACGTGTCCACATGGGTGAACGTGATCATGTCAAGATGCTGATCCCCAGGAAGATTTTCTCAAGCAATTCGTTCATGATTTCATACATTACTTGGAGTTGAAAACCGGTAAGACATCACAATGTACAATGAACCTAAATTGCCGTCAGAGGAAAGATAATGGAACTTAAAAGGGTTGTTCTCTTGTCATTGAAATAGCATATTTAGGTGTTAGGCTATCGTGGTCCGAGAATTCCACAATGTTAAATACTAGGTAATCGTGTGCTTAAGATCTATATGCCCCTCTTTTAAATTGTCGATGCCTCTAAAATAGGACCGCCGAAAGTCTATCGGTGAAAGATATCATAAAGCGTGTATTGGGCAGATCTTATGTTTGGCAACCGCGCAAGATCTCTTCAATGACAAATATGTACTGTAGTCTATCTTTCTTTCTTTTTTGGGTCAAACAGTAGTCTATCTATTCAACTGTTTACTAGAGTAAGAAACGAGAGTCGAAAAGGAACCGTATATTATTTGAATAAATAATGTGTTAAACTGAAGGGATATTTATACACGAATAATATGCACAAGAAATAGAGCAATGTTAAAGCCTTGGATCTCAAGAAGATTCCTAGTAGCCTGAATAGTTAGGGTGCACGAACAAGCAAGGTCAAGCGCCCAGGCAACCTAGGGCGAGGGCCTAGAACAAAGACTGGCAAGGAGTTTAAAGGTGGAGCCTAGTTTCAAGAGCATATTTGTTGGATGCCCAAGTGGCATCCATACTACTGTTGTGGTATGTCACTTCACTTGGTAAACCAATTGTCGATGAAATATCCTGTGTAATCTTGTGGGCTAGGTAACAAGCCCTAATAAATGGTTCGGACTATGGGTGAACATGGTTCCAAAGTAAACTTGGAACTAAAGAACCAGACATCGAAGAATTGGACCGGTGGAAATTTGTTTGTTCCAAGTTTCAAGGTATGTAGGGTAGATTCCAAGTTACAAAATTTGGGAACCCATTTCAACGATTAGGTTCCAGGTTCTAAATAGGTGGAACTTGGAACTAAAACCTAGAACATGGAACAAGTTTATGCTTTTCTTGGTCTATGTCTTTGTGCAATTCTGTCATATTTCATGATATCCAATGATGAGTCTATAATATGGATCCACTAGTTTAACCTTCCATTTTATGATTGAAACTTTTACTTTTTTAAAGTTTCATATTCTTTGTGTGTCTGAATATAAGTTGTGGTCAGTGGATAAGTAACAAGTGATAGTCATTAAATTAATAATTCACTGCAATTATTCAATTAATAATATAAATGAAACCTGTTATAAACTAGGTTATAAGATATGTAGGATAGATTTAATGTTTCAAAAAATGAGGAATCTATTCCAACAGTTCGGTTCCAAATTCCAAGTGGAACTATATGACACTTGGGATCATTCACCCTTAGCTCAAATGTAAGATTGATTGGATAAGGAAGTGAGAAAAATCAAATATGTGCTGTACTCTTTATCCACACAAATACACAATGTTATGCTCTTTCACCATTGTGCCAACTCGACTGCATGAGCACGAGCTGCGGCATGAATTTGCGCTTTGGGACATACACTCGTCTTCTTTATAGTCATATAAGTGAGTGTTTTCAGTCATAGAAGTCTGTGTTGCCAGTGACGAAATGAAATGGCTGTAGGCGATTTTCATACGGGCAATGTTTTTCTGTAATCAAGTAAGTTCCTCTGTGCTAAAGAAGCAAATGGGGAAGTTCCCCAACCAGACTTCTGATTGGTGACAACCACAGAGATAACATCCAAGCATCTCGCTTGTCATATCCCTCCCATCAAGTGGTTGCAAAACTCTTTTCTCCATGTTTGGCAGGTAGGATTTGAGCCGATCCAAATTTTAGGTACTTGCCGGTTTCTTTTGTCAAAACATCTTTGTTGACCATGTGGTTACGTGAGGGCACCCACAATCACAAAAAGAATAAACCATGGAGATTTGGATTCTTATTCCGAGCTCCTCTCTCTCTCTCTCTCTCTCTGCATTTAGTGTGATAATTGCTCAATAAATGAAAATTTGATGCAATACTATAAGGGATAGATTCTTCAACTGAATAGACCGACAAGAAAGAAACTAACAACTGTCGATGTCCACACCTAATTCACAATAGATACCTAGAATCAATCTCTACTGAATGATATTGAAGCAAAGCTGGATCTTTGCCTCCGATATGTCGAATTGCCATCGGTCTTCTCTAATTAATAATGAATGGGGCGGGTCTATGTACTTTTCATCTTTTATTGGCTCTTTCTTAGCAGCTTTGGACTCCTCTAATGGACATGCTCTCCTAGAAAAAGTGAGGTTCAAAATTCGCCTAGAAAGTCAAGGATAGTTGCGTAGATATTATAAGTATATTAGGTATATTGTGTTAGTTACATCAAAAAAGAATATCGAAAAATACAGATGTTGGACCTCTTCGTCTAAAAGGTGACAAGACAAAACGAGAGAGAGAATGTGGGATAATGGCCCTGTTTGGTTCAGCTTTGCCAAGGGGCTTTCAGCCCTGAAAGCCCCTTGGCCAAATGCAAACATGTTTGGTTCGGTTTTTTGAGGACTTTGGCCAAATACAATTGCATCTCCAAAGGGGTCTAAAGGCCTTTAGCCCAAGGGAGGTCCGGAGTCACTTTGGGAAGTTGCATCTTCCAAATGCAAATGGCATTATTCACCTGGTTACTGTTCATCTTCTCCTCCGATGAGCCGACGAGGCCGACGACCGCCGGCCAAGGGTCCCGACGCCGGCGAACGCCGCTGAGGGGTCATCGGACCCCACCGACCGCCGCCTGGGGTCGCGCGACCGCCGCCAAGGTCGCGCGACCCGGGCGGGGCCCGCTCGCGCGACCAGTGCCGTCGCCGTCGCTGGTCGCCGGGTTCGCGCAGCCCCGGCGGTGTTCGCCGGGTCGCGCACTCGGGCGACGGAGGCGGGGTCGCGAACCCGCGCGCGTCACTGGGTTGCGCGACGGAGGCGCCGTCACTGGGTCGCGCGCCCGGGCGACGGAGGCGGGGTCGCGAACCCGGGGTTGCGCGAAGGAGGCACCGTCGTGCGGGTTCGCGACCTCGGGCGACGCAGCGACGAAGGCCCCGTCGCCCGAGTTCGCGACTCCGGGCGACGCAGCGACGCGCGCCGTCGCCCGGGTTTGCACGACCCGGGCGATCGTTCCGGGCCGCGCGAACCCGGGCGACCCAGCGACGGCCGAGATCGACCACCGCCCGAGGTCGCGCGACCTCGGGCGAGGCTGTCCGGCGGCCAAATCGCCGCCGGAGATTGACCCACGGCCGAGATCGGCCGCCGAAGCGGTGGCCGGAGGGTCGCCGGAAATAGATAAAAAAAATGTACAAATTTTTTTTTTAATAAAAAATTTAGTAAAAATGCTTTGCAAAGTGTAGTATTTACCAAACGGTATTTTGGCCAAAGTTGCTTTGCCTTTGTAATGAAAATTTCATTTTACCAAACGGTATTTGCATTTCGGAAACCCCTTTAGCCTAAGGATATTTGCATTTTACTAAGGGCATTTGCCCAAAGCCGAACCAAACGGGCCCAATGTATGTAGCACATGGTATGTATGCGAGGTTTGTTGGATATTTGCTTAGGAATTATTATTAGGTCCATTGACATGGTCAACAACATTTTGTTATCATACAATGCACCAATAGTATCACCATATTTAAGGGTACGTTTGTTTCAATGAAAGTAGTTTTCCGGAAAGTGTTTTCCGGACTTTCCGCTGTTTGTTTTTCCAAAAACGATTTGGTCAATGGAAAACACTTTCCAGTCAACATAAATATTATGTATTATTTTAGGAAAATGAATTCATGTGCACGGGAAGGGGAAAACACTTTCCCTCTTTATTAGGTCTTTAGGTCCTTCCTTTTTTATTAGGTTATCTCTGTCTTTTTTTTTTACTCTCCAAAATCTCTTCTTCTTTTTTTACACTAGTGTAAATTATTAGTTTAAATGTTATTCAATCATTTTCCAAATGCGATCCAAACGCCTGAAAACATTTTCAATCACATATCATCAAACACGAAAAAACTAATCATTTTCCATAAAAATGATTTCCTGGAAAATATTTTCCAAAAATGGTATGATTTTCGCAAAACAAACGCACCCTAAGTGAGTACTTCAGTGATTATATTCTCATCTTTGCCAAGTATAGTGAAACCATCTTGTTGATCTCTCCTCATAAAATAGGCAAATCACCAAACAACAGAAATTCGATATGTTTAGGTTTTATGTCTATAATCTATTTGTCACTCTAGGGACACAAATGATAATCATTCTGACCAGAAATTGATTTCTGGATTAAAAATAGATTTTTATATTTCTATTTCTGAATGAGTTTTTGAATAAAAATACATATTTGATAACGACACAAAATTTCTCCCTCCCAGGCAGCAGCAACCGGCAGTGGCGATGGATGGCAAGCAGTAGCAACGGGTGAGCAACTAGCTAATAGCAAGAACGAGTGATAAAAAGAGTTTTTATTTCTTATTTATATTTGAGAAATAAAAAAGTTGAAAATTTTTACTTCTCATTTATGTTCCAAAATTATTTCTAGACTAAAATTTTGTTTCAAAAATAAAAAATAGAATTGCGTTACCAAATGAATTTATATTCTAGAAACAAGTCTAAAACAGGAAAATAGTTCCAAAATAGAAATAAAATGATTATCATGCATGCTCTAGTTATTCCATTTGTTCACACTTCCTCGTTAGTGTTAACAAACTAGTATTAGAGTAGGGTTATTGTCAATTGATAATTCTGAGTTTTTGTTTGTCCATAATTATCACTATAGTTTTAATGAAGTTTGAGGTAGAAGAACACTAGGTGTGCCACAACTTTCATATGATGCTTACTTTGGTATAAAAAAAAAATTTTCCGCTCACTTAAGTGCCATGAGTTCGAAAAAACATTCACTTGAGTGCCACATCCAATTTGTTTACCGGAAAAGTTGATGTGGCTATTAGAAAGCTGATGTAACTATTGGTAGACAATATTTTAATACTTTTAAATATTTTTTTGATTTTTTTGATTTTTTTACTTCTTTTTTTCTAGCGCCGACGAGGGCCACCATTGACCCTCGCTGGCCGCAGAACCCTCACCCAATCTAGGCGAGGGCCGCCTCGCCGTTAGCCACGAAGGCCTTAGGCGAGGCCATCGCAGCCTCCCTCGTAGTTGGCGAGGGTCGTTGCGGCCTTGCTTAGGGCCTTTATAGCCAGATCTAGTCGAGGGCCACCTGGCCCTCACCATAGCGGCCGCAAATGAGGCCGTCGGGTCCTCACCGACCGCTAGCGAGGTCACAACAGCCTTCACTAACTTTGGGCAATGGGAGCTGGCAAAGGCCATCGCGACCTTTGAGGACCCGACGGCCTCACTTGCGACAACTACAACAAGGGCCAGGCAGCCCTCACCCAGATCTAGTTGCAAAGGCCCTAGGCAAGGCCACAACATGACCCTCGCCAACCGTGGGGTAGGCCGCAATGGCCTCGCCCAAGGCCTTCGCAATGGATGGCGAGGGGACCCTCACCCAACCTAGGTGAGGGTTCGATAGCCGACAAGGGTCAACAGTGGCCCTCGCCGGCCCTAGAAAAAAAAGTAATAAAATATTAAAATATTGTCCACCGATGGCCACGTTCAACTTTTCTAGCAAGCAAATCGGAAATGACACTCAAGTGAATGTTTTTTCAAACTCATGGCACTTAATTGAGAAAAAAAAAGTTTTGGTATCAAAATGAGCGCCGTACAAAAATTGTAGCACTCTTAGTGTTCTTCTGCCGAAGTTTGAGCTGGAGAAATTTACCGCCAAAAATTATTATAATTTGTGGCGCATTGAGATGCGTGCTCTCTTGGGAGACACATGGTTGGATTTTGCTTTGAAGGAAGATGATAAGTCTCCCCAATCATGAAGGTTGATATATTGAAATAGGCTAGGGGAATTATTCTTCAAAGTTTAGGGGACGATGTTTTGGTCGAAGTGACAGATGAAAGGAGTGCAGCCGCAATTTGGGCAAAACTTGATACATTTTATAAGATGAAATCACCTTCGAAGACACTTTTTCTAATTCAATGTTTCTTCACTTTCAAATATCTGAGGAAATAGTAGAGCAATGATTTGAAGAGAGGCGTTGAAAGTCTGATAGTCAAAAGTAGGAACTCAGAGAGGTGCTCTAGCACCACATACATGTCTAGATTGAATTCTGGAGGGAGGAGAAAGCCATTTAGATGTCAACTGTCATAATGAGAGGCACATTGTGAGGAGCTTCCGAAAGCCAAATAAAGCGAAGAAATTGGAGAGTAACACCAATATCCCACTAGCCGAGTCAAGAAAAGTTGGAAGGAAAATGACATCATAAGTGTCATAATTTTTATACAATATTAATTTCAATGTCATGATTTTATTTTCGATCATTTAAGTGCCATAAATTATGTACAAGCGATAACTTTTTTTCTAATCACTTGAGTGCTATATAATTTTTTTAACAATCACTTGAGTGTTATAATTTTTTTCAAAATGTTCACTACAAGTACCATGCCATATCAGATTTTTGACACTTAAATGAACATTTTTAAAAAGTTATAGCACTCAAGTGAACATTATTTAAAGTTATGGCACTCAAATGGTTGAAAAAAGTTGTGGTATTTACATGAATGCCGTATAAAAGTTATGACACTTGTATTGTATTTATCCTGACCACTCCATGATAACTGTGTGTATTGTAGAGGTTATGGTAGCTACATTTATTTGTTATTGTGTATTGATAATAATGTTGATAGTAGTTAAGAAAATATATAATATTGATGAGATGAAATAGAATTAAGTAGTGAGTTTGAGATGAAAGATTTAGATGCAGGAAAAAAAATTGTCGATTTGGCGATCTAGAAACATAGGTCTATAAAAATGATTTGGCTATCACATGGTAATTTCAGACGTAAAGTGTTGAGGTGGTTTAGCACATAGAACACCAAACCACTATGTACCACGCTAAGGAATACACGTATCATGTTCCCTATGCTATTGTAAAGCGTTAAGGTGGTTTAGCACGATTTGGCGATCTAGAAACATAGGTCTACAAAAATGCTTCTGCTATCACAGGGTAATTTGATACATAAAGTGTTGAGGTGGTTTAGCACGTAGACCCCCAAAACACTATGTACCACGCTAAGGAATACGCGTACCATGTTCTCTATGATAGTGTTGCCAGTAGTATTAGGCCAAATATAATGCATTTTGTTAGTGTTGTGAGCATGTATATAACTAATTCTGGAAAGAAACATTAGCAAGCTATGCAATGAATTATTAGGTTCTGCGAGGGGCAACGGACATTGATTTGACTTTTTGGAAGAGACATGACCAAGAGGTATAACAGGCTATGTGAATTTAGATTATGTCGGTGGCTTGGATGGATAAAAGTCCTCGATAGGTTATGTTTTCAATTTTGTGGGTTATGGCATCAGTTCGAAAGAACAATTACAACCGATAGTTGCTTTGTCAATAATTGAAGCAGAGTATGTACCGTCAATCAATCGAGCCATACTTCTCCTATGCATGTAATATACTCCTGTTGAGTTTTGGTATTGCGTGCATAGCGAGTGTATTTAATATGTGTGAAAAACTTGCAAGAGACACAGAGAGCATGGAGAGCTATCATCTAAGAGAGTTGAGATTGTAAGAAAACTGATTCGGGTTTAATCTAGAACCAGAAACACTAATGAGTGAGTGTGATTAGACGATTGTAATCTCATTTTCGCCAATTCTGGTGGAACCATTACATCAATCTCTCCTCATAGAGTAAGCACACTGCCAAACCACATAAATTCATTGTGTTCAAGTTTTATTCCTACAATTTACTTATTACTCAAGTCGTTTCATTCGTTTATGATTACGCGTAAATCATAACATACGTTAACCTCGGGAAAAAAAAAGAAGAAGAAAAGAACCAGCCACTCCGAACCAATTTACAATGATGGTCATCTCTATTGCTTTCACTTGAGTGTCGTAGTGAAAAACCCAGGTGATTGGGTGGATTCTTTGTGTGAATGTGTATTTGAAAGAATCACGCATTCCATAGCAATAGAGTTTGTGCACGTTATCTCACATTTTTCTCTACTATTTTCTCTCTTTTCCTTGCGTGAATGAAGGGAACTTTAGAAAACTTTCCCCAACATTGACTGTTTAGTTTAGTTGACCGAAGTTTCAAGGAATCCTTAATTTCTTAGGTTCCATGCATGAACCGGGCCTTAATTTCTGTTTTCTATGAACTTTGTTTCTTTTTCTTTCTCTGCGAAGAGATGTGGACGAATCTTCTGACTGAACTTTATAATCTAATATAGATTATAAGAGGAGGAGAAAGAAGAAAAGAGAAGTAAAGAATTTTTGGCACGCCTCCTTTCTTTCAAAGCAATTTGGACAAAAAAGTCAATGGTGAATCCTCCTTTGTTGCTTTCATGGCCTTGTCGCGACACGTGACTATGCTCATAGAAACCCTTTTTCTTGTTTTGTTAATAATATGCTCGTAGAAAGCTTGGAAAAGAGCAGTGTCATCGGGAGTTAATCAATTGCTAGATTATTGGTAAAACAGAGGAAGTTTCATTCATATCACGGCAGCCGATCCGTCGTGTTCGTTGGGTGAATCAATTTTTCAATTCAATCACCATATTGGTCGACAACTTGCTTTTCAAAATTTCCATGTCGGCCTCTGCTTCTCAGCATGTATATTCAGGTAGGATCTCTAGGTCCACAATGTATAAATTCAATTAAAAAAAAACAAGTCTATAGAATCACTTTTAAAAAGATGACAAGGAGTGAAAGTCAACGGTAGAACTAACCCCACAAGCTCTCCATTTTCCGGAGCTGGTGTAAAGTTTTCTATAGGTACATTGAATCCTTGTGTAAAATCCAAGGGCAAATGCTACTGAAAACCCAAATTATGCATATTATGGATAAAAATACTTTTAACATTTTTTGTGTCGCCAAAGATCTTAAACTTACCGTAACACAAATACCCCTAACTTTTTTTTGCGTCATATGTGTAACATATATACTCTCTATGAAGCAGTTCCATCCGGTATATATTGGTCATATAGATATAAGTGTTGGTTTTTTTACGACACAAAAGAAATTTTGAGTTATTTGTGTCACAATGAGAAAATTTAAGATTTTTAGTAACACAAAAAAAAATTGGAATATTTGTGTCATTGTTGATATATTTCAGTTTTTTGTGGTATTAATTCAAAATTCAATATGTGCTTAAATCACTATCCATGCCATCAACCACGCGAGGGTGCAAAGCCCCTCGAAGGCCCAATCGCATCAAATTCACTAAGAGGAAGTGGGATTTCCGTAGAGATATAATCAAAAGGCCGGACGGCAAGAATATCAAAGTAAACGAAACAGTTAAAGAAGACTCTAATTAAGAATCTTTCTTAGTCAAAATTTGTCGGAAGTTACCTTGTCTAAGCTATACATAAAGATTCGTTGCCTATATTAAGGAGTTTTTGTCCAACATAAGACCCCTTACCTAGTCAACTGCCTATCCTACACTTTAACAATCGAGACTCTTATGCTATGTCAGGGAAAGCGGGTTCTTTTTTCTTTTTTTTTAGTTTTCTTCTCCCATATGGCTTCAAAGTATAGCATTTACTCGTCCAATGATGCATCACAACTATTAATATCGACTGCACTTCACAGTATACTTTTTTCAAGATGCAACATATGTGCTCTAAATACCAACCCAAGAAAATCCCTCTCTCTCTCTCTCCATGCACAATGTTTTAGTTTTGGGGGGAAAGGGGCGTACCATGGGTAGGCTAGCAAAGCAGAGCAAGAAAGAGAGGACAAAGTTAGGACTATATTCTTGATATCGTGGGTAATGTGACACGAATGTAATGTATAAAACACCATTAAACTTATGAAAGATTTACAATCTCAAAAACCTAAAGGGGGTGCGTCTGGTACTGCATGGCCCATGCACGTTGCGTCAAGAGAAAATGGGATGTCCATGTCTCTGAGCTGCCACTGTCATCATTGACTATTCTCAAGCCCCTTTTTTCCCGGTGCAACTTGTGCTCTCTTGTTTTGCAAATTGGTCGTGGGACGCTGATGGATTGCACAGAGAGAGAGAGAGAGAGAGAGAGAGAGAGAAAGAAGAAGGGAGTGGAGGCAAGTGGGTCATCGTACGGTCAACTCCCCCGCAATCCACGTCAAAAGCCTGTGAGAATCACTCATTGTCGCCCGCCCACTTGCACCGACGCGGAAAGGGCCGTGTCGTGTTCCCACATCGTAGGACGACGACTCACGATCAGCACGTTTCTCAGCTCACCATCTCGGAGACATCGAACTCATTCCACCTCGACCCTTTCGGTTTCAAGGTGTCATTGGGGCCCCGCAGTCTACAGTGTCGAGCCGGAGAACTCGGAATAGTGACTTGGCGGTAGTAATTATGAGCCCGTCTTCCTCCACCATAATGTGAATTGAGCTATAGACATGGATATCATTTAAGTTTAATTGAGTTGGAATGTAGGTAATGTTAGGAACTTTTCAACCAACCCATCAAAAACACGATAGAAGCGAACCTTCTCCAATTAAAAATACATCACTATAGCATGGATTTGTATGTGTGGACGCTCCTCAATGGTGTTGCGAGAGAGAGAGAGAGAGAGTTGTGTTTACGCATGCCTTATTGACAATGTTGTTTATAAGACAGACCAAGCCCATCCTATATAATTGATTCTAGCAATTTGATAATGATGGCAACAAGTTTAAAGATTGACTGTATGTACGGAATTGAGCTCATAACAGTTCCTAAAATTAGGACAAAACAAGTCCAGATAACTCAATTATGAAGTCAAAATGGGCTGTCAAATGCTGGATTGGGCCCAAAAGGAAGGACTTCAAATTGGGCCAGCGGATCAGCATTTAGATGGGAAGCTCTCCCATGGTTCAATGCACAACCAAAACATTTCCAAGTTTACCTCGTTGATAGTGGTCCGACTCTTGGCCCAACATGAAAAAAATAATAATGGCCTGATTGTATAATCTTGTTTTGTGTGTGAAAAAAAAAATTAGTAATCGAATTTATTGAGAAAAATTAGGTTTCTAAATATTTGGTCTAATTTGTAGAAATGAATTTATTCTTTTGTGAAATAAGAAAATTTTATATTACCATGTACAAAAATATTTAAATTCCATTAGGAAATGTTAAAGGTTTTAGAAATCTCAATTTGCAATTTTAGAGATATATTTTACTTTCAACATACGATTTTATCCATTATTTGATATTTAGCATTACTGTTCAGCATGAACTTTTCATGGAATTTATTAAGAAAGAATTCAACTTAGATTGAAACCATCATTTTCTTTTAGTTTGTCTAATGATGTAGGGAGATACATGTGGATGGACGTATGGATCTCAAGAGTGCCATAACTTGGCAGCGGCGGACGGAGGACACTTAAGTGCCAAAACTTATTAACGGTACACTTAATTGCCAAAAACAAAATGGATCACTTAAATGCCAACAAATGCGAAAAATTCCAGCCAAACTACTATGTGTCCATTTTCCAACGACTTCATTTTCTTGACAGAGCATTTTTTTCAAAATAAAAAATCCACATGTCAATTTTTTAAAAAAAAATTGTCCACATCAAATTTTTAAAAAATTAAAATCGATTTTATTTAAAAAAAAAAAAAAAAAAAAAAAGAAGAAGGGGGGGCCGGTGAGGGCCGTGCAACCCCCTCGCCGCCGCCGTTGCCGCCCACCCTCGCCCGGAAGGGGCGACGGACGGTGGCGAGGGTCGGCGGGGTCGGCCGAGCTCGGCAAAGGGTGGCGGCGACCTCGGCCAACTGCGGGGAGAGTTGCAACCCCTCCCCAGATAGGCGAGGGTCGCGCCCTTGCCTGGGGGCGAGCGGGTCGCGACCCCCCCCAATCCGGCGAGGGTTGTCGGCCACCCAAACCAGCACTAGTTTGGGCCCGGTGGCCCGGCGCCGACCCTCACCGGATTTGGGGGAGGGTCGCGACCCTCGCCCCATATCCGGGCGAGGGCCCGCAGCCCTCACCGTAGTAGGCCGGCCGAGGTCGCGGCCACCGGCCGGCCCGGCCGACCCCGGCCGACCCTCGCCCACCGTCGTCGGGCCCTTCCCGACGATGCCCCACCGTCGCGGCCCTTCCGGCGATGGTGGGGCGGGCGGCGGCAATAAAATCCTCCTCCCCCTTTTTTTTTTTTTTTTTTTTTTTAAAAATTAATCAAATTTATAATAATATATTTTTAATTATTTAATTATTTATTTTTAAAATCTATGTCAGCGCAAAACAACATTGTTTTGGGCTGATTTTTCGTCAATTCAATTTCCGGCAAGCCATGTAGGCAAACAAATTAATAAAAAATTGTCACGTAAGATTTCCGGTAGGGTTCTGACGACTTGGCACTGAAGTGATCCATTTTTTTTTAAAAGTGGCACTTAAGTGTATCGTTTGTAAATTTTGGCACTTAAGTGTCCCTCCGTGCCAAGTTGTGGCACTCCCGCTGTATTTTTGCCCATGTGGATGAGGAAAAAAGAGAAGCCACAATAAAAATAGAATAACTGTCTTAAAGAAAAAAAGAATGAACTATTTTGTTTTCAATTATTACTGTAGAACTGGTGAATAGGATTCAAGATTTCATTTATGGTTTTTGGAATATTTTAGTGAGCTTCAGAAAGCCACTTCTGATTTCAGATAATATATTTAGAAAATGATGTTTATTATTTTAAAATATTTGCGAAGAAAACCTTCCATTTTACAAATTTAGTTTTACTTTTTTTAATTACTCCTAATTGATGCTATCTATTATAACAATTGACTGCTGGGGATTGCTTCAGCAAATAAGTTAAACATTTGTTTCATGTGTAGCATCAGCGAAAAGTCTAATTGCACAAGTAATGTTTTGAGAATGAAGCATATATTTGAAGCAATATTAATCGATACTCCTACAAAAATTAAACTTATATAGATACATGTAAGCTTTTGTTATTCCGGTTGTGAAAATCAAAATTTCTTCTCACGGTGGTTTTTTATAAAGTGCATCTCATTATTGTTCTTCAATTACCACTTCCAAAATTCTATCTACTACTTAGGGGTGTGCAATCGAACCAGGTTTACTCGGAACCCAGACCGGACCACCTGAAAAACAAGATTGGGAATCGGTTCCCGGTTAAACCGGTTCTAGTTTTTGGGAACCGGTTGAAATCGGTCCGGGAATAAAGTCCAAGCAAAGATCCACCTGGATCCAAACTAGTTCTGAAATCGGTTTTTACCCTATTAAAAAAAAAATTTGTCTCTCTGTATAGTACCTTTGAGTCTTTTTATCTTCGAAGAATTGTTAAAAAAAGAAAGCTTCTCTTTGAATCAAGTTAAGGAAAATTTATTTTATAAAAATTAATAAAAAAAACTATTCTCATGCATTGTTTTTTTTTTTTTAATGGTCCCACCTTCAACTATTACTATAATTGTGAGACAAATGCTACTAACTATTACAGCACTAGTTAAAGCATTCTCAGCCCAACTCAAGAAAGATGTCATCTTAATAACAACTCATTCGCATACACATGAGCAAGCACATTAAATCATATCAGAAGTATTTGTGGGAATGAGACCAATATTATATCCGTATTTGTTGTTAATTTTTATGCATTGTTAGATTTTTTCTTTGTCTTATACTATTAGGAGGATTGTGTTATTGTTTTTTCACTAATTAATGTAAAATTTGAAGCCATATAAGATATCGAACAATTCCAAAACATGTTCCAATGAAAATAGGGTTGAACTTGTTCCTAGATCGAAAAAATAGGGTTAAGTCCAAAACAAGGTCCAATAAAAACAGGATAGGGTACAAGGTCCAAAAAAGATGAACTAGTTATAATAGGGTTGGGTACAAGGTCCAAGTCTGGACCCTACCCATCCTGGACCCGATCACCCCTACTACTACTAACGAAGATCTCTTCCAAGTGATTTTGATGATCAATATTGTTTACATCAAAAAATAACAAACTTTGGGTTATTAAAGTGATAGACTTAGTCAATAAGAGTAAAGTCTGGTCATTTATTAATACAATTATCGATAACTTGAATGAAATCAACAACTCGCCAATAAAATCATTGATAACACAATGTGAAGTTATTGACGAGAGTCTTGAAATCTCTTTACAAAGTCATTGATATCAACGGCAAGCAGTTAACACAAAGTCGTTTGGTGGTTTTGTTCATATCCATTAATTTAGGATTTGTCTGGCTTCTTTTGGACAAGTGTTTGCAAAGTAACTAGCAACCACCAAAAGGATTAAGAAGTTTTTTGTTCTTTAAAATTTAGTAACTATCATTCATAACTGCCGTTTATAATATTTTAAAGAGGTTTACAAATACCTTAAGGCTACATTTGGTCATCCAGAGAAAATTTAGGATTGCATATGTTTTATTTAATCCTGTATTTGACAGCTTACAAGACATGATAAGATCAAATATAAATGGGATATAGCCCAGATTAAAAAAAAAAAAATCTGAGAGGGGATGGGATAGAGTCGGATAAGATTTCTCTTATCCATAATATAAAAGCTTTTCTTTTTCAGAAAACCTACACTTTCATTTTCCTTCTCAGTCATTCACCACACAATTCCTCTGCAACTAAAGCAATGTAACCTTCTTCTCTGTAGCTGATGCTCTGCAGAAGCAACGAAAGAGTTGAAGCATCATATTTTTCTGTTTCGCAAAGGTAAATAATCATTCTCTCTCAATAAGAATTGTCGTAGGCATCAAGTACGATTTGAGGGCGGATTTCTTTTCAATATTCGGGCATATTTGATGTGGGTGTCTCCATGTCATGTGTAGTGTAATGTGTGTCTCAGTACACCTGGTGTTTTGTCTTCACTAGCGATTGGTGTCTCAAAGCTTTGGGTTTCTTTTGGGTTTGAAAAACAAGACAGTGGTTTCAAATTTTTTCAGGGCTTTTTTCGTTAGGTATTGAATTCATGACAAGACTATTGATTATTGTTTACTATTATGTGGCTCTGAGAATAATGGTCAATCATTCGTAAAGAATCTTTGTGTTTGCATGCAAAAGAGCAAAAGACGACAAAATTGAGAAACTGGGTTGCCTATCATGTTGTCTTTTTGTTTATTAGTTTCATCATAACATAATGTTTTACAACTCCTCGCTCTTCTTTCTTGACTGAGTTGCTTTACCGATGTCAAGTCTACCTATATTTTTCATCTTGTTTTATTTGTGAAATGTACGACGTTTAGTTTAAGTGACTAAATTCATTGCATGTTCTTAAATTGTTAACAGAGTTAGTATTGTTAAATCGCTTCCTATACGTTGAGAGAGGTTAGAAAGAGTCATTAATAATCATGAATAAACTTTAGTTCGATTCCTTTGCGCATGTCTAGCAACAATTATGGATTGATTTAGTGAGATTCTATGAAAGTATGTTGATTTGAAAAGGATATTATGTTGGGTGATTTTGCTATTATTTAACCAATCCATTTGTACTTGCCTAATTTTATTTTTTTTCCTCATTAGAAATGGATCACAATGATAGAGAGGAAATTTTAGCATTTTGATATTAGAGGAGATGTACCAACAAATATTGCTTTTGTGTATGATGTATATAATTGTGGTGTCCACTATTGTTGAAAAGCACTATCTTAAACATATATTGAAGGATTGCACATTTGTTAGAAACCAAACTCATTTAAATCACCTTAACTTACTCATTAACAACAGTGGCTTGAATTGTGTGGAACAACTTAGGATGGATAGGCGTACATTTTACTCTACTATGTGAGTTGGCACGTATAATTGGAGGGTAAAAAGACAATGAACTTGCAACTATGGAAGAAGAAATGGCAATGTTCTAACATATACTTGCTCATCATGTGGAAAATCATGTCATCAAGTTTAGATTTATAAGGTATGTGGAGACAATAAGTAGGTATTTTAATTTGGTTTTAAGTGCAATGATAAGAATTGATAATGTGTTTCTTGTCTCACTTGAACTAGCTCAAGAGGAATGTACCAATGAGAAATGGAAATTATTTAATGCATGTTTGTTATACTATTACAGGGATAATAAAATACTTTAAAGATAAGGTTATTTCATCAATTTCATGTTTCTAGGGTTGCCTAGGAGCATTAGATGGTTTATTCATTAGGGAATGTGTTTCAAAAATTAATAAACGAAGATACCAAAATAGAAAGGGTGAGGTAGCGATTCATGTGTTAGAGTTTGCTCACGTGACATGCGATCTGTTTAGGTCTTTCTAGGATGGGAAGGCATAGTAGTAGATTCTAAAGTGCTTCAAGATGATTTAGTTAAACCCAACAATCTCAAGATTCCCGTTTGTAAGATAAGCATTTATCGATATGTTGCATTCATTGTCATGTAGGTTTTGATGATCCTAAGACAATTAATAATGTTATCATTTGTTATTAGGTAATTAGTATATTGTAAATGCTGAATACACAAATCGGGAGGGCTTTTTTGCTCCTTGTAGAGATACTCGATACCACTTATCCGAGTGGACAAAAGGTTGTACACCAAATTCCCTTGAGGACTACTTCAACATGACACATTCTCAAGCTAAAAATGTCTTACAAAGATGTTTCGATCTATTTAAGTTACAATGGGCTATTCTTTGGAATCCATCCTTTTATCCAATTAGAATGCAAAGTCAAATAATCATAACTTGTTACTATATACACGACTTGATAAGAAGAGAAATGGCTATTGATCTAATTGAGACACAATTCGGTGAAGTTGCTAACACCATTGAATATGTTGAAACAATTGATCTTGTTGAGTTGCAAGATCATCGGATGACATGGAGGCAAAATTTGCCAATACAAATGTTTAATGAGTGGAATGCAAGTCAAGATATGGAGGAGTTGTATGATTTAACATTATTATTTTTTTAAATCATTTGTTTCCCATTGTTGCAAGACTTGTGTTGTAACATGTATTTTTCTCATTTTTATTAGAATTGAAATATGGTGTTGGTTTGTCATTATTAAGACATATTTTCTTATGTATTTTTTAAATTATGACTTTGCCATTTCAAATTTTTAGTACTATGTTGTCTCTATGATTATATTTTTTCTATCACGTTATCTTCTATAATTTAAATTTCTAAAATTTAAACAAGATGTTTAGATATGGAAGGTAGCAATTTCAGTCAAACTCAAGGAAGGGGAATAAAGAAAGACCAAGGTGAATGGACAATAGACAAAGAAAATGCACTTCTAGATGGTCTTGAAGAACTAGTTGTGCGAGAAATGAAAGCCGATAACAGCTTCAAGAATGGTTACATGATTATCTTAGAGAAGTGGTTTGAAAAAAAGTTCCTTAGTTCTGAGGTCAAGGGTAATCCTCACATGGAGTTGAAGATGAAAAAGTTGAAAAAGTTGTACAATCATATATATGACTTGAAGGATCGAAGTGGCTTTGGGTGGGATCATGAAAGCATTATGTTGATATTCATTTGAAGGATAATTAGCAAAAATATTGCAAGATTTGTGAGACTTCTCATTTTTTTTTATTTTTGCTTGTTTCTTTTTTAACAAAATCATATCTTTTATTTGTAGACCTACCCAGGGCTGCTTTTTTGAGAGGGACGTCCTTCTCTCAATATGATCAACTAGCAATTGTATTTAGAAAAGACTATGCCAAGGGAAATCTCAGTGAAAACCCTTCAAAAGTTCATGCGGTTGATGATATGGCAACTAATAGTGCAAGTCAAAACTTACCCCCACTATCATCTTTTCAAACACAAAATATTTATGATTCTTCAAGAAGAAAAAGGGCTAAAGCAAGTGATAAATAGGTTGCTAGGTTAGTTGAAATTGCAAGCATTTTTGGCTCTTTCTTGGAAAAAGCTAATGAGAGGATGGAGATGAACGCTAGACAAATCAAATATGCTAAAGATTTGGATAATGATAAGTGTAGAATCAATGAGGAGCTTCTTCAAATGCCTTTTGATATTTAGATAGAATAAAATTATGTAGAAAAATTGTAAAAGATCCTGAGAATATTCATCTTTTCAAAAAAAGAATTTCAAGGAGATGATGGGAAAGCATTGTGAAACTGCTTCTTCAAGAGATGATAAAAGAGAATGCGTGATTATTTGAAGCAATGAGTCGTAGTGGATTTGAGTTGGAAGGGGAAAGTTGTACCTAATCTTGTTTATAAGTAATAGGTCTCTTAGGTAGTCCCTTTGTTGTTTTATGACAATCAACAACCGCGAACAATGTTCTTTTTGCTATTTATTGTAATCATATGTTTTTTTGAAGTTGTTATTTCTTGTGTAGTCCCTCTATAGTCATACTGAGTCTTGTTCGAGACCTTCAGGTACATGAAACATCATAAACTTAAGAGTGTGTTGCTTTTTTTTTCTGCTGAAGTTTGTCTTAGCTGGTAGTCGAATTCAATTCGATAACATATTATTTACCAACATGTTTGTTGAAAGAGTGCTCTCACGATGTTTAATCTTTTGCCTTTTCTAGTGATGCTTTTGCTTCCTTTCGTCCACAAAATCTTAAACCTAATCTCATGACTGTAGTCAAACTTCTTTTTACTTTTCCTTGTGCAACTTACTATGAACATTACATATATAAGTGTTAAACTTAATGTATACGGTATTATTGGATGTTACAAGTTTGAACTCAAACTCACTTGTCCTTAGTTCGGTTATTATGTTGTGTTGGCCTCTTTGACAAATCATTAATGGATGATTTCGAATTTTCACCCACCTAATTCTTTAAGGGAGTGTTTAGTAATATTTTTGTTCTTAGAAAAAATTTCTGTTCAGAAATAGTTTTTTATTTTTATTGCTTAGATGAATTTTTAAGCAGAAAAATGTGTTTGGTAACTGCACAATATTTTTATTTCCAAAATAGAAAAAGAACATAAATGTATTGGGTACGACCCTAAAAATTTCTATTCCCAATTTTTTTTCATTTAATTATAAAAATGTCAGTGAAGACTTAACATTTCATATTTGGATTAAACTGAACTTTTGTAATGATTTAATTGATCAAGATATTCTAAGATGGCCTAAGAAACCCAACATAATAATTAGTCAAAAATGGATGGTTGGAAATGGTAGTAGAGAATCTCACTTGTTTATAACTCACAATATGACGAGGTCAATTGTAAATGTTTAAACATTATAATAAATGGGTGCATAGACCTTTTGAGCCTTTTTAGCTATAAGAAGAAGAACAAACGTTGCTTGGAATAGCTAAACTTTCACGACCTAGCATTGTCTATAAAAGAAAATGAGATTAAAAAATCCATATGGTAAACCCTAAAAGCTTATTCAATTTTGAATCCAATTTTCATCAAAGGATTTTCATATATATATACCATAGAACGTCATTTTGACACTTGAGGTATCAGAGCCAGGGGGTAGATATAGTTACTCTTTATGAGGTTCATTTTGACACTTGAGGCAATTTACCTTCGTGGAATTCTTCCTAGGTTCTTTGTGTGTCTGTTGTGGCCCCGGTAGTAAAGCCTACATTGGGTAGTGAGCCCATTGGTCAGTATCAATTATCGAACCATAGGGAGAAGAAAGTAGTCTCATGCAATGAACTTATTGAGAAGATCCATGTCTTCTTCTAGTTTTATATCACAAATGTCCTTAGATCAAGGCCCTATAAATAGAGAAGAAATTAGTATAGAAGAATTTAATAAATCCATAGAAAATTGGATCATTCCTAAAGTGAAATTTAATCAGATTTATGAGTATTCTAATTGGAAGATTTTTGGGAAAAATGATTACGTAACTGCTACTGAAGAAAGAGATGTCCCCCTTTCAAATTCTTTCTCTTCCATACAACTCTTGAATGAAGATTCTATAAAGAAACATGCCCAAAAATGGAATTATATTCATATCAGCCTTGTCCAAGCATGGGCTAAACCCCTTACTAAGGAAGGATTAAACACTTCTCTACTCCTTGTCTTAAGAGATGCTAGACTCCTAAAATATGATGACTCCATCCTTGGGATAGTGGAGTCTAGTCTCTGCGATGGTCCGATCCATTTTGATAGTCATCCTGGTCTTACAGTTTGTCTTAAAGATAAAAATATTTTGAAATCCCTTACCTTGCAAATAAAAATTCACAATTATTCTATAGCGGAAGGATCCATTCCTCTTGCTATTATCTATAGAGTTTATTACAAAGTAATGAACTCTGCCTTCGGCAGTAAAGCCTTTAAAATCAATCCTAAAAAAGAAACACTTCTTTTGCAAACTGATATTTTTAGAGCTAATACTATCATTCCCAGAATAATTCAATGGAGTCAAGTCACCCTTCCGAAATAATGGGAGTTAGAAAACCAAGTCCCCAAACAAATTATTCACAATTCCGACCCTACTAATATTATCCAACATCCAGAAGGAAGAGTAACCATACAATTCTCCAGAATGTCTTTCGATACTTCAAGAAGGTCTTGTGGCATCAGGATAATTCCTTCTTTCCACTCATCCTCTTTTAGAAGATTTGTTGATTTGAATTCTAATTTGCCTTCGATTATCATTCAAAATGAAACCCAACCAAGTGCTTCTCTTCCCACCAGTGTTAGTAGCATCAACAATAGATCAGGAATATCTAGACCTATCTACTAGCAAGAATAAAGTCCAAATTATCCTAAACCTACTCCTTCTGAAATGGCTGACCCAAAAATCAATATTTTAAATGAAGAGTTTGTTCCTAACAAAGCCCTTTTAAATCAAGAATTTGATTCTTTTAAAAATACTGAAGTTAGAGATTGGTTCTTTCTAAATTTCAAAGATCAAACAAAGCAAATCAAAGAAGAATATTATGAATACATGTATAAACATGAGATTCAAATACTCTTTTTTTATTGGTTTGAAGATTATTTTCTAAAGAATAAAGAAATTTATAATTTGGATCAATTTTACAAATGGCAATTACATGACCTTTCAAATCCCTCATAAAGACATCGAAGTCATTGCTTTCCCTTTCAAGACTTCTTCAAAAATCAATGGAATAGGGATCAAGAAAATTGTTGAATAAATAATTATTCTAACCAACATCTTCATATAATAGGCAAACAAGCTGGATAGATTAGAATCCTTAATTCATAATATAAGCGCTCAGTCAAAAGTTTTGAAAACATCTCTATTTAAAAATTTTGAATTACCAAAAACCCAGAAAAGATTTTGCTAAAGCTTTAGAAGAAAGAAAAAGGTTTTTAAAAGGAAAAGTGGTTTCTACTTTTAACTATGATTCCAAACCACCTATTATTTTAGATACTCCTAAGATAGGAAATCTTATCATAAAAGATACCCCAAATCAAATCAATGTCTTGGATCAATCTAATACTGAATCTATTCTTGAAATCAATAAAATTGGTTAGAAAGATCTGCAAAAATTATATTACTCTAGAGCCACACCCCTTGATATAGTTTTAGAAGAATCGAGTTCTAATACTCGACACAAATATTCTTCGGATTCCATCTATGAATGGAACATAGACAGAGCTTCTGAACAAAACCTTTTAAATATCCTAAGCCAAATGATTATGCTTGCTAACACTTATAAAACCATACATTATACTACTGATCAATCGGTAGCCTATCTTTTAATAGCCGGTTTTACTGGTCAATTAAAGAGATTGTGGGATAACTATCTTACTAATGAGCAAAGATCACAAATTTTCAATGCTTATAAGTTAGATGATAATGGTCATACATAATGGATGAAAATGATCAACCTATCCAAGATGCTGTAAATACTCTTTTATATTCCATTTCCCAATATTTCATAGGTGATCCTTCACACATTCGTGATAAAAATCTTGATCTTTTATCCAATATGAAATGTAAATCCCTTGGAGAATTTAGAGAATATAAAAATATTTTTTTCTAAAGAGTCCTTCTCAAAACAAATTGTAACCAACCTTTTTGGAAAGAAAAATTTCTTACTAGTCTTCCTAAGCTTATAAGAGAACAAGTTCGCAATAAAATAAAGGAGGAACATAGTGGACAGATTCTTTATAATCTCATTTCTTATGGTGAACTAGCTTCCTATGTTTATAAAATTGGAACACAATTGTGTACCAAGATACGTCTTCAAAAACAACTCAAAAAAGAGCAAAAGACTTCAAACAAAGGATTGGGAGATTTTTGTGCTCAATATGACCCATTTTTTATAAATTCGAAAAATATAAAGAATTTAAAGTCTTCTAAATCTAAATGTTCGGACAAGTGTTCCAAAAAATTGCTCTCAATGCTCTTCCAAAAAATCTAGGAGGAATTTCAATAGATCTTACAATAAGGATAACAAAAAGGCAAAATTCCAATAAGACAAAGAAGAATTCTTATAAAAATATTGAATGCTACAATTGTGGTAAAAAGGGCCATACTTAAAAATTTTGCAAAATTAACAAAAAACTAAATGAATTACATCTTGAAGAAGAAACTTTTAACAATCTCTTCCAAATCATGGCAGAAGAAAATAGTTCTTCTGATAAATCTACTACAGAAGATGGTCTTTAGGTTAATGACATCAAAACCTCTTCAGAATTGGAAGAAGATGACTATCGAGATTCTTTTAAAATAAATATTTTAACTGAAGATGAAGAAATTATTTTACAAAAAATTGACCAAATCCAGGACCCCGAAACTAAAATAAAATATCTTAATAGTCTCCAACCTTCCATAGCACCCATATTTCAATCTAATATTCCTTATAACATTTCTACCATTTTGGAAAGAGGAAAACAATTATCTCTCGACCCATTTCTATAAATGATCTCAACATGAAATCAATAATCAAAAATTCAAAATTCAAAATCTTAAAAATACCCAAATTGAAATGCAAAAGGAGATCTCAGAAATGAAAACTAATTTCATTAAACAAAAGGAAGAAGATTCTTCTAGACCTAAAGACCCAGGATTTTTACTATTACTTTTAGAAATAATAAATAGAAAATGGTTAGTTCACATCTCCATAAAAATCAATAAAGAAATTGTGTTAAAAACAACAGCCATTTTTTATACTGGAGCTGACCTTAATTCTATAAAAGAAGGCCTTATACCTACTAAATATTTTGAAAAAACCACTCATTCTCTCAAAATAGCATTTGGTGATAGGCTTCAAATTAGTTACAAGATCCTAGAGGTAGAAGTCATAAAAGATAGTGTCTCTTATAAAACACCTTTCATTCTAGTCAAAAATATTAAACAAAATGTTATACTAGGAACCCATTTCATAAGATTAATACAACATTTCACCGTTGATGAAAGAAGAATCCAAACACAATTTTTAAATAGAAATTTTTTTTTTGAATTTATTAGCAAACCACAAACCCACAACTTGACTACTCTCCATGAGCATTCTATTTCTGAGATAAATTGTATAATCCAAAACAAAAGAAGATCTCGATTACAAAAGGATTGAGCAAAATCTTTCTAAACCTAACATCTAGAAAAAGATTGCTAATCTTGCATCTTGTATAGAAAACTCCATTTGTTCTACCATTCATAATGCTTTCTAGTCAAGGAAAAGTCATGCCGTTGGTTTACCTTATGAACCGAATTTCTCTGAAAAAAACATCCCGACCAAGGCATGGCTTTCCCAAATGAATCATGAAGTCATGATTTTTTGTTAAAAGGAAATTCAAAAACTTCTTAATAAAAATCTCATTAGGAAAAGCAAATCCCCTTGGAGTTGCTCAGCTTTCTATGTCAACAAAAATGCTAAATTAGAAAGAGGAGTTCTTCGACTTTTTATTAATTATAAACCTTTGAATGATGCCTTAAAATGGATAAGATATCACATCCCTAATAAAAAGATTTATTGAATAGACTCCACAATTCAAAGATATTTTTCAAATTCGATATAAAATCTAGATTTTGGCAAATCCAAATCAATGAAGGCGACAGATATAAGATTGCTTTCACTGTCCCTTTCGAATAATATGAATGGAATGAAATGCCTTTTGGTTTAAAAAATGCCCCTTCTAAACTCCAATGAATTATGAATAATATATTCAATCCATACTTGGATTTCATAATAGTCTACATAGCTGATGTTCTTATATTCTCTTCAAATATTAATCAACATTTCAAACATATTGGTCATTTCATTAACATAGTGAAAAAGAATGATCTAGCAGTGTCTCCTGGCAAAATATCTCTCTTTTAAACCAAAATCAGGTTCCTAGGACATCATATCCATCTTGGAACAATCATACCAATTGAGAGATCAATAATTTTTGCTAAAAAATTTCCTAAAGAAATAAGAGATAAAAACTAATTACAAAGATTTCTTGGAAGTTTGAATTATATCATAGATTTCTTTCCTAATATCAATATAATTTGCAAACCTCTCCATCAAAGGCTTAAGAAAGATCCCCCTCCATGGACCAGTGTCCACATTGATGTTGTAAAAATAATCAAGAAAAGTATAAAAGAAATTCCTTGTTTACACCTTGCCAATCCATCTGCATTCAAAATAGTTGAAACTAATATTTCTGAAATTGGGTGTGGAGGAATTCTCAAACAGTCCAAAGATGGTAAAGAACAAATTGTCCAATTTGTTTCCAAACACTAAAGTGACTGTCAAAAGAATTACTTTACCATAAAAAAGGAAATTCTTGCTATAGTTTTTTCTATTTACAAATTTCAAGGAGACCTCTTAAATCAAAAAATTTTTTTACTAAGAATTGATTACAAATCCGCGAAAAATGTTTTGCAAAAAGATGTCCAAAATATTGCTTCAAAACAAATCTTTGCTAAATGGCAAGCCATTCTATCTAGTTTTAATTTCGATATTGAATTCATAAATGCTTCTTCAAATTCATTACCAAATTTTCTCACACGAAAATTTTTATAGGGAAAATACCTCCCAAACCCATCGGAAAAGACAAAGGCAAAGGAATTACCTAGTCTTCGGAGACAAAGCCAAAAAATATGACCAACATCAAAAGTTGGTTACAAGCTGCCCAGCAACCCTTGGATACATCTAGCAACCAGATTATAATATCTCCGAAAGAGAAACCTGCCTCACCACCTTCAAATCCCCATTTTCCATATCTAACATATCCCATCAAAACGCCCTAAAGCTTCTTAAAATAGCCTTCAATAATCAAAATTCAAATCAGGTATGGGTAAGTTTGAATCCTTCCTCATTTGAGTATCAGAAAACCAAAGGGAAAAACAACTCTTAGTGAGATGATGATTTAGTCTACTAAGGCAACTCCTCCAAAATCAAAATTTTTGGATAAAACAAATTATCAAAATATTTGCACTGTTAAAAACGGCTTTTATAATGAAGACCTTATTGTCTTTGCAAAAAATATGTTTTCTGAAAAGTTTAATTATACTCCACATGACCCTTACAAGACGGTGGAATTTTATGACAGGATTTTGACAGATACCAAATCTGTCACTTTTAAACATTTTTCTGATAAAAATCATATTAATTACTCCATGGCAATGATACACAAAATCATTCATCCTACCATATGGAAACCAACTCACATAACCATGGTCAAGTTCAATACCAAAATCACCGAACCTATACCATACATAACTTCTTATTCATATTTTCATTACCAACAAGCTTGGTGGAATACTTTCTTTAGAAAAAATGTCAATAACACCCATACATGGTTGATATTTTTTGAAGATTTAGATACTCGGATGATACACTTCTAGTTCATATGATGGTGGGAACATTTTGGACCCATTTGTGATATCTTGCACCCTTCAATGCAACCCAATTATAAATTTTTCTCCAGCCAATTTAAACATTTTTCATACGAAGACAGATTCCTAGACCTAATGCTTTTTTTCATATACTTCGGAATATCTTAGGTTATGGCATGAAACTTTAAATACAAAAGGATCATTGAATTAGATACTCTTATCTTGATCCGAAAATTCAAAGTAAAGTGATGGGATGGCTCTAAATTTTTTGATAGGGTGAATGAATAATTAATCATAGATTGGTTGAGCAAAAGGAACCCAAGACAGAGCTCTTCTAATATCATTCCACCGAAAGGGTGACCCATTTCCTCCATGATAAAGGGTTCATTTTATCTAAGTTGGAGTCAACCTAGTTCCAATATCAACTCAAGGGACTTTCAAAACGGGCCATAAGTGAGCTAGAAGAATCAAGTTCTCACCATAATGGAAATACCAATGAAGATGACTACTATGGCATTAATCTAGTAGAAGATGAAGATTGAAAAAGTAATGATGGAACAACCAAAGTCAAAGAATTCATCATGAGTTTTTGCTCAAAATTTTCATATTTCAAAATTTTACATAAAGATTCTTACTATATCACTGTGCGCTTTTGGTCAAATCAGCTCACTATTTGCTTTTTACTGTAGAGCAATAGTAATTGCTTGTGAATGCACTGTTCACCTTTTATTTGTCCATAGTGACTAGCCATCTTCTTTAAATAGACCATTGCATAGAAGAGGAAGGCAGGCTTCGAACTTCCAAAGCCCTTCCACTTCCTTCTTCCCTTCATCCTGAGAAGACCTCCCTCATCCTAAAAGAGTTCTTCATTTGTCATCCAACAACCAATCCTCTTACATTCCCTTTCAAGATCAATAACCAAGTACCTGGTTCTGATTAGCTCTTAGTAAGATTTTCATATTTCCATCTTACCGTTTTATCTTCATAAACCCCTGTTAGATCAATGGTTACAAACCCTTTTCATAGTTTGTGAATCAAAAGATCTTGTGAATATTGCACTTGTATTTCATTTATTGCAACTTTCAACATATGTACTTATGACTTTGAGTTAATGCAATATTTTATTTAAACTTTTCTATCTATTTTAATTATTGCTCATACCTCACAATCGGCTAGTTTAACCGCATGTGGTTGGTAATTTAATTATTTGTAAGTTAATTACATGCCCTTTTAATACTCTGACTATACCCCACAAATGGCAAGTCTCACTGCCCATGGAAAGTTTTGTCATTTTTATTTACATATGAGCATTTACTTCTTCTTATTTTTTTAACGGCATAAGTACAGCGGGAGTGCCACAACTTAGCACAAAGGGACACTTAAGTGCCATAACTTACAAACGGTACACTTAAGTGCCACTTTTCAAAAAAAATGGATCACTTAAGTGCCAAGTGATCGGAACCTGCCGGAAATCCTACGTGGCATTTTTTAATTAATTTTTTTGCCTACGTGGCTCGCCGGAAACACTAAATCGATGAAAAAGCAGCCAAAACGACGTCGTTTTGGCTGACGTGGATTTATAAAAAATTATTAATTAAATAATATTAAATAATAAAAATATTATTATAAAATCGATTTTATTAATAAATAAATAAAAACAGAGGAGGGGATCGGCGAGGGCTGCACAGCCCTCGCCGATCCCCTCCTCTGTTTTTTTTTTTTTTTAATAAAATCGATTTTAAATTTTTTAAAATCGACGTGGACAATTTTATTTATTAAAATTAACGTGGATTTTTTATTTAAAAAAAAAATGCTCCGTCAGCAAATGAAGTCGCCGGAAAATGGACACGTGGCAGTTTGGCCGGATTTTCTCGCCGTTGGCACTTAAGTGATCCATTTTGCTCCGATTTTGGCATTTAAGTGTACCGTTTGTAAGTTTAAGACTTAAGTGTCCCCTCCGCCAGCCATGCAGACTCCTTTGGTCCGTATGTCTATTTTTTTTTAACCTTATGCTTATAATTATATTTCATTTCATTTTAGTCCATTACAATTTCTTTTCATATGTTTTATCATTGTGAAATTAGTATATTGAAATCTTCATTATCAAATATTAATTTAATTATTAAGTCACTAATTAAGCTTAAGCTTAATTAAGTCCGTTTACTAATCAATTCTCTAATTACACCTTAGATCCTTATGACGTTGTATGGTATAAATATATAAACTAGAATTAACAATAAAACTACTCAAAATCTAATTTCTAATTTTTTTCCTAAATTTCTATATTTTTTATTTCAAAAAAGGGGACTCAGATCGAGTCAGGAGACCGAAATTGTGTAAAGATGAGCATTAGGTTACGTTGAGCTTGTTTTTCTAAAATGACCTTATTTCTCTTTTTATCCTCGGGAATAAGAAAATAAGTTTTTTCTATTTCTTATTGTTATTTCAAATCTATTCTCTCGTCATTGATTTGTTTCGAGGAGAAGAAAAATTGTTTGACATTACTAGACAGATTTCTATTTTTTTTTTTTGTTTTAGAGAATAAAAGAATAGAAAAAAGAGGAACAAAAACGTTACCAACAAAGCCTGCCTCATTTTTCAAGCTCAACACTATTTGATCCTTCTCAAATTTTCCAGTTATAACAGCCTTGGTGGACATCATGACCGAGCTTTTGTTCATACATTCCTTTACTTTTTGTATTCGCTTGTTACTAAGCTCTCTTCTGCAGGATCTCCAGCAACATTAAAACTAACACGAGACCATTTGGGATCATGGCAATCACAATTCGAATATGCTACAACACAATCCGATTCCCTATCCATTCATATCTCTAATGCTCTTGTGTTGTCCTAATTGACCCATCTCATATTAGCATGTGCGATGTAACTTTTTTAAAGGAAAAAAAGACTAATGTACATGATTCAAGAGTCAAAATTCTTAAGTCTATATGCTCTTTATTATGCTTCTAGTTCCCAAGTCCTTTAGTGCTCAAGTAGTTTCCTAAATATCATCTCTCCTATTGTGACACCCCAATTTTAGCTAACCAAATAGCGAAGCCACTATATGATTCCATCATCACATAATAATATTTACAACTACAACTTTCGTTATGATGACATGTGAATCCGTCAGGATATCCAATTCGTGCCCCTCCAAGAACCAGCGCCCAAGCCCATGAGATAATTCAGCCCATGAGTCACCGTTGTGAGCTTCCACCAGCCCATGGATGAGCCAAGACTGGCCCGCAAGGAAGCACGGGCCAATGGCCCACTTGACTAAGAGAGCCCGGCCCAAGAGGAAGGAGCCCATGATTTTTCTTAATGGGCCACAAGTCCAGCCCAAAATCTCAGCCACATTTCTTCTTCTTCAAGTCTAAGCAAGCAAGGAGATAGCTGGCAAAAATCCAACCCATTTGCTCTCCAAGACAACAATGTTTTCTCTCTTCTTCATTAAGCAAGAAATCACCTACTGCCAAGTAGACGCCAACGTGGCTTCAAGAACTGCCATTGAAATTGTCAAAGGTATTGAAATCCCTTGCTTAAAAGCCAGCCACGCTCTCCTTCTCAAATCCTTCTACTTCGGCCTCTCCGCCTGAACCCGGCACATCATCATTTTCTTCCTCATTTGTTTCTCTTTACCATCCAAAACAAAACGTACCAGCCTCCATCCAGCATCCTCCAGCCCCTATCCAGCTTGTGACAGCAGCCGACGCTGACCAATTCTCCTCCACCGCCCCACGCTTGCTTATCAATGAGTGCTCGGATATTTTATTGGGCCTTCCATCCGTGAAGCTGCAATTCGGCCCAAGAAGTTCGAATATGGTTGCTGATTGGATGGCAAAGGCCACAGAAATCATAGTCTTCCACGCAATTGGATTTCGTCGCCCCCACAGGCTTTATGGGCGCTGCTTTGTAATGATGTCCCTTTAGGGGGGCCTTTTGGGCTAGACGTTTTGTATTATAAATAAAAGTATTTTCTGACAAAAAAAAAAACACCAATATTGCAAAAATAGTACGCTGGATTTTTTATTCTTTTACCACATGTAGTACTAATGTGGGTGCTGATGTGGCACTACGTTAGAGAATAGTCAAAAATAAAAAATAAAAATTTTATAAAAAATTAAAGAAATCAAAATGAGAGTTGGATGCACCCTGGCTTCAGGTTTTGGACAGTCGAGGAGGACCTCGTTGGCCCAGGCCTCAACGAGGGCCAACGACCCTTCACAGCCACAAACGACGGGTGAACCACGAGATAGTGTACCTACAAGTATTTTTAGGTGGCTTTGTCAAAGACTGCGGAAAAGGTGAGATGCCGTTGGCCAAAAAAACCATTGAATGAGCAATAAAGATTGACAAAAACCTCCAATATCAAAACGATATCAAGGAAATCAGAGTCAGCTCAAAGAAGAAAGTGAAGCGTAAAAAACCATGTGAAGTGTGCACAGGGAAATTTCAAGGCTCCCGACTCAGACAAAATATAAAGGAAGCAGGACAACACCCCATTTTATGTTGTTAAAAACAATTACCAGGAAGATGAAGCTGCCAAGCTAGACGGGTTCATCAATTCACCCGTAACGATGACCTAGGTGGAGTCTCGCAATTGCACGGTGCGGTTGCTTCTCGCACTAAGGGAAGGCAAACCTGAAATGGTGGGGGATGGAGATGCCACTACCGCATTAAGGGCAAGGCTATGCTTGCTTATCGTGACCAACCCCTCAGACGAGAAATATAGATTTAGAGGTATTTTGTCGATAAGATAATGCAAGCTGGCATTTTCATAAAAGATGGCTCGAACGTATCATCTAATTGGTGATCCACACCCGGCCCATCTATTATGAACGTGGGTTCTCCCTAATTTATACATCGCGTGACATTGGTTTTCCCAATCTATTTGTTCAAAAGAAGCCACCACTACCTATAGTAAAGGGTTGGCTAGAAACCCTAGCCAAAACACGAGTGTTGTGTCAATACATGCATAACCAGAGATTTCAAGTTTGGAGATTTGATTATACTAGTTTCAGAATTAATGCTCTTTCAATACCTAAACTTCTATTTGCTAACCAAAGAGTTAGGGTAGTTTATTGAAAATTCGAAGGTTCGTCCTAACCATTCTAAAAATGAAAAGAACATTTAATATACGAAGGAGTCGCAATCAAGTAATATTGAATGGCATCCAAAAAAAAAAATCCTATGATGAAGCCTAAAGGCTTATTTAATTGGGTTTCAGTTTTTTTATCAAAGGATTTGCAAAAATTCTTAAAGAGAAAACTACTTTAAAACGATTTTTTAAGCTTTTTCCAAGGATTTCTGAATTTTCTAAATTTTTCTGATTTTTTTATCCTTGATTTAATTCTGAAAATGGACATCGGTCCGAATGGGTAGGCTCGGGTGGGAGCTTGCAATTCGGAACAGCCCTGGGCCCGATCCAAATATGGGTCTGATCTACTGGGCTTGAACTATTACCCCAATTCACAAGCTCATTCCTCTTTAGTCACGTTGAGCCCAAGTCCAACTAAACCTAAACAAGCCCAACTCCTATTTCCCTCTAAACCAATTCCAACTCCACAAGCCCAAACTTGAATTTCTATTCAGCCCACTCGGGCGCCCGGCCCGGCCCCGAGCCCGTAGCCTCCGACCCGGCCAACCGCATCCAATCCGTTAGTCTGATCCGACCTGCCTTGCATTATAACCTTTTTTTATATTTTTTCTCTTTTTCTTTCTCCACGTCTTCTTCCTCGCGACTCTTTTCTCCGTGACGCCTTCCTCCCTTGCAACTCACCCACATCGGCAACCTAGTCGCCGCCACCCACGCCGCTGCTGAACCGCCGCCCCTTGCCAGTAGTCCAATCCGACCGGCACCAAGCCTACCGTCAACCACTAGCAGGACGGCGATTACTAACTTCATCGAAGCTCCAACGATGGATTTCCATCCTATAAAGACATATATAACCAAAACCAAACAAATCTAGCATGGAAATCACACAAATGCATATTAAACGAAAAAGAATGGATTGTGTTAAGGACAAAAGCACATGACTAATTCAAATTAAAAATATCTAGAATTAGTCCATTACCGTAATAACTACAATAACAACTACATGAGATAAGAATAGATAGTAATAACTACACTAATAACTACATGAGATAAGAATAAATTAATTCAAAATATTTTGAATTTGAACTAGTCATGTGCTCTTATTGTTAACATGCCCCCAAAAGTTGAAGTTGGTCTTCTAGATGATCTTCAACTTGGATTTAAGCATATCATGGCGACACCGTGTAAGAGGTTTGGTGAAAATATCCGCTATTTGATCACGTGTGATATGAAGCAAACCTTGAGTTTGCGTTGTGATACTAAATGGTGGACAAAGTGAGTCTACCTCAATATGCTTTGTTCTAGCATGAAAATGTGGATTCACCGTAAGATACATTGCCCCTAGGTTGTCGCACCAAAGGATAGAGGGTTTTAATTGAGAGATATCCATTTGCTTCAATAGTGATTGTAGCCATACCATTTCTGCCATGGCATTTGCCAATGCTCAATACTCATATTCAATTGAGGAATATGTAATGGTATGTTGCTTTTTTAGCTAATCAAGAAACTAGATCTTGACTCATATAACCTCCGTTGAGCGTCTATCAATAGGGTAATTGACTTAGTCCACATCACTGTATGCGTGGAGTTCTGTGGTAGATTTGGAATTGATGAGTAAAGCATGGGAAACGGTTTCCTTTAAGTAGGTAGGATCCATTTCACCGCACTCCAATGGTCTTCTTGTTGGTTTATTCAAGAACTGGCAAACTTTATTTACCAAATAAGAAATATTTGGCTAAGTCAAGGTAGCATACTGAAGATCCCCTATAGTGCTTCGGCACAAACTGGCATCTTCAAGTGGCTTTTCCTCATTAATTAAACTGGTATTTATAGTTATGAGTGTGTGAATCGATTAAACACTGTCTGTTTTAGTTGAGTGAAAAAGATATGAACATACTTTTGTTGTGATAAGAGGAGCCCCAATATATGCTTGAGCACTTCAATTATTTAAAATAATTGAATTAGTCCATTTTTATCTCATATAATTATTACTATAACAAACTAATTCAAAATTCAAAATATTTTGAATTAGTCTTTGTAATTGCATAAACTCTATAAATAGAAATGCTATCCTAAAGTTGAAGGAAAAGCGAAACTCATACTCAAACTTATAGTCTAAATATTTACAGACTGACTATAGTAGCCTCTAATAACTGCAGGCTTCTCTAGCGAGATATGGATTTTCCGGTGAAGGGCGCATGCACACAAACGGCCGACTCAGACGGTAAACGACATCCCAAAAATCACATGAAAAGCAAGATGCTAGTGTCAAGGCAACAATATCACAACGAATCACACGCAGATAATGAAAATCTAAGATCGGTTTTAAAGATTCCTGTTCGGCTCTTCATTGAGGCATTTTACCAAACATGTCACATGCGACTTAAAACATGAGTTTCATATTCAACAAAGAGGCACTTCTCGATCTAGAAACAATGTATAGACATTCTAACCATACTATTCGGCCACAAGTCAGTCCTATTCCATCTAGACTTTCCCACGATTTCATCGTGCGAATTTCATGCCTTATTTTGGCCAAAACAGGACATATGCAGGGGAAGAGAAACTTGCCTGGTTCGGGGATTGGCTGTGGCGGACGGCGACCGGCGAGCTGGCCTCCGGCGAAGTTTCAGGCGACTCGAAAGAACCACCGGCGAACGTGAGGCAATCCTTCACTCTCCAGTTTCTCCCTTGCTCGCTCTGTTTCCCGAACCTCCCCTCTGGGTTCTCGCACGAGTGCCCTCTGGCCGGCGAACGTTTTTTCTCTCGTGCTTCCTTGCTTAGCGAACGACGGCCGGTGAACCTTTTTCCCTCGCTCCTTCCTCTCTCGCTAGCTCTCTCTCTCTCGGTCTCCTGTTTTCTCGGTTGAGCATTCGTGGGAGGAGAAGAAATGACAAAGGGCTGGGCCCTTACTTTGCTTTGCTTTTCTTTTCTTTTCTTTTCTTTTTTCCTCTCTAGAGCTCAAATTACGGATTTTTAAAAAAGAAAATGAAAATTGGGCCTAAAAAGCCATGAGGAGCTGGGAGAAGAGAGGGATGAGCTTAGTAGGCCGAAAACTTTTACTAAAGAATGGGCTAGATAAAACCGGCCCACTCGATTTTTATTACATTTTTGTCATATTTTTATTACTATATTTTTTGTTGTTTTTATTGTTTTTTTAATTTTTACAAATTGGATGGATGCCTAAATGGTTGACAAAAATTCAGGTGTCAACATTACTTTCCCGAGAGATGCAGGTCCCCACCTATTGCCAGTGATCCTCGTTAGGGATGATCGGTTCTAAAATGATTATGTTTCAAGCCCGAAACTTAAAATTACCCTATTATAACCCATGTCCTAAATTCTAGAACATAAAACATACCTTGCTTTCCCGAAATTGACCTTGGAAATTATTCTATTTGCCCAAAAACCGATCCTCAACCCCATCTTATTTTTCCAATTCAGTCCCAAGGTCTACCCAAAAATGTGTTGTTTTTTGTTTCTTTTTTTAGTTTCATTTTTTACAACAAAACATAAAAAGCAACAAAACAATTCAAAGTAAGAGATGAATGAGGGCGACCAAGTAAAGGCAAGTCAAGAACGAACAAGAGTTGCAAAGCTTGAACAAGCAAGGGCGAGCCCTAGTGAGAAAGAAGGAAGAGGAGTCGCAAGCAAGAGAAAGAGAGTTGTGAAATGTTTGAATGAGGTTAGAGAAAATAGAGAAAAAGCGAGAGATGGAGAAAAATTAGGATTTTTAGGCTTCATGAAACTAGTTTCAAATTCAAATTGATTCTCGGATGGTTCTTCACTCGAAATTAGGAATCAGACAAATTGGTTCTCACTAGTTCCAAAAATTTGGAATAAGAGATTGAACCGATTTTAACAAGAGCTCTGCACTAGACTTGTTTTTAAGGTGATCCGATCAATGTTCACTAGGCATTCTTGACAACCTCACATAACAATCATTTGACTGTTGTAAATTCAATATGAGAATTCATCCATGAATTTAGAAAATCTCAATCCTGCTCTCGAAATGTTCCCACGGAGCAATGCCACGGATGTCAAACAAGTCCATGAACGACGAGAAATCGAACCCTTTCCATCATGTGTGCATTGAACGGAGGACGTATGATGCACTATCAAGGATCTGTACCTTTAAGAAAGCACCCCACCACCGCCCCACCCCAAAGGAAAAGAAAGCGAAACCATGCACGTGTTTCATGCGATGATGATGCAGCCACCACCCACCGCAGGGCAGGGAACGTCGCGTCCACAATTGCGAATCCAAGTGGCGAAGATGGAGCGGTTCAATCCGGTCAAACGAGAACAAACCAAAAGGATAATCCCATCGACATACATTCTTCTTCTCAGCTTAGTGCTTTCACATCACATGAACTTGACCCCTATAAGAACACACCTCGACCCTACTTCGTAGACCTAGGGACCAAGGAGGAGGAGAAGTGGGGAATTGAATCATTCGGTTCGGCTTGTGTGGAGGAAAAACGTGTTTAGAGAGATACGCATGAGATGAGGCAAGGGCGACAAGGTCATGCAATCACAATCGACTTAATTGATTCTCACGAAATATGTGCCAATTTTTGTGTAAACATGCATGGGGTAGTTCGAGCTCTATCGCCAAGTGGTGGATGTGATTTTGGAGATTACGACCACACTATGATCATACAGTGAGTATTTGATCACTTAACCAATGCTTTTTCAGCATCATGTTAGTTTATAAAAAAAAAATTATGTTAAAAATTGTTAAGTGATAAATTACAAATCCTATTATTTCTTTGCGCTGATCGAAAAGATTCTGCACATGAATTTATCAGAAATGATAGATTTTTGTGATAGGGATGAACATATGTTTGTGAGGACTCTTGCCCCTATCCAATTTAAAATATAACTTGGAAATATTCTAGGCTTTTTAGGTTATGTTAAAAAATTTCAGCCTAATAAATATACAACTAGGCAAATAGTAGATTTTTCCATTTGAATTTGCCCCAACAAATCGATGAAGCTCAATAAACAATTCTAGAGTCATAGAAATTGTAACTATTATAGACAAATAATGCCTAAATGATGTTAAATTTTATGATCTTTTAAGTATAAGAACATTTTATTAACTACTAAAAGAATTGTCAATCAAACTAAAATCCCCACTAAGAAAACTTCTAGGATTGTCCCAATTACAAGATATGCTATAAAGAAATATTATATATTCAATCAGATTACTTTGTATATTGCAAATATAAAATATATATACAAATTCAATTTGCACTTCTCATTTGATAACTCAAATGAAGTTAAGTGTGCAACCGTTTTATTGTGAGGGTGTAAATTATTAGAGTATTATGCCTATTGCATATAAAGAAGGGAGCCAAAAATTGGTGAAAAAACTGTATGGAGAGTCAAATAAAGACCTCTAATTGTAACTCTTATTCTAGTTCTAAGATAAGAGTGAGTGCACAATCATTTCCACTAAAACATTGAGATGTTAGAATATGATTGGTATCAAGATTTTTTGTATTGGGGGCTAGGGTGGAGACGTGTGAGTAAGAGAGTAGGGTTTCATAACTTACATACATCATATAACATACAAAGTACCTAGTAAAATAGACATAACAGTACTAGAACAAAAAAAAAGAAAAGAAAAGAATGACCATGTTTGATTAAGTAACGTGATGGTTTTCATTGTATAGTTCCAAACAATCATTTTAGTGCAACAAATATGTGGTGTACCGTGAAAAGAACGTGTACCAAGATGCAAATCACTAATTAAGTACTACTTTCTAGTAATCTTGATTATAGTGAAAGTTTCAAGTTTGATTCCTAATACAATCTTGTCACATCCATTTATGTTCCTTATTTTTAATTGGGATCGAGATCCTCTATTTATGAAATGAGTAAACATCTTAAATTACCCTTCTAAAATGATTAACACAGCCAAATGGAGGGCTCGGATTGACCAGAGATGATCTCGTTGCTTCACGAAAATGCCCTCAAATTTCGCTCGAAATTGACACACATGCCTCTCACCTCATTCCCAATTACTCTCTATCCCTCATCAGTCATCACCCAACAGCTCCTCCGCCATGAAACGTCGCCATGGCCACTGCGCCCGTCGACCGTGGCAGCCCGGCCGCTCGCTCCATCCTCTTTCTGCATCTGCATATATGGAACGCGACGTACGGCCATATGGAGGCCGCGACATCCATCAGATCTGCCTCAGCTGCCTCACGCAACCATAAGATCTTTGGGTGGGGGCAGCCGTGGTGGCTGGAGTTGCGTTGGCGAAGTTTCATGGGCTGCTGTTAGCCTACCCACCTGCCAATGATTGATGGGTGGGGAGCACAGTTTCCTCTTTCCCACGGTGGGATGAGGAGGATTTCAACAAGAAGGAGGAGAAGAAGAAGCAGCCAAGAAGATTCTCAAGACGCACAGCCAGACAGGATTTGCGGAAGCGAATCGAGTCCAAAAGCTAAGCTGGGTCAATGCGATCTTTCCCCGGACCCTTTCATATTCGATTCTTCCGATCCAATCGGCAAGCTCATCGAAGCACTTGTGAATGAATTTTCTGAATTGATTTTTTAAATTGGAATAAATAATTTGATGGGGATTCACGTGGGAAGGAAGGCTCGTTACGAAATAATTTATTCTTTGCATTTTGCTATTGTATCTATACGCCCTGGGGTGCATGTTCACTTGAATATTATCAAATGACTCTTTTGGTATATTTGATTTCCCTCACCAAGCATGTGGAATTAGAATCGAGACTAACGTTTAAAAATTTAGTCTTGCAAGTGCAAGTTAAGCCTGGCCATTGAAGCATATTGGCGCTTCTTTATTGTTTTTCCCTTTTCTTGGCTCGTTTTGTTCCTCTCTTTTTTTTAATTTTTCTATGGAGGTTGGTATAATCGGTCCACTTTCGCATCTTGAGTTAAGTCCGTCTCTTCAATTCGGTCAAAGATAAGCCATACAAGTAGTTAATATTATGCAAGTGTACTTGGAACATGGAGATCTTTTGCTTTCTTTCGGCACAAATATGTCGACCTCTTCATCACTTGACCAACTTTGCAAGTCGACAAATTGGTAACTTTATTACTAAAAAATTTGGGAAAAGAAAATTAACTAAAGATTTAATTAAAAAATAATGCATCACTATTTTTTGTCATTTCAAATCTTTGTCATTGATGTCTTTTCCCTTTTTATGTGATTTGTGTTATTTTTTCTTGAAGTTTCTTATTTAGTTCTATGAAAGTGCACATGGTTATCAAATGTTGACAATTTTATTTTTTAATAAATATTATCAATTTCTAACTTTTCTATCATTATTTAGTTTTCCCAATTTCTATATTTTTCATTTTTTTTACAACAATTAAGAGTAAAATAGAGAGATTTCTTTTTAAAAAATGATATGAAAATATAGATTTACCCCCTTAAAAGTCATGTCCATTGCACATATTAATGGAAAAAAAAAATAAAGAAGAATTAATTGCTATAACAACATGAAAGTTGAGGGGAGGATGGTGTAATAATTGAAAATTCAGAAACGAAAATTTAGGATCGTGTAATAAAGAAGAATTAATTGCTACTGCAAAGTTCACGAGGAAAGATTTTCTCTTTTGCTTGGTTCCTCCTTCGTGGATTTGACTTGAGCTCCGGAAACAATAAGCCTCCGCGACGGCCAACCCGACAAACCAACGGGAGTGCCCGGCGGCTGATTTTGTCTTAATATTCAATGAGTTAGGGTTTTTCCATGAAGAATAGTCACGGCGTAAAGGTTTACACTTTGGTATCGAGCTGCCAAACTCAATTCCACTGAAATTGCCATAGAAAATTGCGAGAGAGAGAGAGAGATACAACTAGAAATATGTTTTGATACTAAATTCATAGGTTAAACCTGTTCATTGTGGTACCCATAGAACCTTCCCTTATACTAAAGCTCTGTTTTGTTTTGTGGCAAATAAATGAAGCCACGGAATCTTCTCCTTGTGTTTTGATATTAAAGTTTCATTTTGATTCATGGAAAATAAATGAAACGATTGCTTGAAATAATTAACCAATGAAGATATTTCTTTATCAACAAGTAGGAATTTCCCAAAAATCATAAATCTATTTAATCTTAAATTTTTTAATTGTACATATTCATTTTTAAAAATTTTCACATTTTGCCAATTAAATTCATTCGGGTAATTTTGGCCGGAAATCCATGACGTGAACATCAGTCGTTTTATGTGACACGACCGACAATGACATAAATAATTTTTAATAATTTTTTTGATGTTTTTATAATTTTTCTTTTTTCTTTTCTTTTTTTTCCGAGACTTAAGGATGGTTAGGGTGAGGGCGAGGGTGGGGTGGCTAGGGTCGCAACACCCTCGCCAAATTTGGCAAGGCAAGGGCACTGCACCCCTTTGACTGTGGCCGATGACCCTATCGACGCTAACTCCAAGGAAAAAAAATTATTAGAAATTATCCACATAAATGATTCCCGGGCATAATTGATCAAATGGATTTAATTAGTAAAATATGAAAAGTTTAAGACTCAATTTATACAATCGTAATAAGTTTATGAATTTTTTGGTAATTTCTATTTATCAAAAATTTCATGATATATATGTAAGAAAAAATGAGTATTATGACAAAGTGGGCAAATGTCGATTCTCCCTAAAATATCGAACTGATCCCCGCGGTACTGATATTTTCATTCCAACCGAAGGGAGAAAGAAAAGCGTGCCGACAAGGAGATGCATGTCGACTCCGCGAAGTACAGCACAACAGAAACACGTTCATCACAAAATTAATAATAATAAAGAATAAAACGAAGAAAACGACAAAAGCAAAGCGGCAAGGGGGGGGCGCAACCCTGCTAAAAAAAACAAAACACGTTGCGCACGTGCTGAATCGGAGCCCGCCCACAACCTTCGATACAACTGGCGCTGGTGTGAAATGCGTTTGGTGGTAATAAAAGGGACAGCAGAAGGACGACGGCTCGTATTTAAACCCAAAGCCATAGCCAAAACCCAAGAAAGAAAGAGCAGAAGAAACCATCTGAATCACGGCCATTGCAAGCATCATGAAGAGGAGCTTCGATCTCGAGCTTCGACTCCAGCCATACTCTGTCTCCGACTTCCTGGCGTCGGCGGCGCGCCCCCGTCGTCGTCGTCGTCGGAATCTGCAGAGTGCTCGCCGGAAGAGCAGCGGAAGTTGACCATATTCTACGACGGCAAGGTCTGCGCCTCCACCGTCACTGAACTGCAGGTGCGCTTCTTGGCTTCTTGCCTTTGTTATGATCATGTTCCATTTCTTTGTCCTTAGTTTCTCCGGGGGAAAAAGTAATTCTTGATGGAGAGAGAGAGAGAGAGAGTTGCTTACAGAAGCGTACAATCTTGTTCATTTTCCAAGTTTCGATTCGCTTGAAAGTGCTTCGCTTCCATTTCCACCTCCGGCGACGGTTGAACCCAAGAAATAAGATTAGATTTTGGGTCTGATTGTGAATAATTTGTTCTCGCTTCTCGCTTCCCCTTCAAAGATTTGAAATTTTTTTAAAAAAAGTATTTTTTTTGAAAATTATGAAATATGATACATGATTTTCCGATACAACATTTGAGTATTTAACAATATTTTTAGGCTTTTTTTGGTCAAATTAAATTAAATTGCGACGGTTGCAAGATTAAAGGCCAATTGGGCATTCATATTTTGTACTCAACAAGTTATTTTAGGAAAATTAGAATAATTTTTTTTGTGTTAGGTTGGATTTTGGGGAAAATTGGAGGAGATTTTCTTTTTAACTTTTTTTTTGTTAAATAATTATGGCAATGGAGTTTAGGAGGTGCTAGGAAACCACGAGGAAGTGGCATGGTACTTGGACTCTTTCTAACAGTTGGTTTAAAGAAAAAGGCTCGTGGCTTCTGGTGACTCGCACCTTCATCTGATCTTCTTCCTCGAGATTTTTCAATGCAAATCACCACGCGATCCCAACGCCTCCTCCTGACATCATCGTTTTCTCGCGACTTCGGTCGGTCTTAAAGCATCTTCCGATCGACAAGATTCATAGTACGGCCGGTCGTTGTTAGAAATGGCAAAAAAACTCCTAATTTAATAAGATTCACCCTCGAAAGATGACCCGACAAGATTTAATTACAGATCCTTAGTTAAATCCATCTCTCAATCGTGAGAACACGCCCATCTTCACATTTTTCGCATCACTTTGTAAACCATTAGGCATTTCTTTGTAAAGATCTTTGATCATTTTACCTATCTATTTCCACGATTACGTGGTTATTCATCTCAGCTGATATTTCTTTTGATCCTATGATCTTCACAGGCCAGAGCGATAATCCTACTTGCAAATAGGGAGATGGAGGAGAAGAGCAGCAGGACTCCAACCGGGTCGTCGCCATCAACGCCAAGCGTCCAGTCTCAGCCCTCGACGCCCAATCCGCAAGCGCAGGTCTACAACTCCACAGGCCTCTCCATGAAGAAATCTCTACAGAGATTCCTGCAGAAGCGACAGCATCGGAACCAAGCTACCTCTCCTTATCACCAAAAAGCTCTCCCAAAAAATTGCCGAGCACCATTTGTGTTTATCCAAGGCTTTTAGAACCTCAAACCCCATTTGTAAAGTTCAACCAAACACAACCTTTGATTTAAGAAATAGAAGATTTGAATGTATTGTTTGCCATACTTTATTGAGCTCGCTAAAAAGATGTTTAGACTTTGTTTTATATGCATGTCCCACACATGCATAGATGAAGAGAGGGGGGGAGGGGGTCCGATTAAGGTTTGCTTGGTGGGTATGTGCGATAATCCATCAAATACCAGAGCATTTTCATGAAATTCAGGACATTCTAAGCGACCTCATGCATCAATCTCTCGATATTTTTCTCCTTATTGCTTTTTTTCTTGATCAACTTACCTTAGTTTCCTATCTTCCTATATTAGTTTCGCCCTGCGCCGCCGTGCGGGAGTTCCCCGAGTCACCAAAAAAAAAAAAAAAAAAAAACTTACCTTAGTTTCCTATCTTCCTATATTAGTTTCGCCCTTAGTTATCCTAGGATCATGCCAAGAACGGCAATTCTCCTTGTCCTTCTCGTAGATTCACGGATCATGTTCGACTTGGGTCTGGCATTGATGTTGGGGAGCCCATGGTCGAGCCTTCAACTAGATCATATCTCATTTTGTTTGCTGGGAGAATTGACAAAAAGTCTTAAAAACATTGCAGTAGGTTGTGTCAATTCAGTCCTAAACCTCTTTTTTTTTACGGATTCAATCCTAAACCTTTTGCGATTGTGCCAATTTAGTCCATCCGGCCAAATTTGGCCGGCCGGGCTGGCGTAGACGCCAGCCGGCGCCGGCGACAATATTTTAATAATAATAATTATTATTTTTTGATTTTTTTTATTATTTTCGGAATTTTTATTGTTTTTTTTTTTTTAATTTTTCTTTTTTTTTTTTTTTTTTTTTTCTCCCCCTCCACTCCCCCCCCCCGCCGGCGGCAGTGGCCGGCCAGCTTCGACGAGGCTGCCGGCCCCGCGCGAGGGCCACGACCCTCGCCGGCGCCGGCAAGGGCTTCGCGGCCCTCACGCAGTGGCCGACAGTCTCGTTGGAGCTAGCCGGCCACTGCCGCCGCCGGGGTGGGGAGGGGAGGGGAGGGGGAGAAAAAAAGAAAAGAAAAAACAGAAAAATTAAAAAAACAATAAAAATTCGAAAAATAATTAAAAAATCAAAAATAATAAAAATTTATTAAAATATTGTTGCTGGCGCCGGCCGACATCCACGTCAGCTCCGGCCGGCCAAATTTGGCCAGATAGACTAAATTGGCACAATCGCAAAAGGTTTAGGATTGAATCGGTTAAAAAAAAAAAGTTTGGACCGAATTGGCACAACCGCAATAGGTTTAGGACTTTTTTGGCAATTCTCCCTTTGTTTGCTCTATGCTTGGCTTAATTAGGCCAGTGGGAGAATATCAACGTGAGAAAGAGGTCCAATTCCAATAATTGAGAAATTGAGAGATTCGATATTCTCCTGATGTGGGGTCAATTTATCCTAAAATTAGAAAATTAAAATGCTTCTAATTTCTAATTGCAAGAATATACAGTAAGAAATGTAAATGCTGGAACATGCAATTTTGGGCTTTTATCCCCACTTAACGATTTGCACTACCAATTTTGACCCAGTTGAAGGGGGAAAGCCCATCTAACAAAAAAAAAAGGTCCAAAATTGATGATACGGAGAAAAATTAGTATCAAAAGAAAAGTAAGCCTGCTTCTTTTTAATCGTAGTTTTTCAACAATTATGTCATGCAAAACAACTAACAAGATACTAATTTTCACTTTTTTTATGTGCTTATAGACGCATTAAAATATTGATCTTTAGCTTGAGCTCAAGCATAATTATCAATGTAATTTCAAATGTTTACTAATTTGCTCCAACTAACTATCACATTGTTCCATGAATTTGTCGTGTTAATTTGATGCTTCGAATGCGTTTAGTTTTGATTTTGAGGAAAACTTTTGGGTAAATGTAAAGGAATTTAGGTTAAAGGGTTCTTTTGAAAGCAATGAAGGTAAAAGTGAAATTTCGAAAGTTTAGCAAGGATAAAGTTGGAAGGAAAAACGAATTAGCATTCCAGAAATACTCAAAATCCAAAGCTGGATAGGATTTGCATTGAGATAAAGACCTTTGGAGGACTTTGGATATGCGATGCATCTCCAAAAATAATTCTCCCAAAAAAATTGTGAACCATCACTTGCATTATCTAAGGTTTTTAGAACCCTCAAAACCCATTTGCAAGGTCTAAACAAACACAGCCTTTGTGCGGAATAAATTTGTATAAATATGTAATTGATATAGGTAGATTTCTAAAGAAAAATTCATATAGAAGCTAAACGTGTCAACAAACCCCGTGGAATCCAACCCATTTTCATTATGCCCGCATTGAACGGGGGACGTATGAGGCACACTTTCGAGGACTCTGTACCTTGAGAAAAAAAAAAGGGTAAACCATGCACGTGTTTCATGCGACAATGATGCAGCCCCCACCCACTGGAGGGTGGGGAAGGTCGCGTCCACAATTGCGAGTCCAAGTGGCGAAGATGGAGCGGTTCGATCCGGTCAGACGAGAAACAAACCGATAGGATCGACATCCCTTCTTCTCCCTAGCTTCACTGCTTTCACGTCACATGAACTGACCCCTAGGGACCGAGGAGGAGGAGGAGGGAGAAAATATTAGGTACGTGAGGGAGGTGTGTCAACGTGGTAAATAAGAAGACCTCTCGAAATGCAACACGTCGAGCTTGGACTCAATTGTCAGGCTAACTTCTCTCTATCTTCTCTCCTCTCTTTTCTCCCTGCACGCTCTCTGCATCCTCTCTTCGTCTGCATGTATGGAACACGACGTACGGCCACATGGAGGCCGTGACATCCATCAGATCTGCTTCAGCTGCGTCACGCAACCATAAGATCTGGAGCAGGCAGAGAGAGAGAGAGAGAGAGGGGCGGTGGTGGCCGGAGTTGCGTTGGCCTAGACAGCGACGTGCACATTATTTGAAGGTCATGGGCTGCTGTTACCCCACCCACCAGCCAATGATCGATGGGTGGGGAGCGCAGTTTCCTCTTTCCCACAGAGGGAAGAGGAGGAGAAGAAGAAACAGCCAGCAAAGCTGGGTCAACGCGATCTTTCCCCGGACCCGTTCATATTTGATTTAATCTGCAAGCCCATCGATGCACTCCACTACTTCTGCCCCACCTCTTCCTTTTTAACTTTTTTTGGTTAAATTTTTTGAAATAATTTCTTAATGGAATAAATAATTTGATTGAGATCAACGTGGGAAGGCTTTTTTGCATTTTGCTATTGTATCTATATGCCTCGGGATCGCATGTTCACTTGAATATTCTCAAATGGCTCTCTTGGTATATTTAATTTCGCTCACCAAGCATATGGAATAGAAAGGAATGCATTAAGACTAATGTTTAAAAATTCAGTCTTGCAAGTGCAGGCTAAGCGTGGCCATTGAAGCATATTGGCGATTCTTTATTGTTTTTCCATTGTTTTTGGCTCGTTTTGTTCCTTTTTTTCTTTTCTATGGAGGTTGGTATACTCTAGGCCCGCTTTCGCTTCTCAAACTAAGTCCTTCTCTTCGATTCGGTCAAAGATAAGTCATACAAGTAGAGAATATGATGAGATTTGCAAGGGACATACTTCTTTATTAATCGCATCAAGTGACTGTGCAAGCGTGCTTGGTACTTGGAGATCTTTTGCTTTCTTTCGGTGCAAGAATGCCGATCATTTCATCGCTGGACCAACTTTGTAAATTGACATATTGATATCTTGATTAATAAAAATTTGTGAAAAGAAAATTAACTAAAAATTTAATTAAAAAATAATGCATCACTATTTTTTGTAGTTTCAAATTTTTGTCATTGATGTCTTTTCTCTTTTTATGCGATTTGTGTTATTTCTTTTCTTGAAGTTTCTCATTTAGTTCTATGAAAGTGCACATGGTTATTAAATGTTGACGATTTTTATTTTTTAATAAATATTATTGATTTCTACTTTTTCTATCATTATTTAGTTTTCCCATTTTCTATATTTGTCACTTTTTTACAACAATAAGAGTAAAATAGAGATTTCTTTTTAAAAATGATATGAAAATATAGATTTACCCCTTCAAAGTAACACGCATTGCACATATCAACGGAAAAATAAAATAAAGAAGAATTAATTGCTAAAACAACATGGAAGTTGAGGGGAGTATCATGTAGTAATTGAAAATTCAAGGATGAGCAAGTGCTGCTGCAAATTTTTTTTTTTTTTTTTTTTTTTTTGTCGAAAAAGTACTTCATTGATCATCATCAGGAAGAAGAAGAACATTCATTTCGGTAATCTAAGCATAAAAGGGAAAATAACGGGTAAGGTGGCTTCGACAACCAATTTCAAGGAAGGGTTCCGGCCCGATGGGATTTGGCAACCCAATCCGCGACAGCATTTGTGGATCTTGATTCGAACATTACTCGGGCCCGTGGGAGTTGGCCCAGCAAGCTGCAGCAATCTTGGATGAGACCACGAGAGGCCCACGGAGGCTCGGCCCGGCCCATAACTTGTTCCACCACCGACAGATTATCGCAAACTATCTACACGTGCAGTTGGTCATTCAGTTGAAGTCTTCCCCATCTGCAGTTTGAGTCTTCAGCTTCGAACACCCAGAGGAGAGCCGCACGGACGCCTAGGGTTTCAGCAATTTTAGCCGAATGGGCGCTGATTTCCGTCGCGAAGCCGTTGATCAGTACCCCGTCGTTCCCTCGGCAAACCCCAGCGATCGAACCTCCGAGATCGTCGGCGGACAAGGAGCAATCGATGTTAATCTTCACCGCGCCTGGTTCCGGAGGCAGCCACTGTTCGGAGGAGGTAGGTCTTGGTTTTCTTCTTGCTAGTGTCGACGCATTCCATTTCTTGAAAAGTTGCTGACTTACTTCTGCATCTTGTTTTATGCAGCTCGAGTTTGGCCAGCGTCCTTGAAAAACCAGACCGTTCCTTGCTTTCCATATGAGCCATAGTGCTGTGCAAAATAGGGCTTTCTCTTGTGGAGATGCTCTCGAAATCAGGTAATCCGCAACCCACTTGTCCGTCCTTGTTATAAGCGTTGGATCGGCTGTTATGTTGGTGTCAAAACCTGACCAAAACTGATTTACCCATGCACACAATATAAATAAGTGCTCGGTGGTTTCTGGAGCTTGCGCGCAGATCGGACATATGGAAATCAGGTGATATCTTCCTTTTGTAAAGGTTGCCTTTTGTGGGAAGACCCTCATGACATAAACTCCACATGAAAAATCGAATTCGGGGATTAGTCTGCAGGTTCCAAATTTCGTGTCATAGTTTATTGGGAACCTGAAATGAGGAGGATGCCTGTGAGGCTACATAGCTTGTCTGATATTGCGTTGTTTATTGTAGTCGCTTTTCACTTGGTATTCTCCTGATTTATGTGCTATCCATCGCAATTTGTCTAGCTGTGGGTATAGACTTAGGGGAATTGCGAGTATCTTTGTGCAATGGAGGACTCGAAAGTGTTCACAATGAGAGGGGCATTCCATTCTCTAGAATCTGGTTTAAGGAGGTCTGCCACGAGTCTAGGATCATCTTTGTTATACGGTCCTCCTAGTCTACCAATAGGCAGCCAATTAGCTTCTCTGATGTTGATACTTTGACCATCCCCTACCTCCCACCTGACCTCAGGTTCCAAAATAGCACGCCCTGTGATTATTCCTTGCCAACCCCATGATGGTCTGGTGCCCTTGGAAGCTGTCCAGAAATTAGTGCTTGGAAAATAGAGCCCTTTGAACACCCGACTCCATAAGGCTTCTGGGTTTTGGCTTAGTCGCCATGCTTGTTTACCCAACATAGCGTGGTTAAAGTCCACTAGGTCTTTAAACCCCATACCTCCTCTATCTTTCCTGGTTTTCAGTAGGTTCCAATGTTTCCAATGAATACCCTTGTGGTGCTGATTTTGTTGCCACCAGAAACTTGCTATTCTCTTTTCTATAGCACGACAAATGGATAGAGGTATTTTGAAAATGGACATTGCATAGGTAGGTAAGGCTTGGACGATCGTTTTTAACAGTACCTCCTTCCCTGCTTTGGATATTAAATGCTCCTTCCACCCCTCTAGTTTCCTCTCCACTCTCCCAAGCAGCCCTTGAAACATCTATTTTTTAGTCAGTCCTCATTCTGATGGTAATCCCAGGTATTTACCTGTTTTGTCGATAATTGGGACTTGTAGTTCTACTGCGAGATTTCGTTGTAACCCCGAAGGACATCCTTTCCCATAGAAAATCCCTGACTTATTCAAATTAATTGCCTGTGTTGAAGCATAGCAGTAGCAGTGTAGAATATTGGCCAAAATCTGGGCTTCTTGGACCTTTCCTTCTAAGAAAAAAATTGCATCGTTCGCAAATAACAAATGTGAAAGAACAGGGCAATTAGAATTCAACTTAATACCATGGATAGAACCATCTTGCATAGCTTTTGTCATGAGGGAGGAGAGGACGTTTGCCACTATAATAAAGAGGTAGGGAGAGAGTGGATCACCTTGACGTAGTCCTCGGGTAGGAGTAAAATAATGGCATGACTCCCCATTCACTTTGATGCTAAATCGGACCGAGGAAATGCAGTACTGCACAAGTAGAACCCACTGTTCACTAAATCCCATTTGTCGCATACAATCACATAGGAAGTCCCATTCAACCCTATCATAAGCTTTTTTCATGTCCAGCTTTAAAACTGCTCCGAATTTCTTTTTCCGTTTCCTAATTCTGAGCGGATGTAAAACTTCTTGCACTATGAAAATATAATCTTGGATTTGACGTCCTCCAATAAATGCACTCTATTCAGGGGAGATGATCTGTGGGAGCCAGGGTTTTAATCAGTTAGCCATAACCTTTGCAATAATTTTGTAGCTGAAATTGCAAAGACTTATGGGTCTATATTCAGTAATGGTCTCGGGGGATGGAACTTTGGGTATAAGGGCCATTAGTGTGCTGTTTAGGCTGGAGTCGAAGCTACCACAGGCAAAGAATTTCTCCACCATTCGAAATATGTCCTCATTTACAATAGACCATGTATGTTGATAAAATTGACCATTAAGCCCATCTGGACCTGGGCCTTCATTGCGCCCAACTGAAAAACAGCAGCTTGTACTTCCTCCCGAGTAACTATTTTCAATAGGTCTACATTGATTTCATCGGTTACTACTACTGTTGCAAAGTTCACGAGGAAAGATTTTCTCTCGAATCTCCCTTCTCATCTTCGTTTCTTTTTCTTTTTCCTTGTTTCCTCCTTCGTGGAATTGACTTGAGCTCCGGTAACAGTAATCCTCCATGACGGCCAACCCAGCAAAAACCAAACGGAGTGCCCGGCGGTTGATTTTGTCTTGGTCAATAATAATATTTCAATGAGTTAGGGTTTTGCCATGAAGAATAGTCACGGCTTAAAGGTCTCCACTTTTGTAGCCAGCAGCCAAACTCAATTTCCCTGAAATTGCCATAGAAAATTGAGAGAGAGAGAGACAGAGAGACAGAGAGCTAGGAACATGTTTTGCTACAAATAGGTTAAACAGGTTCATTGCAGCACCCATAGAATCTTCTCGTCCTGTTTTCTTATCAGAGCTCCTTTTGTTTCGTGGCAAATAAATAAAATGATCACTTGAAATAATTAGCTAATGAAAATATTTCATCATCAACAAGGAGGAATTACCAAAAATGTTATAAACTTATTCAATCCTAAATATTGAGTTGTGCCTATTAAGTCTTAAAATTTTTTACGTTTTGCCAATTAAGTTCATTCAGATAATTTTATCTGGAAATTCCTAACATGGACATCAGTTGTTCTACATAGCACGGCTGACGCTAATATAGACAATTTTAAAGAATTTTGGAATTTTTTATAATTTTTCTTTTTCTTCTTTCTTCTTTTCTTTTTCTTTCTTTTTCCTTTTTCTCCAAGACTTGGGCACGATGAGGGCAAGGGTTTGCAACCTCTTGCCCAGATCTAGCAAGGGCTGCAACACCCTTAGGCAAGGGCACTGTAGCCCTCACCTTGACCCTCGCCGGCTCTAACTCTAGGGAAAAACAAATTATTAAAAATATTAAAATTTATCCATGTTAACACCGGTCGTATCATGTAAATAATCAATATCCACATCAGTGATTTTCAGTCAAAATTGGTCTGACGAACTCAATTGGTAAAAACTAAAAGGTTTAAGTCTCAATTGGTACGATCAAAAAAGTTTATGACTGTATTAACACAATCATAATAAATTTTGAGTTCTTTTTTTGTATTTTCCTTTTATCAAAAGTTCGTATACCCATCCATTACAAGAGAAAAAAGAAAAAGAAAATGCTGAGAGTTAGGATAAAGTGGGCAAAAGTCGATATCCTCAAAATATCAAACTGATCCCGCTGAACTGATCTTTTCATTCGAACCAAAGGGGGAAAAAAAGCGTGCCAAATAGGAAATGCATGTCGACTCCCGGAAGGACAGCACAACACAAACACGTTCATCACAAAAATAACAATAACAATAACAATAACAATAACAATAATAACGAATAAAATAAAGTAAACGACAAAAGCAAAGCGGCAAGAATGGTGGGCGTCATCCCTTCTGGAAAAAAAAAAAAAACAAGAACACGTTGCGCACGTGCTGAATCGGGAGCCCCACCCACAACCTCGATACCGCCTTCGATACAACTGGCGCCTCCCTCTCTCTCTTCCTCGTTTTCTGTCCTTTCTTTATTGGGGGCTGTCCGTGTGAAATGCGTTTCCGAGCAACATAGCGACAAAGACGAACCGAAACTCGTGGCGATAAAAGGGACAGCAGAAGCACACCGGGTCGTATTTATACCCAAACCCATCGTCAAAATCCAAGAACAAAGAGCAGAAGAACCCATCTGAATCACGTCTGTGCTCTCTCTCCTCCACCCGCTGATCCCCATCGCAAGAACCAAACCTCCATCTCGATCGGTGTCTGCGCCGTGATCGACGATCCGGGTGTTCCACGAAGAGTACTGTCGTCGTCGTCATCATGGAGAGGAGCTTCGATCTCGAGCTTCGGCTCCAGCCCTACTCCGTCTCAGATTTCCCGGCGCCGGCGTCAGTGGCGGCGCCCTCGTCCTCGTCCTCGTCCTCGTCGTCGTCGGAATCTGCAGAGTGCTCCCCGGAAGAGCAGCGGAAGTTGACCATATTCTACGACGGCAAGATCTGCGCCTCCGCCGTCACTGAACTGCAGGTGCGCTTCTTGGCTTCTTGCCCTTGTCATGATCATGTTCCATTTCTTTGTTCTTTTGGTTTCTCTAAGGGGAAGAATAATTTCACGTGTCGAATCCTTTCTTGATTGGGGGGAGAGAGAGAGTTGCTTACAGAAGCGTAAGATCTTGTGCATTTTCCAAGTTTCGATTCGCTTGAAAGTGCTTCGCTTCCATCTCCACCTCCGGCGACGGGTGAACCCAAGAAACAAGATTAGGTTTTGTGACTGATTGTGCACAATTTGTTCTCACTTCTCACTTCTCCTTCGAAGATTTGAAAAAAAAAAAATTTAAAAGTATTGTAGATTTTTGAAAATTATGAAATATTACACATAATTTTCCGATACAACGATGGCGTATTTAACAATATTTTTAGGGTTTTTTTGTTCAAATTAAATTAAATTGCGACCGTTGCTAGATTAAAGGCCAACTGGGCATTCGTATTTTGTACTCAACAAGTTATATTAGGACAATTAGTACTAAAAGTTTTTTTATTAGTTTGGATTTTGGAGAAAACTGGAGGAGATTTTCTTTTAATTTTTTTCTTATTTTTTTTTTTTTTTGGGTTAAATACTTATGGCAATGGAGTTTAGGAGGTGCTGGGAAACCAGGAGGAAGTAGCATGGTACTTGGACTCCTCTTTCTAACGTTTGGGTTAAAGAAAAAGGCTCGTGGCTTTTGGTGCAGCAGTCAATGTTGACTCGCACCTTCATCTGACTTTCTTCCTAAAGATTTTTCAATGCAATTCACCACGTGATCCCAACACCTGCCTCCTCCACGTCATCGTTTTCTCGCGAGTTCAGCCGGTCTTAAAGCATCTTTTGATGGACAAGATTCATAGTACAATTGGTCGTTGTTAGAAATGGCCAAAAAATAAAAACCTAATTTAATAAGATTTGCCTATTCGGAAAATGACCCAACAAGATTTAATCGCAATCGTTATTTAAATCCTACCCTTAGTGATGAGAACAAGCCCACCTTCTCGTTTTTTCGCTTCATTTGTAAATCAAAGTAGGGTGAATTAGATTAGATCAAACATTTCTTTGTAAATTCAACTGATTTCTTTTTGGATCATATGATCTTCACAGGCTAGATCGATAATTATGCCTATTTTTGTAAATATCTTAATCATTATACATATATATTTCGATGATTATGTTGATTTTCAGCTCAACTGATATCGTTTTCAATCATATGATTTTCACAGGCTAGAGCGATAATCCTACTTGCAAATAAAGAGATGGAGAAGAGCAGCAGCAGGACTCCAACAGGGTCAGAGCCATCGACGCCAAGCGTGCGTTCTCAACCCTCGACGCCCAATCTACAAGCGCAGGTCTACACCTCCACAGGCCTCTCCATGAAGAATTCTTTGCAGAGATTCCTGCAGAAGCGGCAGCATCGGATCCAAGCCACCTCTCCTTATCACCAAAAAGCTCTCCCGAAAAAATTGCCAAGCACCACTTGTATTTATCCAAGGCTTTTAGAATCTCAAAACCCATTTGTAAAGTTCAACCAAACACAACCTTTGACTTAAGAAATAGAAGATTTGAATGTATTGTTTGCCATACTTTATTGAGCTAGCTAAAAAGATGTTTAGACTTTGTTTTTACAAAGCATGCCCCACACACGCATAGATGGAGAGAGAGGTTTGCTTGGTGGTTATGTGCGATAATCCATTGAATACGAGAGCATTTTCATAAAATTCAGGGCATTCTCGACGAACTCATGCAACAATCTCTCTCAATATTTTCCTCCTTATTGCCTTTTTTCTTGATCGACTTACCTTAGTTTCCTTATCTTCCTATATTGGTTTTGCCCTTACTTATCCCTCCTTGCCCTTCTCGTAGATTCATGGATCATGTTTGGCTAGGCCGAGCATTGATGTTGGGGAGCCCATGGTCAAGCCTTTAATTAGACCATAGCTCATCTTGTTTGCTCTATGCTTCGCTTAATTAGGGCCGTTGGAAAATATCAATGTGAGAAAGAGGTCCAATTCCAATAATTGAGAGATATGAGAGATTCGATATTCTCGTTGACCCTCATTCTCGATGGGGGGTCAATTTATCCTAGAACCAAATTGCCTTTAATTTCTAATTGCAAGAATATACAGTAAGAAATGCAAACCTTGGAACATGCAATTGTGGGCTTCTATCCCCACTTTTTGCACTACCAATTTGGACCCAGTAGAAGGGGGGAAAACCCATCTAACAATAAAAATAAGTCCAAAATTGATCATATCGTCAGATTTTGTGTACTCCCAAAGAGGAAAAAAGTATCAACAGAAAAGTAAGCATGCTTCTTTTTTGGTTGTAGTTTTTCAACAATTATGTCGTGCAAAACAACTTGCAAGATGCTAATTTTCACCTTTTTTTATGTGCTTATAGATACATTAAAATATTGATCTTTAGCTTGAGCTTGAGCTTGAGCTTAAGCATAATTATCAATGTAATTTCAAATGTTTATTAATTTGCTCCAACTAACTTTCACATTTTTCCATGAAATTGTTATGTCAATTTGATGCTTCGAATGCGTTTGGCTTTGCTTTTGAGGAAATCTTTTGGGTAAATGTAAAGAAATTTAGGTTAAAGGGTTCTTTTGAAATACATACAATGTTTGGTAAAGTGTATTTTAAAATTGTACTGGAAAATAAATTTGGTCAAATGTTGTTTAGAAAAAACTACACTTATAAAGGATTCTTGGGATTTTTATTTTTAAAAAAAATTGAAATCCTTTGCCAAAGCCCAATGAATGAAGGCCTTAGGTCACCAGGGAGCAGATTCATCGGCAATCAACTCTAGGCTTGCCGGCAATGTCACACCATATGAAAGCAATGAAGGTAAAAGCGAAATTTCGAAATTTCAGCAAGGGTAAAGCTAGAAGGAAAAATGAATCAGCATTCGGAAATACTTAAAACACAAAGTTGGGTAGGATTTGCATTGAGATAAAGGCCTTTGAAGGACTTTGGATATGCAATGCATCTCCAAAAATAACTCTCCCAAAAAAATTTGTCAACCAACACTTGATTATCCAAGGTTTTTAGAACCCTCAAAACCCATTTACAAAGTCTAAACAAACATAGCCTTTGTGCAGAATAAAAATGTATAAATATATGATTGATATAGGTAGATTTCTAAAGCAAAATCATATAGAAGCTAAACGTGTCAACAAACTAGAAATCAATAAATATATTTGTTCAACTTTAGTTTTCCTTCACCATGAAAAAAATCTAAAGTTTGTTGCGGCGAATGGATTCTTCATTATTCATTGAGTTTTGAAAATGGTTTGGTACATTGTACTTCGAATATGATATATCATAAGGCTAATGATTGTTTGGCCACTTAAAGTCGAGAAAGATGCTGTCATCATCAATAATGCTTTCAAAATATGATGACTCTTCTTTAATAATTGTGAAAAGAAAACTCCTTGCCACATCCGGCAAGGTCGAGCTCACCTTCACGCCGACAAGCTTGGCGAACTCGAGGTTCATTGGTGTGATTGGGCAAGGGCCGCAAACCTCTCATCGCCGATGAGGACTTCGCGGCCCTCACTTGTGACAAACGGGCTTGGTTCACTAGATCTAGCGAGCTCGAGGGTCATCAGTGTAATTGGGCAAGGGCCGTGAACCTCGCCCACAATCAACAAGACCAAATCTAGCAAGCTCGAGACTTGCCGATGCGATTAGGCAGGGGTTGCGAACCTCACCTTGCTGGCGAGGGCTTCGCAGTCCTCGGCCACAGCCCTCGCCCAGCGGAAAGAGCCACCAAAGTTCATAGGGGAAAAGGTAAAAGAAGGAAAGAATAAAGAATTATTAAAATATTGAAAATTATAAAAACGGAAAATTATAAAAATTGTTCAAAGAGGATGATATAACTTTAATGGGTTGAGTTAACTAATAACTTTTATAAGTTAAATGGGTTGTAAATGGATTTAAAGATAAATCCATTTATCATTACACTTAAATATAACTTAAACCATTAACAACCCATTTATTAAAACTTAACTAACTCATATATGACCCATTTCATTGAATATGAATTTGACACCTCTAATGCATGTATGTGATGTTGGATAATTGTCTATGAGAAGAAAAGGAGTAATTCCATGCACAAAAAAGGGTATGAATGGAAAGTTTTAAGAGATGCTCCAATTATAATTTGTTTTTGTGTTATCCAATACGGGGTAATATGAAAATGTATCCATTTTCTTCCATTTATTTTCGGGGTAATATCGGAAGAAATGGAAAAGCGAAACAAAAAGTGGCTTTGATTTAATAAATAAAGGCATTGTTTGCCGTACTTTACTAAGCCTACTAAAAAGATGTTTAGACTGAGAGAAAGAGGGGTAATCGGCTATACGTTCGTCATCCTGACACAGCTGATGGCAGCAAAGAGAGAGGGGGGATCCGATCAAGGTTCGCTACGTAGGTATATGCAAGAGTCTATCGAATACGAGAGCATTTTCATAAATCCAAGGCATCCACGGCAACCTCATGCAACAATTATTTGACCGTTTGAATTCAAGATGCGAAGTCACCCATGAATTTAGAGAATCTCAATCACACACTCGCGTTGTTCCTATAGCACGATGCCGCGGATGTCAAACAAGTCCATGAACTACGGGGAATCGAACTCTTTTCATAATGTGCGCATCGAACGGTGGACGTATGATGCACGTTCAGGGATTCTGTACCTTTAGATAAAGCAAAACCATGCACGTGTTTCGTGCGACAATGATGCAGCCACCAGCCCCCGCAGGGTGGGGAACGTTGCGTCCACAATTGCGAATCCAAGTGGCGAAGATGGAGCGGTTCAATCCGGTCAGGCGAGAACAAATCAAAAGGATAATCCTATCGACATACCTTCTCCTCCCTGACTTCAGTCCTTTCACGTCACATGAACTGACCCCTATAAAAACATACCGCGACCCTACTTGGTAGACCAAGCAGTCGGTGGGAAATTGAGTCTTTCAGCACGGCGTGCGTGGAGAAAAAACGTGTTTAGAGAGATACACACCAGTGGAGGCGCGAGCAAGAAGACCGTGGAATCGCAATCGACTTAACTTATCCTCACGAATATGTGCCAACCTTTCTGTATATGTGCATTAGGTAGTTCAGACTCTGTTGCCAAGTGGCGAATGTGATTTTGAAGATTACAAACGCACTGTGATTGTAGATTGGCGTTTAATTACTTAACCGACTTCTTTAGCGTTATGTTGATCTAGGAGACTTATGTCCAAAATATTAAGTGATAAAGTTACAAATTCAATCATTTCTTTGTGCTAATTGAAAAGATTCTACAGATGAATTCATTAGAGATCATAGATTTTTGCAATAGGGACAAAGGTATATTTTTAGATGTGAGGGCTCTTACCACTATTCAATTCAAAAAAAAAAAAATCTAGGAAATATTCAAAGGGTTTTAGATTACTCAAAAAAATTTCAGCCTAATATATATACAAACTAGACCATTAGTAAATTTTTCCATTTGAATTTGTCCCAACAAATTGATGAAGCTTAATAAACAATACTAGAATCATAGTAATCGTAACTATTATAGACAAACAATGCCTAAATGATGTTAAATTGTATGATCTTTTAAGTATAAGAACATTTTATTAATCACTAAAAGAATTGTCGATCAAAGTATAATCCCCACTAAGAAAATTACTAGATTTGTCCTGTTTACGAAACAGGTCAACGCGATCTTTCCCCGGACCCGTTCATATTTGATCCAATCTGCAAGCCATCGATGCACTCCACTACTTCTGCCCCACCTCTTCCTTTTTTTCCTTTTTTTGGTTAAATTTTTTGAAATAATTTCTTAATGGAATAAATAATTTGATTGAGATCAACGTGGGAAGGCCTTTTTGCATTTTGCTATTGTATCTATATGCCTCGGGATCGCATGTTCACTTGAATATTCTCAAATGGCTCCCTCGGTATATTTAATTTCCCTCACCAAGCATATGGAATAGAAAGGAATGCATTAAGACTAATGTTTAAAAATTTAGTCTTGCGAGTGCAGGCTAAGCGTGGCCATTGAAGCATATTGGCGCTTCTTTATTGTTTTTCCATTGTTTTTGGCTCGTTTTGTTCCTTTTTTTCTTTTCTATGGAGGTTGGTATACTCTAGGCCCGCTTTCGCTTCTCGAACTAAGTCATTCTCTTCGATTCGGTCAAAGATAAGTCATACAAGTAGAGAATATGATGAGATTTGCAAGGGACTTACTTCTTTATTAATCGCATCAAGTGATTGTGCAAGCGTGCTTGGAACTTGGAGATCTTTTGCTTTCTTTTGGCGCAAGAATGCCGACCGTTTCATCACTGGACCAACTTTGTAAATCGACATATTGGTAACTTTATTAATAAAAATTTGTGAAAAGAAAATTAACTAAAAATTTAATTAAAAAATGATGCATCACTATTTTTTGTCGTTTCAAACTTTTGTCATTGATGTCTTTTCCCTTTTTATGCGATTTGTGTTATTTCTTTTCTTGAAGTTTCTCATTTAGTTCTATGAAAGTGCACATGGTTATTAAATGTTGACGATTTTTATTTTTAATAAATATTATCGATTACTACTTTTTCTATCATTATTTAGTTTTCCCATTTTCTATATGTCACTTTTTTACAACAATAAGAGTAAAATAGAGAGATTTCTTTTTTAAAAATGATATGAAAATATAGATTTACCCCTTCAAAGTAACACGCATTGCACATATTAACGGAAAAAAATAAAGAAGAATTAATTGCTAAAACAACATGGAAGTTGAGGGGAGGATCATGTAGTAATTAAAAATTCAAGGACGAACATGTGCTGCTGCAAAGTTCACGAGGAAAGATTTTCTCTCGAATCTCCCTTCTCATCTTCGTTTCTTTTTCTTTTTCCTTGTTCCCTCCTTCGTGGATTTGACTTGAGCTCCGGAAACAATAATCCTCCATGACGGCCAACCCGGCAAAAACCAAACGGAGTGCCCGGCGGCTGATTTTGTCTTGGTCAATAATAATATTTCAATGAGTTAGGGTTTTGCCATGAAGAATAGTCACGGCTTAAAGGGGAGAATTGCCAAAAAAAGTCATAAACCTATTGCAGTTGTGCCAATTCAGTCCTAAACCTTTTTTTGACCGATTCAGTCCTAAACCTTTTGCAATTATGCCAATTTAGTCCATCCGGCCAAATTTGGCCAGCCAGAGGAGCGACGTGGACGCCGGTCGGCGCGCAACAATATTTTAATATTTTTTTGATTTTTTTATTATTTTCCTGAATTTTTTTTATTGTTTTTTTAATTTTTCTGTTTTTTTCTCCCCCTCCCCTCCCCGCCGGCGACAATGGCTAACTAGCTCGATGAGGCGGCCGGCCACTACGTGAGGGCCGCGAAGCCCTCGCCCAGACCTAGGGGCCGACGGCGAGGGTCGCGGCCCGACGGCGAGGGTCGCGGCCCCAATGACCCTCGATGGCGGCCTCGCCCAGATCTGGGCGAGGTCGCCAAGGGCCGCGGCGAGGGTCGCAGCCCCAACGACCCTTGCCGGCGAGGCTGCTTTGCCTAGATTTGGGCGAGGCCGCCGCGACAAGGCGACTTTGTCTAGATTTGGGCGAGGCTGGCCGCGACGAGGTGGCTTTGCCCCGATCTGGGCGCCGACCGCGGCAAGACGGCTTTGCCCAGATTTGGGCGAGGTCGGCCGTGGCGAGGCGGCTTCGCCCAATCTGGGCGAGGCGGCTTCACCGCCCGGCCAATCTTGGTGAGGCGGTCTCGCCCGTGGCGGGCGAGGCCAAAGGGGCCGGGCGAAGGTCGCCGTGGCCTCGCCGGCCTACGGGCGAGGCCGCTTCGCCCACGGCCGGGCCATGGCGAGGCTGCCTCGCCGTGGCCCCTAGGCCTCACCCCCGGTCTAGCGAGGCCGCCGGCGGGGGGCCGGCCCGATCGGGGCCGCGACCCCTCGGCCACCGGCGAGGGCGCGGCCCTCGCGCGGTGGTGGTCGGCCTCGTCGGAGGCTGGCTAGCCACCGCTGCCGGCGGGGGGGAGGGAGGAGAGAGAAAAAAAGAAAAGAAAAAAATAATAAAAAATTTAGAAAATAATAAAAAATCAAAAAATTATTAAAATATTATCGCCGGCGCCGCCGGCATCCACATCAACTTCGGCCGGCCAAATTTGGTCGGATGGACTAAATTGGCATAATCGCAAAAGGTTTAGGACTCGAATCGGTAAAAAAAAAAAAAAAAAAAATGTTTATGATCGAATTGGCACAACTGCAATAGGTTTAAACTTTTTTGGCAATTCTCCCGTTTAAAGGTTTCCACTTTTATAGCGAGCAGCCAAACTCAATTTCACTGAAATTGCCATAGAAAATTGCAAGAGAGAGAACTAGGAACATGTTTTGCTACAAATAGATTAAACGTGTTCATTGCGGCATCCATAGAATATTCTCCTTATGTTTTGCTATCGAAGCTCCTTTTATTTCCGTGACAAATAAATGAAATGATCGCTTGAAATAATTAGCTAATAAAAATATTTCATCATCGATGAGGAGGAATTACCAAAAAAGTTATAAACTTATTCAATTCTAAATATTTAAGTTGTGCCTATTGAATTTTAAAAATTTTCACATTTTGCCAATTAAGTCCATTCGGGTTATTTTACTTGGAAATTTCTAACATGGACACTAATCGTTCTACATAGTACAATTGAAGCAAATATAGACAATTTAAAAAAAAATTGGAATTTTTTATATTTTTTCTTTCTTTTTCCTTTTTCTCCAAGACTAAAACACGATGAGGGCAAAGGCTTGTAGCCTCTTGCCCAGATCTAGCAAGGGCTACAACACCCTTGCCAGATTTGACTAGGCAAGGGCATCATAGCCCTCACCTTGGCCCTCGTTGGCCCTAACTCCAAGGAAAAAAAAAAAAAAATATTAAAAAATATTAAAATTTATTCATGCCAACGCCGGTTATGTCATGTGTTATATAGTAGTTAATGTTTACATCAGTGATTTTCAGTCAAAATTGATCTGACAAACTTCATTAACAAACACTGAAAGGTTTAAGTCTCGATTGGTACGATTAAAAAAGTTTATGACTGAATTAACACAATCAAAATAAATTTTGGGTTCTTTTACGTATTTTCCCCTTATCAAAAATTCGTATACCCATCCAGAGAAAAAAGAAAAAAGAAAAAAATACTGAGACTTAGGACAAAATGGGCAAAAGTCGATATCCTCAAGATGTCAAACTGATCCCGCCGAACTGATCTTTTCATTCGAACCGAAGGGGGAAAAAATAGCATGCCAAATAGAAAATGCATGTCGACTCCCGGAAGGACAGCACAACACAAACGCGTTCATCACAAAAAAAACAATAATAATAACAATAATAACGAATAAAATAAAGAAAACGACAAAAGCAAAGCGGCAAGAATGGTGGGCGTCATCCCTTCTGGGAAAAAAAACAAGAACACGTTGCGCACGTGCTGAATCGGGAGCCCCACCCACAACCTCGATACCGCCTTCGATACAACTGGCGCCTCTCTCTCTCTCTCTCTCTCTCTCTTCTTCCTCGTTTTCTGTCCTTTCTTTATCGTGGGCTGTCCGTGTGAAATGCGTTTCTCAGCAACATAGCGACAAAGACGAACCGAAACTCGTGGCGATAAAAGGGACAGCAGAAGCACACCGGGTCGTATTTATACCCAACCCATCGTCAAAATCCAAGAACAAAGAGCAGAAGAACCCATCTGAATCACGTCTGTGCTCTCTCTCCTCCTCCCACCGCTCCCCATTGCAAGAACCGAACCTCCTTCTCGATCGGTGTCTGCGCCGTGATCGACGATCCGGGTGTTCCGCGAAGAGTACTGTCGTCGTCGTCGTCATCATGGAGAGGATCTTCGATCTCGAGCTTCGGCTCCAGCCCTATTCCGTCTCAGATTTCCCGGCGTCGGCGTCAGTGGCGGCGCCCTCGTCGTCGTCGTCGTCGTCGTCGTCATCGGAATCTGCAGAGTGCTCGCCGGAAGAGCAGCGGAAGTTGACCATATTCTACGACGGCAAGGTCTGCGCCTCCACCGTCACTGAACTGCAGGTGCGCTTCTTGGCTTCTTGCCTTTGTTATGATCATGTTCCATTTCTTTGTTCTTAGTTTCTCCGGGGGAAAAAGTAATTCTTGATGGAGAGAGAGAGAGAGAGAGAGAGAGAGAGTTGCTTACAGAAGCGTACGATCTTGTGCATTTTCCAAGTTTCGATTCGCTTGAAGGTGCTTCGCTTCCATCTCCACCTCCGGCGACGGGTGAACCCAAGAAACAAGATTAGGTTTTGTGACTGATTGTGCACAATTTGTTCTCACTTCTCACTTCTCCTTCGAAGATTTGAATTTAAAAAAAAAAAAGTGTTGTAAATTTTCGAAAATTATGAAATATTACACATAATTTTCCGATACAACGTTGGCGTATTTAACAATATTTTTAGGCTTTTTTTGTTCAAATTAAATTAAATTGCGAAAGTTGCTAGATTAAAGGCCAACTGGGCATTCGTATTTTGTACTCAACAAGTTATATTAGGACAATTAGAACTAAATTTTTTTGTGTTAGTTTGGATTTTGGAGAAAATTGGAGGAGATTTTCTTTTAATTTTTTTTCTTCTTTTTAATTTTTTTGGGTTAAATACTTATGGCAATGGAGTTTAGGAGGTGCTAGGAAACCAGGAGGAAGTAGCATGGTACTTGGACTCCTCTTTCTAACGTTCGGATTAAAGAAAAAGGCTCGTGGCTTTTGGTGCAGCAGTCAATGTTGACTCGCACCTTCATCTGACTTTCTTCCTAAAGACTTTTCAATGCAATTCACCACGTGATCCCAACACCTCCCTCCTCCACGTCATCGTTTTCTCGCGAGTTCAGTCGGTCCTAAAGCATCTTTCGATGGACAAGATTCATAGTATCATCGGTCGTTGATAGAAATGGCCAAAAAAATAAAAACCTAATTTAATAAGATATGCCTATTCGGAAAATGACCCAACAGGATTTAATAACAATCATTAATTAAATCCGCCCCTTAGTGACGAGAAGAAGCCCGCCTTCTCGTTTTTTCTCATCATTTGTAAATCAAAGTAGGGTGAATTAGATTAGATCAAACATTTCTTTGTAAATTCAACTGATTTCTTTTTGGATCATATGATCTTCACAGGCTAGAGCGATAATTATGCCTATTTTTGTAAATATCTTGATCATTATATCTATATATTTCGACGATTATGTTGATTTTCAGCTCAACTGATATATTTTTCAATCATATGATTTTTACAGGCTAGAGCGATAATCCTACTTGCAAATAAAGAGATGGAGAAGAGCAGCAGCAGGACTCCAACCGGGTCGGAGCCATCGACGCCGAGCGTGCGGTCTCAACCCTCGATGCCTAATCTGCAAGCGCAAGTCTACACCTCCACAGGCCTCTCCATGAAGAATTCTTTGCAGAGATTCCTGCAGAAGCGGCAGCATCGGATCCAAGCCACCTCTCCTTATCACCAAAAAGCTCTCCCGAAAAAATTGCCAAGCACCACTTGTATTTATCCAAGGCTTTTAGAATCTCAAAACCCATTTGTAAAGTTCAACCAAACACAACCTTTGACTTAAGAAATAGAAGATTTGAATGTATTGTTTGCCATACTTTATTGAGCTCGCTAAAAAGATGTTTAGACTTTGTTTTTACAAGCATGCCCCCACACACGCATAGATGGAGAGAGAGGTTTGCTTGGTGGTTATGTGCGATAATCCATTGACTACGAGAGCATTTTCATAAAATTCAGGGCATTCTCGATGAACTCATGCAACAATCTCTCTCTATATTTTCCTCCTTATTGCCTTTTTTCTTGATCGACTTACCTTAGTTTCCTTATCTTCCTATATTGGTTTTGCCCTTCCTTATCCTAGGATCATGCCAAGAACGGCAAGTCTCCTTGCCCTTCTCGTAGATTCATGGATCATATTTGGCTAGGCCGAGCATTGATGTTGGGGAGCCCATGGTCAAGCCTTTGACTAAACCATATCTCATCTTGTTTGCTCTATGCTTCACTTAATTAGGGCCGTTGGAATATATCAATGTGAGAAAGAGGTCCAATTCCAATAATTGAGAGATTGGAGAGGTTCGATATTCTCGTTGACCCTCATTCTCGATGGGGAATCAATTTATCCTAGAACCAAATTGCCTTCAATTTCTAATTGCAGAATATAAAGTAAGAAATGCAAATGTTCGAACATGCAATTGTGGGCTTCTATCCCCACTTTTTGCACTACCAATTTGGACCCAGTAGAAGGGGGGGAAGCCCATCTGACAATAAAGAAAAAGTCCAAAATTGATCATATCGTCAGATTTTGTGTACTCCCAAAGAGGAAAAAAGTATCAACAGAAAAGTAAGCATGCTTCTTTTTGGTTGTAGTTTTTCAACAGTTATGTCGTGCAAAACAACTTGCAAGATGCTAATTTTCACCTTTTTACCTTTTTTTATGTGCTTATAGATACATTAAAATATTGATCTTTAGCTTGAGCTTAAGCATAATTATCAATGTAATTTCAAATGTTTATTAATTTGCTCCAACTATCACATTTTTCCATGAAATTGTTATGTCAATTTGATGCTTCGAATGCGTTTGGCTTTGCTTTTGAGGAAATCTTTTGGGTAAATGTAAAGAAATTTAGGTTAAAGGGTTCTTTTGAAATACATACAGTGTTTGGTAAAGTGTATTTTAAAATTGTATTGGAAAAAAAATTTGATCAAACATTGTTTAGAAAAAACTACACTTATAAAGGATTCTTGGGATTTTTATTTTAAAAAAAATTGAAATCCTTTGCCAAAGCCCAATGAATGAAGGCCTTAGGTCACCAGGGTGCGGATTCATCGGCAATCAACTCTAGGCTTGCCGGCAATGTCACACCATATAAAAGCAATGAAGGTAAAAGTGAAATTTCGAAATTTCAGCAAGCGTAAAGCTAGAAGGAAAAATGAATCAGTATTCGAAAATACTTAAAACACAAAGTTGGATAGGATTTGCATTGAGATAAAGGCCTTTGAAGGACTTTGGATATGCAATGCGTCTCCAAAAATAACTCTCCCAAAAAAATTGTCAACCAACACTTGATTATCCAAAGTTTTAAGAACCCTCAAAATCCATTTATAAAGTCTAAACAAACATAGCCCTTGTGCAGAATAAAAATGCATAAATATATGATTGATATAGGTAGATTTCTAAAGCAAAATCATATAGAAGCTAAACGTGTCAACAAACTAGAAATTAATATATATATTTGTTCAACTTTAGTTTTCCTTCACCATGAAAAAAACTAAAGTTTGTTGCGGCGAATGGATTCTTCATTATTCATTGAGTTTTGAAAATGGTTTGGTACATTGTACTTCGAATATGATATATCATAAGGCTAATGATTGTTTGGCCACTTAAAAGTCGAGAAAGATGCTGTCATCATCAATAATGCTTTCAAAATATGATGAATCTTCTTTAATAATTGTGAAAAGAAAACGCCTTGCCACATCCGGCAAGGTTGAGCTCACCTTCACGCCGACAAGCTTGGCGAACTCGAGGTTCATCGGTGCGATTGGGCAAGGGCCGTGAACCTCTCCTTGCCGATGAGGACTTCGCAGCCCTCACTTGCGACAAACGGGCTTGGTTCACTAGATCTAGCGAGCTCGAGGCTCATCAGTGTAATTGGGCAAGGGCCGTGAACCTCGCCCACGATCAACGAGACCAAATCTAGCAAGCTCGAGACTTGCCAATGCGATTAGGCAGGGGTGGCGAACCTCACCTTGCTGGCGAGGGCTTCGCAGTCCTTGGCTGCGGCCCTCGCCCAACGGAAAGAGCCACCAAAGTTCATAGGGGAAAGGTAAAAGAAGGGGAGAATAAGAATAAAGAACAAAGAACAAAGAATTATTAAAATATCGGAAATTATAAAAATAGAAATTATAAAAATTGTTCAAAGAGGATGATATAACTTTAATGGGTTGAGTCAACTAATAACTTTTATAAGTTAAATGGGTTGTAAATGGGTTTAAAGATAAACCCATTTATCATTACACTTAAATATAACTTAAACCATTAACAACCCATTTATTAAAACTTAACTAAGTCATATATGACCCATTTCATTGAATATGGATTTGACACCTCTTATGCATGTATAAGATGTTGGATAATTGTCTATGAGAAGAAAATGAGTAATTCCATGCACAAAAAAGGGTATGAATGGAAAGTTTTAAGAGATGCTCCAATTATAATTTGTTTTTGTGTTATCCAATATGGGGTAATATGAAAATATACCCATTTTCTTCCATTTATTGTTGGGGTAATATCGGAAGAAATGGAAAAGCGAAACAAAAAGTGGCTTTGATTTAATAAATAAAGGCATTGTTTGCTGTAGTTTACTAAGCCTGCTAGAAAGATGTTTAGATTGAGAGAGAGAGGGGTAATCCGCTATACGTTTGTCATCCTGACACAGTCGATGGCGGCAAAGAGAGAGGGGGGACCCAATCAAGGTTCGCTACTTAGGTATATACAACAGTAAATTGAATATGAGAGCATTTTCATAAATCCAGAGCATCCTCGGCAATCTCACGCGACAATTATTTGACTGTTATGAATTGAAGATGTGAAGTCATCCATGAATTTAGAGAATCTCAATCCCGCACTCGCGGTGATCCTATAGCATGATGCCACGGATGTCAAACAAGTCCATGAACTACGAGGAATCGAACTCTTTTCATAATGCGCGCATCGAACGGTGGACGTATGATGCACGTTCACGGATTCTGTACCTTTAGGAAAAGCAAAACCATGCGCGTGTTTCGTGCGACAATGATGCAGCCGCCAGCCCCCGCAGGGTGGGGAACGTTGCGTCCACAATTGCGAATCCAAGTGGTGAAGATGGAGCGGTTCGATCCGGTCAGGTGAGAACAAATCAGAAGGATAATCCTATCGACAATGCTTTTCCTCCCTGGCTTCAGTGCTATCACGTCACATGAACTGGCCCCTATAACAACATACTGCGACCCTACTCGGTAGACCAAGCAGCCAGTGGGGAATTGAGTCTTACGGCACGGCGTGCGTGGAGAAAAAACGTGTTTAGAGAGATACACACCAGTTGAGGCGTGAGCAAGAAGACCGTGGAATCACAATCGACTTAACTTATCCTCACGAATATGTGCCAACCTTTATGTATATGTGCATTGGGTAGTTCGGACTATGTTGCCAAGTGGCGAATGTGATTTTGAAGATTATAAACACATTGTGATCGTAGATTGGCATTTAATTACTTAACCGACTTCTTTAGTGTTATGTTAATCTAGGAGACTTATGTCCAAAATATTAAGTGATAAAGTTACAAATTCAATCATTTCTTTGTGCTAATTGAAAAGATTCTACAGATGAATTCATTAGAGATCATAGATTTTTGCTACAGGGACAAAGGTATATTTTTAGATGTGAGGGCTCTTACCACTATTCAATTTCAAAAAAAAAAAAATCTTGGAAATATTCAAAGGGTTTTAGATTACTTAAAAAAATTCAGCCTACTATATATATACAAACTAGACCATTGGTAAATTTCTCCATTTGAATTTGTCCCAACAAATTGATGAAGCTTAATAAACAATTCTAGAATCATAGAAATCGTAATTATTATAGACAAACAATGCCTAAATGATGTTAACTTGTATGATCTTTTAAGTATAAGAACATTTTATTAATCACTAAAAGAATTGTCGATCAAATTATAATCCCCACTAAGAAAATTACTAGATTTGTTCTAGTTATGAAACATAATGTAAAGAAACATTATATTCAATCGAAAACCCAATCTAGAAGATTATTTGTATATTGCAAATATAAAAATATATACAAATTCAATTTGCCCTTCTCATTTGATAACTTAAATGAAGTTAAGTGCGCAACCATTTATTGTGAGGGTGTAAATTATTAGAGTATCATGCCTATTGCATATGAAGGAGGGAGCTATAAATAGGTGAAAAGGGTGTATGAAGAGTAAAATTAAGACCTCTAACTCTAGTTCGAAGATAATAGCTAGTGCACGATCATTTCCTTTAAAATGTTGAGTTGTTAGGATATGATTGGTATCGAGTTGTTAGAATATGATTTGTGAAAAGGGTGGGGGATGTGTGAGTGAGGAGTAGGGTTTTGTAATTTGCGCACAGCATATACACACACAGTGTCTTCTAAAATAGACATAGAATAGAACTTGACCAAAAAAAAAAAGAATTACCGTGTTTGATTATGTTTACTAATACAAAAGATTAGCATAAAACATATATTTTGACTGAGTAACATGATTGTTTGCATTGGATTGTCCAAACAATCATTTTATTGCACCAAAACGCTGGATACCGTTAAAAAAAGTGTGTACCGAAACGGAAATCGCTAGTTAAGTAATATTTTCTAGTAACCTTGATTATAGCGAGATTTCAAGTTTGATTCCTGCTACATTCGTTACATCCATTTATTTGGTTTTTTTTTTTTTTGAATTAGGATTGAGATCCTCTAAATTTATGAGATGAGTATACATCTTAAATTACGCTCCTAAAATGATTAACACAATAATAACCAAACGGAGGGCCCGCATCGAGCAGAGATCTGTTTACTTCACGAAAACGCCCTCAAATTTCGTTGAAAATTACGCACATGCCTCCAACCTCATTCCCAATTTCTCTCTCTCCATCATCAGCCATCACCCAACAGCTCCTCCGCCATGAAACGTCGCCATGGCCACTGCGCCCGTCGACCGTGACAGGCCATCCGCTCGCTCCATCCTCTCTCTGCGTCTGCACGCATGGAATGCGACGTACGGCCACATGGAGGCCGCGACATCCATCAGATCTGTTTCAGCTGCTTCACGCAACCAAAAGATCTGGAGCAGAGAGAGAGAGAGAGAGAGAGAGAGAGAGAGAGGGGCGGTGGTGGCTGGAGTTGCGTTGGCGAAGGTTCACGGGCTGCTGTTACCCCACCCACCAGCCAATGATTGATGGGTGGGGAGCGCAGTTTCCTCTTTCCCACAGAGGGAAGAGGAGGATTTCAAGGATGAGGAGGAGAAGAAGAAGCAGCCAAGAAGATTCTCAAGACGCACAGCCAAACAGGACCTGGCGGAAGCAAAGATGAATCAACGCGATCTTTCCCCGGACCCGTTCATATTTGATCCAATCTGCAAGTTCATCGAAGCACTCCACTCCTTCAGCCCCCACCCCTTTCTTTTTTCCTTTTTTTTCCTTCCTTTTTTTGGTTGAATTTTCTGAAATAATTTCTTAATGGAATAAATAATTCGATTGAGATCAACGTGGGAAGGCCTCTTTGCATTTTGCTATTGTATCTATACGCCCCTGGGGTGCAGGTTCACTTGAATATTCTCAAATGGCTCTCTTGGTATATTTAATTTCCCTCACCAAGCATATGGAATAGAAAGGAATGCATTAAGACTAATGTTTAAAAATTTAGTCTTGCAAGTGCAACATTGAAGGATATTGGCGCTTCTTTATTGTTTTTCCTTCTTCTTCTTTTTGACTCATTTTGTTCCTTTTTTTTTTTCTATGGAGGTTGGTATAATCTAGGCCCGCTTTCGCTTCTCGTACTAAATCCATCTCTTCAATTCGGTCAAAGATAAGTCATAGAAGTAGGGAATATGATGAGATTTGCAAGGCACTTACTTCTTTATTATTTGCATCAAGTGATTATGCTAGCGTGCTTAGAACTTGGAGATCTTTTGCTTTCTTTAGGTACAAGAATGCGACCGTTTCATCACTTGACCAACTTTTCAAATCGACATATTGGTAACTTTATTAATAAAAATTTGTGAAAAGAAATTAACTAAATATTTAATTAAAAAATGATGCATCACTATTTTTGTCGTTTCAAATTTTTGTCATTGATGTCTTTTCCCTTTTTATGTGACTTGTGTTATTTCTTTTATTCAAGTTTCTTAAATAGTTCTATGAAATTGCACATGGTTATCGAATGTTGATGATTTTTATTTTTTTAATAAATATTATCGATTTTCTTCTTTCTCTATCATTATTTAGTTTTCCCATTTTCTATATTTGTCATTCTTTTACAACAATTAAGAGTAAAATAGAGAGATATCTTTTTTAAAAATGATATGAAAATATTTTACCCCCTTAAAAGTCACATGCATTGCACATATTAACGGAAAAATATAAAGAAGAATTAATTGCTATGACAACATGAAGGTTGATAGAAGAATCGTGTAGTAAATGAATATTCAGGGACGAACATGTGCTATTGCAAAGTTCACGAGGAAAGATTTTCTCTCGAATCTCCCTTCTCATCTTCGTTTCTTCTTCTTTTTCCTTGGTTCCTCCTTCGTGGATTTGACTTGAGCTCCGGTAACAGTAATCCTCCATGACGGCCAACCCAGCAAAAACCAGACGGAGTGCCCGGCGGCTGATTTTGTCTTGGTCAATAATAATATTTCAACGATATAGGGTTTTGCCATGAAGAATAGTCACGGCTTAAAGGTTTCCACTTTTGTAGCGAGCAGCCAGACTCAATTTCCCTGAAATTGCCATAGAAAATTGCTAGAGAGAGAGAGAGACAAAACTACGAACATGTTTTGCTACAAATAGGTTAAACATGTTTATTGTGGCACCCATAGAATCTTCTCCTTAAATTTTGCTACTAAAACTCCTTTTTGTTTCGTGACAAATAAATGAAACTATCGTTTGAAATAATTAGTCAATAAAAAATATTTCATTGTTAACAAGAGAGAATTATCAAAAAAGTCATAAATCTATTCAATCATAAACTTTTTAGTTGTGTCTATTGAGCCTTAAAAATTTTCAAATTTCATCAATTGAGTCCATTCAAGTAAATTTGGCTAGAAATCCCTAACTTGGGCACTAGTCGTTTTACGCAGTACAACTAGCACTAATATAGATATTTTTTTTAATTTTTTTAATTTCTTTTTCTTTTTCTTTTTTTTCCTTTTTCTCCAAGACTTAGGACGATGAGGGAAAGGGCTCGCAACCCCTCATCAAATCTAGCAAGGGTCGCGATGCCCTGAGCAAGGGCATCGCAGCCCTCACCTTGACCCTCGCCAACCCTAACTCCCAGTAAAAAAAAAAGAAAAAAGTATTAAAAATTGTTAAAAATTGTTAACGTCACTACTAGCCGTGCCATTAAAATAATTAATGTCCACATCGGCAATTCTTGACCAAAATTGGTCGGATGAACTCAATTGGCAAAACGTAAAAAGTTCATGACTCAATTGGTCATAATTAAAAGATTTATTATAAAATTGACACAACTATAATAAATTTAGGGCTTTTTTTTTGGTATTTTACCATTATAGAAAATTTGAATACCCATCCATTATAAAAGAAAGGGAAAAAGCCACAAAAACTCAAACTTTACCAAATATAACATATTTACCTCAAAATTTTTTTGTAACATTAAAAATTCCAAATGTATACTTGTATAACACATTTAAACCAAACTTTTTTAGTCACACCAAAAATCCAAAACATGTATTCATATGACACATTTAACCCAAAAATTTGGTATCACATTAAAAAATTTTGAGTTTTTGGTATTATAAAAAATTTTCGGTAAATGTGTTACATAATACAAATTTAAGATAAATGTATCACATAATTAATAGTTTAAGGTTTTTAGTGTCATAAAGAGAAATTCGAGATAAATTTATCATAGTGGGTATAGTTTAAAGTTTTCGTTATTTTTATCCTAAAAGAAAAAAACAAAATACTGGGAATTACGACAAGTGGGCAAAAGTCGATTTCCCCAAAATATCAAGCTGCTCCGGCCGAATTGAACTTTTCATTCCAATCGAAGGGAAGTGTGCCAGGAAGGAAACGCACGTCGACGCCCGGGAACTACAGCACAACACAAACACGTTCAACACAAAAACAATAATAACAATGATAAAGAATAAAATAAAGTAAACGACAAAAGTAAAGCGGCAAGGGTGGACGAAACCCCTGCTGAAAAAAAGAACAGAACACGTTGCGCACGTGCTGAATCGGGAGCCCTACCCACAACCTCGACACCGCCTCCTTCGATACAACTGGCGCCTTCCCCCTCCCTCTCTCTCTTCCTCGTTTTCTGTCCTTTCTTTATTGTGGGCTGTCCGTGTGAAATGCGTTTCCTGGCATAGCGACAGGGACGAACTGAAACTCGTGGCAATAAAAGGGACAGCAGAAGCACACCGGTTCGTATTTATACCCAAACCCATCATTAAAACCTAAGAACGAAAGAGCAGAAGACTCCATCTGAATCACGTCTGTAGCCTCTCTCTCCTCCTCCCACCGCTCCCCATCGCATGAACCAAACCTCCATCTCGATCGGTGTCTGCGCCGTGATCGACGATCCGGGTGTTTCGTGAAGAGTACTGTCGTCGCTGTCGTCATGAAGAGGAGCTTCGATCTCGAGCTTCGGCTCCAGCCCTACTCCGTCTCTGATTTCCTGAAGTCGGCCGCGCCCTCGTCGTCGTCGTCGGGATCTGCAGAGTGCTCGCCGGAAGAGCAGCGGAAGTTGACCATGTTCTACGGCGGCAAGGTCTGCGCCTCCACCGTCACTGAACTGCAGGTGCGGTTCTTGGCTTCTTGCCCTTGTTATGATCATGTTCCTTTTCTTTGTTCTTTTAGTTTTCTCTAAGGGGAAGAATAATCTCACGTGTCGAATCCTTTCTTGATGGAGAGAGAGTTGCTTACAGAAGCGTACAGTCTTGTGCATTTTCCAAGTTTCGATTCACTTGAAAGTGCTTCGCCTCCATCTCCACCTCCGGCGACGGGTGAACCCAAGAAACAAGATTAGGTTTTGTGTTTGATTGTGCACAATTTGTTCTCACTTCTCACTTTTCCTTCCAAAATTTGAAAATTAAAACAATTTATTATAAATATTGCAAATTATGAAATATAATGCATAATTTTCCGATCCCAACATTGGCATATTAAAAAATGTTTTTCGGTTTTCTTTTGTTAGATTAAATTAATTTGCAACAGCTGCAAGATTTAAATGAAAATCTCTTCAATTGGGAAAATTAGAACTAAAATGTTTTGTTAGATTGGATTTTCGGAAAAAATTGGAGATTTTCTTTTAATTTTTTTCCTCTTTTTCCTCTTTTTATTTTTTCGGTAAAACTTATGGCAATGGAGTCTACGAGGTGCTAGCCTGCTAGGAAACCAGGAGGAAGGAGCATGGTACTTGGACTCCTCTTTCTAACAGTTGGGTTAAAGAAATAGGCTCGTGGCTTTTGGTGCAGCAGTCAATGTTGACTCGCACCTTCATCCGACTTTCTTCTTAAAGATTTTTCAATGCAATTCACCGCGTGATCCCAACACCTCCTCCTCCACGTCATCGTTTACTCGCGAGTTCGGTCGGTCTTAAAGCATCTTCCGATCGACAAGATTCATAGTATCATCGGTCTTTGTTAGAAATGGAAAAAAAAACCCTAATTTAATAAGATTCGCCCTTGTTCGGAAGATGACCCGACAAGATTTAATTATAGATCGTTAGTTAAATCCATCTCTCGGTCATGAGAACACACCCATCTTCTCATTTTTTGCATCACTTTGTAAATCGACCAAGAACACGCCCGTCTTCTCATTTTTTGCATGACTTTGTATATCATTAGGCCTTTCTTTGTAAAGATCTTGATCATTATACTTATCTATTTCGATAATTATGTTGTTTTTCAGCTCAGTTAATATCTTTTTCAATCCTATGATTTTCACAGGCTAGAGCGATAATCCTGCTTGCAAATAGAGAGATGGAGGAGAGGAGCAGTAGGACTCCAACTGGGTCGGAGCCCTCGACGCCGAGCGTGTGGTCTCAGCCCTCGACGCCCAATCTGCAGGCGCAGGTCCACAACTCCACAGGCCTCTCCATGAAGAAATCTCTGCAGAGATTCCTGCAGAAGCGGCAGCATCGGATCCAAGCCACCTCTCCTTACCACCATTATTAGTTCTTGATTTAGTTCGATTTTTTATTTTTATTTTTGAGAGAGAGAGATCTGTGCATTGATATGTTGCTGGGCCACTTTGATAAAGATCTGTTGTTGATCGACTAACTTAATGAATATGGTGTAAAAAAAAGTCGCGATTCGAACACTGTCGTGTTCCTCAATGATTGAAGTTCTTGTTGGCTTGGATGGATAAGCTGTAGCTATAGATTTGGATGTAAACCCATTTCGAAACAATATCATTTTGTATGTTAAGCTAAATATTCGCCATAATTTAATCATACTATGTATATGGTCATTTGTTGAAAATCCAGATGTTACTTGCAAAAACGGAAAAGGACACTATATCATAATTTATGCATGAACACTTATTTTAATATCAAAACTTTTCGAGCGATCACTTGAGTATCATTTTTATATTAAAAAAAATATCACTTTAGTATAATCATCGATTTATGTGGCTGGAAAATCCGACCTGATTTTTTATAACAAAGTCGATTTACGTGGCTCACAAGAGAAATCCAATCGACAAAAATCATAGAAAAAAAACGCCGTTTTGACCCTATTCAGAAAAACAAACTGAACAAAGAGCAAATCCAAAACACTGATGAAAATGACGAAGAATCGAGTCGATGAAGATGAGGAACAATCATACTGCCAGTAGAGACAAAAATGATGAATGAGACTATTTCTCGGCCACTGTCGATTTGATTTTCCCTCGTTGTTCTTCGCGATGGAAAAACCACCTTTCATCGCAAATTCTCATTATATAAGCGCGAACCACGAACCGTGTTTAGAGACCGATAAATGAAAACGCGAACAAATCGACAACAAAAGGTGAAACGAAAAATCACCAACACTTCCAATAAATCCACACAAATCCGAAAGATACTGTTAGGGCCAAATTGCTTATCTTCTTCAACAAAAAAAAAACCCTAGTTCCTAACCTCAATTCCGTAGATTAGAGCGAAATTATCTTTTAAAACTTTGCAATGGAGAATAGGAGAAGGAGAAGCGGCTCACCATCATGTAAGGCGAAATCAATTAGGCACGCTATGTCGTTAATCTTTTTCAAAATAACCCGAATGCAATTCCTCCCGGTTTGTTCCATGAGCTTAGCCTCCAACTTTTCTCTTGCGATACATCATCGAGGAGGCGGCTGGACAATTTTTACAGTGATCATCGAAATTTTGGGATGAGATCTCCCCGGCGGTGTACGTCATTTTTACCAGCGAGAGTAGCAGAGAGAAGCACCAAGGACAAAACATGATACAATACAATCACACAGAGAGGGCCAGAAAAGGAAGAAGAGAGATGAAACGTTTGTCTTTTTTCAGTCCCATTTGCTATGTGGTCTGCTTCACTTTTCTACTTCGGCCTTTGAATTTGTTTCAAAAAGGCCACATAGGACAAGTTGCCAAATTTGTCATCGAAGGTACTTAAGCAAATCTTTTTCTATTGATACGCTACTCAAGTGATTACTCGAAAAATTGTGGCGCTGAAATGAGTGTCACGTGAAAATTATAACGCTTTTAATATCATTTTTCCCCTAGCAAAGGCATTTCTTTTAACTGATAGTGTGTCGAGATGTGAATGAATAATTTGTTGTTGAAATTCGAGAACCACCAAGTGGACAGAAGGAAAAAACGCAGCTATCCTCAATAATACAATCAACTCTAGGCAAAATAGGAACAATGCAATTGCATGAAAACCGGATAGAGAGGAGAAGCCAAAGGGCCGTGCACGCAGCTACGAAAGAGATGATCGGTATTCATAGGCAAGCTAGCAAATTAAATGTCACAACAGCTGGTTTGACTAAATTTAAAGTACGTAATTCAGAGATTCAATGGATTGATCCGGATAATGCCTCGAGATAAAAACACGAAATTTGGTTAAGAGAAACCCTCAATGGAGCCTCGTGCAAATTTCAGGTGTCGAGGGGGCTGAAGTCCAACTTTATACTTGATTCGACCCAAACTTGTAATACAACACCTTAATCTTATGGTTACCAAATTCATAAACTCATTAATCAAGTGTACATGAAAGAGCTTCTCAAGTAATGCGAGATATGGAAAAGTAAGGAAAACAAGTTTTTTGAAACAATTTTCTACATGTATATCCTCCATATTTTAAAATGGTTTATCAAAATAGAGAAGGTGTAAAACCTGTCTTGACATTAAAAGGGTAATGCATCAACTCTGTTGGCAGCCCTTCGGGCAATGTCTTGTAACTGATCACCAAGACCCTTCAGGCAATGTCTTCTAACCGATTGCAAAGTAGGATACCCTCGATTACAAGACATTACTTGAAAGGCTGCCAACAGAGTAGTGGGGTTTGCACCCACCCTTACTCACCCTAGACACAGTGAGTTACTATATCCTGCCTATCCGATGATAGCCAAGATCAAAATCTTGACGTGGAGTCACCCTCTCCACTATAAGGTTCTTAAATTGGATACTGTATCTTTTTCTTCTCCAGCACTAGGGAATATGGGGGGACTCTCCAACAACAAGCTAAGTGGCATGTTCCTAAGTTTTCCTCCTTAAGCATTTTAAAGACCTGCTCAGGTTCAACTGTCTTGACACTAAAAGGGCAATGCATCAAATTTGGTATCATTTGGATAATGAACTAGGCCTAGAAAAATGAGACAGTACTTACAGTACCACTGATGAAACTGATAACTTCTATGAACCAAGGATTCATTCTTGTTTTAAGCTAGAGTTCTCATTATCACAATAAACCCCCACAATTTATGTTGTTCAATGTAGGTTTGCACTAGTAAATTTTGCGTACACCTAGTTATTGATGAATAATTTAGAGATTTAGCCATGAATCTCATATGAGTGACCCTACTCTACACTCATATGAGTGATTCCATCGACTGTGGTATTGCAAATAATTACACCACCCATAAGAAATTTGAAATTCATGAAGAAAGTAACTCACCCTTACTTAATATGCAGTTTTAGCATCAATCACATAGTCATAGGAGGAATTCTTGTGCATTTTAGTGCTACACAATCGACAAATGACTTGTAATTACCCATACACTTAAGTCACGTTTCCCTCGATGTTTCAATTGTTTGTTTTCTTTTCAAATGCTTAGGCCACCAACCAAATCAGCTTTTGACTTCACATAACCAATCAATAAAATTTCAATTTTCAACGGCTATTTTGAGATATTGTGGTTGAACCATAAATATCTTTTCTCACATTTTAAACCTCAATTTTAGCAATAATGATTGTTGCAAGTAATTGTTGCATACAGATGGCGTAAATTTCTTGCTCAACGGAATTTCTACTAAGAAATGCCTCAACATTCAACCTCACTACTACCTAACTCAAGAATTACAAACTCTGAAGCAAAAGTACATCTTCCAGTCACAGTTTTGTTTGGTTGATTTCCAACATGTTGTGAAAATAATGAGGAAGATAATAAATCTTGTAATTCATGTCTACAGAAAGAAGCAAAAATTACCATAGAAATTAATAAAAAATGATAAGGACACCAAAAATTTACGTGATTCGGTTCGACTCTTAATACCTACCCTATGATAAGAGCCAATTGCAAAAAAATCCACTATGAGTCTAAAGAAGGCATTAGATCCTCGAGTGTTTTCTAACCTTAGAATACACCCAAAGTAAACACACAAATATCATCTCATAATTTCTCACAGAGAACTCATTCACAAAACTCACAGAGAGAGAATCCTAACACTTCTCTTCTTTTGCTCTAACATGTAATCACCAACTAGAATTTCATCCCTTATATATATAGACACACAAAATACTTGTATCTAAAATAGCGAGCAAACCTATTCAAATTAGAAAACCACTCAAACTAAAAATCACATAAATTTGGAAGCCTATTTAAATTAGGAAAATTATTGGGATCAAGTTTTGTTTTTTACTGGCTTAATTATGTATACAAAAAATTTAAAAGTCTAATAAGTTAAAAGTTCAAAAACCAAAATCTCTTTGCTCGAGGTTGTACCATGAAGAACAATTTCAGATGATCGAACATGAAAGGGAAAGGTACTTTAGAATGGTAGATATTAAACAATTCATGATACGCTTCCTCCCATGGAAAGAGATTAGCTTGAGGGAACGCTATTAATGCTGGTGTGACTTTCATAGAGACATTTGTAGGAAGAAATCGGGTGCAATCGTTTGGTTCATTGTGGCATGTACTTCACACATTGGTGGGATTAAGATTGTTCAAATTACCCATGAAAAATATATACACTTTATGCCCCATTATACATTAATTGAGACATTAGCTATCTTCAATATGTTGTACCTCATAAGATCATAAAAGTTAAGAGGTGAATTAAATAATTAGCAGAGGAAGTAATAAAAATTTTATTGCAATCTTCTTTGAAGATTTTCAACATTAATAAATTGTGGCTTTCCACATGAACTTGACTCAATGATTAAAAAATAATAGCATGAAATAGGCGCATGATACATATTCAATTATGCATACGAAATAGAAAAAGTAGATCAAATGGACTAAACAAGTGAGGTGTCACGCGGTATATATTATTGGTGTGTATATATATATTTGTATGTATGTATTAATAAAAGAACACACGCTTTGTGGGTGAAAAAAAAAATTAAACATTAAGAAGAATGACTTTTCAAAGATTTGGTCTAATTAAGGAGACATGAAATCAAATTTCCGTAAAACAAGAATAATTGTCTCTCATTTAATAATGCACCATCATGATTCAGAATGAGCTTTATCGAAATAATTATGAGCACGAAATTATCTTTTAAAATTCTTTATTATATAGATAAATGGATAACGAAAAGAGCCACGTGTGTCCTATGTAGTGGTCCATGAAAAGACAAGCAAATATAAATTTGCAGGTCATCAAGGAGGAATATCATTCAGGTACAAAAAGCTGGCCTACCACAAAATAATACGAACGCCCTTCATGCTGGCACATGACCATTTATTCAAATTTACAAAATGGTATGCTAATAAATTTAAATTGTTCTTTGTGCTTAATTTCTCTTTAAGATTCCCTCACACGTGAATTGATTGAATTGGACAGATATATCAAATTCCGATCTTAAGTTTATGCAGCCTTAATACTACGTCAGATAACCTTTTGTGACAAGAGTTTAACCAAGATGGATCCATAATATGTATCAAACATATTTATTTATTTAGTTATTGCAATTCGAAGACAACAGCATGGAAATTTGATTACCTAGAATTCCACGGAGCATCTTGTAAGTTCCATGGTTTGATTAAGTCCTAGCTAAAGGAAAAATCATCCAAAAAAATTCTAAACTTATTGTACTTTTTCTAATTCAATTATAAACATTTTTAATTATGCCAATTGAATTGTAAACATTTTCACATTTTATTAATTGAGTCGATCCAGTTAATTTTAATCGGAAATTGCTAACATGAATGTCAAGTGTCATACATGACACTATCGGCTCTGACATGGAAAATTTTTAATAATATTTTATTTTTTCTGAATTTTTTTATTTTATTTTATTTTATGTTTATTTTTTACAACTCTGGCCAATGAGGTCGTCAGCCAACTATGATCCGCCACAGCAAGGGCAGCGAACCTTGCCTGGGCTAGGTGAGGGCGTCACCTCCCTCCATGCACTCTCAAAGATCCGCCTAGACCAAGCAAGGGCATCACGGCCCTAATTGGCCAACAAGTGAGGTGTTGGCTGTTGCTTGGATTTGAGGGTGGAGGCCCTCACAAGCCAAAGTTATAAAAAACAAACAAAGAAAATAAAAAAATTCAAAACAATATTAAAATATTATTAAAATTTATCAATACAACAAAGATCGTCGCCATATCATGTAAGACAATCAGCGCACACATCAGCGATTTCTGGCCAAAATTAATTAACTCAACTGGAAAAACGTAAAATAATTTAAGACTCAATTAACATAATTGAAAGATTTGGAAAAATATATAAATCTTTCACTTTTTTAATAATTTTTCCTTTAGCTAAAGATAGGCGAGACACGAGGAATCCGCGCCCCATTGCCCGGCCTAGAGAAAGGGGCCAATTTTTCTCTTGAAAATGCCCCGTGGGGAAGTGAGTGGGGGCACGGGGCGAGGTAAGAGGCCCTCCTTGCCTCATCTATATATTTTGGAATATATTTTTATCATGTATATTTAGTTAATTTAATATAGATGATCGACTAGAATAATAAATTCATTTAAATAATGTAAATGGTAACTTAGATATTTATATTTAATATGACTCATGATTTATCAATAAATAATATAAATGTATTGTTAGCTTTATATTGTGAATGGTAGGTGTCAAATTTAGACATTTACAAATTTTCTTTTGGGATATATTACTTAAATATGTGTCAAAAAAGAGACCATATGCACCAATTTCTAAAAATTGCTTAAATATTTTGAGCACTACGAGACACCACTGCCCTACGCAAGATGCCTTGCCCTACCTGCAAGGTGGCACGGGGCTGATTAGGGGGTGCAACTCCTCCACATGGGGTAGGGATAGGGATTGCCCATTCTTAGTCTAATCGTTTGAGTATGTACAAGTGACCCTGATCACGAGTAGTTTGCATGTCAATTAACCTCCGGTTCTTGCACTACATACCCTATCCCCAGCGAAGACGGACTGCCACCATTAGCATCGATCCTCGAGGTTAATGTAGCACATCTAGATGGATCTCAATGCGAGAACTTTCAAGTTTTTACTGTTCCTTACGCGTGAGTGTGAAAGAGACAGGATTAGGGATTTTCTCGGTACATCCACTTGAAAAAGTTCCACCAAAACATGCCAACTCTGAATGTCTAAAATAGTGAAGAAACCGTGCCATAATATGTTGGAGACACTAACTTCAAAATGGACTTTTTCGCATCGGAAGCTTCGGGCACGGTTCCCCATCTATCTGTCTTGACCGATGTGGGTAAAAAGGAAGAAATCCTTTTACAAACTCATTCCATGTGTTTTGAGTGTCACCCGATAACGTGAACATCAAAGGAAATGAGTCTCTTGAGATGACGTGACTTGGTCTTTAAACATGGGTCCACTTGCCAAAGACTTAGCCCAAAAAGCTTGGTTAATGAGGCTTTTCACACTTGGTTAATGCAGAGATCCTCGGATTATTTAATTTTGAATTTTTAACGTTTCGATATCTTTTCATAAGTACTTTTTCTAAAATACTTTTTTTTCCTATAAACGAGTAAATGCGCATACACGAAATGGATATAGCATTGACTCTGATAGTATATTAGAAAGTCTAATTCAAAAAAGTTTGACCCGATAAATGGAAGGAGGCCGCATAAATATAAAGAGCATATAAAACTCGTTATCAAGCGATATGGGATAATATTTCAATAAGCATAGAGTGAAGGACAAGGAGAGTGATCCATTAGGTGCAGGAAATGGAGAAATATGTCCTTAAAATCTTCTTTTTTTGTTGAGTTTGTTGAGGTGTGTGAAAGTTGGTTCAGATATCATCCGATAGGTACACCAAAAAAATTCTCACTCTCTCAAGCCATGTGGCAAATTGTATTAAGTTCATAAATGACTTAAACTATAGTAATTTGAAAAGTCATTAGAAACAAAATACATAAAAGAACACTCCAATGTGTATATTGATTTCTTCTATACTACTAAACCTCCGGTCACATGAGCTCTCATAATCCAACCGTTGGTTGACATAGTTAATCGGAAGCGGAGGCTGCCTAAGCTGCTATAGATTAGGGCAACCTGTATAGGCGAAAAGGCAAACTTAACCTGTTCATGGTACTCGTATGGTAGTCAGGTCTTTGTCATGTCACGTGTATTACACAAAAGGAAAAAAAAATGAGAAGATGGACGTTTCAAAAGTCGCTATCGAGTGGCCTCCATTATTCCACAAATGGCCAAACTAACAACCACCATTTTAATCCGATCCCACTATCCCACCCAACTTTTTCTTCTTCTAGCATTCATACTGCACACAACCACCCCTTTCAATATCTGCAAGTTCCTAACCTCAATTCCGTAAATTAGGGCAAAATTAACTTCTAAACTTTGCGATTGAGAGTAGGAGTAGGAGAAGCGGCTCACGACCATGCAAGGCGAAACCAATTAGGCACGCCCTGTCGTTAGTCTTTTTCAAATTAACCCGAATGCGATTCCTCCCTGTTTGTTCCGTGAACTTAGCCTCCAACTTCTCTCCACGATACATCATCGAGGAGGCTACCAGACAATTTTACAGTGATCATCGAAATTTCTGAAATGAGATCTCCCCGGCAGTGTCCAGTCATTTTTACCGGCGAGAGTAGCGAAGAGAAGCACTAAGGACAAAACATGATACGATATGATCACACAGAGAGGGCAAGAAAAGGAAGGAGAAAGAGATGAAACCATGTCGTTTTTTAGTCCCATTTGCCACGTGGTTTGCTTCATTTTTCTACTTCGGACTCTGAATTTGTTTCAAAAAAAGCAAGATTTAAGTGATCACTCGAAAAGTTATGACATTGAAATTAGCATCATGTGAAAGTTATAACATTTCTAATATCATTTTTCCCGCTAGTGAAGGTATTTCTTTTAACTGATGGTGTATCGAACAAAATGAGGTTTGCATGAGTAGAGAGCGGTGATGTGAATGAATTATTTGTTGTCGAAATTCAAGAACCACCGAATGGACAGTAGAAAAAACGAAGCTATCCTCAATAATACAATCGACTCTAGGCAAAATAGGAACAATGCAATTGCCTGAAAACCGATAAAGAGGAGGAGCCGGAACGCTGTGCGCGCAGCTATAAAGAGATGATCAGTATTTATAGGCAAGCTAGCAAATTAAATGTCACAACAGCTGGTTTGACTAAATTTAAAGTACGAAATTCAACGACTCAAAGGTAACGATGTTTGGGTTTATGTAAAATAGACCGGTCCGGATAATGCCTTGAGATAAAAATACAAAATTTAGTAAAGAGAAACCCTGGATCAAGCCTCGCATAAATTTTAGGTGTCGGGAGGGTGAAGTCCAACTTTACACTTGATTCGACCCAAACTTATAATACAACACCTTAATCTTATGGTTACCAAATTCGTAAAGTAAACTCACTAATCAAGGGAACATGAGAGAGCTTCTCAAGTAATCCGGGACATGGAAAAGTAAGGAAAACAAGCTTTTTGAAACAGTTTTCTACATGTATACCCTCCATATTTCAAAGTGGTTTATCAAAGTAGAGAAGGTATAAACCTACCTTGACACTAAAAGGGCAATGCATTGAATCTGGTATCTTTTGGACTATGAACAAGGCCTAGAAAAATGAGCCAGTACTTACAGCACCACTGGTGAAACTGATAACTTCTATGAACCAAGGATTCACTCTTGTTTTGAGCTAGAGTTCTCATAATCACATTATACCCCCACAATTTTTGTTGTTCAATGTTGGTTTGTGCTAATAAACCTTGCGCACACCTCATTATTGATGAATAAATTAGAGGTTTAGCAATGAATCCACTACTCTACATTCATATAAGTGATTCCATTGACTATATATTGCAAACAATTACACCACCCATAAGAAATTTGAAATTCATGAAGAAATTAACTCATCCTCATTTATTATGCAGTTTTAGCATCAATAACATGCACCATAGGAGGAAATCTTATGCATTTCGGTGCTGCACTATCGACAAATGACTTGTTTTATCCATACGGACATATATTATTGGATTTTCAGTCACATAAATTGGTTTACCACTGTTGTTGATATCTCAATTTGGAATAAGTCACATTTCCCTTGGTGTTTCAATTACTTGTTTCTTTCCAAATGCTTAGGCCAACCAAATTAGCTTGTGACATCACATAATCAATAAATATAAGTTAAATTATCAACAGCTATATTAAGATATTATGGTTCAATCAAAAATGTCTTTTCTTACATCGTAAACTTTATTTTTAGCAATAATGATTGTTCCAAGTAATTGCTGAACACAGATGGCGTAAATTTCATTCTCAACGGAATATTTACTAAGAAATGCCTCTACTATTCAACCTCACTGCTACCTAACTCAAGAATTACAAACTCCGAAGGAAATAGATCTCGCAACCATAGTGTTTTTTTTTATATATAAAAAATAGCAGCCATAGTTTATTTGGTTGATTTCCAACATGTTGTGAAAATAATGAGGAAGATAATAAATCTTGCAATTCATGTCTACAGTGAGAAGCAAAAATTACCAAAGAAATTAATAAAAATGATAGGGACACCAAAAAATTTATGTGGTTCCATTTGAATCTTAATACATGCCAATTCATAAGAGCCAATCACGAAAAAATCCACTATGAGTCTGAAGAAGACATTAGATCCTAAAGTCTTTTCTAACCTTAGAATACACCCAAAGTAAACACACAAATATTATCTCATAATTTCTCGTAGAAAACTCACTCAAAAAATTCACTGAAAGAGAATCCTAACACTTCTCTTCTTTTGATCTAGTGCTCTTCTTTTGATCTAGTGTGTAATCACCAACTAGAATTTCATCCCTTATATATAGACACACAAAATACTTGTATCCAAAATAGCAAGCAAACCTATTCACATTAGAAAGCCACTCACACTAAAAACCATGTAAATTTGGAAGCCTACCTATATTAGGAAAACTATTTGGATTGGGTTTTTTTTTACCTACTCAATTATGCATACAAAATTTAAAAGTTTAAGAGAAAATAATAAGTTAAAAGTTCAAAAACCAGAATCTATTTGCTCATGGTTGTACCATGAAGGACAATTTCAAATGATCGAACAAGAAAGGGAAAAGTACTTTAGAATGATGGATATTAAACAATTCATGATACACATGTGACTTTCATAGAGTTATTTGTAGGAAAAAATTGGGTGCAATTGTTTGGTTAATTGTGGCATGTACTTAACACAATGATGGGATTAAGATTTTTCAAATTACCCATAAATATATATAGACAAACATACACATACTTAACTTCCCCATTATATATGAGTTAAGACATAAGCTATCTTCAATATGTTGTACCTCATAAGATCATAAAAGCTAAGAGGTGAATTAAATAATTAGCAGAGGAAGTAATAAAAATGTTATTGCAATCTTCTTTGAAGATTTTCGGCATTCATAAATTGTGGCTTTCCACATGAACTTGAATCGATGATTAAAAAATAATAGCATGAATTGGGCGCATGATACATATTTAATTGTGGCATGATACATATTCATTTAATAATGCACCATCATGATTCAGAATGGGCTTTATCGAAATAATTGTGAGCACAAAATTATCTTTTATAATTCTTTATCATAAAGATAAATGGATAACGAAAAGAGCCATGTGTGTATTATGTAGTGGTCCATGAAAAGACAAGCAAATTGAAAATTGCACGTCATCAAGGAGGAATATCATTCGGATACAAAGAGGTGGCCTACCACAAAATAATACAAACGCGCTTCATGCTGGCATATGACCATTTATTCAAATTTACAAAATGGTATGCTAATAAATTTTAATTGTTTGCTTTGTGTCTAATTTCTCTTTAAGATCCCTTCACACGTGAATTGATTGAATTGGAGAGATATATCACATCTGTCCGATCTTAAGTTTATTGATAGTAGCCTTAATACTACGTCGGATAACCTTTTGGGACAAGAGTTTAACCAGAATGGATCCATAATGTGTATCAAACATATTTATTCATTTAGTTATTATGATTCAAAGAAGATAGCGCGGAAATCTGATTACCTAGAATTTCACGGTTCAACTTGTAAGTTCTATGGTTTGATTAAGCCCTAGCTAGAGGGAAAATCATCCAAAAAAATCCTAAATTTATTGTACTTTTCCTAATTCATATTTTACCAATTGAGTCAATTCAGCCAATTTTGATAGGAAATTGCTAATGTGAATGTTGGGCGTCCTATATGACATGACTGGCTTTGACATGGAAATTTTTTTATTTTTCTTTTGTTTTGCTTTCTTTATTTCTTTTTTTACAACTCTGGTCGATGAGGTCGTCAATCAACTATCATCAACCACATAGGGCCAGCGCCCCTCGACTAGGCTAGGCAGGGGCGTCGCCTCCCTCTCTGGCCACAAGCAAGGGCATCCATGCACTCGCCAAGATCCACCTAGACCAATCGAGGGCGTCGCGGCCCTAGTTGGCTAATAAGTGAGGGTGTTGGCCCTCGCTTGGATCTAAGCGAGAGTGTGGAGGCCCTCGCAAGCCGAAGTTATAAAAAAGAAACAAAGAAAAGAAAAGAAAAATCAAAACAATATTAAAATATTATTAAAATTTATCCATACCAGCATCGTGCCACGTCACGTAAGACAATTGGCGCCCACATTAACGATTTCTGGCGAAAATTAATCAGATGGACTCAATTAGCAAAACATAAAATGATTTAAAATTCAATTGACATAGTTAAAAGATTTATAACTAAATCAATAAAAATATGATAGATTTTTGACTTTTTTAATAATTTTTCCTCTAGCTAGGGATAGGTAGGATAATTTGCATGTCAGTTAACCTCCGGTTCTTGCATTGCATTACCTTACCCCGGCGACGACAAACTGCCACCATCAGTGCCGATCCTCGAGGTTAATCTAGCTCATCTATCGATGGACCTCAATGCGAAAACTTCCAAGTTTTTATTGTTCCTTGCGCGCGAGCGTGAAAGAGACAGGATTAGGGATTTTCTCGGTAGACCCACTTGAAAAAGTTGCACCAAACATTCCAAAGCCGAATGTCTAAGATAGTGAAGAAACCGTGCCACAATATGTTGGACACACATTTTGTAATAGAAACTTCAAAATGGACTTTTTCACATGGGAAGCTACATGGGAAGCTTCGGGCACGGTTCCCCATCTGTCTTGACCGATGTGTGTAAAAGGAAGAAATCCTTTTACAAACTCATTCCATGTGTTTTGAATGTCACCCGATAACGTGAACATCAAGGAAATGAGTCTCTTGAGATTATGTGACTTGGTCTTTAAACATGGGTCCATTCGCCAAAGACTTAGGCCCAAAGGCTTTGTTAATGTGGCTTTTCACACTTGGTTAATGTCGAGATCCTCATATCATTTAAATTTGGATTTTTAACTCAATATCTTTTCATAAGTATTTTTTCTAAAAACCCTTTTTACCCAATGAAGAAGTAAGTGCGCATACAAGAAATTGATACAACACTAATTCTAATAATATATTAGAAAGTCTAATTCAAAAAAGTTTGACCTGATAGATAGAAGGAGGCATCATTAATATAAAGAGCATATTAAGATTTGTTATGAAGCGATGTTGGATAATATTTCAACAAGCACAAAGTAAAAGATGAGAAAGGTGATCCGTGTTGATGGACAAGGCTAGGTGCACAAAATGAGGGAGTATGCCCTTAAAATCATTTTTTTTTATTGAGTTTGTTGATAGGTATACTAGAAAAATTCTCACTCTCTCATGCCATGTGGCAAATTTGTAATCGACCACATTTTTGGCTTTGTTCTACTAAGGATGCCACGTAACATATCCACATATAGAGACAAATACGAAAACTGTATTAAGTTCGTATAATGACTTAAACTATAGTAACTTGAAAAGTCATTAGAACGAAATACATGAAAGGACACTCCAATGTGAATATTGATTTCTTCTATACTACTAAATAATTCCAGAAAAACCACATGAAGTTCAAATCTAAGAAAATTTAGAGAAATGCATGTATGGAATAAATTAGATCCATCTTACCGTTTGTGATTGTAAGAATATGAGAAAGAAAATGAGCATGTGATATACCCGTACATGTGCTTTGAATTTTAGGGCATGTCCATTGTGATTCTCAAGAATATAAAGGAGCAGTCGGAATTTGAGAAATCCAACCTTCAATTTTTCATGTTTAAAAAACAATAATATTACACTAATTTCTCAAAGTAAATAATTTGAGCCGAGATCAACTTACCATGTTAATAAATGTAAATATGCGGTATTAGCTTAGTAGGTTCTCGGGTAATTTGGTGGCTCCATCGGCATTCAGCACCATGCTAATTATTTCATATATTTAAGTTGAGTTTTTCATTCAAAACTTTGGTAGCAGACAAAGAAATGGGCACACATACAAAGACAAGAGAAAAAATTGAGAAAAACATGCTAAAACCAAGCTAGTTTTATATTTATTTCAATTATACTAATTAAAAAATTCAGAAAAAATTATTTGAAATACAAGGGAAAAGTATAAAAAAAATTATAAACTTATTATATTGGTATCAATTCAATTATAAACATTTCAATTGGGTCAATTTAATCTCAAATATTTTCATATCAATATCAATTCAGTCCATCCAACCAATTTAAGCCAACAATTGCTGACTTGAATGTCAGACGTCCTGCATGAAGTGACAACATTTTTTAATAGTTTATTAATATTTTTATAATTTTCTTCTTTGTCTATTTTTTTCCTTCCCTTTTCTTTTTGCCGGTGTGGCCAAGGATCATAGCTAGAGACGGCGACCCTTGCCTATTTAGATACATTCAATTGATTAAGCTATAATAGCTATTCGAGTAAAAATATATATGAGACCAATACCTTAAATGTGCGATATATGTGATTCCGTCTAATAAATTAATCATGTTTGATTAAATATACTAAGTAATTATCTTGATTTAACGCAACATGACTATAAAAAAGAAAATGAATTATCAGACATTAGTATCCCAAAGAGCCTTGACCAAATTTATGCTTAAGTACAGTGCTATAAAAACCTTGTTTATTATTATGGGTTTTGGAATAGTACCCAATGATTGGAAAAATGGTAAGAGTCCTCAAATTGACAGTGCAGATCAAAGCACTGAGTTGCCAAAGAAACAACCAATTTATTCATCAAATTCCCAACTGCAGCACGACAACATTGCCTCAGAGCAGCAATTCAAGATGCTGAACTTCACCACCATCCGATCCGGCCACTAGACCCCGAGCATCGTCATCTCACAATCTCGGAGCAATGCGGGGAGCATCCCAGTCCGTGACGATGTGGTCTCGGGTGATCTCCTTCAACGAGCGGCACCCGCTTAGCGCCATGGTCAGCTCGAACTCATCTCGGAGCATTTGAAGCACTTTCCTCACACCTGCCTCGCCTTCAGCCGCGAGCGAGAAAAGCACCGGCCTTCCGATCTGGAGATCAAATCGAGGATCGTGTTATTAAGAGAAGGCGCATCGGCATTGGAAATATAGACATTTTGGCAGATGGGAAACAAAAGCTATGGATCAGGACGGTTTCCGGAATCAAGTTACAATGAGTAGTGTAGTCATTATGCAATAGAGTATAAATGCTCCAGAGTCACTTCACCATTCGGTACTTACAAATATGCCAGATGCTCCGAGAGCCAGTGCTTTGAAAACATCTGTTCCGCGACGGACACCACCATCCAGGAATACAGGAACCCTACCTTGAGCCGCTCTCACAACCTGTATATGCAGACTGGATTAAGGGTAACAAAAATGACTCCTTAAGAGACTTCAAATGTACAAGCAATCCCAGCATTGAGAAGATGAACATAAGGACCATGCTTGAGATTGGTGTCAAACTGCAGGATTCAAAAATGTAATACAAAATTTCATATTGATAGCTCAGCGACAGGTGGTGGTATTGCATTGAGATATTAGGAAAGGCCAAAAAGCTGTGCGAAGCAAGCACTCTAGGGCCATGATTGTTGCAGAGAAGCTGCTACCTCTTCCAGAGCCATGATTGTCGCAGGGACATAATCGAGTTGTCGGGCTCCATGATTAGAAACTATGATCCCGGCAGCTCCACATTCTATGGCTATCCTGGCTGTGATTGAAGTCATAGGGCAATTTCAGAGGCGAGTGCAAGAACATAATGCTAAATCCACAGGTGTAGAATTGGCAACATGGCGATTTAAAATTCGCCGTCCACTTACTGTCTTCCGCTGTTAGCACACCTTTGACTAGAATTGGCAACTTGGTGATTGTTTGCAGCCACTTGACATCCTGAACCAGCAAAATCAGTATAAGTTCAGCTAAATATTAGTCAGCTGACAGAGTCTGATACAAAAAGTCGGCGGTGTTACCTTCCAGCTAAGGGACCGGTCAACTTGTCCGGCAACATAAGATGCCAATCCAGAGTCGTTGGTCTGAAAAGTAAGCAAAACACAATTAACTCAGTCGTACTCTCACATGGACAAATGCGAAACCAACAGCGCTAAGAAGAGCTAAGGCAATCAGCCCAAAACCCAAGCGTAACGGGAAGGCAGAGTGAAGATATGAAAAACAAATGGCAAATTAACACGCCCCGGTGTACTGATGAATTAAAACAAAGATCTAATCCCCACCTTATCCATCTTGCCAAGATCCAATCCCTCAAAGTTCTTCAATGTCAAGTAAGGTGGCAGCGTGAACCTGCAGAGCATAGTACGTCGATCAAAACCATTGTGTACGATTATAGGAATATCTGATGACTGCACAGCTAAATCTCTGAAATATAATGGAATAGTCCATTTAAATCTTTTTCCTTTACTCAGCTAAGTAACCCTATCACGATACTGATCATTTTCTAACAGATGCTCACCTATTCTTGATATCGGCTTCCCTGCGACCCAGCCTTGGAGTATCGACAGTCAGCGCAATCGCTTTAAAGCCAGCCCTTTCGGCTCTTCTTACAAGCTGTGCAACAACATTCCTGTCCTTGTACACCTACTTATGTGCAATCAATGAAGAAAAAGAAAACCAGCAAGCTACATTAATCGTGACAACATTATACTAATTATTATTGCATCCTCTGTCATGAGCGAATTTTCTCACACTTCATTAGTAGCTCAAAATATATTGAACAAATGGAAGATATTGGAAATTCATTCAGTGCAGAGTTCATACACTTATAAGTAACTTCACAGTAAGTGCTTGAAGAATGAATGGCAAAAAAAGACAATCAAGAAACACATGTACATGCATCTTAAGAAATAAGTGAATAAGGTGACAGATAAAACCAGTGGAACAACATGCACTAGTATGATTAGGTATTTTGCAGATCAGTAGATAATGATTCGCCCGAAAAGAAGCAGTTATCAGGAGGATAAGAGCAAGAGCAACTACATATACCGAAGCTCAAAATCAAGAAGGCAAATATAATTATCAGAAATCAGATGCACGAACTCACATAGAGCTGGAAAAATCGGATGCCTGGACCCGTTGAGGCAACCTCTTCAACACTTGAAGTAGCCCAAGAGGACAAAGTCTGAAACCATGAAAAGGATTATGTAAGAGGCAGACCATCAAAGTTGAATTTTATTGAGAAAAATTCATCAGCCAGGAGCCAACACCCTGTATCTATTGTGCTCGCGGCAGCAAAACGGACACATCTAAGAGAACAGACAAGAAGCATTCCCTTTTCCTGAAGAAAAACTAACCATTATTGTTCCTGCTGCTGAGGCTGCTCTTGCTGTTGCATACTCTCCTGCAAAAGTATCGGTTTCTTATACCAAAACAGAAGTGCATTTTCTTTCAGTGAGTCTACAAATGATCAACAACAAAAATAGACCGATGCCAATTTAACAACACAGTATGTATTTGTTGTTGGGTTAAATTGGGGAAGGAAGTTGAGAAGAAGAGTACTTTTTACAAAGAATTCGACCAGAACAACAAACTTTGCATTGAAGCTACTAGAACATTCTCTACAATGCAGATTTTAGCTCCTCTTGGAGGTCAATTAGATGCAATGACAAAGAAGTTAACTTTAGAGCACTTCCAATGTCCTCTATGGATGTAAAAGTGATCACAGATATCTCCTAAACTCACCGAAATGCATTTAGCAATCACTGATTCAAAAGGGAACAACAGTATACACCGGGTGTGAAGTAGTTGGACACCATTTTGTTTGTATTACGACTGATTCCATGTGCCAAATCCCAAATAAAGTGAGCAATAATTTTCTTATTAACTGAGATCCAGAGTCAAATTCGCGTCGCCTACATTTATGTAAAGAGGCAAGTAGAACGACATGAATTGAAGCACGAGCCAATTCTTGAAAAGGAGTCGGGTTATGAAAGGACAAATTACCTTCAGGATGAGCCATTTTCTGCATGGCTGTTGGTGCAATCATGATCGGCATCGAAATCTTGAAACCCAGCACAGTTGTTGACACGTCTATCTTGCTCACGTCAATGAGAATGCGAGGTCGGAACCTAACTCCAGTAAAAGGAACATATATTTGTTGAAGACCCCCAGAACTTATTATAAAAGCATAAAAAGTTGATACAGAGGAGCAAACAGTTTCTCAAAGCTGTGAGAGCTAATGAGAACACAAGGACTCACAAGATCCTGGAGAATGCATTTCGGTTTTCCCGAAGAGTCCACTGGTCTTCTGCACCCGACGAATAGTAGTCAAACACCATCTTCGGCAATTTCTGCCTTGCGATCTCCTCATACTCCATAACGTTAGTGATCTCCATCTCTCCAAATTCAACTTATTCTACCTGCTTGCCCAGGAAGAGCCTCGGAATTAGTATATCTGTACCTTTCCTCTGTTTTGCAAAATTATCATGCGCTTAGTAGCTTTGTAATCTAAAAAAAATCGAGTCTTGCTCCACAAATATCTGCAAGATTGAGGAGGTGGAAAACAGGGCAATTGACATAAAATTCTCGAGAAGCTAGGACAATAGCCTAAATCCTTACTGTCATTGTCTGGAATCATATACACACAAGAATTCTCTGGGTGTGGTAAACAACTATCAATGGTCACCAGGTACTAGCACCAGCACAACTATGCAAAACTCTCTTCTTCTTTTTTCACACAAAACTCACGAACGAAAACCGTTCTTGAATTTGATCATTTCAGTCACACAACCAGCGATTTCTGGTTATACCCAATTGGAAAGGCGACGATTGAACGTGAACTCCGGGTTCTCCTGATCTCCTGACACACCACGTAGTCCAGACATAAAAGCAAACAACAACCTCAACTCGTTCACAGAACACGCGACGGTCATCAGATACAACCCGGGACTCAAGTTTAACCCCCATGAACACAGCTAAGCCAACGAGCAAACCTCGGATCGACGGCCCAAGAACACAAAATGCGAAACGATCTCAATAGGAAAAAAGAAAAAACCGAAAGGAATTGCCGCTTCGAGGCGAAGCACCACCCCATACCAAGCGAAAGAGGCGATCGAGGAAAACTTCATCACGGTTTGAAGAACGAACCTTTAGCTTCGGTACCACCCCGAGACGGCCTTCGGAGAGGAGTCAGCAATGATAAGTCTCTCAGGACACAGCAACGGAGAGAGAGAGACGGCTCTTACGTAAGGAGAGCGGAGGCCGAAACAAGAAGAATACGAGAGAAAAAACAAGAGAGGAAGGACAAATAATACAAAACGACGAAAGACAGACAAAAAAACAGAGAGATAGAGAGAGAGATTGGTTTTGGATTGGCTTTCATGGAAGTGCGAACCTCTCGCGTGGGCTCTCTCTCTCTCTCTCTCTCCCACATTTCACTTGTCTTCAAATGCATTACGTAAACCAGAACAATCATGCCACAAATTATTTTTCTTCTTTTTTTCCAATTATTTGGATCATTTTGTTGTTCACGAGTTTATGGGAAATAATTTCTCACAAGTTTATCCTATTTTAACTTTTCGCTTGTCTTTTTAAGGATAAAAGCAAATGCAAAATTAATTTATCCAATGATGTGACCGAATGTGAATGAACATACAAACAAATAAGTCGTATTCAATGATCAATAACAATTTATCATATTAATGTTACTAGTGTTGACACAAAAAGAAGAATGACCAACTCTCGAGTTGTTGTGGATGAGGAGTAAATTCAGTCGACAAGAACAAAATTTGATCAAAATACAAGTCATCAGTGAGCAAGACAAACGGCAAAGTACGAGCTTATCGACGGTGAAAGAAATCAGCAACACATAACTTAAGAGAAATTGACCATCAGAGTCATTGATGGTGTTGATTAAGTATTAACTATTAAGGCAATGATTTTCATGGATAAAGTAAGAGATCCCCACCAACACACCAGTAGAATAGAGATAGTGGATTGACAGGACCACATAATTAATATTCTCAGGATTTGTGGCTTTTTTATAGATAATACAAAATCATATCAAGAGTTTATAATTTTTTATGAGTGTTGCGTATAAGATTAGGAAGTTATTTATAGATTTAAAATCCTATGACTATGTTTGGTCATTAAGATTTCTAATAGAATAAAACTAGATAGGATAAAATATGAAATCCGAAAATTTTGTTATATCTTATCTAATGTTTGGTGATTAGAGTCCGATATATTTGCATTATATCATGTATATTGTTTAGTACAAATGGTATATCAATATAAATGAGCCAAAAAAATTTACAAATGGTGATGGTAAAAATCTCTCGTGACATTAGCGTCTATTTTTTTTATTTTCCCCTTTTTTAATTTATTTCTTTTTTATTTCTTTCTTCATCATTTTCTAACAAAATATTATTAAATAGTAAATTGTACTAAAATACTTAAAATACTAAAACACCGAAAATATGTAATATATAAATATATGAAATATATTTTATTTATCAATAGATAGAATTAAATTCAAATATATAAATAAAATAAGATTAAATTAAAAATAAATAAAATTTTATTTTTTTATTTTGAATTTCTTATATTAGAATTCAAATATAATTTATATCAAAATATAATTTTAAATTTGTTAATTTAAGAAGTTTGTGATTCGAAAAAAATAACTTTCTTATTATAGATATTAAAAATTCTATCCACATTTATCTTACCTCCCATGTGGATAATTTTATCTAGTATGAATCTCTTTTATATCCGAATTTATCCTATCTTGAGTAAGCACTAAATGCAGGATATGATAGAATTTATCATATTTTAAATTTTATTCTGACCATCAAACACAGTCTAATTGTACATAGTAACTGTTATTAATGGGATATAAAGCCCATAATTGTACACACAACCAATAATAGCACATATGTTTATGCATTCTATCTTTAATTTCCTCATAATTTCACATTTCTAGCAACCTTTTAATCACACGCATTCATAAATTTCTCGCGACCTTTTCCGTCTAGGACCTCCAATTTTTAATTGCCATTGACTTCAAAGTCATTTATTCTCTATTCAAAATTAGCAAATATTTCTTTCATAGCCTTTGTTGATTCAATTCGATCCATCCTCTTTTAAAGGATATTTTGCTTTTTTTAGCGAAACAACTAAATCACTCCATTTATAATCGGTCTGAATTTGCTTGATGTTTCTCCATGTATAATTTGATCCTTGCATTTTAACTTCCCATCACAAGCAAGTCCTTTAGATTTATATAATGGTGCAAATAAGTAGACGTGATTGGTTCCCGGTTCAATCCAATTCCAAAGTAGAACCGGGAACCAGACCAAACCATCAGTTCCGATCTAGTCCAATGAAACTATCCACTAAAGAATGGCCATACTTCGGACCAATTGTTCGGTTTGGTTGCCAGGTAATCCCAATAAAATTGATTGCACATGTTTCTACATGCAAAAAAGTTAAACTCCACTTGTGTGAGCATCGATCACACTTCATATATTTTACGCTCAATGTTAGCCAAAAAAGCCATGAATGATATGGCTAAAGGTTATACTTGGCTTGAGTTTTGTAGATAATTCCTCTTATGCTCTATGAGTATATGAGTATTTGGTTGATGTGAAACTCTCAGAAGCTTGGAGTGACTTGTCTCTTACAAGTGAGGAGAGAGAGAGAGAGAGAGAGAGTTGCGTACGTTCATAAAATTGCAACGACCTCGAACGCATCGCCAACCCTTTCATTTTATCTTTTGATTAAACACAAGTGGAAGCAAATCATCTCTATTCCAACAAACAACAACAGGGATAGCTAATAAAACCAAGCAATTTTGGATCGGGTTTTTGATTAGGGTCAACACACGACCCGACCCGACCCGAAAAAGAACAAAAAAATCATCTCTATTCTAGCAAAACCTAAGAATATATTACATTTAAACAACAACTAAAGGGATTTTGAGCCCGAAAATACCCTAAAACGGGTTTTTTTGACACCCCTTAGCAACACATATCATTAACATTAGCAACATACATTGGAAACTTATATATACAAGTCCGTTACGTGGACCTTTCCGATTCACGTTAAACAAAAAGGTTTGGGGCTAGCCTTACTCCTCTACGCCACGAGGGCAACTACAAAAAATGATGCACTTCGTGCTTACAACAGCTGGTAGTACTCTAAGTCGAACTCAGGATCGGACTCCATATCCAAATCCTCCTCTAGGTCAGTGACAGCACCATTAGGGATGTCTATGTCCATGGGGTCCTAGATGACTTTCCCAAGACCTCCATTAGGTTGCCCATCAAAGCCTCGCAATGGTCCAAATAGATCCTTGCCGACTCGTAGAAACCACACCTTAAAGCGATGGGGCACCAAGTGCATCAACCTCTCATCCACCCAAACTATCGTCACATAGTGCTTGTGTATGTGATCAGTCCCCTCAACAAGATATGGGGTCACGTCCAAGTCCTAACTCATACGAACCCCAAACCTCATGCGTTGATTCTCCATCTAAGGGCCTAAAAAATATTGAAACAACAAATGTGACATAAATCTCAATAAGTAAAACTTCCTAAATCTCATTTAGAAGGACTCTTCATCTCGGATATGTCCCAACCCCATTGTTGATCGCACATTGATAGCAAGGCCTTTACTTCACTATAACTATATATGTGACAAGGCACCTCGGACTCCCAATAAACTAGAAATATAACCAATAATCGTACCGACAACCTCACCTCACCTCACGTTAGCACATAAAAATTCACATGAATATTCACACGTGCACATACACTTTCAACAGGCACACGACGAATATAATTAATAATCTAGAACACATTAAATATCAATTCCATGCATAATGCATTCATACGTATCTAGATTATTACAACCGCTCAGGACCATAACCAACACTCGCATTGGCGGTCTTTCGACATAATCGAGTATCGTCCTACCCCATTGGACACGGCATCGTCTTGGCCTCTCCCAAAGATGGCATTCCATTAGAAGTATCGACCCGGCCTCAATCATGACTCGGCATCCAAAATCCATCAAGCATCGTCCCCGCGGTCGTATAAGTACGGAATCATTTAGGTCATCAACAAGCACACCCAACACTCAAGCTCATTTTTATCTTCCTCAACTAGCTAATGCAAGAGTGTTTAAATGCTCACATGATAAACCATTGCAATTTTTATACGCAAAAATGCCATGAAATAGTCACACGTGATCACCCATAATTCATTTACTCATCAAATCATACATACTTCAATTTCTACTCTTTCTTAACAACGTACACACATAAAACATGGCATCCGAACTCGACACCTTATGAATGACTATTATCACACCTTTAAACACATTCTTTCAATGTCATAACTCAAGAGTCTTATTTACATAACTATCATTAAGTCACATAATTCAAGTATAAATTCATTACTTATCACATATAATGGTAACTTATCATCCCTTTAATAATAGCTTATCACCCTTAAAGATAGACTATCGTAAGTATTTATCAACTTTACCGATAGTTTATTACAATAACTTATTACCTTTTTTTTATAGCTTATCGCGATAGCTTATCAACTTTTTCAATAGCTTATCGTGATAACTTATCAACATTTTTGATATCTTATCGCGATAACTTATTACCTTTTAACTATAGCTTAGCGCAACTTTCATGATAACCTATCACTTTAGTTTATCAACTATAATTATAACCTATCACGCAAATCACCCATTAATTTGTCATAACTATCCTTAACATTAATCTAATCTTAATTTTAAGTGTAATTATCGCCTTAATAAAGGATTAAGAAGAATACTTACTTTTCTAGGAGTGATAAACAAACGGCAAGACAAATAGCGACGGTGGAAGTGGCAACGATGGTGGTGCAGCTTGATGATGGTGAGGACAGTGGGGGTTTAGTGATGGTGGCTTGGCAGCTCAGCACGGTGACGGCGGCGTGGAGATGATGGCGAAACGACACGGCGACAAGGCAGCAGCGACGTCTCAATGGAGAGAGAGAGAGAGAATGAGAGGGAGAGGGGCAGCGGTGGCGTGGCTGAAGGGAGGAGGAGGGAGAGAGAACTTGAGAGTTTGAGTGAGAGAGAAAATGAGAGATTGAGAGAAGTGAGATTTTTTTCTTCTTAAAAATCTTCTTCCATCATGACTAGCATTAAAGAGCATGCACCAATTCTCCTCAAATCCCTCCTAGCCAAATAATTTATTCTTTTGGCTACTTCCCCATCAAATCCTCGTTTAATGCAAAAGTCTTCTAGAATGGGCAATTTGATAATTTAAGCAAATTATAATATAAAATACTATACATGTACATGGGCCAAATTCATGTATAAGCCTATATAAATTAACTATGGGCTTAAATGATCTTGATGGACCTAACTTATCCTCCTTGGGTCCCATTTGGGAATGGGCATTTAAGCAAATTATAATATAAAATAGGCATGAGGCCCATTGGATGGGCTTGAATGATCCTTGATGGACCTAATTTATCCTCCTGGGTCCCATGGGGCCCTCGTGGTTCGGGTCCTCATGGTTCCTCTTTTGTGGCCCGTTTCTATTTTTCCAATAATTTGCGGTTAGCCATTGTCAATTTGAGCATCATCTTGAAATAATCTCCTCGCAATTGTCTTTAATTCCAAAATCTCGAATATTAATCATACTCCTTAAATAGAAATCAAATTGAGGATGTCACAAAGTGAGTGTGAAGAATGGAAGTGTGACTCTTGGAGCCTTAATCCCACATAAGGTGGAAAAAGAAATTAACAAATAGGCTTTCTCTTTAAATAGCAAGGAACAATAAGAGTTTTTGGTGGTCTCTTGGCCACATGTGATAAAGGTCTTCAATTGAGACACTTTTGTATTCTATAAAAATTATAGTTTAAATTTAATTTATGTATATGTGTTTAAGAAATAAAATAGTTTATTTTAGGATTTATTGCTATTTTTAAGAAATTAAATATATATTTTTAAAAAAGAGTCGATCCGGTCCGGTTTCTTCCCAAAATCAAGAACCGGACCGAAAATCACCGGTTCCATTTTTATGGAATCGGGAACTAAACTGATGCCTTTGAAAATCAGACCACCCGCCAGTTGATCAGATCTAGTGCTAGTGCGAGCAAGAAGATATTGATCTTTAGTTAGGGTTCACATTCTTCTGAAGATGCATAAGTTCTTTAGCTCAATATCCAATATTTTTTGTCTACTACTGATCTCATAAGTTTGATCATTTCATAGCTACGCCTAGCATCAAACGAGATGGACTGCACATAGGGCCCGCTTGACTAAACCCAATTTGACGTTCGGGCACACCCAATCCTTCCTTGAGCCGATTGCATCGACCATCGTCTTTTCGACCAGATCATGTGGTACGGACTAGGAAGAGGACCATGTCCAAAACAGTGCAAAACGAAACGAGCAAGGAGCAAATCTGATGGCGGACGCAATTAGAATTCGGCCGAACCTTGCGGACCCGGCTTTCGTTTTGGCGCTAGACAAGTGAATCACGCCATCTTTTGCTCCACTTCATCGCCTCGCCGCCTCCATGAAGCGACGTTTTCATGGTCCATTTAGTCCCTTTAGTATTTTAATAAGGGGTTCTTTATATATGACAACAAAAAATAAAATAATAAAGCTTTCAGTTCATCTATTTGACGGAAAATAAATAATTTTTAAATTTTTTTATTAAAAATGATTACTTATATCATTCGTGATATTCAGTTATTGTAAAATATTTAATTATTAACCATAATTTATGTCTAAATATTTTTGTAGACGATGAAATTTTTATTGCCTTTTAATACAGTACTGTAGCATAGTTCTCATAAATTTGCACGCAATATTAAGGAAGGAAAATTGCTTGCCAAAGATTAAATAAGATTTTATTAATGAAGTGCCGCAGAGACAATTTCTTAAGTAATTAAATAAGAAAATATTACGGTTTTCATCGTGATATTTTATCTTGAACAGTGTGTAATAAGTGTGCAGAACCGAGAGAGTTCCCATGTAAATTATGCTCGGCAAGTGTTCAGAACTTGTTAAATTTAACCCTTAAGAGTTGATTGAGTGATTAAGCTTTTTGATTTGGACATACAAATTTTGTGACGAAAATAACTTTGACGCCAGGCCTGCTGCTCCAATAGTGGAGGCTTCTCCTCCTCTTTTGGACATCGATCAAGTCTAATAAGGAAAGGTTATCTCCGTTTATTTCACAAAAAAATTGACATTTATAGAAAAAAATTTCAATTTGTCAATTTTTAATAAAATAACAATATTTTTTTGTATCCACTTATATCTGAAGATAAAATGAAAATTATTTCTAGTTGTTTAGAAAAGAAAATTATTTTTATTTTCTTAAATAAACATGCACTATTCAAGCGCTAGTCCCTTGTGCACGACAAATGGGGAATTGAACATGGGTAATAGAGTCTCAAGCTTAGCCTTTGTAGAATTGGGCCCAACCTCAATAGACTCAAGCCTCACCCCAGGATCTCAAGCATAAACTCCAAGGACCCGAGTCCACATTAGTCAAGCTCGAGACCCAATCCTCAGGAATTCAAGCATGAGCATCAATATCTAGAGACCACCCTTAATGGACTTGGACATAGGCATTGAGGCCTCGAGCCCAATCTCAATGGATCCATGCCCAACCTCGATGAACTTAGGTCCAGATATTAAGGTCTCGTGCTCGGCCTCTATGGACTAGCGCCAAGATGCTGGAGAGTCTAGCATGAGCACCGGGGTCCCTAGCTTAGCCTCCTTAGACCTAGGCACCAAGCGCCAGGGTCCCGGGGTCCGAAACGTGCATTTTTGGGGTGTGCAATTAGAAATGCCATTATTATGACCAAAAAAAAAAAAGAAATGCCATTATCCAAAACCTCGAGGCCAAAACGGTAAATGGATGCTGTCCAGCGGTGTGGGCCAGAGTCGTTCGTCGGATTTGCGTTGGAAGTGTTTCTCCGACTCAGATTATCATTAACAACATCCGACAACAATTCACAGAGAGATAGAGAGACGTGTCATCGTCATCTTCTTCTTCTTCAAAACCTTCTCCTTTCCTCTCCTCTCCTCAAAGCTCCGGCGGAGATACGAGAAGAGCACGTCCATCCTCCCTCGGAACCAGAGTCGCAGAAGCTTCGAACTCGATCAAGATGGCGGCGGCGCGGCGGCCGTTGCGGTGCCTGTTGAGCAGCAGCAGGGCTTTCGGCGGCAGGCGGGGCTTCGGAGCTCTTCCCGAAGGCACCAACCCGTCCTCTTCGCAACACCTCATCGACCTGGAGCACGAGTACAGTGCTCACAAGTCAGTCCTCTCTGCCCTCCCTCCCTCTTTATAAAATTTCGTCCTTTTCTCTTCGTTATCGTTGGTTCCTGGTTTTGCTTGCTCGAATTCGGTTATGGCTACCCATTTTTTGCGCTTCGTTGCTTGGATGGTTCCGGAGAGTAATGGGTTTTCATTGAAGAATTCATTCGTTTGCGGACTTCCTGCATTGCTCCGGTCCTCTGCTTCTACATGATTTTTTGGAGTTCGGATATCGTTGGCATATGTTCTCTTTTTATTTTACGAGAAACTGAATATTTCCTTCTTTATATTTTTATGTTTGGCTGGGTTTGTCAAATGAGTATAATAAATTATTAAACTTTGTGTTCAAAGAAGGGACCTTGGAGAGACGCCACTTCTGGGACCCGATGCTGTCACTGAAACCCGTGTTTTTTTGCAGATCATGAGAACGTCTTCTGTTCCTTAGTTTTCGTAATCAATGTCTAAAAATGGAAGGTTGAAAATCTCTTCCAAAAGCTGGTTTTCCCGCAAAAGAGTGCGGGCCTTGCGCAATATGCAATCATAAGCGTGCCATACAGTGGATTCTTTAATCACTTATTCAATGAAAAGGAGTTGATTCTTTGATATGGATCAATGATCCTGCCATTTGAAGTGGCTGGTTTGTTTTTTTTCCTCGGACTCGCTCTGGCTGCTAGAGTCTGGCAATGTGTCTGTGAATTAATGCTTTTTGTTGATTTGGGAAAAACTAGCATTGCATATACTTTACTTAAATGGGGAGCTTGCCGTAGACTTTTACTTATAGCTGCAGCATGTTCTCTATATTTTGCACGTGGTCCCAAATTGTTGGGTAGCGTTCTGGGTTCCAGAATCAAGATACTTGCTTTGCACAGAGACCTTTTCATCCAATTTATGACTTTAACGTTTGGGATTACTATTGCGGCATAGTAGTGATGGATTCTCGTAGAACTGTGCTAGAATTTCTTGAATGTGAAATTACTTTACTTATTAAAATCGTTAACAATTAAAAGAGTCAACAATGGCAGTGTCTGGTTTTGGCATTTTGGGGTTAAATTCTGTTGGATTTTACTCAAAGTTCAGACGTGCATGTACCCATTTATCACTACAACCTTTTAAGTGTCAAGTGAATTATCAGTCAGATAGTATGATTTAGCATTTTGATGAATGATGCTACTGAAGTCCTTTTTTGAGTTCATAAATGCATGTGTCTCTTATTGAGGCAAGTCATACGTTGTTCTAACTTCTTACTTAATTTTTCTGGCTCAAATGCAGTTATCACCCAGTTCCTATGGTGTTTTCTCAAGCTCGGGGATCATCTGTATGGGATCCAGAGGGCAACAAGTATCTGGATTTTCTGTCTGCTTACTCTGCAGTAAATCAGGTAATAAATTGCATGCGAATCTCTATCCCTTATGAATGAATTGATAGTATTTGCCTGATCTGGTTATGCTGGATTGGATAAATTGTCGAAGAGATAAATGGCTAGGAAGCTGCTTATTAGTTATTAGTGGATAGACATAACAATCTGAATTACTAAAGTGGCTAATGCCCTATTAACTTTCATATGCTTCGAATTGACTTGACTTAAGTGTTCAGTTTTGTGACCTCCTTCTCTAGGGACATTGTCATCCAAAGATCATGACAGCATTAAAAGAACAGGCAGAAAAGCTTACCCTTAGCTCCAGAGCATTCTACAATGATAGGTTTCCTCTTTTTGCTGAGCACTTAACCAGTATTTTTGGCTATGATATGGTGCTACCAATGAATACTGGCGCCGAAGGTGTGGAAACAGCTTTGAAGTTAGCGAGAAAATGGGGTTATGAAAAGAAAAGGATACCAAAAGATGAGGTAATTCATACATGGTTATGCTATTAATATGATATTCAGATTGATTGTTGCATTTATTTACATTGGGAGAAGCCTCCTTTGTTTGGTAGATGCTTGTTGAGCACCAGACAGATCTCTTTTTTCGTCCCTTATCTAAGAGTGGACTAGTCACAACAGACCAACTACTAAAGATCTCCATACATGGAGATCACAGTTAATTTTCAGAGATATATAATGTATCTTTGTGCACATGGTTCTGCGTTTACATTTTTAACATACAAGGACTCGCTAGCTATCACACTACATAAGGCTACAAGCCTCAGGATTGCCTTTGCTCTCTCACTGAAGGCAAAACCATGACATCTTATTATTTATAGTTTCTTGAGAAAAAAAGTCGGAATGATAGATCATGTCTTGGAAGGAGTATACACTTAGATTGAATGAACAGGTATCTTCTGTTAGATTGTTGAGTACAAACAATCACAATTCATTTAGTATGTCAAGAATGATGGGATGTGCCTCATTCATGCAACATGGTAAAGGAATTATAAGATCCTTTTTTATCAGGTTTGTGATCGGTATCTTGAGGCATTTTCAGAAGTTTTCTAGGCTACGTGAGAAAAAGAAGGTTAATTTTGTCAGTTTTAGGAATTTAGAAGTACAATTACAATAGGGAATGCAAAAACAAAGAAGTCTTGTATGCCTGATTCATAGCGCTTTGAACATAAATAATCATTTGTGGGAACAAGAATATATAATCCATTAGAGTCTGAAAAGCATTGCTGCCTGAATGTCTAGCAGTTTAGCAACTTTCTTTCTTATGCCTGATCTGGCTTGTACCAATACGCTGTCATGTTCTTTCTAACCCAACTGATTTCCTCAATGATGCTACTTGTTCATATGCATATGAATCTCCAACTGACTAAGCTGTCTAATGTCCTGTACTTTATATTTTTTCTGGACCCATGGGCTCCCCTTCAACATCTTTCAGTTGCCATTTGGAGGAGACCCTTTTATCTCCTATTTTCTTAGAGCCTTGGATTTGCCGATGGCTTGATCCTATTGGATCAGCAGATGTCTCTGGTAGGTGCTAGTTGCGATCTCCACCCTTCTTCTGCCCCTATTTGATCCTAGCTAAAATCCATTTAGTATCAGAGAATCCATAATTTTCTCAAATTAGTGAAGAAGCAAGAAACAAAACAGGTGAACCTAAACATGGTATAGAGAATACAAAACTCTAAAAGGCTACAGTTATAATGAGTTTCTTTCCATTTTTCTTATTGCCATTTTGGATGTCCTTTCTTGTCTCTGCCTATGATGCTTATCTCAAACCACACCTTGTCTCCCTCCCCTCCCATGCTTCTTCCGTCCATTCCCAGTCCCTCGAGGGATGTGAGTATGGGTAAGCCCCATTCTCTCACCGGCTGCTTCATATTCTTGCACCCTATAATTAAAAATGACTGCAAATTGGGAGGAAATCCTCCTTTGGGGAAGCATTTGATATTTTCACACTTCAAAATAGTTGGCTGCTGGAGGGATGTAAGATGATGCCACTCGTTTGGTAGAGACTTTATCTTCGGACAATTAATGAATTCAAGAGATAACACAGTGATGGGAAGGAGAGGGAAGTCCTCTCTCTCCAATGCTGGACACTCCCATATTTCCAAATGAGTGAGATGGGAGAGCATGTGAAGGCATTGTGGTAGGCTTACCAAATTCTTACATCTCCCTATAGACAAAGATTTCAACGATTTTGCAGTAATCTCTTCGAGCAATTCCACCCCCTCACGAATAGTAAGCTCCTTTAGAGAAGCAAGTCTACCCTTGGCAAACAGAAAGGATATCAAAGAATTGCATTCACTCATGTTAAGAAATTCAAGTTGAGATATCGGGTTATTGCTACTGGGTTCATCTTGAAGAATTATTAGTCCCATGATTTTTGGACATTTCTTAATCCTTAAATGTCTTAATGTGTACATCTTGCTTGGAAGACTTTTGTTAGGGTAATTTATGACTTCCAAATATGAAAGTTAAAACTCAGTAGGCAACGTGGGCTGTCTTTTTACTCATAATTTAATTTATTTTTTTGGTGAAAGTATTACACTAATTTCAAAAAAAGATAGATTTCGGATTTTTGTAATTACTTAGGTCTAAAGATTTTAGGTTTAATGTTAAAGTGGCTTGTAAAAATTACAGTCAATCACCAAGTAAGAATCAGATTCATAAGTTGACATTTTCCAAATGAATTTATTTTTGGTGGGGACAAAACTCGAATTATTTTCTGTTAAAGGTCATAACTTGAAGGGACTTTTACACTCTCTCTTTTTCATCTCTTCAATTCTGATCACATCACTAAATTTTACTTTTGTTTAGTGCAGAACAGTTAATTTTCTTTTTCAAAACATATCAATATTGAAATGTGAAATTATTTAATCTTTCATAACTATTTAAATTTCTGAATATTTTGTTTTGGCCACATCCGTTTTCTCTCCGAAGAGGAGGGTTCGGATCTTTCAATCTTACATCATGAGAGATGTCATGCGACCTATGTTACATGAAGAACTATTAACAACTTTTACATATGCAAAGATGCATTGCTTGAGCTTGAGTGTTGCACTTCTGTCTCAAGTAAGTTTTTGCTTCCACTTTCTGATCCAAGGGTGTGGGGGAGGAGATCATAAATCCTACGTGTTTTCCACAAATGTAAGAACCTGCCAGAGGGTGGTATTGTTTTCTATTGTTTCTTTTCTTTAGTACCTAATGTCGATAACACCAAGCCATTTGATTAGTTGTCTCCATAGTGGTGTTGGTTGTTTATTTATGTGCCATGCTTCTTCATTTGAACAACTTCCATAACACTAATTGAGATTTTTTGTCCAAATATCGTTCTTGCACTAATGGAGTCATGTGCAGGCTATCATAGTCTCATGTTGTGGCTGCTTCCATGGTCGTACATTGGCTGTTATTTCTATGAGCTGTGACAATGAGGCTACCCGTGGTTTTGGGCCACTGTTGCCCGGCCATCTTAAAGTTGACTTTGGAGATCAGGTTGCATTGGAGAGAATTTTTAAAGGTCTAAATCAATACACAGTCTCTTTTGTTTACTTAGTCTATGGTTTCATAGTATCTCGATCATGCTTCATAATATATTTCTTCTGACTGGCCCAAGAATTCAGATATATGAGCTTCAGACTGATTATTTTCATTGATATTAACCTTTAATCTATTGAAACAACTTTGTTGTGACATTTTTTATCTAAGACTTATCAATCTTCTGTCTACGAGGTCAGAAAGTGGAGATCGAATTGCTGGATTCCTTTTTGAACCTATTCAAGGAGAAGCTGGGGTATGTATGACTAACGATGTTGACCAAGTAAAAGAATGTTATCTTTTTCAGGGGATGGGACTGTTTTGGATTGAAATGTTGAGGACTTATGTTGACCTTGTTTGATGCCATGCTATCTTCCTCTGTGGCTAGCAGTATTCATATGGATGGAAACTTATGCTGTGCGGATATATTTGTTTCAGCGCTATGCAACCTTTTGTATTTGTTGAGCATGCCTAACATCTCTAGGAGCATTTGTGATTCAAATATCCCAAATGGACAGCTTTCTTAAATTCACATTCTTGATTGTAAGAACTGTGTTTGTCTTCTTAAGCCAGTCAGTTTCCAGACACTTGACTCTTGTTTCACAAGGAAATCTGGTTAACTATAATCTAATATGGCCTAAGAAGTTTGTGCTCTGGGATTGAGTTCTCTCTTTGTTCCTTCTTCCCCTCACCCAAAGTATTTTATTATTTCTGCCGCATTATTCGTAGGTTATACTTCCTCCAGATGGTTATTTGAGGGCTGTCAGAGATCTTTGCTCAAAGTATAATATTCTAATGATTGCTGATGAGATACAAACTGGCTTAGCAAGGACAGGAAAACTGCTGGCATGTGACTGGGAAGAAGTTCGCCCTGACATAGTGGTAAGGCATTGAATTGCTCACATCAATGACCATTTTATCATTTTGACACACTAATAATGATTCTGTGTTTCAGTTCATCGTTATTACTTTCAGTGTTGATCTTCCTCTTCATCTTTTCCTTTTGACTGATGGATGATGTGTTTTCATGGCAGTTATTACTCAAGAATTGTTCAATTATATTAATTTGGTTAGGTCCTCTGGGTTTATTTTGTTGACGGAAAATTTATGTTAGTTTCTATGCCCTTAGAGAAGAATGTGCATCTCTGCCTATTTCCATTGAAGTTCCTTTGAAGTTGAACGAACTGAAACTTTATAATTATCCTCTAGTCTGTCCTCTTACTGGTTGACCACAGAGTGTTGATGCATGGTAGAGAATGAGAGAATTATTCTATTCCTCAGATATCTAGCTGAGAGTACAAGGCTAGAGGAATACACTTTTTAATCTTTAACATGCATAGAATCTGTCCAATATTCTAAAAGTCTAAGCACACATTGGAGGTTATCAAATCAAACCACTTAAAGCAGAATATTTTACTAGTTTTGTCAAGAATTCAATCAACACGGTGATATTCATTTGAGGAGTGACAAAGTACATTCCTTCTAGAATCATAATGGCACAATATCCAATAGCTGTATTGATTTTAATTTGAATGATGGGGATTAGTCCACAAATTTGTGCCTCCTCATGTTTGCCTCCATGCATCTTTATTTGATCCTTTTGTATTTAAACAGATTCTGGGCAAAGCACTGGGTGGTGGGGTGATACCTGTAAGTGCAGTGCTTGCAGATAAAGATGTAATGCTCTGCATTCGACCTGGAGAGCATGGAAGGTTTGACAATTGTGCCTTTGGTGAATAATATTTTGTCCCTGCTTGTATTTGCAATATTACTTAGTAAATGATTGCGGGGAGTTTTGGCTGCAGACACCTATTATACCCCATATGACTTTCAAGATCTATTTCATTTTGTGATTAACCACAAAGTGATCAGTTGCCAGCTTCAAATGAAATTCTCGCTTATTTCAAATGCAGCAAAAAAAATTTAAAATCAGTTCTGTTGGTCCAACTTTTTAGGTGCTATAGCATTATTAATCCATCCCATGCAGGATTTTGAGAACTGTTGACCAGACAAACATGTTGTAGTTGGTTGGTATATTAGCTTTTCTTCCCTTAAGATTAGGTTTGAGGTTCTCTAGGATGGAGTTTCAGCCAGTATATCTAGAACTTATACACTGAATGAATTGAAGAGTTGACGAAGTGGAGGCACAATGGGCTCCTCCCACAGAAACAGTCAAAAGTATATTGTATGGGGAAGCCTGTGACCATGGTCATGTATCAGAACCTCTTGCATTATGCTCTTGCCTGTGATAGACTTTAGCTGCTGATAAGCAAGCTGCTTTTGTAACAACGCTATTTTGCTTTTGGGTGTTCTAAGGCTGTCTGGAATTATTTCTCACAACCCTTTCTCCATTTCGTTGTTGTGTGCAGCACCTTTGGAGGAAATCCTCTGGCCAGTGCAGTAGCAGTTGCTGCTCTAGATGTAATCAGGAGTGAGGGGCTTTCTGAGAGGTGTGTGCTTTTTCACTGGCTCTTATGTTGGATCATCCTTAACAACAACCTAACCAGTCAAAACCATAGTATTTCTCAATCCAAAACTACTGCCATGTACTATTTGTGAGTGACTTTTGGTCATCTCAGCATATTGGACGTACTGAAGGGTGACCACCTAGAAAAAGGGCCAAACAATTCAATTATCTGCATATCAATGGCTCATCACTTTTGGAAATTTGTGATGTCATTTAGCAGTTCTTTAAGCACAGACCACCTTTGCCTGAAGGATTTGTGACTTAAATTTCGTTCTCCTGCCGGGAGTATTTTGCGTGCTTTCCTGTTCTATGCTAGTGTCTATACCTTAGTTATATTTCTAATTCATGTCTACTACTCTTCTACAGATCAGCCCAATTAGGAGAGCAGTTAAGGTCTCAATTAATTAAAGTTCAGCAGAAATTTCCAGAGTATATAAAAGAAGTACGGGGTAGAGGATTGTTCAATGCTGTGGAGCTGAACAGCTCCAATTTGTTTCCCATCTCTGCATATGACATCTGTCTGAAGTTAAAGGAGAGGGGGATTCTTGCCAAGCCAACACATGATACTATCATCAGATTGACCCCTCCACTGTCAATGAGGTAACGTGCATGCTTACAGTTAGTAAATTTGATTGATGAGCAATGCATCGCATTTGAATAAGAAATTAGGAAGTTGCTAAGATCAGTACTTTTAAGATTTATCAATCAATATAGCCTCAGCCAGAAAGATAAATCCAAATCACGAACTCTCTGATTGTCTAGTTATGATGGTTAAATTTTTAAGATGTATCTTATCAATAAAGCCTCAGCCAGAGATAAGTACAAAAGGCAACGCTTTAATTTTCTGGTTATGATGGTCTTCTTCAAAGAGTTCCGGGTGCAACATTACCTGTTATTCATGGAACTTCTCTTCTTTTTACAAACAGAAGATCATACCAGTAGATGGATATAGACGCCTCTAATATGTGCAAAATGAGGACAAAATGGGAACCAAATTCTTTTTTAACATACCATGGATCAAAGTAACTGCAAATGAGATCCATGTACACACTGCCAAAAATTTATGAAGAGCATCTTAAACAATCACCTAGAGCAGTAGTTTGTACCATTTTTTGATGAAATTGACCACACCCAATAGTTTGACATAGGAGGAGATCCTCTGTCCTTTTGAAATGTATGCTTCCGATATTTGTCTCTTGTTATGGATTCAGCTTTATTAAGAATCAGTAATTTTTAATTGAACACTTACATTGCTTGTACTCTTTCTGATTGCTTAGTTTGGCTTTTTGAATGTGCGTGCTCTTACTTTAAATACTGAAGTAGTTCCATCAGCTGATGCACCCTCTGTCTTTGACGTTTGCTTGGAATTTTTTTTAGTGCGGATGAGCTACAGCAAGGTTCGAAAGCACTTAATGATGTTCTGGAGCTGGACCTCCCGAAGATGCCAAGGGTGAAACCAGAGAATTCATCCCCTACTTCCAGTGCATGTGATCGTTGTGGCCGGAAAATGTATTGACTCTTCAAAGTACTTCTCAATCAAATGCGTATATATTCTCCCTGTTTTTTTCTTTTTTCTAGACAAATATAGCCAGTGCAGGTTACACCTTATTTTCTGAAATAAGGCTCCACGGCGCTCTGCGCTAATATTGTCTCTTCTCTCACTTGCCTTTCCTTAAATCTTTTGACAGAAAAGAAAATTGATTTTCTTAAAATGGTATCCGGATATTTATAGGACTGTCATTCTGTTAACATCAGTAATAGAAGTACAATGCCGGATGAAGCTCAGTTATATTATAGTATGGGCAGATGAGTTCTCATTGCAGTCACTCTTTGGTCTTAATACATTGCTGGCAATTGGAATTGCAAACATTTTAGTAAAACGAAAGTTGTGGATATAACAGAAGCAACAGACATTAGAGCATGATCAGCAACAACTTAGTTAAATTAGTGCTGTGGTTTAGCTTCAAAATTTCGGCATATTTCTTTACCCAGAACAGGTCCTTTGGTGTATCAAGCGCTGCAATCATTTGTATATTCTCTGATAATGTGCCGATGATACGTCCGTTTGGTATTTTGCGACTTGGTCGGCGATGGGAATTACCAACTGCTGGTCTAGTATTCCTTCTATTGCCATTTGGTTACTTTTGCCACGATCAACTCCTAATCATGTGATTTGTTGGCTAGCAAATACTATTTTGGGTTTTGGATCTTCCAATTCAGCCAAAGGTAAATCTGTTGTGACCCATTTCTTAACTTATATTTGATGGGTTGAATTGTTATGCAAATTATAAATGGGTTTAAAATTTTTGAACCCAAAACAATGTGTTAAATAGGTTCGCAATCTAATTAAACCCAATTCACCTTTATGACTCTTTTTTCACACTCGCATTCCGCACTCTTACCTTAGTTTGATAGTTTGTGTATGCGTTTTCCTGGACGAGATTGTGAAAAGTGTGTTTGTTTCAATGAAAGTATTTTTCTGAAAAGTGTTTTCCAAACTTTCCGCTGTTTGTTTCTCCAAAAATAATTTGGTCAATGGAAAATACTTTCCGGTCAACAGAAATATTATGTTTTATTTTAGGAAAATGAATTTTTGTGCGTGGGAATGAGAAAACACTTTCCCTCTTTATTAGGTTTTTAGGTCTTTCTTTTTTATTAGGTCAAATGTTATTCAATCATTTTTCAAATGCCATCCAAACACTTGAAAACATTTTCAATCATATATCATCAAACACAGGAAAACTAATCATTTTCATGGAAAATGATTTCCTAGAAAATATTTTTCAAAAATTGTACGATTTCCTCGAAACAAACGCACCCTAAATGTAAAAGTATTTTAGCAATATATATTAAGTCAGGTATAGATGACTATAATTATATTACATGAAAATGATTCAAAATAGTTAATTTGAATTGGACCATTTTCAACTCAACCCGACTCATACATTTGATAGGTTTAGTGAAGGAGATTGTGGCGTGGTTGGGCAACATTAGGACCCGGTAGCTTTCAACTTGAAAGCAAGTCCTCCCACTCTAGTCATCTAATCCCCCTGTTTATACGGATGAGATTAAACGAAAGCCTATGTTTATCCTTGCTGATCACATGATCTTCTGAAAGTGTGCTGACTCGTTCATGCAGACAGTCATGCTGAAATAGCAGACCCAACACTTGGTACAAACGATGATACCCTCAGAGAAAACCAAGATGGATGCCGGCACTTAGAACCGGCTTTAGAAATGTGCAAATGGTCTATAGATATCATATCCTAGTTCAACATAAAAGCATTCGCATTAGCTTGACTTGGTTGCAGGGATCGAACCGGCATTTGAGTTATCATCCGGCTCAATTTTGCAGTCCTTCATCCAGCACTTGCATGTCGATTCCGTGCCATCTCTGGCCGCTTAACAAGATTAAAGAAGGGCATTATGATGAGAAGAGAACAAATATTTCTTTTATCAGCTTGTGGTACAAAATCTAATTACATTAGAAGGATAAATCTTGGGGTATGCGTGCAATGGTTTCATCACGCGTTTTCTTGGTCCAAGGCTCGCTTAGGCAAGAGGCAAGTTGAGTTCTCAAGCAGACAGTCATACCAACTTAAGCATAAGAAAAAGCAGTCACGGCGTTTCATTTTCATTGAGTCCAGCTTCTCGGGTGTGACTAACCACCCAAGAAATGCGAATGCAAATCCAAAAGGCGATCGCGGCAGAGAATGAACCAGCATCGCCCCCACCGGCTCACTCCCAAAAGCAGCGCTGATCTCGCACCCGACGCCACGGGAGCTGTCCTGCGCCACAAGCGTCGCTGCTCCTGGTGGAGTGAGCGGGCACAAAACATAGCAGGTTGAATGAGCAAATGGGGTGGAGCAAAAATGATGGACGAGAAGCAGCCCCACGTTCTGAAGATTTTTTCTAGTCCTCCCGAAGGATCACGCATCAGCACACGCCCGGACAAACGAGCCTTCCAATTATCGTAGCACCCGCACAATCATACATCCTGAAAATGGTGAAGAACAGCACGTGTGCCCCAGATAAAAGCACTCTCGAATAAAGAAATCGAACAGCCGGTTGGCATTGATGGTTCCGCGAAGAGATCGACACGCGTTTCCGATTCTGGCCATATCCTCCAGCCCCACGAGCCAAGAAAATATTCTTGGGATTGGCCTTCTCTGGCACTCCAAAAGGAGAACAAATCGACAGTTCGGACCCCTTTCAACCACTTTCGATTCCAACATAACAGTCCCCCTTTCCATGATGCTGTCTTCATCACTTTCCCAAGATGAGCGAACAGGACAGAAAAAGTCGGTGACAGCATCAATGAGGCAGGGGGGGAGGGTTTGCTGATCCATCATGTTGGTTAGAATAATAGAGCAAGATGGAGATGCTCAACAAGAGGACATTATAGAATGGGTACGTGGCGTAGAAGCCAACGCATTCGAAGATTACTGTAGCTCGCTCGAGATCTAAAAAGCTCAAGCTTTGCTCACATGGATTGAAGTTTGCGGCAATGCTAGCTGAGAAACCTCGTGTACATTGACAAAGGAAGGAGTAGGCAGCTCGGTGATCTCCATCAGTCCAATTATTGAAAGACCATAGAACATAGACCCCCCTTTCTCTCACTTCTCCCCTCTAGAGAAAAGGAAAAAGATAAGACAAAAAGCAGAGATCTACAACGACATGGAACCAGAAGATTCAATACCCAGTTCGCCTATCATTCAAAACCAACCCCTTTCGAAACTGCTCCGAAAGTAGTTGAGTGACAGAACGGGCATTCAAAAAGCAAGGCACTTTTTAAGGTCTTGCGTACTTTTGAAGAGCAAGTGCATAGGTACCTACAAAGACAGCGTCATTTTTCCAACACAAGTGAGCGAGGCTTCAACTTCAAATTTCTGACATACAACCACCCATACTTACTATGCTAGAGGAAGAATGCATGTGGGTGAATCTGATGGTGGCATCTCTTGGACCCCACTTAGACAATGCAAACTCATTCTCAGCATATATGAATAAATCCAACAAATACTTTCTGGCCCGAAGCAGCAAAAATCATTTATTTGGCAGGCACTTCATCATTTTCTGGGCATTAACATCACAGCAGAATGCTTGCTAGCGACAAGGGAACCATTTTCAAACAATGCTTGAACACAACCTGCAGTATCGCTCTCTGGTCTAGGAGTCTGCTTCAGCAAGAACAACAATATAACAATTAGGGCAATGGACAACAATAGAAGAGGCACACCCTGTGAATGATCTCAATGTGCACCACTGCATCATTAGGATATGTGAAAAGAAGCAACCACTTCACCTTATTAGGTATACAAGATCAGTTACCAACAAGTGAGAGTATTCATTGTAAGAGAAGGAAAAGAAAGGGAGAATAAAAGCCAACGTAAGCATTACAGATGACAACGTCTGCCCGATCCTTATAACCATCATAGCTTTCCCACAGGTTTCAAAAGAAGCATGAAGTTGCCAAACATGATAAAATACACCCATCCCAGATAACTGGGGCCTGAACTCCCATTTAGCATGTTACAATATCTTCACAACAAGGAGCTCGTCATTGTTTTATCACGACTCTCCATAAGCTTGGAATTCCACCTTCAAAATCCTTTATTATAATTCACCTCAGCTGACTGTGCCTGGCACAAGCATCAGGATTTCAAAGCCCCACAGAGAGTACATTGGTTCGTGAATTTCTAGAGTATATGTTTTTCACTACAATATTCACAGAGTATGAGATTACAAGTCGAGAAGACTACAAACTCAGCAATCTAACATCATTTCTATAGCTGTTGTGCTTGTTGCAAGCGTATGTCTTAGGAAATCCACCAGCAGAAGCATCTCATATATCAGAGCTTAGCACAGAAGTAAGAGACTTGCCGTGTAGGCCCCCCCAAAGAAGTACTTCGCATAGACAGCACACTTTGGTTCACTTGAAGCTGCTTTTGGCTGCTCCTAGCACAGACAACATCGTGGTCTCGTCCTTGACCCACTGGAAGGGTGCCAAGAAGTTTTCCCTTTTAGCAATCAGCTTACCCTGAAATAATAGGCATACGCCCACATAAAACAGCATTAATTTCTTTTTCATTTATAGGATAGTGTCATAGTGTCAGTACAGATATTCCCACCTAAAAGGTTGGTGATGAAATAATTGAAGACGAGTAGAAGGTGGTAGAAGGTCATGCAATCAAATCAAAGTGCGTGTCTAAGAATAATCCCCATGTCATCTCCTAAACGGAAAAGAAATTAAAACAATATACCAAGTTCTAGTGGTAGAGAATCTACAGATCCCAAAAACACTAAGCAGGTTGGTAGACAGTAGCTTCTTTCAAAAAGGTACAGTAACTCCAGCAAAGCATTTGGACAGAAAGGTTGAAATGGAAACAAGTACAGGCTGCAAAACAATCCCCACAAGAAGAGGAAGAAGAAGCAGCAGCAGCTAATATGATGAACCTATAAAATTTGCACAGGAATGCTTTTGCATCTTTCACTAGCCGCATATTCACATGTAAAAGTTGCTTCTCCGACTAATCACTGAATAATACAGGAATTTAATTTTCACTTCCAAAGAGATTGACTAACTCTTTAGCCATACAAGAAACAATATCCACTTTCTACACGCCATTACACTGAAATATCATTTTCTTGGCAATTACAATCAATCCTTAAAAGAGTGCTTTTAATCTTGTTTCCAAATATGGCTGTTGCAATTCTAATTAAATGATTGGTAAAACTTCATAGCAAAGGAAGGTGAAACCTATGGCGGCCTCCATTGATCTCAGAAAGCAGATAAAGCTTGCTTTAGTAGTTTCTGCATCTTCTGTTTTTAAAATCAAGATATCTTCTACCTCAACAATTTTTTCAAACAATAGTATCTGGGGAAAATCCATTGAAAGCAATTAACACATAACTCGGACAAAAATATTCTACATAACAATCAGTTATTACTACAATATATCATTTCCTATACCTATTGTAGCTGTAATTACAAGAGCAGATGTGATACCAGAACATGCATTAAAGAAAAACAGGTACCCAAGGAAGACTTCAAAATTATGGCGTGGAGGCAGTGACCACATTAATATCCAAGTATTTAGAATGATCCACCTTAGAAAAAAAAGTTTATGCCTAGAACAAGAGACAAAATTACTTGTGGAGCTGCAAAACTAGAGTTTCATACAGAAATGACCATCTGAAAACATCAAAACCTACAGGAAGACTACCAAAGGTTTACTTGAGTTGAATGCTCACATCAAAATCCAATAAGTAAAAGAGCCATAAAAGAAAGTAATGAGAGACTCACTATCAAATCTAAAATCAAGACATACAGAGGTCAGTCCGCTAATGATGGCCCTTTGATAGGAGCTAAGACTCGATCCACACCCCCAAAAGAATACCAAGCCACGAAACAGAAAACATGAAGCAACATTCCAGGCACTTGCAGAAACTAGCTAAGCCACGATGAGACTATCAATCTAGAAACAATTGTAAAACAATACTACCTCAAATTGCATGAAATTGAAAATATGAAGCAGTCAAACTATCAAAGATGTTCCTAGCAATCCATATATTAACTAATCTACAAACTCTAGCAATCATTTCAATAATGAATGTACAAGCTAGTCAAGGCACGAGCAGACTATATGATTCAGCAATAGTATGTAAAGGAATAATCCGTCTTGGCACCAAACAGAAAATATGAAGCAAACAAAATATCAGAGATGTACCTGAACTTCCAGGGGGATATCAAAATGAGTTCATCTCCAAGCAGTAGGTCCTCCTTTTGACCAGCATTCTAGCCGCAGTTCCATAAGGCTCCTCAAATGCAGTCGAAATCCAAGACCCATCAGCCATGTCCTTCAACCCAGACTGCTCGCTAGGTCTTATGGCAACCAAAGTTGCCCCTTTAAGTACAACCCCATCAGGCAACTCCAAGTGAGGCGCATACCAGAGCCTCATATTGAGCGCAGGAACCAATGTCCTCTTCGAAGCTGAAGAAGCTGACAAGGGTTTCACCCTCAGCTCCTCAAGCTGATCTCTGTTCATGCACAAGACTCCTTGTCCATCAGCATCCGTCAAAACCAAGCTATCAAGAGTCTTGTGCTCTGCAATTATGGGCTGCAACAAGTAGTGCCTTGCAGATGCAGCGATCAAAGAGCTTATCGTCCAAACAACCCTCAATTTGAGGCCTCCATTTGTGTAGAAGGACTCTGGAATACTTCCATTATCGTCGTTGGCGCAACCCGCATCTGCTCCATTCTCAAAACCCACCAAATTCTTGAATGGCCCAGGCCGTACAACCGAAGAAGCGCCTAAGATCACGCAATTGTCAAGCGTAGACCCGAAATCCGCCCTCCACTTCAACAAAATCCCACCATCGATCCCCAGCTCTCCGCTCGGCAATTCGATGCGAAGGAACCGAATCTCATTGAAATTCTTCAAGACCTGAGTAGGAGAGTGGTGAGTGACGCCACCCTGGTCCATTTCGCCGTCGCATTCGCTCCCAACGGCGAGCGAAGACGAAGAGGAAGGACCCAGCTGGGCCCTCTTCGCTCCGGAGAACAAGCCAAGCACCTGGAGAGGCTTCATTATGTTGCCCAGAAGCGCGTGGAAGAAGCTCGCGAGCGGGTTGCGGGCCTTGTCGGAGAGGACAGGGGAGCAGTTCTCGTCGTCGGAGATGACGCAATCGACGCGTACGAGGACGTCGTCCACCTGGGGGACCAGGTGGTGGAAGCGGCGGGAGACGACGCCGCAGCGGCCGAGGGCCTTGACGTCGGCGATCCTGTTGAAGATGAGGAGGAGGAGGGAGTCGGGCAGGCGGTCGAAGTGGTCGACCAGGACGGGCTCCGGGTGCACCGGGAGGAGGAGCTCGGATCTGACCGCAAAGACGACATTTTTAACGCGAATCGACACGGCTTTCGAAGGTCCCGGTGTCATACGACGCTCATCCGGAGGAACTGCGACATGGGTATGTCTCCTCCTCGCAGTAGATCTACGACCCAACAGCTAACGAAACCTAGAGAGAGACAGAGACAGAGACAGAGACAGAAACAGAGCTTACAGGTGATGAAGAAGAGGAGAGAGAAAGAGAGAGGAAAGAGCTCAGGTGAGATAGAGAGAGAAAGAGGAGGACGAGAGAGATCCCCCTGTGGCTAATGTCTGGCTGGACATGGCAAAGGCTTCATCTTGTAGAGAAGAAGAGACAGACAGAGACAGATGAGCGAGAAGGATGAGAGTGAGCTGTTTGGTCCACAGTGGGAGGCGTGAAGTGAACATCAACCATCTCCAAGTAACCTCCTTTGAGTTTTTATTTCTCTTTTGTTTATCCTCTTTTTCTTCTTCTTTTTTTTGTTAAATATTTTGACATGTATAAAGGGCATTTTCTTTTTTTTGAAAAAAAAAACTAGGGATTGTGAAAATAAAATTGAATTTCGGAATAGTTTAGCGGACTGCTAAGCAGGCGGTAATTACCCTTTTGCAAAACGGCCCTTATACTCTGGACGGATTCTCTCGAGCCCTATTAACCATAATTTGATTTCTTGTTTAGTTGCTACCAGTTTATCATAAGTCAGATAAAAATCGACTAAAGTGCGGGAACTTATTTACTTTTTGCAAATGGAAAATTGATTACACTAGTTTTATCTAGCGCCTGTTATTGATATCATTTTTCTTTTTGAAACAATATAACATTGTTTCGTGCAATCATTTTCTATTTTTATTTTCAAAAATACATAGTTTTACATCGCTACTTAGGGCTTGTTGGGTAATTGATTTATTTCTCTATTTTTTTCGATGTTCCCCAAAAAAAAATAGAAAATTATTTGTGTAGTTATTTAACTTTTCTATTCTCCAAAATAAATCAATAATCAGGGAATAAATTTGAAATAAGAACAAAAAGTAAAACTAGAACAAAAGGAGAAATAAAGTCATTTTAGACGGATAAGCTAATATAACATAATACTCGTCTTTTGTCCAGGTAAGAACCATGTCTAGACAAGGTCTCCTAACCTGATCTAAGTCCCATTTTTCATTATTAAAAAATTAAAATTTCAGAAAATTTAGGAAAAACTTTAGAAATTAAATTTTGAGTAGTTTTACTAGATTTTAATGTTAATTCTAGTTTAGAATTAATTTAGCATTAAAAGAATGTGAATCTTTTTATGAAAATTCGATTCAAAATTCGAATAAACTCTTGGAGCTTTACCATGTGGATTTTTGAATGTCATTTTCTTTTAAAGATTATGCTAGGTCACAACAACTTAACAACTCCAAAGGCAACTTCTTCACAAATTAAGCATCAATGTGATTGAGATCAACACTCTTCTTCATCACCAACATCTACAATTCTACTTTAATAGAAAATTAAATGACTCTGAACAAATCTTTTACATTACCATGGAATTTCAATTTGTCTTGCGTTCATAGGAGTCAAATAAACCTATACTATTCTACCATGTGACGTTTGCTCTTCTTCTTGTTGTTAAAAAAACTCAAAAGATCCATGTGCCTATTTATTATAATGCCCAAAAACTTACAATTAATCTACTCATATTATGAGTTATAAACCGGTGGAACTCTATGTTGCCATTTCCAATCATCCATCTTCGATTAATTATTACATTGGATTTTTTTGAAGCCATCTTAGAATATCTTCATTAGTTAAATTCCTACAAAAGTTCAGTTTTATCCAAAAACATTTTTATAATTAATTCTATTCCGAGAATAAAAATTGGTGTAGTTATTAAATGCTTTCTTCTACTCAGAAACTCATAAAGAGAATAGAGATAAAAAAAATTATTTCTAAATAAAAATTATTCTTGAGAACAAAAATATTACCAAACGCACAATTCAAAATTCGTAGCCATAAATTTGATAACCAAATAATGATATATAAACAGATAGAGTAAATGAAAAGATAAACCGAGTCGTACCCGGCAAAATTAGAACAATGCCTTTTATAATGTCTCAGGATAGGACCCTTTGAGTCATGTACAAAGAGAATCATGTTTTAGTGTAGAGATGCAAATTCAAATATGAGAATTACCTGAGGTTCCGATGTAAAATGAGACTTGAATGCTATGCGACAATATTAACGAAAAATGATAAATCAGATTAATTTTTATGGTTAAATGCACGTAAATCCTAGATGCGTTTGAATGAAATTTTTTAATTTTTATGAAATGACATGGTTTAGATATGAAAATGCCGAATCTTAGTAATCTAAGGACTAGGGTTCTTCTAAATTGCTTAAGTAAGGCTAGGGTTCTTCATTAGATGAGTAAGCGACATTGTTTACTTTCTAAATTGATCACTTCTATTTAATGGCATGCCATGTTGGATGATAAATTATAAATTAATGTTACATCGGATTTTTTGATAAAACAAATCATTGATGGCACTTACACAATTGATTTTTAAAATTTACAGTATTTAAGTGAGCAAAAAAAAAATTATAGCACTCAAATAAGCGTCATATGAAGGTTATAATACTCCTAGTATTTTTATCCTCATAACGGATAATAACACATTGGGCCATAAACTTTTGTTTGATGTACAATGTCATCATTCAATTTTTAATTTGTACATTATGGTTTCTAAAATTTGGCCCAATGTAAAAAACTATCTTAGGACTTTTAATTTGTTCAATGTAGTACATGAATTATTGTCCATCCGTTTGCATCTTTTTTCATATAGTCTAAGGTCTAAATGGAACATTTATTAATAGTTTAGGGATCGCGCATTAATAAAAATTAAAAGTCCAGGGATAAAATTGTATAATTAAAAATTCGGAAACGATATTGTATTTTGGACCAAACTTCATATTTATTTATATCATTTTTCCTTAACATAACTAATGATGATAAGGTGAACAACCTTTGAAAGTTGATTGCATTGACGAAAACGGCTTGAACATGGATTGCTTGAGCCATGAGTCAAATCATGGATGGAGCTACGACATTTCTTATCTTCACATGCTCCAATTACATAGTACGATACTCTCTTTTGGTCATAACCATCACCAATCATAATACTAAGCAATTTCAACGGGCAAAGCATAAATTATTCAATAAAAAATTACATTATCAATACAATCACGATAGAGAGAGGATGAAATCGAAATCGAGACAAGCAGAAACCCTAGCCCTTGCTCATAGGCGCATCGAGACGCGCTTCTGAAGACTTCCACAACACTCTGGAAGCATAGGCTATGACAAAACAGCAATAGATCTTTTATAGGTCTGCATGAACAAACCCGAAAGACAAAAGGGCTCGATCAGAAATATCTTGCGTGAAATTTCAGCATAATCCTTAATTTCCGTCAAAGTTCGCTAAGGTTACGATTTAGTCATCGTTGGCGTCTTATATAACACACTATAATATCAACGACTTTTAGCGAAAATTGACCAAAATGATGGCTAGAATTTCGGCAAAAGTTTATAACTAATTTGATAATTTTAAGTTTATGATCAAATTAATATATTGAACAATTTCACTTTAATAAAGACTACCGACCAAAAAAGTCCAGCTTACTTTTGACCAATATGATCCTAGCAAAGAATAAACCAGCAGACCTCCTGTTCTGAACCAAATCGCCGAGGTCACCTCGCCATGGAAGCCCCGCCCCTCGACGACTTCCGGCACACTCGCGGTCGAAAGTTCGACCGGCGGTCCGATCTCAACACCAGAGCATCCAAGCCCACGAGTCGTCGTCGTCGTCGTCGTCTTCCTCGACCGGGGGCGTCCTCCGAGATCGTACGGACGTCACGGCGCCTGCAACTTTTTCTCCGCCATTTTCTCGAGAAAGTCGGGGGGTTCGCATGACATGAACACATGCCTCAACGTGCGGGTTTCCTCTCCGCCTTCTGTCAGAAGAAACGTAGGGGAATTATATATTATAACACTCTGCCCAGATCCAACCTCTGCTCACATCACATGTTGCCTGATGCTCGCAGCTTTTAAGGTTTTGAAGAAAGCTCATCAAGAAATTATTTTAATAGTTCTCTTAAAAAAGAAGAAAAAAAAATAATTAAGTGTGCACATAACATGGACTTTAATAGATTAATCAATGTGGTTCTGGCATTAGGTATAGGTTGTTGCCAGATTAAAGGATCCAAACTTTTTGGGCTAGTCTTCAAAATTTAAAAATTATTTTTGGAGTAATGGTACCGACGATTCTCCAAGGTCATCTTTGAACTTTTTAATTTCCTTCCGATGTACTCGTTTTGCTAAAATTTAATGAAATTTGCTAATTTGGCCATTTAAGTTAAGTCTTCTTCTTTTTTTTTGTTTCATTTTGTCCATGGATTTTATTAGTTTGTGTGATTTCATCCTTAACCTATTTAATTTATTTACATTCCTAATAGCCTTTAATTGAACATGGTTGAGGATCGTCAAACATTTTTCGAGATAAATCTGGACAACCCTTATTCAGGACCAGTAACTTTTGGCACAATTCCTTGACAAGACATACACATGGCATGTGTTAATGTGTTTGTAGAAGATTAATCAGGATGACAATAAATGTGCCAGGCATGAATTTTTTTTTATTTGTCCTATTCTAATTCTCTTATTACTTTTAAATTATTGCCTTGCTTCTTTGTAAGGCGTGGAAATTAAAACCCACATCTGAAATTAATTGTCACCGCCCCAAACTCCTGAAAAGATGAGTATTTGAACCCTCCACTTACTCATTCTCATGTGAGAAAAGTGGCCACTAAGGTCTAGTGATTTGACGAGCATGAATTCACCAACCCATTTACATGCTTAGACAAATTTAATTAAACAATTTAAAATGTCCTTTGTGTAAACATAATATGTTAAGATACATTTAGAAATAAAAACAAACTTGTATGAACCAGTAAGCATTCTTGTATATAAGAATTTATATCTTGAATGTTTTGTCTTATGTAATATATTTACTTGACATGTTATGGTTGGGCTATAATAAATGTTTTGAATTGGGATTAGATCTAAATTTGACGCAACACAGTTGAGAGAGAATAAAAAAAGTTTATGGACTAAATTGAATGAATAAATAAATAAATAAAAATTGAACAAAAATAATGATTAGTCAAAAACTAAAGGGAATGTTCCATCGATGTCGGCATATTCCATTAATGATTTAATATAAGATCATATTGAATCATTTTTCAAAAATTCAGAGACGACATTGAATAAAAAATAAGTTAAGTGATGACATTGAGTAATGAGCAAAAATTTTAAAAAAGCTATCAGTGTCCTAATTTTTAGGTTGCATGCTTGCATAACTTTTCAAAGTCTCCAGTTTTCAATATGCGATAACAATGCGTCCAGAGATACACAATTCATATAAGTCATGTGCTCTCAATAAGTTGACAATTCTTTTGGTGAATTGAGCGACGGTCTAGTTAGCTTTATAAAATCATAAACAATCAAATTAGCGAAATTAACCTTAACTTTATGTATTGAGATAGGTCAACTACTTGTTGCAACTGTTGTTTGGAGCGTAGAGCATTTCCAGTTTGTGAACGGGTGCATGCAAACCATGCCGCAGGCACAAGTTAAAAGTCTCGACTTAGCCGGCTCACAAGACTTGCAAAATATTCCACAAATCTCTAGATAGACGGGTTTTTTTGCACTTGTGCGCTGGATTATAATCGAACAAGAAAGATTCTTTTCTTTTTTTTAATTTGGATTTCAGTTTGACTTAAAAAAAAGAAGTATTTCCTCGTAAATTCTCATGATTGACTTTCAATTGGGTAAGGGGAGCTGAGCTTTGCTTGGTGCTCCAAATCAGGTTCAATAAATCACCGAGCAAAATTTGAGTGTGCTAAAAGGTGATCATATTCAATAACTCACAAGGGCTAAAATCAAAACATTAGGTGCTTAATAAAATTAAACAAGTTTGGTAGTTCTACCTAATTATGATTTAAATGATTTAAGTATGTAAAAATGCATTTGATGTGTTAAAAAGAACCGGTTTACTTCATTTTCTCACAATTTAGAGTTTTTTTTATATCAAACGCAATCCCAGATTTAGAGAAAACTTTTCTTTCTATTTTCAAAAATATTTTATGATTTTTTATTAAATAAAGACGTTGAAGCTCTCCAGCTGCTGGCCAAACGACGAATCGATGAATCCAAGCCAACTCATCACAAGCACATAAAGAAAATCCATAATGCTTCTCAATTTGAAAGGGCAACTGGCTCGATTAAGATTAAATTTAATGCAAGCTAATTAATTGGTTAATTAATGGAACAAGGCATTATATAGTTGACTTTGTCATTTATCAGTTGTCACTTGGGAGATGCGTGATTATATTATTGTTGCCAGATTATAATTGGAATGTTCACATGCTTTTGCAATTACAAATGCCTCCAGCAATCCTCTCCGGCAAGGCGAAGCAGCTGTCGCTGGTAGTGTGACGCTATCGTCATTGGTGGTTGTGCGAGGTGGGATCTGCGGCGGCTGATGGTGGTGAGGCCAAGCGGCGGCGGCGGCAGTGGAAGAGGTGATGGCCAAGCCTTGCGGTGGTGGTCTACAACATGGTTTTCTGAGGATAGCAATTGCGGACTTAAAATTTCTTTTCTTTCTCGGCCAAAAGAAATTCTTTTTGAAAAAAGAAATCATTGTAAAAGAAAGAGCTAATGTCTAGGGAAAAATGTGTGTGCCAATTCAGACATCTAATCAACAAAAAAAAAAATCAGACATCTAACAGCTACCTAATGGCATTAGAGTCACATCAGCAATTTCCGTAAATCAATCTAGTGGAGACCTAATCAAATTCAAAAAGTTCGGATGCTAGATTGCATGAAATCACATTCCTCATACTGCCTACATTATGTGATATAATTATCAATGAATATGTTTAAAAAAATTACGATTTTAACTGTTAAATTAAATGTGAAGAGAATGGAAGGAAGAACACAAGCAATTTCCTCGAGTGATACATAAGTTATATAAAATGAGGAATTAAATGAAGAGCACAAGTCATTTTTATTACTGTGTTTATTTCACCCATCCTTTTAACTTTGTGTCGTATTAATCTTTCAGCACGCAAAAACATGTTTAAAGAGAGAAATTGTTGTTTCAGTCAAGGGTAATTCTATGGTCCGCCAAACGGCAAATCCTTAGGTTGTATCGCATCGTGTGTTTTCCTAACTCATATGCAAAATGTCATAACACAAAAACTCTGATTAAAGGTTTTAAGGTCAACAAGCAAGATTCACTCCTTTTTAATCCAACGATCATCAAGGGATCGGAATCCGTTCTCCGAGAATCCTTAAAAAGGTCTTAAGCTATGGTAAAGAACTTACCCAATTACTTTATCGATCTTCCTTTCTTCTTTTTTTCAAAAAATAAATATATCATCCATGTCTCAAAATCTCGAGATGACATATAAGAGGTTCAAAATAAAGCAAATATCAAATAACAAAGTAGAACAATAAAACACAAACTAGTATGATAAGCACACTCTTATCTCACAAGAACCGATCTATCTCAACATCAAAATCGATCACCAAATCTCGAATCCTCATAAGTGATGAGCACATATCATAATCTCTTCTTTCAATAGTTATGACTTGCCTAGTGGGTGGTACACACGTAGGTTCAGCATCTTTAACACCATCATCCTACGAAGACACCAAAAACAAGTTTTACAAAGTCCCAAATACAAATCTAAATAGGAGAGATTGAATGGGCATAGATAGGCTTCTAAGAGACTCCTAAATCTAAATCTAAATCGAAAGATAAGAGCTTCCAAAAGAAGGAGAAGTCAAGTAACCGCTTCCAATGCAATGTGTTGCAAAAATTTCTTAATGAATTTTGAAGTTGACAAAATTATTCATGAGTATTTGGTAAGTCTCATAAGAAGTATTTTGATTTAGGGAATTATTCTTGTAAGAGAAGTCTATAACAATCTCGATCTTGTCTAGATTGTGGAATTTACTTCACGCGAAAAAGGTTCAAACTTTATATTGAAGATGAAGATCTTTAGACTATACATTGAAGATGAATATCTTCAAACTTAGAGAACTACATATGTGCCCATTCTAACACAAGTTCAAAATGTATATGATAGCTAGTGATCTAGCTCAGATTTCATACTTAGGAAGATTTGATTGACTTGATCTTAAAAATTGTTTTGCAAATCAATTTTGTAATACAAAACATCTAAGTTAATTGGCAAATCAATTTCAAGACAAATTCTTTCTAAAAAGGAGAAGCTTTACTTATGGAAACCAAAGCTCCTAGTTATATGGGCGACCAGAATCAAGAGGAAATTCATATTTCGCCACTCAACAACCACTCAATCTTTTTGATACATATTTATCTAATGGGTAGATTGGAAGATGATACTCTAGAGATTGTCCAATGACTAGTTTGAAAGTAGATGAGTATAAAAGGACACCAAGGTGCCAAGGAGCAAGTAAGAGACAGTCTAGAATCTAGAATTCTAAAGTTTGAATGTACTACGGCTATATATTTTTCATATGTGAGCTATAATTTTGTAATCTTTAGAGAAGCACTGAAAGAGTGATTAAGTGAGATAATATGACCTATCATACATTTAGTGTGATTATTCATTATTGTAATCTCTTGTTAATCATCTAGTAGAATACAGTCAGTAGACTATTAGCTTGGGAGGGTAAACGTAAGTTTGATATAAATCGAATCACTATAAGCTTTGTGTGCAAATTGTCTTATCCTTAAATTCTTGCTATATAAGTCTATTGCACACTTGCTAAACTACTTATAAAGTTTGTTCAAAATCTGACTTTTTCACTCTTAGTTCAGAGTTAGATCTTGACTTTCTCAATTTCGCTTTAAATTTGTCAAGATTTAATAGAATCACTTATTCACCTTTTCTAAGTGATACTTGCTAGACACATCAATGTGAACTCACTGCATTCCTCCTTGATTCTGTCAGATTTCTTGGTTTAAAGGATCCAAAGCAGCGGATTGATTCATAATAATGGAAGCAGAAGATACACCTAGCAAATAGAGAATAGCATCGGCAATGACCAAAGAAAACAAACAAAAGAAAAACCTTAATTATATCCATGAAATACTCCCAGATCAAATTGGGAGAGAAAATCTCAATTCAGGTTGAGAAAATAAAACCTCCCTTGACTGAGAGTTATTTCTCAATCAAGGGAGCTTGGCGTGCAAAAGAAAAAGGAACCAAAGAAAAGTGGGTTAGAAGAGAAAGTGCCTAGGGTTTTAGATCAACATACTGTGCTTACACAATGAAGTTCACTCTATTAACCTTCCACGTACGCAATTTTACAATTGAATCGTCGTATGTGAGGGAATATAGATAAAATATATGCCGAAATTGATCAATTTAATATCTCTTGACTTTCTCAATAATAGCCTTTTTGCTTGTATTGCAATTATTAATTTACCATTATCTTTTTTAATCAAACATATTTTTTATTGCTTCTACAACTGAGATGGGCAACAAGACGTGAATTGCTCTTCCATCCGCTAAAATAATACACTTTTGAGCATTGCCAGTTTTCTTCAATGGTACTTTGATAAGGGGTTAGAAGTTATAGATATCAATGACTCATAATTTGAATAAAAAATAAATATGAACAAATGTCTATGTTTGTAAATCCGCAATTAGGAAATCTGTTGGAGGGAGTTTTCTCGATGAGTTATGGAGGAAAATATGGTTTTACGAAACATAATTCCATATGAGATTTGAAATTTTGGAAGCGCAAAATTGGAAAATGTGTTATATTAATTAATAAGATATTTTGTTGGTTTCAATTGATATCACCGAAAAAAATAAATTTATTGAAAATTTGTTGTCTACCGTTTGTTTCCCACAAAAATGAAAAAGTTGGAGTGTAAAAGTGGCAAACGTCAAAGTCTTAAATTTATTTTTTGAAGACACAACTTTTCAAAGGTATGGACCTCGAATAGCTTTAAAGCATGAAGGCGCCGATATCATTCGTCCTTTATTGTTCACATTATTGAAAAATCATCAATAGGAAAAAGATATATTTATCTCACAAGAAGGATTTTACATGTTAACGAAAAAAAAATCGATATGCGATAACTTTCGCATTTTTAAATGAGTGCAAGTAAGCCATCTCATACACGCACTGCTCCAAGTCTTGTTAGTACACTTAATTCTAATATGGGAAACCACAATTTTATCCTTCTTCTTTTTTGTTAATTAGTAGGTCTCATAAGGAAAATTTCGTAAGATCATTGTTTTAAAAGTTTAAGCTAATAAATGACAACACGATTAATTTAAATATCTTAACATTATGTACTTAGCACGTGAGCTTCTCATATATTGAATACATCAATTCATATAATAAAAATTATCGACTTTACTAATAATATATTAGGTTAATACATGTAAGAATCCCAAATCGATACAACTCCGCCACATCTACCCTAAATTATTTTTTGTAGCCCAAAAAATTCTATACTAATACACTCATACCACATTTACTTTAAGTTAATTTTCACGTCACAAAAAAAATTAGGGATTTTAGCATATTTTTCGAAACTTGAGGGAGCTCTTGGTGTAGAATTGGCAAAATAGAAGATTTCCCTATCTAAGATTTTGGTGATTTGGGATTTTTCTATAATGCAAAAATTAATCTAAAATAAATGTGACATTATTGCACTAGTTTGGGATTTTCTTTGCTACGAAAATTAATTTTGAGGAAATGCGGCACGTGTATCAATTCAGTTATTTTTGTAATATAAACATTAATTTACGATAAATATGATATGGGTGTATTAATTTGGGATTTTTTTTACTGTACTAGCCCAAGAAATGCTTATGGTATGGTTTGCACTTGACATTGATATCACCAGAAAAGTAAATGTCGTTGCCTACCATTCTTCTCCCTGAAAAGTTAACAGTGCAAAAGGCAGCCTTCCATGTTAAAAAGTCTTGCGAATATTTTGAATTTTCCAAAGGCATACTTTTTCCAAGTCATGAACCTCCAACTAGCTAGCTCTCTTCCTATAGCCCAGCCATACGCTGTCTCCCGCTTGTACAGCGGTTCGCAATTTCTGACACGAACGAGCACAGTTCGGAACGTCGGTCGATGTCGGCACCGCGCGAAATTATTGTCCGGATTAACGGTAAATCACTAATCGAGCAGGTTGTGGCGGCCATCTTCCGTAGCTATCAAGGCAGGGGGGGGCATGTGGGGGATAGGGACATTTTTTTATTATTATTTTCTTGCATTAAATACTTGTAATAAATGCCAGCAATATAGAATTTTCTAGAGATAGAGAGAGAAGTCATTTGGTTTTCTTGTGATTGAATTTTAGGCCACGGAGCGATGGCATTGCTTCACGGGAATCTCAATCTTTTGCACTCTTTCCTTCTCTTTTGTTTTGGTTGTTTCTCGCCTAAGATTGCTTTTTTGCTTGCATTGCCATTCTCCTCAAAACTCACGTGAGCCAACCCATCAACTTGGGATCTTACCAACTGATCTATCGAGGGCAGAATGCTCATACATTGAGATCTTCCATTTATTTCGTGAAAAATAAATTATTTTAAAAAAAATTGTTCTTAATATGACATCTTATTTCACTTGAAATGATAAGCCAATAAAAAAAAAAATCGTTATGAGGGATGATTTATGTCTTGATATTTCGTGGATGGCGAAATTTATTTTTTTGTTCATTTATTTTTTGAATGACATAAACGATTTCAAATCATTCGCTCTCTGCAAAATATCTCATGCATCACGTGTCACGGAATTTCTTATTTTGATTGTCCTCAAATGATCGCGATTCTCGCCTATGGATCGAGGGCACTTTTAAGGTTATCCCACGTGGCTTGTCTACACGGCCTATATGCTTTCCATATACATGCGGCCTCCTTCTATCTTTCCTCTTAAGTTTCTAAGTTGGGTTTTCTAACATGATATCATAATCGGGTTTTGCTTGATGTGTTATATGTATCTGGTTTCCGTTCAGTTATTAATTTAAATTTCTAGATTAGGTTTTTTAACGGCGCACTCAAAATTCTCCTTTTCTAACTTCATTGATGTTTGTCTTGTATCGAACCCAACATAATAATTAAGGGTATGATTGTGGAGAATTATGAAGTGTACTTTTGTTAAGTCACCAGCAAAACCCTAGTTCAAAAAGGTGATCACGGATGTGTTTAATATATCAAGTGTCCATCAATCAAGCAAAGGCCTAAAGTCATAAGACCAAAAAAAAGACAGAAAAAAGCATGAACCTTTTACCTTTAATACCCTACACCTGAACTTTGAACTTCTTTTTTCTTAATCAAAGATGCAGAAACCTATAAAATTATATAGCTAGTGCTCTTTTCTTTAATACACTAGTTGTTATTGTTATTTTTCCCTAGTAAAGTTTCAAAAATACCAAAAAAGAAAAAGGGTTTGTACCCTGCTCAAATAAAGTCTGGAAAATTTCACAGTTTCTCCATATTGATCTTCCGCTTTAATACAAGCCAACCCATATGAGGACATCATGTTTTCAAAAGTATTTTCCAAAGTCATAACTATCTTCATAAAAAAATATTCGATCTTAGACTTTCTAAATCCCGATATTTACATGTTTATAAAAAGGACGTAATACACATGCCTGAATATTTATAATTAGGAATAGGTCTCTGTCTATTTCAAATTAGTGTTCATGCATATTAAAAAACGCCATCATACAGTCAACTTATCCATGAATTTGCATCATTTGGACATAGACGTACTTGGCATGTCATTATAGATTGACATTTTCAGAAAAAATATAAATACGAACACGCATGTCACGAGGAATCATGCTAAAAAGGATGTGGAATTCTTGCATGATTATGTCTCTTAAATGATTTTAATAATTGTTTTCAACAAGCAACATGTGGTAGCAAAAGAATGTCATATAAAAAAGAGCTAACCTTATGACCCTAGACCATAGAATTCTGCTTTTACTTTGACCAATACCTTTTTGAAATAAAAATATAAGAAATCAGCCCATGAAAAAATATATATTTTTTAATACATGGTTGTAAGTGAGATGATTTTTGGGACGCTTTATCCCGTCAACTTTCTATTATTTCCTACACCAATAAAATTTTCATATGTATGAAATAGCGAGTCAAGTATCAGTAACCGCCGTAAAATTTCTTTTAATAAATAAATTATTTCGCTTGAAGCTATACAATGAGCCTCTTCGATTTTTGTAAACACAACAAGGCAAAACTAAAACATATACTAAAATAAACTTATCCTCGCCGGTCAGAAAATTCCATGGGTAAACCTTGAGTTTTTTTTTTATTATACAAAAATTAGAGCAGCTACGTTTAATTGGGATAAAAAAAAATTCATAGTCCATAACTATTGATCCAAGGTGTAATATGGTCATTAAATTTTCAATTCGTCCATTACGGTTCTTAAACTTTACATCAATGTACAACATTATCTCCGAACTTTTAATTTATTCAATTTGATCCCTAAAATTTTAATACATATTTGATCCAATCCCGAACTATATGGAGAATGTTTAATGACATCCTTCCATTGATCCTAGTTTAGTCAGAGACAAAATTGAACACATACCAAAAGTTTAGGAATTAACGTTGCACATCGAATCAAAGTTCAGGAATCATTTATGTCATTTTGAATAATTGCCTCAAGGGTAAAAAATCGAAGGGAAAATCGAGACCCGTTCAGGAATTGAGCGGGTCAAATAACTGATCCATTGCAGTCCACTCTTACGCCTTCCCCTATCTCTCTTCCACTTGGCCAAATCCTGCTCACATTCACCTCATTATCATCTCTCTTTCTCTCTTTGGAAAGTCAGTTTTGGAGAGACTAAATCAAAAATTCAGACATCAAATTGCTATTGAGTCAAAGTTCATGGACTATACTTATCGTTATCCCTTTCGAAAAATTACCCCCAAAAAAATCCAGACCCGTTTACGAATCGGGCGGGTCGGGTAACCGATCCGGTGCAGTCCAGTCCCACGCCTACCCTCCACCCATCTCTCTTCCACTTGACCAGAACCAGCTCACATTCGTCGCTATTACCATCACGATCATCTCTCTCTCTCTCTCTCTCTAAAAGGTCAGTTTTCCTTCGCCTGGATCTTCTTCCTCCTCCTCCCCCCCTGCTTTCTCTCTCTAGGTTTCGCTCCTCCATGCCGCCGCCGTCGACGTCGATTCCCCGCGGCGGATCCATGCCGAGCATGTCGTCCTCCCGGCCAGATCCGAACCCCTCCCGGGTCCACCCCGACCCGCTCCTCCCCGTCCCCGTCGATCACTTCGACCGCCTCCCCGACTCCCTCCTCCTCCTCGTCTTCAACCGCGTCGCCGACGTCAAGGCCCTCGGCCGCTGCGGCGCCGTCTCCCGCCGCTTCCGCCTCCTCGTCCCCCAGGTCGACACCGTCCTCGTCCGCGTCGACTGCGTCATCTCCGACGACGACGACGACGGGTCCTCCTCCGTCTCCTCCTCCCCCGGCGCCGCCCTCCTCTCCGACAAGGGCCGCAACCCCCTTGCCAGCTTCTTCCGCGTCGTCCTCGGCAACATAGTGAAGCCTCTCCAGGTGCTCGGCCTGTTCTCCGGTGGTGCTAGGAGGGGGCGGGGCAGTCGGGCCCTTCCTCCTCCTCGTCTTCCCTCGCCGTCGGGAGCGAATGCGACGGGGAGATCGACCAAGGCGGCGTCACGCACCACTCTCCCACTCAGGTCTTGAAGAATTTCAACGAGATTCGGTTCCTTCGCATCGAATTACCAAGCGGAGAGTTGGGGATCGATGGTGGGATTCTGTTGAAGTGGAGGGCGGATTTCGGGTCTACGCTTGACAATTGCGTGATTTTGGGCGCTTCTTCGGTTGTACGGCCCGGGCCGTTCAAGAATTTGGTGGGTTTGGAGAGTGGAGCGGATGCGGGTTGCGCCAACGACGATAATGGAAGTATCCCCGAGTCCTTCTACACAAACGGAGGCCTCAAATTGAGGGTTGTCTGGACGATAAGCTCTTTGATCGCTGCATCTGCAAGGCACTACTTGTTGCAGCCCATAATTGCAGAGCACAAGACTCTTGATAGCTTGGTTTTGACGGATGCTGATGGACAAGGAGTGTTGTGCATGAACAGAGAGCAGCTCGAGGAGCTGAGGGTGAAACCATTATCAGCTTCTTCAGCTTCGAAGAGGACGTTGGTGCCCGCGCTCAATATGAGGCTCTGGTATGCGCCGCACTTGGAATTGCCTGACGGGGTTGTGCTGAAAGGGGCGACTTTGGTTGCCATAAGACCTAGCGAGCAGTCTGGGTTGAAGAAGGACATGACTGATGGGTCCTGGATTTCGGCTGCATTTGAGGAGCCTTATGGAACTGCGGCTAGAATGTTACTGAAAAGGAGGACATACTGCTTGGAGATGAACTCATTCTGACAGTCCCCGTGGAATTTCAGGTACATCCCTGATGGTCTGTTTGCTTCATGGTTTCGGTTTTGCACGATGGATGTGTTATTGCTTTGCATATTGTTTCTGTATTAGTATATAGTCTGTTCGCAGCCTGACTAGTTTGTAATATTAATTAATGAAGCAATTGCTAGATAAATTGTTGTGTTTGGCGTTCTATTTGGATGTGGATTGACCATCATCTCCACCTGAATGCACCCTTACTAGGAGACAGACTGGTTCCTCCCTATGTCTCGATTTACAATTTGATGTTTTCATATGATCAATTCTTTGTGATTTCTAGGAAATGTTGCTACAGATTTTCGAAAATGAACTGAAAAAAGCACACTGCCAATTTAGGGACTGGTGGTTTAGAAAGAGAATATAGCAGTCTCTTCTGTGGTCAGAGGATTAGTCAATCTCTTCGTGAGTGAATATGAAATTCATCTGATGACATTTATTCAAATATTAGTTTGGCAAAGAGCTTTTAAATATGAGAGATGGGGTAGTGAAAATGGGAATAACATTTGTATGCCAATTTATTGACGATCTGCCTAGGTTTGTCATCTTCACTTCTTATGTTTTGGTAAGGGTGTTTTAGCTTCCACTTGCTAAATGCTTTCGTGGAGTTGCTGCATCTTTTTGGTAGAAGCTGCTGCCCAGGAAGCTCTTCCAAACTCCTGCTTAGTGTCTTTGGGACTCGTAGATTCTCTCAACTTGGTACAGTATGTTCATTTGTCTTTGATTCGGAGATATTTATGATGTGCACTGTGCAAGATGATGCACAACCTTCTAGCCATCTTTGATCATAGTTAACCAATCTTTTGGGTTTGAGCACCCATAGTAAACTATTACGCTATCTTATAGATGAATATTGTTGCTATCTCACCTGTAGATGAACCTTTTGTATTTTCAGGGTAAACTGATTGCTTAAAGGGAAACAAGTTGTACCTTCTGATAGGTCAAGGATCAGACCACAATTTTGTCTATATGCTAGCAGCAGCCAATGCAGCTTCTACTGAGCCAAAATGTGCTGTGTATGTAAAGTACTTTTTGGGTGGCCCTATACAGCAAGTCTCTTACTTCTGTTCTAGGCTTTGATAACGAGATGCATCTGCTCGTTAATTTTCTCAGGAATATGCTTGCAATGACTACATCAGTTATAGAAAATGATGTTCTATTCCTGAGTTTGTAGTCTTTTGAACTTATCATCTCGCACTATGTGAATATTGTAGTGAAGAACATATACTCTAGAAGTTCACTGACAAGCGCACTCTCCATGGCCCTTTGAATTACTAATGCTCATGCCAGCACAGTCCATCGGGGCGAAATATAAAGGATTTGAAGGTGGCATCCCGAGCTTTTGATGAGTTATGATAAAAATGACAAGTTCTTGATTGCGAGGGTGATGTAGCATGGAACATGGGAGATTAGGGCCCAGTTCCATGGGACAGGGTGTTCAATGTCATGTAGCAACTTCATTCTTCTTTCAAAGTTTGTTGTAGAATGTGATAGTTTGAAGGACCAATAAGACCTTGTGATATCAATGTATGATTATATCAGCTTTTCTCGGCCCCCCTTTCTGTTGCTTCTATTACAATGCTGTTTCTATATGCAACTTGTTGATACTTTGTCTTGTACACATCTAGTAAATTCCTTCCTTTCACACGGGTGCAGTTTCGGATTATTCGAATTTTATGGTTTTCCATTCCCCAAACTGTTGTAAAAATGTTCGTGCAGAAGCATACTACTAGACCACAATCTGACTATTTGGGCATTGTTTGAAAATGGTTCCCTTGTCACTAGCAAGCATTTTGCCATTAATATGGGCAATGGAAAGTGCCCCGAAAGTGACTGAAGGCACTCTGAATGAATGACTTTTGCTGTTTTGGGCCAAAAGCATTAGCTGGATTCTTTGGATATGTTCTGAAAATGAGTTGTGTTTCTTCAAGTGGGGTCCAAGGGCCGCCACCTTCAGGTTCACCGACAAACATATTCTTCCTCAAGATTGGTAGCATAGGTGGTTGTGATGTCAAATTTTGAAGTTGAAGCCTCACTGTCCTGAGGTTGAGAAAATGATGCTGTCTTGGGAAGCACTTGTGCACTTGCCTCTTTGGGTCAGTTCTCGAACCACTTTCAGAGCAGACTTTGGCCATTCTCATCTGAAAGATGAGTAGCCTGATTAGAGAGAGAGAGAGAGAGAGAGATGACTATAATTCTTCAATTATTGGTCAGATGTCGATCTCTGAGCTGTTCGTGCATCTTCTTTTGTTAATAAATGTGCACGCGAGGTTTCTTCCCTTGCATTGCCACCATTATCCAAATCCATGTGAACCAAGTTTGGACTTCTTCATATATACGTCAGGTTCTACACCTTGTTATCTTTTTCTATTGTGACTCTATATTGCGAATCTGCGTCTTGTTTCACTATCTCAGCCTGCATGATGGATCATCAGCAACCCCCTGAATTATTGGATGATGCCACCCGTCATACTTTATTCTTCTTTCGTGCTGTGCTGAACAAAGGACTGTACAATTTGAGCTGGAGCATTACCCAGATGCTCGTCCGACTCTGGCAAATCAAAGTCCAGCAAACCCAAATGCTTTTATAATCGCCCAGGATGCGATAGTCATTATTGCATACATTATCATCTTGTGTCGAGTTAGATATCAAATCTTGTCAACGTTTCATGAATGTCAATTCTAGAATGATGTTGATGCGATATTCGTTGTTTAGAACTTTAAACTTGTGTTAATCGTCTATACTTATCCTCCACGTAGTTCTTTTTCGCATCAGTCCTTTATCACCAAAAATCCTATTTCACGGCCGTCGCACATCCATTATCAAGTCTAAGCAATATGAAATTGTCAATAAAATTATCTCAACCGCGCGTGCAAGTTTCCTCCATAATTGTTATACATCTATACAAACATTGATTATATGACAACAGACACATCCTTCACTGCATATATGCATGGCTTCGCATGCTTCCTTCAAGGCAAACTTCTGGAGTTTGGCAAAGAGAGATAAAGAGGGTAAACAACTAAATGAGTTCATTTGGTATAAAAAATAAAAGATGGGTCATGTGAAATTGGACAGTGGCAATGCTCGATCTGCATGAGTCATGCTGTGGTTGATTTGACTGTATAGAACAGTTTCAAGAACAATGAAGAACAGCAACGATAAAATTCTTGATTCATACTCTCGGAAAACCCAAGAAAGCACACAATGGCACGTGGGGATAATACAAATCAAATGCTCGGACTCGAGCCGAAATTACCTCCAAATCAACATATAAGCAACTAAAACATAAATTACTCGGAACAAGAAATTCATAGACGATGAAAGATATAAAAGTTGCATTCCGATCCGCTCATGGCTTGTCACCGCCATATCTACATCTTCACTCTGCGCCATAGCATCCAACTGCATTAACTGAAAAAAATTAAGATTATGAAGACTATGATTTAGAGTGCAGTTTCTTATTTCAATGATACTCCATAAAGAATCACAAGAAATAAAACTGAGCAACATCCCAAAATCTTCCAAGCAATACCTTTCATTGGTAAATACTTCGATACATCGTGAAATAAGAAATACCAGAAACAAGCAAACAAGTATATGAATGTAATGTGTACATTTTCCAGAAAGACAAGCAAAAGCAATCTGTATGATGAATGACTGCAGACTCCAAATGGTTAGAACAATGTGATAGAACATATATTTCATGTTAAGGGCATCACTCAACCACAGAGCCTTTGTTCCCCAAAAGCAAGAATCGGATTATTTATGAACAAAGAGAGATGTAGCTGCGAGACTTTACGTTCTTGTATGGAATCTTCACTTAAAAATTTGTACTCTCGTATATTTGGACAGTAGGCAAGCACTGGCAATGAAAGCACATATCATCAATCTTCTTTTATTTCCACAAAACCCAAAACACTTGTGAATTGGCAAAATCCACAGCTGCAAACTAGGAAGAAGTTCAACCAAAATTTGATAACTAGAATGTGAGAGATGAAAAATAGCCTTCATTGAAGCAAATGAGCGTGGCTAAACATGTGCTAGCCCAAAAGAACTACCCTATTCATAAATGGCCAGTAGTAATGAAGATGAACGAACGAGATAAGCCAGCTCAGTACAAAAGATGAGGGATATATGGAAACTCCAATAGCTCTATGGAGCTCAAGAAGACAATGACAGAGAGAAGAGACTACAACTCCATCGGCACAATGAAGCTTTCTACTTCATATCAAGATAGAATAACATAATTCAGGGATGATATGTTTAATGTCATTCGAAGTTGGCGCACCATCAGAAAGTGCGACAGCAATTCCAACTGGTGACTTAACAGGAATTTCTGGCAAATGCCAACTTATCTGCAAAGAATTACCAGACACATTTGCACTCTGCTACTTGTGTTGGTTACTATGCTTTAACGGACAGTGAAACCAATCTACCTTGCAGATGTGCCAAGTGGATATTTGAATAAAACGGGCAAGACTCATTCCGTAGATTAGACTTCATAGGAGTTTGTCATCTAAAATGGACAGATACATATTCTCCTGGAAAAAAGGCTCTTATTACAAAGGTAAAGCAACGGCACAAGCTCACATAAAGCAGAAGGCTTAGGTGATGTGCCAGCGTAGGATAATGGTGAGATTTCAGGACTAAGATTTTCTGTTGCCCAAAATTCAATGGTGATAAAGAGAATTTGCTGGCTAGAAATACTTAAATCCCCAGAGGTAAGCTACTGCAAGGACCTATGACCATATGGTGCACTATGTGGTTCTGAACAAATATCTTCGTTGCAGTTGAAGTATGTAAAGATTAAACATACTTCAATTATTTAACCATCTATCAAAATAAATTAAGAAGATCAATTATTTAATTATTACATCAAAAATCACCATTACTGTGATACATAGGAAAAGCGTGAATTTAGCTGACTGCTCTCTTGTACCGTTTAAGCCCAGTTGAACTTATGGGAAAAAAACTTTAGTGCTTTCTCTTTGAAAATTTCATTTAACCCTTCAGGGTTTGTACTTAGACACTAAAAGCATCCTAATGGAAATTATGAGATAAAGACAGGATGGTTTCTGAGTTGAGCAAAGAATATTCACCCTAAGCTAGTATTTGAAGCAATTAAGCTACTACTACTAGTAGCTGCTGAAAGCCAAATCCAGAAATGATCGGTATTCTTCTCATCCCATTGTGTTGGATTTCTAGTTCACCAACACAAGATGAGTCTAAAGTCTAATGTAAGCTACCAATGGGGACCCCCTTTAGCGTCAAAAGTGAGTATGAAAAGTAAAAAACTAAGTCTATATATGCGTTAATGATGAATGGATTAGGAGAATTATGTGCTGCACTGATTCTGTATATAGAAGGTAAGAAAAAACCTGTTCGAACCAACAAGATTCACGAGAAAGGACAGGTCCAAGGGGGATGTTACGTGTTTTAAGTGCTAGTCATCTGTAAGATTTACAGGACAAGCTCCAACCTATGGCTGACAACATGACCTAGGAATGCCCGGATACTAACATAACATTTCATGTTGGTATCCAGGTACTCAAGGCGGTCAACACATTTTTGTTCATTTCTTCTAAGATGAAGAATTGCCTCTTTAGGTCAGAAGAATGATCTCCAGAAGAACTGAATTGTAATTCGAGAAGATACAGTACTTGAAAGCAATAACATGTTTCAAAACTAGGACCAAATGAGGGCAACATGTTTCAGACTAGGACCATAATGAGGGCAACATTTTTTCCAATTTGAGATGGGAACAGGATGGATTGCCTCTCCATTGCCCAACCCTCTAAGTCTGCTTAACACCTAATAAATTGCATAATGCAGACCAAATTTCTCAATCATGGTAGAGGTGAAATAATTCTCATGGAAATACTGACTGACAAATGGAATGGAGCAACATTAAAAGGATGGCTTGATTGCTTGCCTTAAATGACAAACAAAGGGTTTAACTATCGAAAAACTGAAGCCATTGATAAGAATAGAATGATTCATTCACCTTACAATTTTTTTTTAATAAATATTTCATCTTTTAAAGCAGCAGGACAACAAACATTTCAGCTTGGTATATACGATTTCTTTTGATGGAAGAATGCTAAGTTTTTGGCCAATTTGACCAAATTTATCAGCTTACAACCCTGTCTATGCTCACAGTAACTGCCTTAAAGCCACATCTTACAAAATTTATGGCAGTAATTACATTTGGAATTCTTTCAATGGAATGAAATGAGATGACGAAGAAAACATGAATGAGATGAGGGTTACATTTGCTAGATTTGGTTCTGACTATGAATGGTGAAAAAATTCAAAGGAATTAATGTCCAAAATTTCCCTTAGACAATATGTATGTGAGAGAGAGAGAGAAGCAGGCATTGAAGAACACTAATTTTTTGTGTTCTGTCGTTGCTGTTGTTGGAAAGCAATGTGTAAAATTTTGTGAAACCATCGTTGACTCTTCTAAAACTTTGGCATAAGCATATAGTGTAAAAATCTATTTGAAGGAAGCAATAAGGGATCTAGAAAGCTTTGAACATAGGACCTCTTCTTTGGATGGCATGTAAAATTTTTTGGGACAACTTTCTAAAAGTTTAAGCTAATATATCGAGATATAGTTTAATATTTAAATATTTTAACAAAATATCAATCCCTTAGATAACATATGACACTTTTCCATTAAAGAATGACAGAAAATCGAACATAGGAAAGAGATGGGAGCGGCAAGAACAATTTTTGGTAGATTTTTTAGGATATAATTCAATTCATCCTCTCTATTCAACAAAGAACTTGGGTCTTCTCATAGTTTCAGGAGCAATAGACCCTTCAGTAATAGCCAAAAGAAGATAGAAGTAGGAGGTTGATCCATGATTAACCGCATCAGTTCCTGTTTGATTACATGAGAAAACAAAACGAGATTTTTCTTTCTTTGTAAAAATGAAGCATGAACAAGACGAGTTTGTGCAACAAATTGAAGGGGAAAGTATGCTCTATTAGATTTCTATCTTGAATGAAGATCAGCTATAAGAATTATTACTAGGTCTCCTGTCAGTACAAAGATTTTTCTACATGTTCACCATCAGAAGGATGGCGCATTTACTTAAAGATAGACATGTAACCATTTCTATAGTCGCCCTTATGTGAATTACATATTTCCGACCAGTAATTAGAAGAATTGTGGAAGAAAAGAATTTAAATCTCTATTCCTTTACATATGTCACAAAAACTACTTAAGTTAATTACTAGCTTAAGAACAGTCAATTTGTCATGGCAGTATTTATTGTGGCCCTGAGCAGAAAAGGATTTTCTCGTAATCATTGGACTTTTATGTGAAGTCTGTGAAAGTATGCAAAATCAAAATAAGAGCCTCGGCTATGCATAAAGCAATCCTAGAAGCATATGACCTTGAAAATTGGACTTCCATATTAAATGAAAGCCCAGCTCGTTATTAAGATGAACTATAATTATGCTTTTTAAGCTGTATCTACTGCCTGCTACTGCTTTTACTCGTCAGAAAAGAAAAGTTCTCCACCATTAAATCAAAATGTCTCCTTATGCATGAAATTTAATACCTTTCCTCATCCCATATTCAATAAATTCAACTTCCAAGGCTATCAAGTTCTTCAAGATTCGTACACATCTATACCGTCTCTTTTTTTTTTCAACCATTTAAATTCGATTTCAACAATTATCTCAACCTGTCTACAGCATCTTAGTCGATTTGTTTATCGAACATTTTCCACTCTTGTTTTCCCTTGCACATAAGAAAATGCGTGCTATATAGTCAATGTAAGAGACAACTCTCTCCATTCTTCAACTGAGAACTTACAAAGACAAAAGGAGTTGGTTTGGTTAGAGAAGCATATGCTTTCTGTCTCTCTTCATCTCCATGGTTCTCTTCTTTAACCCTCATTCAAACAGCTAAAGTCGTCAATGGATCGAAACTCTTAATCCAAACCTCCAATCCCTCATGAATTGCCAGCTTAGTTTCAAATGTTTAGCATGATAATTAGTCATACAGCATAACTACTCATGCCTTGAATTCAGCAGGCCCAATGGTATGAATCATTTAAATAGTTACGTCTTCTGTCAGCAAGTGTCCTCAAGGTCCTTGCTAGTGTCAAGAAGACACCTTGTCAAGCATGTTAGATAATGCACATCATAAATTTCGAAATTATTCTGCTAGATGATTAGAAAAAGAACTACCCGTACTGAGCATAGCAATTGGAAAGTGCCTAATAGACATGAGTGAACATTGCCTAACTAGTTTCAGCCGAAAAAATTTCAGTGTTTTACTCTAAAAGAGGCTGTTCTTTATTAACTAATGACAACACGAGAAGATATATAGAAGAGACTCTCTTGAGCTCATTTTCTTGGTCAAGTATCGACACACTGCAACGATTACCCCTTTTCGTATGCTGTGTCCTTTGCCTATTTTGTTCTCCGATGTTATCAGCAGGTGATAAACGTATTAGAACTAATATATGTCTGTAATTAGCATGTTTTACGACAATACATGCTTTGATGCTGCAGGAGCCATGTATCATGAAACACCAATTGATTGAACACCGAGTATTATGCAAGTAGAAACCATTTCTTTGGCAAAAAAAATTGGGAAATGTATACTATTCCAATAAAATAAGATACTTAATGTGGATAAACAATGTAACGAGGAGATGCACAGTGCCATAAAAAAAGGTGACATGTCAGACCTATGAAACTTTATACTAGGATTGTATCATGTGACCGTTTTTATGACAGATTCTCATTAAGAAAATTTCATTTTGGCCAACTTTTGCGCACGTTTTTTGACACTAAGCATAAATAACACGTAAACACGAAGTGTCGGCCTCAAAATTAATTTGGCTCAACCAAAATTTTTTTCCTGCTAGAACTAATGTATGATATACGAAACTGGGAAAAGTAGTCTATTCATTTTAACAATAATGAGTATTATGCTTAGTGTCGGCCTCAAAATTAATTTGCCTCAACCAAAAATTTTTTCCTGCTAGAACTAATGTATGATATACGAGACTGGGAAAAGTAGTCCATTCATTTTAACAATAATGAGTATTATCAAATTTTTCTTCAGACTGGGAAAAGTAGATTTCAAGAGGACTTCTCAAGAATAATTTTTCTTTAGAACTTTTTTGGATGAACAGTTTCCTTAAGAATCTGAAAATAAAGAGAAAAAGAATGATTTTTAGGCTCTTTTCCTGAGTGCACAGCTCTTTTGAAAGTCCTAAGAAAAGACAAGGAAATGCAGTTACACTTGTGGATGAACAGTTTCCTTAAGAATGTGAAAATAAAGAGAAAAAGAATGCTTTTCAGGCTCTTTTCCTGAAAGCACAGCTCTTTTTAAAGTCCTAAGGAAAAACAAGGAAATGCAGTTACACTTGTGGTCATGTCATCAAATTTATGAATTTTCATTCATAAATTTTCACAAATTGCTGATAAGAATGTTTCTAGACAGTTAGATATTTACCATTTTTAAACTTCTTCACTAATGTAAGTTCACATGACTCTTGCATGCTGTGTCTTGCCTAGTCATGAAAGAGCTTCTACTTTTTCCTTAATCAAAGAATAAGCCTGAAGAGTCTCCAGGCTTCCAAATCCTCTAATTTGTCTTTTTGCCCCCCAAAACAAGAGAACTAGCTAGTCAGTCCTTATGGTATTAGTCCCCACAAAAACAAGCAAGCAGAGAAGCTTAGACATTTTTTCAGGTCCCTACGCATCAATCATGTGCTTGCTTCACCAACTATTCAGAGCAATCATTCACCTCTGTAATCAGAGAGAAGGAAAGGACAAAGAGGGACAAAAGAAAAAGGATCGATTTTTTTTTAAAAATTATGGAAGAACCCTTTTGCAATCATCTCCTTTGTCCACACCCAAAATTTGAAATGTTGTCTAAAAGCAGAAATCAACATTATTCTCATCACTACAGTGCCACCAAAAGTTTCATATCAATAAAGTTGATATGCCTACGTGCATGGAGTTTGAAACTGTATAGCATATGATACAGCAAGTGATTTGTAGGATCCATGTAAGCTAAAAAGAATAAAACCCACGCATCCCCCGACAGTGCGCCGATTCATAGCCATGTGTTGCAAGCTCAAAGGCACTTTAACCCAAAAAATGAAAAGCAAGAACCAAGAAAAGAGGAAATAAATAAACAAAGAATCAAGACATTTTTCTTAAAGCTGCTAAAAAGGCCCACATTCATGAGAGGGGCACAAAAACACAAGCGCAAATCCAAGCAAAAACCTTAAAAAGCCTTCCTTTTTTCTTTTCTTTTTTGTGTGTGTGGAATAATATGTCATGACCTGATTACCTACATTTGCTCAATGAACCAGAGGGATAACAACACCTGGCTCAAGAATTTCAGAGAGCTTGCTACAGGAAGAGGGAACCAAAGAAATTTCAGAAACAAACGAGGAGACAACGAGCCGATCTCTTATAATATTTCACGGCAGCCTATGCAGCATCGAGAATCAGGAGAGAGAGAGAGAGAGAAAGAAAACAATGTAAATATACCATAACCACCATGAAAATACTCCCCACCCCAATGAGATTATTCTTTTTTATGCTTCCCAAGATTTTCTTTTAAATTAATAAAAAATCATAAAGATTCATGGGATGATACCCTAGCACATCAAATCCAAAAAGCTAAAACCTAAGGAAACAAAAAAATTGAGAGAGAGAGAAAGAACAAGAAAACCCATGAGAACCAAAATCAAGAATTGAGCCAAGGAGAGGAATCAAACAAGCAGCCACTTACTTAGAGCAAGAAAAGGCTATAATGCAGTAGGCATCATCAACCAAGACTCACGAGAGTGAACAAAAGAAGTGTTGAAATCTTACCGGAAAGAAGATGGATTACATACGAATGGATCTTGATGAAGTTCATCCGTTCTTGGTTTTTCCCTTGTGGTGGCTGGCGGCCGCGGCCGCGGCGTGTCGGGTGCCGTCACTGTAGCAGAGCTGCAACCGGCCATCTATCCCAGATTGGAACTGGGCAATGTGGTGGTTTTGGTGGTGGTGATTAGTCTCAACAGCGACAGGCATGGCCGTGCCAAGCAGGAATGGCATGCTTGCACCGTCCATGGGAGAAGTGAACCTCTGGAGGTGGTGAGGCAAAAGAGACGGTGATGATGAATTGGACTGAAGGGTCCCCCTATTGAAGCCGCCGAGGCCAGAAGAAGAGGTTGAAGATATGCTGAAGTTCAGATTGTACTCCGGCTGCGACGTGCCCGTGGCTGCCGCCACCGGGATGAGGTGGTCAGGCACGAAGGAGAAATGCGGGAGCTCCTGGTGGTGGCTGCCCCCGACACCACTTTCAGTGGAGATGGTAAAGGCTGGAACTTGCATTGCCTGTGGCAGCGAATTTGTGTTGTTCCCCATTTGAATCTGCCCGGGAAATCCACCAGAGGTGTGGTGAGGATGTCCCCTAGAGAATTGTGCACCTAATAGCCCACTAGTGACGTACTCCATGGTCATCGAGCTCCACTGCCTCGCTGCCGCCTTGTGGAACAGATTGGCCTCGCTGCTGCCGGAAGGACTACTTGTGGTCGTTGCAACGGTGGTGCTATTGGTGGTGGTTGTGGTGGCGGTGTTTCCAGTGCTCATAGCCCCAGTGAGGAGCTCAGTGAAGGAAGAGTTTTGAGAAATTGGGTTCAGGTTTTGATTATTGGTCTCCTTCTCCTTCGCAGTCCTCTCCCTTGCTCTCTCCCGTGCCTTAACGCGATTAACCCGGAGCTCGGATCGGGACAGAGAGAGACCCGAACCCTTGCTGTTCTCAGAGTTGCTGCTACAAGCGGATTTGGACAAGGAGAGGTTCTGGTTCTGTTGCTGGTAATTTGAGTCACCGTCCAGCTCAACCTCAGCCGAATCGAACCCGAGCTCCTGCTCTGTGCCAGCGTCACTCACCCTCTTCTCATCACTGAACTGCTGCGGCGTGTCGGGGAACGAGCCATTGAGTGAAGGAAGCTCCGCGATGGAGTCGGATGCAGCCTTGATAAGCCACTCCACTGCCTTGCTCGGCTGGTCATAGCCCAACCGGTCCTGAATGTCATAAAATTGGATCGCAGTGGCAACGGACAGGCGGACCCTCCGGTCCCTGAGGCCTTTTGAGGTCAGGACCTTGCTGTGCCGGTCCTTTCCGCCGGAGGACCGTGAAACCCTAATGATCCGGGAGTTGGGCCAACCCCGGAGCTTATTGGTGCCGCTGCCGGCAGGCCCGATACCAGCTGCGGCTGCAGTGATGCTCATGGAATGCTTTTGCTGTACCCCATCTTCGTCGTCATCTGGGTACTGGTGGTCACCGATTTTCCGCCCCATCTTGGCCGAATCAATGCTCCTGCTGGTTCCATTTCCAACTCTTGGGAATTTGCAGGCTTGTGTCTGGATCTCCTCCACCTCCATGCCGCTTTCATGCCTCAGAACAGCAAGGACTGAGAACTTGACGAGACCCTTTTGGCTTTTTTCACTCGAATTTATGCTTTGTTCTAGAGTGAAGAGAAGAGGAGAAGGAGGAAGAGGGAGGGGTTTGAATTTGAGGAAGTGGGTTTCAGAGAGAGAAGTGGTGGGTTGAAGTTGCAAGTGAAAAGGAGGGATTTTGGTGGGTGTGGTGGTGGTGGTGGTGGTGGTGGTGATGGCGAGAGTGCAGGTGGGGTTGCAATGTCCTACGCATTGATGACGATAACACAGGGGGAGTACTTTGGCTGGGAAGCGATAAAAAAGAGCCTGTTTTTACGCCTTCGACATATCAAAGTCCAAGTCAGGGATGTCTGTGTAAGTGTGTGAGGAGAAGAGAGAGAGAGAGAGAAAGAGAGAGAGAGGTCAATAACGATAGAGCAGCTTCCTCTCTTCTCTCTATCGCTATTCTTGCAGTGTTTCTTGCAGCGTGTGCCTCTTTCGAAAGCAAAGCCTGAGATGGTTTCAGAAGGAAGCCTCAGCCTTCAGCGCTGCAAAAAAACAGAAAGCGCAAAAAAGAACCACAATGAAAGAAAAAACAAAAGAAGAGAAATTTAACCATTCATCATCATAATTCACAGAGAAAGAGAGAAGATAAAAAAAACGAAAACAGCAAGCATCAGATGCTCGATACGTACGCATTGCTTTAACCACACATACACACAGACTCACCTCACTCATTCAGCTGACCACAGAAAGAGAGAGAGAGAGAGGGAGAAAGAGAGATCTGACTTAGTTATGATACGCTTCACATACTACACCCACCCCATACCTAGGAGCATTATTATGGCTACAAAGCTTTTAACAACTGCTCAAGACCTATCTCACAGCTTTTCAAAGACGATAAAAGCTTCCCAAGAACCACCACCCCCCCAAAGATAAAAAGAAAAAGAAAAGAAAAGTGGATTGACATTAAAAGGAGAGTTCGAGGGGAAGGAGGGAAGGGGGGGGCTACTGAGTAATGGCTAGCGGGGTGGCTACATATCAAACCTTGATCTGGAGCTTTCCAAAAAATTTCCTCTCCTCTTTTCTTCTTTTTTCCAAGATTCAAAGCTCGATGAGCAAGCCGAAACACCAGTCAATTCTTGTACGGCACGGCTGATCTGAGCTTTCTACAGATGACCCTTTTCTTCTTGTTGGAGCTCCGGCTGACCTTAAAGAATGGCAAACACAAAGTACAGCTCGATGAGTTTATGGCGGTGTTAAAGCACCGAACGTGAATAAACAAGACAGGCAGTAATTAATTTGAGCACTGTTCCTACACTACCCACAGAACCAAGGAACAAAAACCCACAAAAAAGAAAAAAATTAATAGGGAGGAAGGAAATCTTGATACAGAGGAAACAATGTGTGTTGGTGTTGGGGGGGTTGGATTCTTGACAGGTGTTGAGCTCTCAGGGCGAAAAAGGGCCTGGTTATTTTTATTTTTATTTCTTTGCTTTTATGGCAGAAGTAGCTGAAGGAACAGCAATAACTGGAGTCAAATTACACCGAAACTGAGCTCACACTTGACAGATCTGCCTTCCAATTTGTGCAAATCTAAAAACGTCCTCAGATTAATTAATTCCCTCTCGAATCTAACATTGATTTGTGCTTCTCTGTGCGCCCCTCTTCAAAGGGTCTGGAAATCTCGAAACCAAATTCCAAGAAGAAGAAGAAGATGAAGATGAAGATGAAGATGAAGATGAAGCAGCAGCAATCTCAAGTGTCAGCACAAGAACGAAACAAACCCACGATTTTCTTTCAATTACTGAGCTTTTAGCATCAAGAGACGGTGGTGTTGCTGAAGAAATTAAGAGGGAGGGCGAAGCCAACACCTTCTTGGGGAGACCACTCCTCCGGCAGATTAAAGAAACGAAAAGACACAGATTTTGCAGCTTTCGAGTTTCGCACGCACTGTGAGGTCTCGGCTGCTCATCCATGACCCGCCATGGACGGGACCTTTGAGCTCAGATGGGCATCGCCATCGTCGTCGTCATCAAGAACGACGACAAGAACCAGAATTCTTGAGCTCAAAGGCTATGGCGAGCTAAGGAAGAGGACGAGGGAGGGAGGGCAGCACATAGACGGATGGGTGTGTACTGAAAATCGGTCTGTCTTTTCAAGTGGGGTAAGGGACTGGCTTCGATGGCTGAGACCGGAGGGAAAAATCCAAGTGTCTTGGAGGAAAAAAAATATCTGCTCAGACAAGAGAGAGAGAGAGAGAGAGAGAGTTATGAGCTCAAGATTGCCCTAAAGAAGGAGAGAGATTGAGGAGACAGTGGAGTGAGTTGGGTTGGGTTGGGTTACGGTTCATTTCCATTCGTTGATCCACATTCGTTCCAGCCAAAATATATTACGCCGGGCTTATCGGGAGAAAGATAGATCGAGCACACTTGCCCATCTCTCTCTCTCTTTCTCTTTCTCTCTCTACAATCTTTTATTCGCCCCTCCGTCTCCGTCTATTTGTCCTGATTGCCATTTTCAGTTGTGATCCTCTTAATTTCCGTACGCCTTGTGATGTTCGATTTGCTCTTGGTCCTCTATTAACTATAATGTCTAATATAATCGATTGCAAAAGAAGGTTGGTGTCGTCTCATGTCGATGGAAATTCGCACGTGAGATCGCCACATGAGTTCGTCACACGATAAAACTACTCTCTCGACTACCCTACTATGATCCTCTCTTGCGCGATTTCCACTTTCGATTGGTCCCGTCTGACCCTGACGTTAATGACAAGTTAGGAAAGGGTCGATCGGTCGGTCGAATGGTTCGAAGCATGCTCCTCTTCTATATCCCTCTCCCATTTTCATCACTCACTCGAATCTTGGATTACTAATTGGTGGAATACTAGGCAATTCAAAACCTTTTTTAGCTCGCATTCAAGAAAAGAATATTCTAGGAACGTTCGTAGAATTAGAAGAACTCTTACTTTTTCACTTGGAAGGAAAGTAGTTTTTGACTTTGTTTAGCATTATCGTTTTACTTTCTTGATCGGAAAGATAGCTACTATCAAAGACAAGATTAATCAAGATTCGTCAACGTGACACTTTAACGCTCAGCAATTCCCTCGCTTGATAGAGATAGGGCAAGTGTGGAACCCTAACCCGAAGGGGTGCATTTCCTATCACTGGATCAAGAGAGCCATCCAAACCCCCGTTTTCTTGACTGAAAACACTCTTTGGATGAAATGATAAAAGAATGATTGGGAACTCTATTTACCGATTAGTCACATTGGTAAGTTATTGCTCCACTAGCTAGCTATTTAAAGGCGGACCCTTCTCCTTGGGTGAATTCCTCTTTTTGCTATTCAGCTAGCAGGGTATTTGTAGCCATTTTTAACTCTTGTTTCCCTCCCAAGGATAGGTTCTTAAGCATCACTTGCCCGCGTACCACTAGAAACACCACTTCTTGTCCAACTAGTATATATCTGTTTACTACATGAATTGGTGATAACATTTGCACTAACATCTACTCCATCACTATGTAGTTTAGGCATTTCTTTCTTTTAATTGTCTTTTTATACATTATAAGGAGCATCACTCAATGACTTTTATGAAATAGAAAAGCTATGTTAGATAAATCCTAACTATGAAACACCCTACTAACTCTCATCAAGTAAGATGTGAGCCAAATTTCATATAGATAACCCAAATATAGAATTGATTGCACTTAATAGTGGAGGGGATTGACTTAACCTTAAAGGCCAAAGAAATTGTCAGTTCCTTTTGCTTATGCCTAGTTTTCTTGTTTCTATTTAGTAATAATGAGTAGAAATATGCAAGTTGCATTGCATGCACAACATATATGCCTACTTTTGTCTCGGGCTAATTTTCCAAAATGCACAAAATTCACTCCATCGATCTTGTCGGTGGAGTAAAGCACCATATTAAGGTGACAGACATGACTAGAAAAATTCATCTGAATGGGAGACGATATGATTTGGAACACAGGATTTGTTGTATTCAAAATATTTCAAAACTTATTAACATAATAAATATCGCAATTAAAGCAATGTTTACAAGACATTTGTAAGAGGGGAAAGTGGGCATAACTTACCACCAATCACTCTTTTATGTAAGGCAAAAGCAAGTCCTAGGCTTATTTCAGAAACCTTGCCCTTTGCTATATCTCATGGCAAAGTGGTGAAAACAAGTAAAAAGGATGGGTCAAGTTCCAAGATGGTGCAAAGGGGGAGATTAGGGCACCAAAATTTTCCTAAATTGATAAATGGACCCCAAAAAAAGAAGAACAACAAATTATTATCCCCCACCACCCAAATGTCGAGTTGGGAAGTCATTCCCCCTTTAAACCAATCATATACTTTTAAAAAAAGTTATTTTTTTTCTTTTTTTAATTTTTGCTTATCTTACTCGACCCTCTAAAGGCAAGAATTTTGATGGGCATTTAGTGATGATAAAATTTTAATTAAATTAATCTGATGAGCATTAAGAAACATAATGGGCCGTACAAGCAATGATGTGTCTCATTGCCTCCCAACTTTGATAAATGATTATAAAATTTGGTTGTGCGAAGGTACCAATATGATGGGCCACGAGAAGCACCGGTGAGAAAGAAAGCCACTATGAACCCTTATGCTGGCAAACACAACAGCAACCTGCGGACCTTTCTTTAACCTAAAAAAAAGAAGAAGAAGAAGGAGGAGGAGGAGAAGAATAAATTACGTTTTCAGTCCCTAGTTGTCGTCAAATTTCACAATCGACCGTTCTACTTTGTTTAGTTATAAATCTGACTCCTTGTACTACTCTCCCACGTCGACTTATGCCCTTCCGTCGAATCTCGTCGAAGAAGTTGTCGGAAATTGCTGAGCCAGCACCGGCTAGTGATATAATGAGTCCTGCATGCACAAACCTCTAAATAAACGTTATGTTTTTAGTCCATGTACTAGTCACAGTACTCTTTGTAATGTTTAAAATTACACCCTGTGCTTTGGTTTTATAACAATGTTAATCCTCACACAATTTGTAGACAAGGGTTTTAAGTAAAACTTTTTCAAACTTTCATTGTAAATAAGACGAGCTCTAATTTGATGCATGAGATGTATGTGTTTCGATCTTTACAAAAATAATAATTGCTTCATTAGTAATAAATGGAGCGACATTTATGAAGACGCTTAATATCTGAGAGTTGAGATAGACACTTGATACTAATAAGTAGAAATAGTTTCTCACTACTCAAATAACTCCTTACAATCAATGTGACACCAACTTGTTGGTATTACTAGAATCCCGATGATTCCTATAAATTGTAACAAATGTTCTATCTATTAGATAGTGAATTTAAGTTGTAATCCTACCTCAGAAAAATTAAAATTATGTTTAGAAGATTCCAAAGTTCTTTTCCTTTTTCTAATGATAGTCCTATATATGTCTACATGGATCTAAACTGAAAACAAGGATGGCCTATTTCATATTTAAGGGGGGATTGGTTTTAATCAGGCTCTCAATTTCATAAGGACACTTAAAAATTAGGAATCACCAATTAAGAATTGATCTTGATTCGACATTTTCATAAGATTTCGAATGGAAACGCAATAGAAGTAATTTTTTTATTTATTATAAAGATAACATTAGGACATGTTTTATCACTATAACAAATTATACAAACTAAAATTGATCAACCTTATAATGCGCGGAGCTAAAAAGCTAAAGTTGCCTTAGAGGTTTGTACATGTCAATAGCCTGATTGATTAGGCAATTTCCAACACAAGTTTGTTTGTGTCACAAAAATAACTTGGGACAAATGTGTCATATCGATACAAATTTAAAGTAAATATGTCACATGGGTACAAATTTAGGGTTTTTTGCATCACCAAAAAAAAAAAAAGTTGAGGTAAATATGTCACACTTGACACGGTTTAGGGTTTTCTTGTAGCTTTTCCCCTCTTTTTCTTAAATTTTTGGGAACAATTGTCATGATCAATTCATAAGTTCCACTTATTTCAACAACCAATAACATATAGCTCCATCATTTAAAAAGAGCTTTGGTAACATTTTTTAGTATGTCTAGCATTTCTCCTTAAAAGAGCAATACCATGTAAACCAAGAAGTTTTATTAAAAATTAATTGGCTGAAAATGGTGAGAGACATTAGTAGGTTGAAAATGAAAAGAGAAATATATGCGGACCAAGGAATCTAATTAAAATCTCTTATAAAGTGATGTTGCAATTTTTTATTGATTGTTAATCAATCAATTCAACTTTTTTCAACCGCTAATAAAAAGTTGTAACATCTTGGTGAGAAAGGTTCAGTAAGATTTCTTTATATATGTATAACATTTGCCTGAAAGTATGACAGCATTGGAAGAAACAAAGTAATAATACAGACGATTGGTATTACTTTCAACTAATCTTATGGTTACATCGTATGTTCCGAATTTGAAATTTACTAAACATCACCTATAAATATCAGTCCTTCGCAAGAGTAGATTGATTACACTGTTAGGCTCTTTGTGCAGAAAATGAATTATTTAAAAAAATATTTTCCTAATAAACAAGTACTTATATAGCTTGAAATAATTACTCAATAAAAAAAATATTTAATATTAATAATAATTTATATCAAAATATTTTCGTAGACGATTAAAATATCTTTAGTTCATTTATGTTTATAAAAATACAAATAATTATTTTTAGGAAAATATTTTTCAAATCATTCATTTTTTGCAAAACAAACGCATCTTAGTGCACAACAATTCTTCATAGATGGTCTTACCTACCATTAATTTGAAGATAGTCACTATTTTTTTCTCTAATGAAAATTATATAGAAGGTAGACAAGGTCACCTGCAGAGAATTTTTTTCTCTATAGAAAAGGTTAGAAACACTTAATATTTTTTTTATTCTTGGTTTTTTTATTTTGGTCGGTATTGTTGGTTGACTAAGTTGTCATTAGGAAAAACTAAAAGTATTAATTGCGTCCATATTATTTTTTTCTCAATAATTTCAAACATTTAATTTAATTTTTTTTTCCACACAAACTGTCTTTTCTAACGAATTCCTATCATAGGCTTATATTAATCTTTATCGGGGGAAAGTATCTTAACAGGGACTAATTTTATCTTTGCATACTAAAATTGCAATTTTATTCTAAAGTAATGAAAACGACTTACAAGTTGCTATATTATATTGCACGTAACATTTATTCACGACAAATGCTAATTAATGAAGCCAGCTCATAATACAACTATATGTTTTTCAGATTACTTAAATAATAATATTGTAATAATGTTTCGTAACTAATAAAGTATTTCTTCCTGCCGGTATCTAGATGAGTGTTCGATGCAACAAATGTTTTTTTTTTTTTTTTTTTTTTACCTCGGGCATATAAGTTCTATCTAGTCTAAATATCTTATATAATGATAAGAGAGATTTCTTTATCTATGATCTCTTTCCGAGTAACTATTTCAGAGTCTTGTTCATCTATATATGATAAATATTTAGTTGCTTGATCAGATCAAGCATTACTATCTCAATAATCCTTCTTTTTGTAATCCACTTGCTTGCTTTTTCTTTCACAGAAATGCACACGAAATCATCACATAAAATAGTTATTTTTACAGCTAAAATTACTCACATGAATTGAAATACCAATATATGATAGATAGGCATCATACACGTGCATGAATTCGTTGCACAAATTAAGCAAAGCCATATTCCTTTTCTTAGGCAAAATATTTTCAAAACTTCCTCACTTTTGCCTCTTATAAATTAATATTATCCATTATAAATAGGGAAAAGTACTTTCCATAGACATCCACTTCAAATGAATCCTGCTTTATAGGAAGTACAAAATATACTCCAAAACTCGGCATCCACAAATTGATTCAACTTATAGTGATAATGGAAATCAATAAGTAAAACTTGCATTTATAGTCAAGTCAAACCAAAATGTGATACAAAAACACACTCACAAGCTATATGAATCTACAGACATGAAAAACTATGCATGAATAATATCAACATGAAATAAATAAAAAGTTTATCTAAGTTTGATTAAAAAGAGGTTGTGAGATTACAACGCTAAAATCTGGCAGAAATTAAGGTAAAAAGTGTTTCTTTTTCTTTTTATTTGGGGGGAGACCCGAGAAGAAAAGATTGATATGCGTGTATTAATACATGAATTAATACACTCTTGGATTGGCCCTAGAATGTATCTGAATCGTGACGAAGCCACGCCCTAGATGTCGCCATACTTCGCAGCACGCACAAGGCTCAAGACCAATCTTCTCGTGCGGCAAAACAAGCACGAAAATGAACAAACCCAAAACAAGAAACATTTCTATTCTGATGCTGGAAACTCCTTGACCCACTCCAATTCCGCTTGGACCCAACCATGAAAATCATGCTTGTTTTGTTCGGTCGTCGAGCCACACACCTCGTTTGAATTCGGATTTCTTACTTGGACGGGTAGTCAACTTAACTCGTGCGCGAGTGACAAAGGGGGAGATTTTTTTATCTTTTATGATCGTGAGGGGGAAGCCAGGCCGCCTTTACTTGCGCCGGTCGGTTACGGCAAAGAGAGACACCTAGAAATGCTTTCTTCCATTGGAAGGAACTTGGGGAAGTTCTGGCATCAGCATTGCCTTTTAGAAAGCAAAACTGCAGTTACAAGAAAACTGCTGGTCCCTCAAGTATGAGAGTTATAGGGTCTATTCAATTGATCCCTCTCTTTGAGCTTAAAATGATAATTTCGGTATATATCATCATTTGCAATTGTGGATTGGTTAGTTCAGATCAACAAATGCATTTTTGGATTTTTGGACCAATAGGTTCAATATTAGACTAGGCCTAATATCCTAAAAAGCCTCAAATTTTAGCTTTTGTCCCAATTTTACCTTTTGTCTAATATTCTAATTTTAAGTTGAGTCCAAATTTTACCATAAACTTTTTTTATCCTATAAAAAAACCTCTAATTTTAGGTCACGTCTTAATTCTATCCTTTTTTTTTTTTTGGGTCCTATGGAAAAACCCCCAACTTTAGGTCTTGTCCCAATGTTACAGTCCAATCTCGATTTCTCATAAAAAAATCATAAACTTTCACTTGAGTCCCAAGCTTGCCTCATTAATCCCACGTCCAAAATTTATTTTTGACAATCGAGATATGGAAAACTCTAGAGGTGTGCAAAAGATCCAGGAACCACCCGAAACCGGATCGGACCGAAACCGGCGGTTCCCAAGGGAGCCATCCGGTTCTCAGTTCCAATTTATTGGAACCGGCAGGTACTAGTCTATTTCTTGGTTTTAAGTGTGGAACTATCCACCCACCCATTCAGACTGGACCAGTAAAATAAAAATATATATTTAATTTGTAAGAAAAATTTCCGAACAAAAAAATTTAAGAAAAATGAAAACCCTAAAATCCCTATTTTACAGCTTAACACTCATTAACTAAGTACTCGTCTCATCTCACTCTCATCTCGTCTAAGTCATCTCTCCATCCCTCATTGACGACCTCCACTCTCAAGCTTAACATCCATCAACTCATGGCCTCGATTTTCAATTTTTAATAGGAGTCTAATATTTTTACTGATCTTACAATTAATAATAGGGAAGTTTTTTTTTTTTTAACTTTACTTTCGCTTGCTTAAATTTTTTTTTATTAAGGTGTGAAAACTTGGTAGGACTGGTTCCATGGACCCACTTGGGAATCGGACCAAATTGGTAGTCCTATTCCTAGGTGGATCTATGGAACCAACAAGCAGTTCTAGAACCAGTCCTTAGTGGACGATTCCCGATTCTAGGGTGGGAACCACCCACTTGAACCATACTCACTCCTAGAAGATTCCCAAGTATGAGTTGTTTGAGTATCCCAAGCGCGAGCTCTCCGACTGTCAAAGATGGAACATTTTTAAGTATGAGAGATCAACGAGCAAAAAATTAGTAAGTGCGATTTTGATGGAGGGTTTATAGAGAGCAGATTTGGAACTCAAGTAAATGTTAGTGATCTTTTATGAGACAAAAAAATTAGAGTAAAATTGAAATTGGACCTAAACTTAGGATTTTTTACAAGTCAAAAAAAAAGTTTAGGATGGAATTGGTATTGAACCAAAGTTGATGCTTATTTATGAGATAAAAAAAATTTAGAGTAGAATCAAGTCTGAACTTAAAGTTCTAGGATTTTTATGGGACAAAAAAAAATTTAGGGTAAAATTGGGACATGACCTAAAGTTAGAGGTTTTTATAAGATAAAAATTAGAATTAGGACAAGAACTAAAGTTGGAGGTTTCAAAGGTATTAGGCCTATAAGACTATAATTCAAAGTATCATATAAAGATGACCCTATGATTGTCCTCGCTACAATTATATATGAACTTTCGCATGTGTCCTCATATGAAATGTCTCCAAAATAAGTAGTTGAGAGCATTTTAGTGAGAGGGGATGATGGGAAAACCTAGAAATAGATAGACCTCTCTTAAGTGACTTAGTAGTTTTTTCTCGTTTCGAGTTTAGGTGGTAACAACTGGGTCCACCGAGGGCGAGAAATATTTGCCGAAAGCCCGATGACTCGAACAAGGGATAAATTCTATCAGACTTCTGGGAATTGTAAAAGGACTGTAGTGACTAATGAGTAGGATCAAACACATTGAGGGAGGGAGGGAGGGGGGTAGTGTCTGTATGTGAATGGGAGTCGGACCTATTTGTCTTTGGCCTTCGTACATGGTGAGATGGCAAGGTACGGTATAATTTTACGTGTGAATTGAGGACTGGAAGATATATCACGACCCAAGATCCACGCATGAATTTATGACACCAAATTGTCGAAACTTCGCAAGATGAAAGAGGGTTGAACCTTGAGGGGATTGTTTGTTAGGAGGGATTAAAAGGGAAGAGAAATGGTTTTGGAAACGCAATTGAATTTGGATGGAGGAAAGAGATAGAGGGAACAAATTAAGAGGGATTAGGAGAAATCATGAGGGATTTTTTTTGGTCGAAACAAAGGTGCCATTCATATATCAGAATGATGCTTGACTGGTATATAGAAGGCTTTCATGTCTAGTATATCGTAAATAATTGCAGAATAAAGCAGAACCCAGAAAGCAAGAGGAATTGATTCAGTGGATTTTATGTACATTCTAAATCATTCCAAATCTTCCCAAATGTGGATGGATTAAAAAGACTTATACATTAATAAACAAGTTTGTTCTTGTTTCTTATTTCTGATCAAATATATCAATCTTTATGTCGTAATACATTAGTTCTTCTTCTTTTTTACCGTTGCTAACATATAAACAACATTATAACAATCATTTCTTTCTCTTCTTTCATTTCTAATCTCTCCATCCAAACTAAGTGCAAAAGTTGGATAGATTGTGCTGTAATTGCATGAGAAGTGTCTTGTTGACGTGATATCCAACAATTGATCACATCTATCCATCTTGTTGACACGATAAGCACTCATTTTTCATATGTTGAAAAGCAATTATCATGCCAACAATGGTGAATGCCATTGATTGGATGATATCACCTCAATAAGGCATAAAATACTCTCACATATGCATTCTCAACATTCAATGAATTTTTCTACTTTCTAAGTCTAGATCTTTCCAGGTTTCTCACTTCAATACAGACATAAGAACTTCAAGACCTCACATTAATGGGGCTAATTCCTTAAATATCTTAGACTTTAGGTTTAATATCAATTATGTCCCAAACTTATTTTTGTCTAATAAAATTCCAACTTTCACGTTAGTCCCAAATATACTCACACGTTCAAAAATCACCACTGATTTCTTTAAAATTATCATATTAGGAGACTGTCATTGTTTTATATGAAAGTAAGGATGGCGATGAAGACATGGGTTTTGACAATAAATATTTTACTAGCCTTGATGCTAATCATTTTAAAGCAACTAGTAATGATTTCTAGATGGTAGGCAAATTTGAGACTAGAGTGAAAGTAGGGGCTTTTTTTAGATGAATAGAAGTTCGTGATAGAATTAGAATTAGACCTAAAATTAGTGTACTATAGAGAATTTGGCCCATTAGAATGAGTTCATATAACAAAAAAATATTTGAGTTATCTTTACTTTCAACATTTAACAAAAAGGCCGAGTTTCCATCACTCAAAGTCGTGTAAATTTATGCATGCCCCGTTGAATTGAGCTTGATAGATAGACAATTAGGAAAAAACCAAAAACCTCCATCCGAAGACCACTCTCTACTTCCTCTCCCGCTCTGAATTTTGTACCTTGAATTTTGTCTTTAGAAATTACACCTTGCCACCCATTACACATATAAACTCGTACATAATAATGCCATTTTATTTCCAAAAATTATCCCATCCATATCCTAAATTCTCCACCTCACTCAAAACAGGTAATGTTAAATTTGGTCAGAAGTATACAAATATGAGTGATCTAAAGTCACCTAAATTGTTTCATAACTTCTTACGAACTAAATCATTTTTGTTTTGGAGGGGGATATTACAATAAAAATTAGTTATTAAGGTATATAAAAATGTCTCTATAAGTCGATCATATGCCCCTAAATGCTTTCGAGGCAGATGGATCAATCATCTTGGACACAGCCATTTCTAAATATATCCAAAGATTAATCGGAGACTATTATATCTAAATTGCTAATGATGTCTCATAGAGTTAAATAGTTTTGCCTCTACTCATATCTTCTGTCAAAAGTTTTCCTTTCTTTATATCTCTCTTCAAAAAGCAAATATAAATTGCACATATATCAATAACATAAAATCAAATATATTTGTCGTTAATAGTATCTTTTTAAGGCTTATAGTTGGTATTTTTCAATTTCCCTTTTTACTTGGAGCAACATAGTACTGTTTTTACATAGTACTGTTTTTGCTTAATGGTCTCCATCCTGAGTTTTCATTTTTGCCTTTATGAGGGTTTTTTTAGGTCTTATTGTGTACTTCAATTTGGCATTAATGGAAATTATCAACAACATGCACAAAATTAGTTTCAAAATGCATCAATCTTTTGCATTACTTTTAGCAAACTAAACATATCATGTTGAGAGAATTAGTAACTTAAATGGCGTCATTGGCAAAATGGCTGGATGTTCAACTTTTAAATTGATTTTAAATATAGTTCTAAATTTCTAAAATAAATTTTCTTTTTCATAAGCAATCTTAAATATTCTTGTTTACTTATTTGCTCCATCGTCGATTAAGTATATCTTGGAGGCGGCAAGTATCCATGGCTAAAAGCTTGACATTTTAGTCAACTGTTTTCTCAACAAAGTTCCGGCACAAATTAGAGGCTGATAGCAAAAGTATAGAGGCACTATGACGCAAAATGAGTGACTCTAATTGTGAAATTTTGTATGGGATCACAAAAAATCATTTTTTTTTGCCTAGTACTAAACATGAACATATTTAATTGGGAAGGCAAATTAAGTTTGAAAAAATTTGAACTCAAGACCTCCAACTGTAATACTATGTGAGATTTTATGTGGGATTATAACCAATTGTTCTAAATTATACATGGTTTAATATTTAATTATTCTAACATTAATAATCATTTTTATTAGCATAATAGTTTTTGAGCTATTGTGAGAATAACAAATTATTGTAAGTCACAAATTCTTGAAGGGGCTATCTTACAATAATTTATAATTATCTGTTATTTGATTTTTTATGATTCAGAATAGATTGTTATTCTCATAATAGATTAAAAACTGTCACCCAATTCTTTTTCTTGTTTATCGAAAGCCAAAGCTCGTAGTTATTTCTTGTAGAAAAAAGTCCTAAAGCTCTTTAATTCTTTAGCGAGTACCAAAAACTTTCCCCATCTTTAGTTTTTTGTATCCACTGCTCTTAAATATGCTACATTGCATCCTAGACGAAATCCCATCAGCAGAAAAGATCCAACTGCCCTCATTTGAAAAACACCAACCCCCACAATCTTCCACAAAACCCTAGTCTCCATCACCCACAAACTCCCAATCTCTCCCCCACCATCCACCACTAGTCTGCCGTCGACTCCCCACCCAAACGTGGGCATCACCGCTGTTGACCCCCTTCTAGTCGCTGCCATCGATCCCTCCCCCACCTCTCTCGATAGTGTCGAAGGGGCCGAGCGACAAGAAGCCCAGTGGCATCGGATGGGGTGGAAGGAGGTATTTAACCCAATATATAATGTGGTCATTGAATTTTTAATTTGTTCAATATAATTCATGAACTTTATTTGATGTATTCTATAAACTTTTAATACATATTCAATATTATCCTTCTATTAACTCAAGATCAAAGATCATATTGAAGATTTTCATATAGTTCGGAGATTATATTAAACATGTATCAAAAGTTTAAAGACAACATTGAACAAATTAAAAGCTTAAGGACTACGTTAAAGATTAGGCTAAAGTTTAAGGATTACATTGAACAAATTAAAAGTTCATGAATTATATTGCACATTAAACCAAAGTTTATCAACTATACCATGGACAAATAGTTGACTAAGGCTAGTGTTATATAAGAGTTATAAATTCTGATAAAAAAAAGAGTTATACAATGGCAGAAATCTTTGAGGTGATGGTTTTGCTTGGCAGCCAATGATTCTTTAATTCAACTATGAGGCGGATCTCCATACTTGTTTTATCATTGATCTTTTGGGAGAAATAACATGGACAATCCATAAACTTTGATTCATTATACAATGCCATTTCTAAACTTTTAATTTGTTTAATATGGTCTATAAACTTGGGCCCATTGAGTAATTTTGTCTATAAACTTTTGATTTGTTCAGTTTAATCTCTAAATTATGGTCTAGTATTCAATGTGATCCCTAAATTTTTAAACATTTTTGTATAGCTCAAGGACTACATTGGATATTTACCAATAGTTTAAGAACCACATTAAACAAAATAAAATTTTATGAACGATATTAAACATTGAGGCAAAATTTAAAGATCCCAATTGCACAAATTAAAAGTTCAATGATGACTTTACACGTTAGACCAAAGTTTTGGAACCATTTGGGCAATTATTCCATCCTTTAGCTAAGGTGATGGTTTTCTTATGCACTCAACCATCCATTTAATCAATTGTGATGTTGATCCCTTTGCTTGTCTGAATATTAAAAATGATCAACAAAATACAATTGTAATGGATTTAGTAGTTTTGAGACTTTATAATGACTTATGAATTGTTTGCCATATAAAATTGATACTATTTTCTCTCAATTTACAAAAGAATTAGATCGCCACCTAGAAGTGCTATGTGGCACTACAAGTTTGATTGTGATCGTAATCTTGAGTTAATACTATAAAAAATCTCAAATCAATATTCTTATATGCATTTATCCCAAATTAATATTCAACTCACCAAGAATCGCAAATCGTTACCCTCCAAAACTAATTTTCATCTCATAACTAATGCCCCTAACTCAAATCTACCATCCATTGACATTCCTTCCAATATCCCTTTAAAACGCATGAGTTTCAACATAAGTAGCAAGACGTATCTGACTTGGACGTGGAGAATGACAGAACCAATCTATGCATTTCAACATGTATCCATTCTAGTGGATGGTAGATTTGGGGCGGGGCACCAATCTAAGATTTTCTGTGAAATAAACATTAGTTTGAGATAAGTGTTTGATATGAGTATCAATCTAAGATTTTCTGTGAAACATTGAGGATAAATGTATCATGAAAACGCTAGTGTAAGATTTTTTTATGAGATCAAATTACTTTGGAGTAAATATGTTGTAGGACACTAATTCGAGATTTTAACAATGTTGACCCCCACAAATTTTTCGGGATAAATAGTGTGGTATGTTTAGCTCATGTTGTCGAATCTTAGTTTTCACAAATGCCGGCAAAGATGCAATCATCCATAATTTTTCTCGCTATAAGTTTTCAGGGCACACCTCGACAGGGAAAATATATCCATCTGAGGGATTCGACCTCGGGACACGGTCGAGATCGAACGATGTTATTGTAATTCGAAAGATCTCAAAGTTGAAACCAAAACGTGGGGGGGAGGAGGGATGTTCTTAGAGAGACGCGAACTGTGCATCGTGCTTCATCGGCACATGGGAACGGGGGACCTGGGCGGAGTCGAATTCTCCATCGATCGGGTACCGAAGACAATCAAAGCTCGTGCTGTCGGACAGGAGGAAAGCGGGTCAAACGAAAATGATGGGTCTCTCGGAATCGTTAGAAGAGCAGAGAACAGAGGAGAGAGAGAGAAGAGAGAGAAAGTTTTACCTGTAGTAAGTACAACTGAGAGAGAGAGAGAGATGGTGGCATTTTTTTATCTTTCTGATATTTTATGGGTAGAGGGAAAGGAAGACCGGGACACGTGCTGGTCATCGAGAAGTCAGCCCCAACAACGCATTGATAGATTACACGCCTGACTCCTCCCTCAGACCACGACACGTGCCTCTGCCTCCTCTCTCTCTCTCTCTCTCTCTCTCTCTCTCTCTATCTCTGTGTGCATTGGGCGACGCACCCGCCTTTTCCTTTCTCCATCTTCCACTTCTTCGACTTTCAGCCTTTTTCCCCACTCTCTCTCTCTCTCTTTTATCTCCCCTCCTTGCAGCAGAAGATAAGAAATAAAGAGCACGAGGGTGTGGCCTGCAAAAAGTTTAGTACGAAAACAACCATAGCCTGAAACGGCATCTAAATTGATTCTTCTTGCTTGCTTTCTCTCTATTTAATTTGGTTGTAAGTAGTGGGGGTATTGTTGTTCTCACAGCCTGACCCAATGCATTGCCCGAATTCTAAATAATGCTGAAGAAAATACACTAATTGATTATCATCATCTTAACCTTTAATCATGCGAATCCCATATAAAGAATTACATGATCAGTGGATGAGATGATATTGATTTACATAATTGATGAACCATACAATAACTTTTCTTTATTAGCTATTTAGCATTTGAAATGTCATAAATTTCTCCAACTGAAATATTTATATTGTTGTCGGTGTGAGTTGTATTGCCCTTCAATTCTCTCTAGATTCAATGTATGGTCCTATTCGTCTCTCTTTCAAAACCCTCTTGCCTTCATGATCATCCCTTCCCTTGCCCCCCACCCTTATCAAATCGAGGCTAGGGCTTAGTCCATTACCAAATCACGAATCTACTAGAGGGAATCCCGGTCTGACATAATTTACAATGAGAAGATTCATACCATGTGACTCAAGTCCCTAGAGCAAGACTCGGGCATGACTACTTAATGTTGTAACAATTCGAGATGAGTCAAAATTAATAATTAAGCTCCAAGACCTCCTCCACCCGATATGACACTCGAGGTGTCATTTTATTGAAGTGTTGGCTTCTTCTAACCAAGCCCTAATAAGCTATTGCAATGGAAAAGGAGTTCTTATTCATTTATTTTCCAAATTCTATATTTGAATCACCTTATTGGTGCATTCTCTTGAGATTCATTATATTAAAAATGATAATGACTTTTGTGCTTCAACAATTATTGTTATGAATTGTATGATAAAGTTGTCACACTACCGATTATTACCTACCTCCAAACAACTTGAACGATATTCATTTTTGTGTTAATACCATGAAAAAAATCAAATTGCTATACTAGTGACAAATTTACCTAAAACTAATGTTTTGACTATAAAAAACTCTAAATTGATACATGTGTGACATATTGACCCACAATTATTTTCTATCAAATATTGCCGTTAAATTGCTAACTTGGATGCCACATGGACTTAACGTACATGACAAGTCCACGTGGATCAATTAATGAATCAATACCACAAAAAACTTCCAAATTGGTATACTTATAATAAATTTATCTCAAACTACTTTTTAGGTCATCAAAAACCTCGAACTAGTACATGTGTGGCACATTTATCCTCCATTGACTTCCATCAAATTTTACCATTAAATTATGATATCCGTTAGCTTCCATCAAATTGTCACGAGTAAAATTATAGTCTGACCTATATAATAAAGTGCCTCAAAGCAAGTTTATGCTAAATGTTTGGGTAAAATTATGTCACTACACATTATTTGAGGACCATAGAATTCCTTGTGACCATAATTTTATACTTTGAGGCACTTGTATATTTGGTAAAATTATGTCACTACGCATTATTCGAGGGCCATAATTTGGGCTTTGAGGTAGAGCATAGGAATTGAGCTCGGCACATCTATGCCAACTAGAAAAAACTATACAATGGAGAAACATTTAGGAATTGCTTTTGGAGAGCTGCGTATTGAAAAATTATCACAGGTAACCCCAAATTATATAAGTGCCACGAAGCAATCCTTGAATAATCATACAAAAAAATTATGGTCTCCATTAGCTACCATTAAATTGTCACTAGTAAAATTATTACCGCCTATTAGTTTATGTCAAAATTTACCTTGATTTATTAAGAAAAGTTGTCACCTCAAATACTCAATACCCTCTTTTGAATGGGATTTAGATTTTAACAATTACTGTATAACACTTGTGAAAAGACACTGCTTATACTCACATTGAAGGAGCATTGACAAAGGTCAAGTAAAACTCGCGAGGGTTTAATCCATCGCAATGTTCTTACACGAGATGCCACATTAGGTAGTGATTAGGTAGTGATTAGGCTATAGTGGTACTTGGTCGAGCCATTTTGTCAAGAGTACTATTGGAGTTATTAAAGGTGTCACTAAAGAGTTATTGCTAAATGGCATTCGCAATTTCCCCAACCCATAACAAAGATGACAATGACGGACTCGATGAAAAGGAAGACGATCTAGAATTCTCACTAAATTTAATGGTAAAATTTAATAGACTAAATGAAGGGTAAATGTGTCATATATGTACCAATTTGGGGTTTTTTGTGTGGCCCAATAATTTGTTTGGGGTAAAGTTATCACAAACATACTAATTTTGGGTTTTTTATGGTATTAACTCATTAATTGATCCATGCGGACTTGCCAAGTGTATTGAAGTCAACAAGTTAATGGCAATATTTGACAGAGGCCAATGAAGGGTAAATATATTATGTTCGTACCACTTTGAGGTTTTGATAATAAAAAAATTAGTTTGGAGTAAATTTGTTATTAGTGTACTAATTTATGATTTTTCGTGTTATTAGCCTTAATTTTTATTGATTTTAATATTTGACAAAAAAAAATTAAATTCCTTTAAGCTTTTTCATTAAAAATAGATAGAATTATTACAAAAACAAGCCATGCTGGGCCCTAGATTAACTAGTAGAGAATTGTCCAAAAAAATCTTAAATCTATAATATTTTTGCTAATTCAGTTCTAAACCTTTCAATTATGTCAATTAAACCTTAAACATTTTTCGAAAGAATTTGTCAATTGAGTTCGTCCGGTCAATTTTAAACGGAAATTACTAATATGAACGCTAATAGTGCCATGAACAACAGTCTATGTTAAAGTGGACAATTTTTTTTTTTTTTTTTTTCTTTTATTTTTTACCATTGATGAGGGCTAACCAATCCTTGCGGACCACAAGCGAGGACCAACTTGTTGGCCACTAGGTGAGGGCCGATAAGGGTCGACTGACCCTCACCTATGACCGGTGAAGGTTGGCCGGTGACCATTTTGGAAGAGAAAAAAGGAAAAGAGAGGGAAAAAAAAAGAAAAGAGGAGAGAAGAAAAATATAAAATAAAATTCAGAAATTTCACAAGAATTATAAAAATTATGTACGTCAACCTTGACCATGTCACGTAAGATGGCCGACATTCATAGAAGAAAGTTTCGACTAAAATTAGTTGGATAGACTCAACTCGTAAAAAGTAAAAATATTTAAAATTCAATTGATAAAATTAAAAGTTTTATTATTGAATTGATTAAAAATATAATAAATTTAGAATTTTTCGGATAATTTTTTTAATTAACAGGCTAAATTTTTTTATTCTCTCTGTTGAATTAGTTTATCTTAATTTTCGGTAATTGGGTGGGGATGACATCTCTATGATTTGGATAAGAATCCCCGTACAACTAACATGGATTTCCCTGAAGTTTAAATATACATACATATATACACCAATTATTCTCATTTCTTCCTGCCAAAAGGGGCTGCATGAGGGAGCAATCAGAGACCATTATTGTCGTAAATTATTTGGACAATGTCGTACGGCACCTCGTTCACGTTCGCCTGTGTCAGTCGGTACCATCAGCAGCAGATGAGGCCTCCCCCCCTCTTCCATCTTCATGTGCTGGTTTGGCTTGGCATAACATATGGTGAAAACTGAGTTGCAGAAATCATGAGCTTCTTTTGATAATTACTACTTAAATGTGCCAAACATGCTCTCTTTTCAAAAGCCATTCTTTGGGACATATTTTGGTCATTATTGGTGCTTTGGCATGTCACGCTTGCCCAACTTTGCCAGTCGCTTTTGTCGCCACCACTTTATTCCTCCTCAACATGGCACCGGCGGCGGCCATTTTCCCTCGATGACAAATGAGACCGCGGTGTCTTCGTTTTGCGTTCAAGATGTTACGGCTTTTACTCGCCGCATTTAATGGGCACGTACCTTTTCGTGCCTGCTTCAAATTGTCTAGTTCATGCGGTCAAACCGAATTTCTCGGTTGTTTAGCGTCGCCTTGCCAGAGTGAATAGAAAAATCTAGGATTGCGGATCGTGTAGGATAGGATGTGTACCATGGACTCTTTCGCATGATTCCTAGAGTAGGTTCCGTAGCGCACGGCAATTTCACGGTGAGTATCGTTCACACGGCAAATGGTCAAATTAGATAATTTCATTTCCACCGTTGGGTTTGTTCATTTATCATGCAACAGCACAAAAGCAATGTGGACTGTAGGCGGCCCCATCTGAGTGTATGTCACTGGCACAATGTTGACACTTTACTAGTGCAATGTCGGCATAGGCAATGTAGCATCGCAAACTCATGTGGTGTATGATCTAATCCTGACCTTAAAATTTCCATGAGTCACACTCTCCTATCATATTGCTTAGGGATGAGCAACATGGACCGACCAAACAGAAAAATGCCCAAATCAGATCGAGCCGGCCGATTCCCAAAGGCATCGATCTAATTCTCTATTACATGAAATTGAAATTGATGATTTCCAGTCTAATTATCGATTTTAGGAAGAATCATACTATCAAGACCAAACTAATTATTATTTATTGATTTCTCACGCATCCATTCCTCTCCTCTTTCCTTTGCCTCTCTGACTCATGAGTCTAGTCACCCCTTTGCTCTTTCCCTCTCATCTTTCACACACGCTTCTTTCAGACTTTCACAACCCTAATCGCCTCTCAGCCTAGCTTGTGTATGGCAATTGCCTCTCAGGAATCACAATGGTGAGCACACCATTGGGCTCATCGAAGTTGCGGTCTCGCTCACCTTCATCCTTTGGTTCCTCCGCAGCTTCACTTTGATAGTCTCGTCCCCTCGGCCAATCACCCATGGGGCATGGCCTCACCAAATCTCCAGCTTTACCTCGACTAGTCTCAACCATGGCTTGTCCATCTTGTACACGAAGACCGCCACCGTCTCTTCCTCGGTGACTTGGTTGTACAACATGGTGCCCCACAAGCGTTGGGTGGCGAGAAGTTCGAGAGGAGCAATGAAAAAGATGGCCGCATCTTTAATTTTCTTCTGGCATTTGTCGTGTGGGTTTGACGTCGGATGATCAAGGAACCAGTTCGATCGTAGGACCTAATGATTTAGTCACTAGTTCCAAAAATTGGAAGCCTGTCCTTCTAGTCCAATTTTTGATTCCTAAGTGAGATTAGACCTGATTTGGAACCAATTATCCCTAATATTGTTCATTTTAGTTAGTTACTATTCCCCATGCTCACAAGGCTTTGAAACCTTCGTGCTAGTTTGAGGTTGCAAGAGCCGACAACAACCACCCAAACTTGATTAAAAAGGATAGCATGTAGCATAGAGTGTGTGACCATACGAGAAATCCAAATAACTCGGGGCAAGTTCAAAAATCCTTTGCTCATAGCAAGCTATAGTTACATATTACTTACTGGCCTCCTCTATTTCCTGCATGGCTTCTAACCTATGAGAGCTACAGGCAGTAGTCTCTCAATGGGGCACCTAACCAGACTGCATTTCTTATTTTAACGTCTCGGTGCCTGAATGCCTTATATCCCTCATTGGTTAGTGGATATGTTTCTTCCCACCAAATAAGGAATACGGAATGTGACATTGCGGAATCTCTTACTCTAGGGCGAATCTTCTACCTATTTCTTCTCTCTTGAACACTTTAAAGACCTACTCAAGTTCATATCTTATCAAGAGGTCCTTAACCACTATATTATCTCGAGACATGGGAATTGTCTCTATCCCATTAGTTTTATCTTGAGGAACACCCAAATAGGGGTCGACAACATTTAGTTGACCTATCCCCACCATAGGAGTAGGCCTTGTCACTTTGCAACAAGGGCATAAGGGGTCTCCCACCTCAGGAGGATTCTCCCCTTTGTTTCCTTGTAAGCCTTTTAAGAACTTGCCTAGGTCTCCATGGTGTAGAACTTGAGTATTGCGTAATTCAGTCATTTGTCAAAACAGACAAGAGAAGTACAACAACGAACAATGCATATCCCGGTCACGTACTTGTTAAAGCCTACGGACTTCAATTATCCAATAAAAGAGAAATTGGTAACCCGAACCTTGCGATCTCTAAGGCAATTTACATGGACATCGAAGCAATGTTACCGATATATGACATTGAATGCAAAGTTTTAACTTAAGAGGGGCGGGTTAAGAACTTTGGCAAAGCATCTCAACTTAGTAATAAGCTTTTAAAAGAAGCGCACACACATAACACCTAGAGAGAGAGAGGGGGGACGGGGCGACGGCTACCACCAGCGCCTTAGGTCCATTTCCAAGGCTTGTCAGAAAAGCCACAGCCATCGAGTTGACGGTAACTCACCGTCCATCAGAAGCAATGCACATCGACCATGTACTAGTTAGGCAGCTTTCCTATTGCTGATGCTCTCCCTATTTGACTCCCAATTCTGGGTGGATGGGCGAGCAGTCGCATGACTCAAATCCCACCGAATGAGAATCGATTGAATGCGACTCTCCCTCCTTCCCTTTCGGCAAAGGATGTGATTGTCACTTTCACATCACTTTTCCGGGGCGAAAACCTTAAAAAAAAAAAAACTCACAAAGCCGGAAGACACAAATAATAATATAAAAATATGGCCCAAAGGGACTTTCTGCTTTTGCAATAATGGACAGCACAGGACAATCACCCAAAACGACTTGTCACTTCAGTGACGCCTTCTGGATTTAGCAAAGAAGAAACGATTCGGACGGTACTCTAAAATTTCAAATTCTTTTGCGCCGTTGACTCTCAATTATGCGAGCGAGCGATTGATTTGATTTTGATTTTGATTTCTCCTCAAGCGTCGCTGAAAACGTTGGCTTTAGCATCATTATTTGTTGAAGTTGAAAGAAAGTAATATCCTTGACATCTGGCGACAGTTTGGTGTCTTGTTACAGAATAACCTTATCAAATCATATGGAATTTGATCTCTCATGTTGAGCTCATCTCACCTGCTTGGTAATCCAAGTAAATTGACATAATTATATTTCTTATTTTAATGTATCAATACTCACACGTCAATATTCTCCAAATTTTTATACATATATTTTTCTTTTGGAAATACGGGAGCGCATAGCAGAGAGTCCCATCCCTTGGGAGTTTTTCTCCCGATCATTTCTCCTTTAAACTTTTTAAGAAGATGTTCAAGTCCAGCATTATTATTTGTTGAAGTCAAAAGACAGCAACATGTTCTAACCCACCTCAAGGGGGAAGGAAAGATTGCGTAAAGGCATGGACACTTCCCCCTAAACTTAGGTCGTCTGGTTTTGACCAATAATTTCGAGTGCTGAGCTAAAAAGGACGCAAGGAGAAGTGAATGCCTGTCGCAATTGAGCCACATTGCAATAATGTCATGTTTTTCTCTACCTTTCAATCTGTTAATGCTGTTTCTTGACTTTCTCATATGGGTTCATACCTTTTTAAAGCCGTGTCGATTTTTCAATTAATTCCGTCAACATCGCTTTCGAATGGAGACGTGCTGTTTTTTATTAGCTTTTTCTCTTGTTTGCATCGCGATATTTCGATGGTGTGAAGTAGGGTCAGCCTTCTTGGAATCGATAATTAAAACTTGGGTTTTAGTTGATCTTGTGGCTAAGATGAAACTTGCCTTTACTTGCAAGATTCCTTCGGTCGATGTTTATGTTATAGGCCGACTCACCATGCCTGCTGTAACTCCTTTGTCTTGCAATACCAAGAGCTCGTTTGGCAATCTTGCGGCTTCCTATTACAGTCGTGACTTGTTGCATATATGTTTGGTAGCATGTATTTTGTTGCTCGATAGAAAAGTAGCATAAGGAATTGAACCTCATCATCTATTTTGGAGTAATTAAAAGGTGATGCGAATACCTTATGATCTGAAAATTTGTCTTATTTATGTTAACCTTAATGATGACTTGAATTTGCCATCTAACATCATATGCTTTGGATTCCATTATGCAAGGGCTAAATCGAGATCCAAAAACATTCAAATCGCGAAGACGTTGATTGAGACGAATTGAATGGCATTGATTGAGACAACCTCAAAGTAGTATAGGGGGCAAGATGTGATTTGCTGGTAAGACATCCCAAGACTTCAATATTGGTAAACTTGTGGGCAAGTTTTTTTTTTTCTTTAAAGAAAAACATGAGGTTAATCTTTTCATAAAAAAAATAGAAAAAATCCAAATCTTTCAGTAGTTTTTACATCCACAGCTTATTAAGATATTTATAGCAAGTGCCTTGTGAAAGGTGGCTATGCGGTGCTTTGGTAGGCTTTTAATATGCTATTCATATCACTTAAAAAAAGGAGAACAGGAAAACTTTCGGCTGTTGTCGGGTTGTCAAACGCTGAGTCAAGCGAAACACCCTTCAACATCAATGCTTCAAAATAAATTTTTATCTTTTCTGTTTTTTTCCCCATATTTTCATGACTGCTCAAACTATATTCAATTTAATACTTGATTCGTGCTTTACCTAACTTGGATTTTAAGGATTTTCGTGGTTGGGTCTGATGGTATTTTCAACTCAAGGCTGAACTTATCGATTTGGGAAAATTTCAATCCAAAACCAAACCAAACCAAACCATTAACATTTCACTTCAAACCAAACTGATAACTTTGGTTTGTTATTGGTTTCGTCTGGATTCAAACCGTTACAATCATGTCGATTTATAAGAAAGAAGTTTAATACATACCTAGACTATTTAACTTTCAACATGCAATGCGAAATCTAAAAAAAAAAAAGAAAAAGAAAAAAAGAAGGCCTTTCCACACGCTTATTGGAAGAAAGGGAATGTAATCACAATTAAATCTGATTAAATTATTGAAGCGTTAAAAAAAATAATTTTAAAAAGGGAAGTATTATTTGGGATTAAAAACCAGGCAATAATGGTCAACTTCAGAGTTCATTTAATAGTATAGAAGAATCTCTTAGATAGAGAGAACACACATGGTTAGGCCAAATTACAAAATTCAATAGTAAAAAAGAAGACAAACTTATTCATTAAACTTGTCGGTTTGGTTCAATTTTATCGGTTTCCTAAGTTCTGAAACAAAACCAAACCAGATCGATAAGCTGACCTTATCGATTCGGTTCGATTTATCGGTTGTTGGTTTTTCATGAACACCACATTCAAACGTGTATGATCCAATATCGAATATAGAGGCAAAGCTCAGAAAGAAAACACAGAACCACAATCCCGGCCCATTCTCTTATTGGTAGGTAAGTAATGTTTTGGGCCAAGACCGTGAGTTGGGCCTAGCAAAAGTCCACGTAGTATTTATATTATTTCTGTTGATCAACAGGTAATTTTCAAGCGAAAATACAATCTGTTTGGAATTGTTGTAGGATCGATCTTTGTTATGAACTTGTAGTACGACACGAGTCCTCTCCAGCGACACAACGCAATTTGGTCACCTGTGGGGAGAGAATCGCAGCCTTAAAATAAGTAATATGAGATTGGAAATTTTGAAAAATTCTAAGAGTGTTTGTCGCCGGTGCAGTGCACGGTGGCGCGTCCAGCTTGCCCCGACATCAGATTGTAAATGACGTTTTTGCTGTTGTACTGGGCACGACGGATACTATGATCCGTGAGTTTTCTGCAATTTTTTGGAATTATTGCAATTTTTGTTGATTTTCTAGAACTTTTTACGAAGTTTCGGCATATACTCAGGATATTGTTGCTTTTAATGGAAGGAAAATGGTCTGTTGTGAGTTATCATTCATGGAAAAAACCAATAAACCCTATTTTTTGTCATGTTGAGGTCTTCTCGACGAAAAAAATCATATATGCTGACCGATTTCTAAAGTTGCATTATTCTTTATTTAATCTCACGGGACGATGATTATCCCATAGAGTCGTGGTTTTAGCCACTCCCCTCTTATTATTTCCATTTCGGGTTTTGAAAACGAGGAAGTTAAATCGGAATTTCACGTGGAGAGTGGTCCGGCGTGGCAGGGAAAATAATTTTAAGATTGTTAAAATGGAGTTTACCAAATTGGAATTTATGAATTCCCAGTTCACCTTTCTTGAACTGCAGTGCTCTGTGCTGCAACATCCTCTCAATCACCTCCACGGGAAGGATGCCATGCGCATGGCTAGTCCGATGAGCACATGCCGGCCGGCTGTATTTTGCTCATCGTGCACCTTTGCCGGTCTCCACCGCGGCACAGCTCCTCGGTAGTGTCGTTCGATACCCAACATGCCTGGGAAAGAGCTGCACAAAAGTAATGGAGATCGAGCGAGACATTGCTTCTGCTTTCGGTTCGAATCCGGTTCGAGAAGGCAGGCACGACCGACCCTTCTGAACTGTGCCGGACCCTGTGCTTTGCCTCGTTAGTCGGCGAAGAGCAGAAGCTGCAGTCAGGCGATGAGGCCTTCAAGCACTTGGTGCAGTCACATGAAGCCAGGATCATCGGCTGAGCTGAAATGCGGGGCAGGTACAAGCAGCGAACCGGGAGGTGACAAACTTCACTGATCACAAGGAGCTTCTTCCTTCCTGTCTCGTCGATGAAGCAGATGCTCACAACCGAACTGAATGCATCGTATCCAGCGGCGACGAGAGAGAGAGAGAGAGAGAGAAGCAGAGCTGTCCGGTTCGAGGCCAAGCCAGCTAACTGTACTATCGTGAGGCTGTAATACACGATAGTGTAGATCCCCAGGAATTGCTGGAAGACATGAAGGCTGACACCGGCAATGAGTCCTCGGCTCACTGATGTTTTCTTGATCGAGTTCGTGACGTCGATGTTGTCCGACGATCTGGTCTCGTGCTCCTTCTCGGCTGAATCTTCTAGTTCTTGTACTTCTTTCTCAGCTTCACTCAGCTGGGTAGATTCTCCTCGTTTTGGCTTTGGCTTCTTGTCACCTCCCCCGTCGCCGAACGACAAAACCGACCACGAAATTTTCAAATCACGAGCAGAATATAAATTGAGTCACAAGCATCGACATATCATTACCCGTCTGTCTGTCGGAGAAGCATGAGAAGAAACTGCAACAGAGCTGGGGTTGCAGCAACTCCGGGCATCCACCGCCACCTTCCCGGAACGTGTCGGAGAAAATCGATACAGGCATCAGGGTTCTGCTTGATGATTTACTTGCTTCATTGGCATATTGTTTTGTAGCCTAAATGTGTCATTTTTGTATACTAGCGCTCCCTTGGTGAAATGTGTCATTGGCATATTGTTTTGCAGCCGAAATTACACATTTTTATCCCCGACTTCATTGGCGTATTGTTTTATAGCCGAAATGTGTCATTGGCATATTGTATTGTGGCCAGATGCACGCGTCCTGGGCGTGGGGCACCAGCCCTCTACAGCCCTCTTTTAGATCTAGGCGAGGGTCGCTCGCTAGCCCTCGCCAGCCATCACGGTTGCCTCACTAGTGATGGGGTGGCGGCCACGAGTGGGGAGCCCCTCCGCCTATGCTTTCCCCTCCTTTTTTTTTAAATTTTTTTAATTTCATTAAATTAATCTTTATATTGAAAATTGAATTTGGATAAAACAACGTTGTTTTGAGCTTATCTAGCCATGTCAACGCACAAAATGTCGTTTTGCCCTTATCTCTTCGAAAAAATGCCACATCAGTAATTTGGTTATATTTTTTCATCGTTGGACACTTAGGTGTTCTATTCTTTTCCGATTTTGACACTTAAATATACATTTTAAAAGTTTTGGTACCAAAGTATCTACTTGTGTCAAATTTTGACACTCCAACAGTACTTTAGCTGATAATTTACATTAGCAATCAAAATATAGGACTTAGACTCGCTCTAACAAGTGATTGTAGTTGATGAATTAAAGGAACTTTTGTCGGGGTCAGGTCATTGCGGATTTGATGTTGGAATGAAGCCGATTTCGTTGATCAAGCGAAATGAGGTACAATAAACAAGTCTATGAGCTGATGATATTGACTCATTGTGCAGCAAGAAAGACCTGCAAGACGGGCATTTTATCCATGGATTCGAAGTCGTCATCTCTGATATGAAGAGGCGAGCGACGCTGGTATCGTATCAAAGAGGAGACCCCCCGATCCCAGCGGAGAAGGCGAGGCGGAAGATGTACGGGTTCCTCCATGTCGGAGCGAAGCACTCCTTGAAAGCAGAGGGATCTGCTTCTGCAAGAACTCCTCCCTCCAGTGGAGGGCCTCCACTATTCCTTTCTTTCTTCACTTGAGTTCGTAGTAAGATGATTAGTTGCCAATCTAGTTTGATTCCCGAGATTCAAAACTGAAGTTCGTAGTAAGATGATTAGTTGCCAATCTAGTTTGATTCCCGAGATTCAAAACCAAGGCCTGTTTGATCGGGAATGATTTTGGTTTGATCCAATAGAACCGGTTTTTTTTTTTTTTCATTACTTTTTTCCTTATTACTTTATTTTCCACTATTAGAACCAGATGAAAATAGCGTTTAGCTCATATTTTACTAATTTTTTGAAAAAATAATAATATAAAAAAGGTATATTTATTCAGTCCGGTCCAGTTCTTCATTGTAACTGGGAATCTAATAGCCAAAATACCGATTCCATTTTTAAGAATCGGGAACTAGACCGACACCCTCGAGAACCGGACCAAATAGGCCGGTCCGATCCAGGCTGGGTGATTCCTAGTTCAGGAAGTCTGTTTTGCATACTCCTAATTCATCCTGCAACGAACAGCCTGGATGCATGAAATGGCTATTAAGCGTGAAGCTCCATGTTTCTTTCTTGCTCATCAAGTGGCATGATCAAGAGCCACAAAGGTTTACACATGCCAGAAAAGGATCATCTTTGTGTCTCTGCTTGTTCCAGGGACATTCAGAGTGAATGCATCACAGTCCGCGTGCCAGTTTAAGCTTACCGGACACCATCATCGGTTCGGTTCTTGCAAGCAAGCCTAAGACGGACATTAGACCAAGTTCTCGTGTGCTCATATTCAAAGCGACAGTATGGCTCGGGCTTTCGCCGGACCAACTAGCGCTTGCCAGATTACGTCAGAGCACGCGAGGGACAAGAAGGATCGCCGACTTTTGTTTCACCTTCCTCCTACCTAATTTACAGTCCCTCAAACGACTGGGATGCATCAATATTTCATGGAAGACATCTTCATCTTGGGGCTGATCGTCCAAATTATGACGTTAAGAGTCAATGTGGTTAGGGGTCACCCCATCTTTTTCTTTGCAAAAAGGCATGGAAGGCCTACTTTGCGTTGGCAAAGCATGGCAAGAGACGCCTTCAGATACGACAAGTAGCACACCACTTTAGTGTTTCCGGATACAAAGGTTAAAAGGCAAGACAGCACGATACCTTGGCTTCTGGCGAAATTCGTAATACACCGAACCAAGCCAACTGCATTCCAAGAATCTATGGGACCCAAGCCGCATATAGTTTCCGAACCGTGACTGGTTCTGTCAACTGCATCACCTCCATCCACATGGACAAAGCCTGCAGATGCTCGTGTGCTTGGTAGATTAGAACCACACAAACACAAATGCAAAAGTTTCGATAACAGTACCTCACCTGCAGACAGAAAGCAAGACGAATTTGCAAGCTTGTCCTACCCATATTATTCTGGATGATTCAACAACTATGAGCTGTATCTATCGTCGCCATCAAGGAGTGGGCACATTTTCCTTCGGCTCATCCTGCTTCTCATCACCTTCTGCTTTCTCACTACTCGCCACCCTGTCCAAAAGAGACATCTCCAAGTAAGCAAGATCTCCATAGCCCAGTAATGCAAGAGATACCAAAATTATCGCAAAATTTGAGTTTCTAGAATTCAGTTTACCATTGATCCATTGTGAATGTAACCATAATGTCGTATAAGACAGTCCTACTAATAAATGATAGGACGGTTGCAGAACAGGTCTATTTCTCTCATTGCAAGCTTGAGAATTAAGATGAATACAGCAATAAATAGTTACACCCCAACTACAGAGTTCCTCCACTTACATGATGGCAGATAAAATGAGTATGCTTGACATAGTAGGGGAAAGAACAGAACGTACTCCCACTCCCCGAGCACCTGAAACTTTGCTGATACAATAGGTCAAAAAAGAAAGGAGTATGGTAAAGACCAATCGTTAAACAAGTCGGAAGAAGGCCATGCGAGGTGTAAAATAATTAGTCAGAGCTCATGAGTGAAGGAAATCTCTCATGTCGTGTGAAAACACAATTTAAATCAAAGTGCAATTAACAATAGGTACCACGTAAATTCCACAGAACTAATTATTCTTTTACAATCAAGCTTCTGCCTCCTGATAGAGCAAAAGGTACTTAATGGTCAGTAAAGCTATCTCGAGCCAGAAACCAGTACTGGATAAACTAAAATTACAATATATCAAAACTTGGTCAAAAAGGCGGGAACTGGTTGCTGTAAACCACAAAGTTCCCTTTAAATAATTAATTGCTGCGATAAACTAGATAAATGAAGTCAAAAGCCCCATACTCTAAAGATGGTGTGCATAAAAAATGGCTGATACAGTATCTACAAAATTATACTGTTTGTCAAGAAACAAAAAATATTCTGGTGACAACCCTAATCTCTTGCAAGAAGTTTGTCTCCACATAATGTAATCTTCCAGCAATCAACTTGGAACAGAAAAACAGAACCTCTTTTGGGCACAACTGCAAACCACCAGAAACAAGTTTAGCTATTCCCAGAAAAAATACAATAAATAGTACAATAAAGCAAGGGCAAATTGAAACAGAAACCTGTTATATGACTCTAAATTACTTAATAATCGGACACGATGACCCTAAGATGCTGACTAGTTGTTGAAGCAGCAAGCTGACAATTCTAGATTATAAATTTAGAAATCTTTATGTGCATCATCAGCACAACTAGTCAAGCACATATATGCTCAGACCAGCCAAATCTATTTGGAAACTATTTTACTTTATGGTGCCAAGCTTAAGACAATAGAGAAGTGCTTTTGTGCTACAGTTTTATGAAATATAGAGTTTAGTCCGGGAAAATTGGACAAAGGTACAAATCTAGTATATCAACTCATTTTTTCCATTGGTTTTCAATATCTGGTAACTTGAGATTTTGCGATATATAGATAATCCATAGGGTTGTAAATGCATATGCAATCTAGGTGTAACACTGATACCCAATCAGAATCTTACTAAACTTACAAGTCAAAATTTGAACTTACCCCGAAATCTATCATCTTTCGTGATTAATCCAAATGTTTCTGCAGTTTCACGTATCATAATACCACTTGCACCAGAAAGTGAAGTCACTTTACACTCAGCAACTGCCACAAAACAGACCAGAAAATAAAGATAACAAAGATCGTATTAAGCCAAAAGCATATAAACTCCAAGGTCAGAGATGATACTTTGGTGAACAAGCTATAAGAAACAACTTTTTATTTAATGTAACTTTATGAAAGCATAGCCATAGATGATAACAGTAATTCGGTGGGAAGAGAACAAGAAACAGAATGATTGTCTGACCTCGAACAATAGCCCCATGTAAATCCGCACCGAGGAGGCACTGAGCCAGCTGATTCCTTTTACAGAATATGAAGAGATGTGACTACAAAAGCTGAATACTTCTACTATGGTAGGGTTTGACCAAGAATGCATTATTAGCCACGCACACACACAGCCAAATATATCTTACCCACTGATGTTCAAAAGTTCCGTTATGTAGCCTTTCCACATTTCATGCATTGGCTTAAAGAAGTCAAATCTGCAATTCAACAAATGAAAAAATAAACAAATAAAAATTCCAACAATGTGAACATAACCAAGACCAAATGATGCCACCAGATATCAGATTCTATCATACAAAAAACTCTAATTGATCATTCATCTGTGTTCATTCACATTCAAGTTAACTTTGCAAAATCAAACCACAAAAGCGAGCCCTGAATAAACATTAAACAATCCGGAGCAGTAATCTGAAGAAAATTTTCTCTATGCTCCAGTTCAACAAAAACAATTTCATTTGTTGTCAACATGCTACTCTACTTTAAATGTCAATATAGTATCTTCTTTGACAAAGTTTCATTGCTCAAACAACAAGAAGGTGTTATATGGAAAGCCAACTTCTTTCGACTGAAACCTACAGGATTTACAATCATAGTTTATCTGGAATAGACATTTAACGTGCAGTAGAATTCCCTTTGTAAGATCCACACTTTAACTCAAACCCACTCTGTACCTCCCACAAAAAGATTACCTAAAAAAAATCATAAAAGGAAGAGAAAAAACTCATGTTTGGCCTAAAAAAGCTCCTCATCTCTATGAGCAAAGAATGTAATAAGAGAAATCTGAATTTTATGCAAAGGTAGCAGCAGTAATATTCAACTACAGACACAATGCATTTAAAAGGAAGAGGGAAATGAGGGAGGAAAAACAATATATAGCAAGATTTGATAGTGAGCAAAAGCCAGATTTAAGCGACCTATAAGCAAATGGGCACACTTACTTGAGATCTCGAGGCAAATCAAACGACCCACATTTCTTATGCTGCTTCGAAGACATGCGAGTTTTAGACCGTTTTGAGTGGCTCCGCAAAGCCCTAAGGCGAGCACCAGCCAGAGTGCTACGTTTGGGTACATAATTATCAAGCAGAATCACATCATCCAGTCTCATAGTTCTAGAACCCTGCATGTATTTCTGAGCTGAATCACCCTTCTGGAGAAGTTCATGCAATACCTTGTCAACTCCAGTTCCCCTTCTGCTAGAAATCTACATAAATGACGAGACATAAATCAATATAAAAGCAAAGAAAACTACATATTTCCCATGTCATTGGGCACTTGGCAGAAGAGAGGTGACAACCCCAATCAATGATCATTCTATGAAAAGTCAGTAGGCAAAGCAGCCAGTGCTAGTCAGTTCATAAAATGTCCAGCCCAGTGAACATAATAATACCTCCAAATTCTGCACTAACAGATTCTCATGCATGGTTTGAGATAGTTGTGAGTACGTTGGATCACTAGCCTCGGCATCTGCATGAAGAGCATATAACATGAGCAGTTGCATCTTTTAGCAAGCACAAAATTAACCAAGCATGAAGTCTGTCCGACTATTCATATATGTGTAAATCCGAGCATTCTTTTTCAATTCAATGCATCCAACCATCTGTACCTAATAACAAGTAAAGATGCACAAGATATCTGAGGTACAAAATGTCGACAAAGATAAATTTGCAGAACACAAGCCAGAAAACATGCAACAATTATGGCCAAAAAGGTGGAAAAGGACTTAAATAAATAAATAAAATTATGGCCATGAAGGTGGAAAAGGAATTAAATAAAAAAACCAATTATGTCAAACACTTAGACACAATATCATTATCCCTGGTGAGAAGTTTTAATAAATTTACAGATCATCAAATAAATATATCTCCAAGCCTTCAAGAACCCTCAAAAGCCATTTCTATTAACAAGGATCCATCAAAATGTAAGTAGAAGAACCCATATATTCCTTAACAAACAAATACATTAAAGGAAGCACATGTATGAATAACGATAACATCACTTGGGGTCTGAATCCCCTAAATGACAAGATACTTGAGCAATAAGTTTTCCTTTTCACTAGTGACCTCCCTCAGAACATCTCTTCTATCTTCAAAGAACAAATAACAAAACCAACATTCTACACTTCAGATGAATCTCAAGAGTCAGATCACAGAGTGGGTCAAGGACAAAAGTCACTGATTCATGACTTCAATAAATATATGTCTAAAAGCTTTTTGGTTTATAGCACAGCATGGAACCGCACAGAAACTGAAGATAAATTCATGAAGGTGGGGAAAAAAAAAAAGGAAGCAATGCACATGCAGAAGTGATGAATGTAAAATGCCTAACCGAGAGAAATCGTTCAAGAAATCCATATAAATTCATCACACGGTCGAACTAGAGCTGCATAATGAAATCCAGGAACAACAGAAAGCAGGGCCATTGACAACCAGACTACAAGAAGCAAAATCCTACATAACCAAAAGTTGTTTTGGCGCTAATTACACAAGACTCTAGCAACCTCGGCAATAACCCTTCACGGTTTACCCTTGATAATAAAAATTTGCAACTGCAACTCATATGGGCAATCAAGGAAAGGACCTCTATTCACTGAAGTAACGGAGGAGGACACTGTGCTGGTAATGCCAGTCCCACCATCACCTTCTCTTCCACTTCCTCCATCAAACTTGCGGTTATTATTCCTCCTCTCTTGCGGCTGCATAGCCTCAGCTCTAGCCACCGCGAACCGCCGTTCCAGTGCCTCCTCCAGTGCGCGTTTCCTCTGATCTTGAGAAGCTTCTTCAGTCGCCATGGTCAAGCTACCTATCTAATTTGCAGAAAGCCAAGACCTTTCTTCACCTCTGCGGAAAAGCCAGAAACATTCAGACAACAGCCCAAACTCAAGGCAAAAGGGTATGAATCTGTCTTGCTCTTTTTGGGGTTCGACAGTCAAAAATAGCATAGTAATTTGATAAATTGCAGAAATCGCAGCGATTGGTCAGTACCCAAGTTAAGACAATCTCGCGCAGGGGAGAGCAACGTCCGATATCGCGAACTAACCTACAATTACCGGGGAGAGAGGGTGATGTACAGGAGGCCGCGACGGGTGGTGATCCGGCGAAGGGCCGGCGGCGACGACGGTGGCGCGGTGATGTTGATAACTCGCTCGACCGAGGAGTCACAGGAGAGAGAGAGCGCAGAAGCATAACAACAGGAAGAAACAAGAGGCGAACCGGGTTTTTTACCGAACCGTTGCTCGGGAAATTGAGCCGAAAACCATCCGGTTCGATTACAATCTTGGAACGACACCCGTAATGCGTTCCGTTGTAACAGGATAAAATTGCAATACGTTGTCTTAACTAAGGTAATACTTATTATAATGATTTGGTTTCAGATATAGCAAGTGTAATTAACAAGGAAAAAAAAAGAATAGTAAGTGCACCAGACCCTTAATCGGGAGATTAGGGTTTTAGCCCACCTATAAAACCTCGAAGAATGGTTCGGGACATCGCAACAAGAAAATTTATCATAATTTTACATATAAAGTGTTATAATTCACAAAATAGGAAATTAGTTAGAAGTTACCCTTGTGTTAGGGTATTGAGTTAAAAGGGAAATTTGCAAAAATCACACTCTTTGAATTTTTTTTTTCTTGATAAATCTTTCAACATGTAAATCCTCAATAGGTACTTTGACTTTCTATAATTTTCCTGATATCTTACTATAAGGATAAAAGACATTGCTAGTACTTGTACATTCTCAATTTGCTTATTACAATTCCTCTATTATATATATTTTGCCAATGTTGTCCCTCAACTACGTAACATTTTGTTTAAGTGAAGTTTTTCTTTTGAAAATCCAAATGGAGCTACTGAAATGGACTATTATAACAATGCCACATCAAGACAAGCTAAAGTGACGTGGAATTGTTTTTGAATTAATAGAAAATAAAAATAAAACCCGAAAGTTATGTTTGCTCGATGGAAAATAAATTATCTGAAATACATTTTCTTAAATATAATTACTTGTGTTATTTAAAATGATTAATCAATAAAAATAGTTTTCACCCAATTACTATTTAAAGAATATTTTTCAAATCATTTTTTTTTTTTTTTGTGAAACAAACACATCCTATAGAAAAAAGAGATGAATGAGAGTGAGCCGTGCTAACTCTACTTAAAGGTCAATCAAGGGCTTGTTGGCCTCCTGGCCAACCACGGTGTGGCTCATCACTGCCTCGCATTGAATAACATGGCATTAGGAAAGCTAGATTGCATCGCAGTCAAGTTTCAGGAACGATCAAAGATCTAGGGCTTGGTCTGAATAAAGTTCTATTCACTGGAGGTAGAATCTCTGAATATGATGAATCTGCGAAGCTTTCTCTTTGAAGCTTTGGGCACGCCATTGGAAGCTTCTTCTCCGATCCATCTCTTCTGGGGGAACATCTGAAGCTATCTTTAGTTTGCAATTTTCCTTATATTTTCCAAGGGTGTCATAACCCTCCCAAATGAGGAATGACGTGAAAATTAAGGGATTAGAGGTAAGTCAAGTGGGGACCAACAAATCTTAACTAGCGTGGATTCTCTTAAACCCTTACATCAAGTGATGTTAGGAAATTACAATTTAATAGATTTGTCTATAAAGTTCAACTTAACTAATAGCCACTGCTAGCCCAAGAAAGATCTACTAGAAATTAAGTGAGATACGGGAGCATACTTAATTTACTATGTATCCAAAAGATTAAGGTTAGGAATTTGATTAGTGCCATTTCAATAACTCAACTTGATTATTTGTCAGATAAAGTCTCACAAGTCTTTTTGCCAAATTATGAGTTCTAAAGTTCTTATATGCTAAGTGTGCATGCATCTTTTTATTTATTATGATCCTAAAAATGTACCCTAACCATTTACTTATAACAAACAAATCACAATACAAAAGCAATATAAAAGAGAATCACAACCAATTAATCAAGATAGATGTAAAAGAACAATTCAAAGATAGATTGCACTAAAGTAATCTAATACAATTTGGTCAAAAATATAACATGCCATTGTTATAAAGCCCAGGACAACAACCACTGCGACATAAGTTCAAATTGAGTTCAATTTCTTATCTAAAAGATCAATCTATCAAACCCTAAGCTAATATTAAAGGTAACTCCTAGAACCCCTAAACTAAAAGTCATGTTATCCAACTGTAATCGAACTAAATCTATTACTAAGATTTAACAACCTAATAAAGGCTTCTATTCCTAGCCATTTTCTTCTTTTTTTTTGTAATTTTTTCGAATTTTTTTTTTTAAACTTTAAATTTTTATTGATATTCTGGAAACGGGGACTTGGGCTGGGCTCGGGCCCGGTCCGCATGCAATGTTAGGTACGGGCTTCGCACGGACTCGGCCGTGCACTCAAAAAGGCTTACAAGTTTAGCCTCTTTCAATTAAGATTTCAAAAGCCCAATCCACTCCGCTTTTAACCACCTCCAGTAGCCGGACCGCCACCGCGGACCACCAACGTCAACCTCCAGCCGCATGGCTCACAGAACCGAGACGATAACTCTCCGCCATCTCTCCGCCGGCGACCGATTCCAAGCACCACCGTCGTTCACGCACGAAACAGGATGTCAAAGCAGTATGACTATACTCAAGTTCGACGAATCTATTTCATCAATGGTTCAGTTTTAGTCACAACAAACCAAATGACACCGATTTTAGTTTGAGCATATCGTCGAACGAGTGGTGGGCGTCTCGGAGGACAGTTCTATAGGCGATGCTAGAGCAAGTTTTCGATTCAAGAGTGTCCGCATAAGCAGAGATTTAGACCAAGATCATCAAACTCTGGCCCGACACCATGCAGTTTTCCCACGACATCATCACGGCGTTAATCTCTGTTCTTGATCGTAATAGATGAGATGAGACAAAAAGGGTTTTTGGTCCTACCTTTGCCGAGAATGAATTCCAGCCGCGATGATTACTAGTCCATCTTTACTCGAGGAAATTCCGGGGAAGCGTTGGCAAGCGAAACCAGAACCGCCGTAAGGAAATCGAGCGAGGTCCAACGGCTTCGAGACCGTTGGCTATGGAAACAGAGCGATCTTGATGCTCTCGCGGAATCGGACGAAGGGCGAGACCTCTGATGCCTTGTCTACGGCGATTCGGGTCGGCAAAAAGGGCTTGAACGGTCAACGACAACCTCCCGGCAACGGCCAAGTCACGATCTACCGCCGTGATGGGGGATGTCCGCCGGTGACAAAGGAAAGAAAAAATCCCCTAAAATTCAGGGGAGATGAGCCCAACGGGTTTTATTTTATATATATATATATATACTCAGCCTATTGATAAAAATTCAAGGGTAAACAAAATAATTAGAACTTTGAGCTTTCATCTCACCCTGCCGAGTGAGCTTCCTTTATAATTTTGTGCTCTTGAGCTTCTTTGTCTAACCGGTGTCAAGCGAATCTCGGCGGGTCCTCACTAACATCGCGTGACCTCATCCAGCAGTTGCTAGGGTTGCACGGATTAGTATGATCCATCTCGAGCTTTGGATCAAATTGACCCACTAAAAGGAGTCCATAATACTTAAAAAAGGAGTGTCTGACCGATTCATTATAAAGTGATACATCAAGATCTTAATTATTTTTTCATTGATACTTTTGAATCAATATATGGTTAATGCACTATCTTATTAAAATCTTTTTGTTAGAAAAGGATGTAAAGTACTTTCCTCCATCATGCACTTACTTGATATTTGATACTAAATGAGAAATTCTCCTAACACAATCTCCTATGGTCATGTCAATTTTTTCTAAAATAGGTGAAGGAACGCCATTTAGTAGGAAAAAAGGATTCTCCTACTATAATCTTTACAGAGATCGGCGCTAGCCATATCTTACATATGATGTCACTTTCATAGCACCTCCCTAGAGCTATTACTTGTTCATTAAGGGTGGACAAGTCTTAGGGTGAGTCAGTTTCGTCAATTCTACTAGTTCAATTCAATTGATACGATTCATCTTTAGGAATTGGGAATTAGATAGGTTTTCACGAGATCTACCCAAAACCAATCGATCCGATCTGATCCTATTCTCAAATTGGATAGGGAGCAAGTCGTGATTGATTTACACAAACCTAACAAGGCCGAACTTTTGTGTCACAAGGGGTCAAATTGTGGTCCCTCAGATCTATAAATGTTTTATGTCCATTAGTTTAAAGAAGTAAAAGCAGCCACCATTCCAATAGGGCATACTATTTTTGGCAAATCTCTTCCCATTTCATGTCTTCCTGTATAGGCGGATAGACAAATATGCAAATATTGTGATAGAGAAATTTGGTAAGAGGCATCTCTAGTGCCTAATAACCCTAAAAATATCTCCACATTTAAATTCAACATCAATTTTGTCTTAAACTTTTGTTTTATCAAAAAAAGAATCACCCACTTTCATTTTAGTTCAAATCTCTCAGTGTCCAAAAATCATCGCTAGTATGAGAAATTGTTGTTGTTTTATACAAATGTAAAAATGCTGGTGGAGATATGGGTTCTCATAATGAGCCTCTAATAAATATTGATGTTAATAATTTTGAAGAAACTAGTAACGATTTTTGGACTCGGGGCAAATTTAAGATTATAATAAAAATTCATAATGTTTTTTTGACAAAAAAAGTTCGAGATAGAATTGAATTGAACATAAGGATGTGCACTTTTTAGTCAATTTTTTTTAGTTTAAGGGCGAAAATGTCGTCAAAGTGTTGTAAAATCGAAAATTCATATTTGTTATAACATTCTATGATGGAGTGTGGTCCTGATGTTATGCATTAAATGTTCTGCCGAATTAGAAAGATGTCATACATTAGATATTGTGTGCTAGAAAAATCTCACCTCCCAGCCGGGGCCCACACCACCATCCCTGTACTTTTAGATGTGACAGTTGAATTCTCTATACTTCATCATATTAAGAAAAAAAATTCGAGGGCATCTAGTAATTTTGACGAACTGCAGATGGAAACTTGTAGTGGGATACAGAGAATTGGCTGTATGTGTATTAATATATTGAGTTAAAGGGAAATTTGCAAAAGTCACACTCCAAGTTTTTCCTTTGTAAATCTATCGTCCTCTAAATCCAAATGCATACTTTTAGGTTTTAACTATTTAGAATCCTGCAATTTTCTTGATAATTTACTATAACACTAATGACATGGCTAGTTCTTGTGCTTTTTCGATATTGTTTAATATTGTTTCTATACTATTTTGGGCCGATGCGGTGCCTCAAATGTGTATTATTTTGTGCAGATAGTTCTTCTATTGAAATTACAAGTGGAGAAGTTAAAGCGAATTGCCATGTCATTGCTGATTTTATAAAGTGAAATGAGTTGAATGGGACAAATTATTAAGAATCAATACCCGAAGAGAAAAGGAGAGGGAAAAACACGATGAGAAGGTCATCACCACCTCCAATCATATTACACATGACACGATAATAAGTAATGAAAAATTGTACCATGATAAAGGTTTTTGGTGAACAATTGAAGATCTAGGGCTTGGTTTAAGCAAAATTCTATTGTGAAGCTTCTTTGTTTTCTCTTCCTTTGTGTGTTCTTGAGCTTCATTGTCTTGCTAATATTGCACGACTCAAAGCTCAGTCCTCGCCAGTGTCACACGGCCCCATCAAATGGTTGCCTAATTTATCTCAAGTTGAGGAGCAAATTGACCCTTTGAAAGGAGGACCCAACACTTAGAAAAGAAGTATGTGATGGACCCATCCATTATAAAATAAGACATGCCAAGATCTTGATCATTTCCCAAGCAACACTTTCCAATTCCCACCCAAGGGCTCAATCCACCATCTTATTTAAAATCCTCTAGTTAAAAAGCCATGGAAAATACTTTCCTCCATAATTTGTACTCATTGATATTAAAAGTTCTTTTTTTTCTCTATTTCCTAACAAAATCCACATCAAAATTTTTGGAGTAGGTGAAGTAAAGTGCTGTTCAACAGGAGATGGCACTAGCAATGTCATCCATATATTGTCACTTTCCTAGCACTTCCCCTAAGATATAGGACTAAGCTCATTGATTCATATCTATATAAACCTAGCCACGGGGGCCCACGTCCATTGACTTTCCACCTAACGTTTATCCACACCTTCTCGATCTATTCCTCCTGTGGATTAAACGTATTGGGCTCGTGAACCTATCCACGTCGTCGTGAAGTTACTGCTTTGACCTTGGAGCAGCGGCGATCCGAATGCGGGATCCGGTACATGCGAGTCGAGTGTTCGGCCACCTGCTCAACGCTAATTAGTTTCTTCCTTAATTGCATCTCTTAATAAGCATAATTTGATGGATTAATATTACGCAAAACCTTAGATAGATATATATGTGATTAATTTATTATAAGTATATCAGTTTGAGATTTTTGATAATTAAATTTTGATGTACCAATTTGATATTTTTAGTGATTAAAAAAATTAATTTTGAGATTTTTAGGGGTACTAATCTTAATTTCACAACGTAATTTTCTAGTATTAGGGGGAGACGTCGTAACAATGAGACATTGATGTAATATTTATGATAATTGCTGAGGCGTCGTGTCCCAAGGAGATCTCAAATCCCTACCTAGTGACGGCGGGGCCCACACCATTTGTCCGCCTCCTACGGCACCGATCCTCCTTCCAAATTCTACCAGATCTACCAACCCCGGGCCCCCGACTCTCGATCCTGACCGTCCGTTCCTCCACTCCCCAACACCCCCGATTTATAACCCCTCCTCCTCATCTTCCCCGACCCCGCTCTCTCACTCTCTCTCTACTTTCTCTCTCTTCCCGACTCAGATCTCGATTCGTTCCGGAAGATCACCGGCGGCCGCGGAGGAAGATGGCGTTGCTCGTCGAGAAGACCACCGGCGGCCGCGAGTACAAGGTGAAGGACATGTCCCAGGCCGACTTCGGCCGCCTCGAGATCGAGCTGGCCGAGGTCGAGATGCCGGGGCTCATGGCCTGCCGCACCGAGTACGGCCCCGCCCAGCCCTTCAAGGGCGCCCGCATCACCGGCTCCCTCCACATGACCATCCAGACCGCCGTCCTCATCGAGACCCTCACCGCCCTCGGCGCCGAGGTCCGCTGGTGCTCCTGCAACATCTTCTCCACCCAGGACCACGCCGCCGCCGCCATCGCCCGCGACTCCGCCGCCGTCTTCGCCTGGAAGGGCGAGACCCTCCAGGAGTACTGGTGGTGCACCGAGCGAGCCCTCGACTGGGGCCCCGGCGGCGGGCCCGACCTCATCGTCGACGACGGCGGCGACGCGACGCTGCTGATCCACGAGGGGGTCAAGGCCGAGGAGGTGTACGAGAAGACCGGGACGCTGCCCGACCCGGCCTCCACGGACAACGCCGAGTTCCAGATCGTGCTGACGATCATCAGGGACGGGCTGAAGGCGGATCCCAAGAAGTACCGCAAGATGAGGGACAGGTTGGTCGGTGTCTCGGAGGAGACGACCACCGGCGTGAAGAGGCTGTACCAGATGCAGCAGAACGGGACTCTCTTGTTCCCTGCCATCAATGTCAATGACTCTGTCACGAAGAGCAAGGTACCCCTTTGTCTTCTCTCGTTTCCATTTGAATTCTCATTTGGGTTTTTTTGGTTTTGGATTTGCTTTGGATCTATACTGTTCCTTTGTGGATCAATGGGATCTGGGCAATGCCTGTCGTTTGTTATGTCTGGTCTGCTCGTTCGTTGTGGTTTGATTTGTTAAAGTTCTGATTTTTCATGTTTCACGTTGGATCTGAACATTTGTCTTGGTGATACATGAATCATTCGTAGGATCTACATCTATCAAATGTCCGCATATTCAATCAATTGGCAGATACATCGTATCATGCTTGGGGTGTTATTAAATATGTAGTATCATTTGGTCTATGTAACATATTTAATATAAGAATGTGCACTTATAGTCACTTCATTAATAAAATGCTCGTGGAAACATATTAATATTCTAGCCAATAGTACAAATTTATGCACAAATCGATTTTGTTTTTTTTTTTGTTATTATTCTTGTCCCTTGTGCTGGCTGGCTCAGATATCTGGGATTTAATCTGTCATTACGGCTTATGGCCATAATTGTGATAGTGTAGACATTCAAGTTTTAAGCAGCAGGAAGTAGAACTGAATAAATTTTGCATAGTGTTTGGTTTCAGAGTACTTGAGTATCTTGATGCTCATGTTGAAAGCACTGCCTCTTAAAATGAATTTCATTTCATATGGTATTTTTCTCTTATGGGGAAGAGAGAATATTGGGTCTAGTTTGTATTTCTACTTTCAGGAACTCTAGCTTGAGGAAACTTGTATTTGTCCCAAAATTTGCTTCTCTGGTGAACAGATACTGTATCTCTCCTAGTGTTTGGTCTGTTGTCTAGGAAAAGTAGCAGTATGGCTTTCCTTTCCAGTTTACTGAAAACTAATTAGCATAATTCTTTCTGGAAACAGTTTGATAACTTGTATGGTTGTCGCCACTCTCTCCCTGATGGTCTGATGAGGGCTACTGATGTCATGATTGCTGGAAAAGTTGCCGTGGTCTGTGGATACGGAGATGTCGGCAAGGGCTGTGCTGCAGCCCTCAAGCAGGCTGGTGCCCGTGTCATTGTTACTGAAATTGATCCCATCTGTGCCCTCCAAGCTCTCATGGAAGGTCTCCAGGTCCTACCACTCGAGGATGTCGTGTCTGAGGCTGACATCTTTGTTACCACCACCGGAAACAAGGACATCATCATGGTTGATCACATGAAGAAGATGAAGAACAATGCCATCGTCTGCAACATCGGTCACTTCGATAATGAGATCGACATGCTTGGTCTCGAGACCTACCCCGGTGTTAAGCGCATCACGATCAAGCCCCAAACGGACAGGTGGGTCTTCCCCGACACCAAATCAGGCATCATTGTGTTGGCCGAAGGGCGTCTCATGAACTTGGGTTGCGCCACTGGGCACCCTAGTTTCGTGATGTCCTGCTCCTTCACAAACCAGGTGATTGCTCAGCTCGAGCTATGGAAGGAGAAGGCTTCGGGCAAGTATGAGAAGAAGGTCTACGTCTTGCCCAAGCACCTGGATGAGAAGGTGGCTGCTCTTCACCTTGGCAAGCTGGGTGCCAAGCTCACCAAGCTCACCAAGGACCAAGCTGACTACATCAGCGTGCCTGTTGAGGGTCCATACAAGCCTGCTCACTACAGGTACTGAGCAAACCTTGCGAGGAGAAAAGCATGTATCCTCCGAGAGGCTTCGCTGTATCTTTCTCGTATTGGTTCTTCGAAGAGCGGTAGGGTTCTGGCTTTGAATTTATTTTTATGGTCGGTGGGTTGGTTGGCTGGTGAGTGATTCGGAGGGGCACAAGATAGACTGATACGGTTTGAAGAGATAGCTGAGAAGTCTGGAGTTTGGGGATGAATAAAGATGGGAGGAGAAGGCCTGGGGCATCATATATTTTCTAAGTGCTGCGGTTTGAATTTTGTTTGCAAGTGTTTTACTTTATTTATAGGAGTTTTCTTTTTTGCTGGGGTCTGGTTCTGTGAAAAACCAGACGAGAGAGTACTAGTTGCGGTCTATGGAACTATGAATGTTTTCATGCTAATCTATAATTCTAGTTGATTTTGCTTTACTACTCGGTGCGAGCTATCCTGCTCTGTTTCAAGCTGTTCACAGTTCTTACCTCTCCATTAACAAGCTGCTGAAGTTTAAATTTGTAAAACCAAAATACCCAACACAGAAAGATAATTTGAGAGAGAGAGGAAGAGAGTCTGTGGATCCAGATCGGCCACCAGACGCCATGTTCACTCGAGCTTGAGCTCATGGCAATGAGCTCGTGTTTGCCATGACTGCTCGAGCTGCTGCCATGGAGGTTCGACCTTTGAGTTCCAAGTATGTCATGATTGATTGTGCTCAGGCTTCGAGCTCAGGTTTTGGTCTCTCGAGCTCTGAGCTCAATACGAGAGATCACAATCGCGAGATTTGGAACTTGTTGAGCTGAAGCTTGCAGATATGGTCGCTCGAGCTGTGATCTCGCGGTCATGGCCGCTCTAGCTTCTGATCTCGTAGCTGTGATAGCTAATGGTAGTCGTTAGTAGAGAGAGAACATTTGAAAAAATCAAAAAATAAATTGAGGTCATTACATACTTGGGTAAGCCCTTGCAATCGGAGATACTTGAGTCGGTAGTCGGTTGTAAGACCTTGCCCAAAGGGCTGCCTACTAAGTAGTGGGTTTTTCACCTACCCTTACTCACCTCAGATACGGAGGTTACTATACCTTTCCTATCCGGTTGGTTGCCTACTAAGTAGTGGGTTTTTCACTTACCCTTACTTATCTTAGATGCAGGAGGTTATTATATCTTTTCTATTTGGTAGTAATTAGAATTGAACTCTTGATGTGGTGTTCATTTTCACCACTATAAGGCCCATTATTTCGGTCTATCTTTTTCTTCCTGACTATGAGAAAATAGCAACAATTGTCACATCAAGAAGAGCTGAACATTGGCAACTCTTTTCCATTTCATCCTCACAAAACATTGGCAACTCTTTTCCATTTCGAAATGATTCTTTTTTATTCGTCCCTAATAATTTCTGAGCATTTGAAGGCGTTTGGTAAGGGCATGCAAGGTAGCGCTTCTGTTCCCGGAAACAATTTTTACTCATAAATGATTTTTTTATTCTCGTTTAAAGAACAATTTTCGAGCATTTGAAGGCGTTTAAGAATCGTCCAAAATTTTTACTCCGGGAATAGAAATGTGTTTGATAAAATTTTTTGATCTTTTGATTCTTTTAATTTTTAGTACTTTTTGTTATAATTTTCATTTTTTCATTTTTCATTTTTTTTTCTCCTATTCTTCCTCTTGGCCGCCGCTACTGGTGGTGGCTGACGAGCGGTTGGGCGAGGTCCGGCGAGCTTGCTGGAGCCTCGCCAAGCCATCGGCGAGGCTCGGTCTTGCAAATCTGGGTGAGGCAAGGCTCAGCCTCGCCGAGGCGGTGCGAGGCCCGAGCTTGCCGAACCTCGCTCGGTCGCTTACTGGCGGCAGCGATGGGGTGGCGATGGGGTGGGAGGAGGAAGAGGAAGAGGAAGAAGAAGAAGAAAGGAAAGGGAAAAAAAGAGAAGAGAGAAAAGAGAAAAAAAAATTAATTATCGAATTGTTCTCGGGAGCGAGAAGCAACTTTTTTTTCGCTTTCGATTTTATTCCAAATCTATTAAGTAACAAATTTGTTCTAGGGAACAAAAAAATTTACAAAACGCATTTTGTTTCAAATCCGCTCTCGGGAATAAAAAGAATATAATCGTTGTTCAGGGAATAAAATCCTACATGTAGACCCTAATTTATCCTTGGAGGGTTATTGTGTGTAGAGAGAGAAAATTTGAAAAAAATAAAAAATAAATCGAGGTCATTACATAGCCGACTACATAGCCGACTACGTTAATGCCATGTCATGAAATTATGTTGACATACCGATTTTGAGATGATTGATGATACTTTTTTTAAAGTCAAGAGGCTCTTTGAAAAAAAAAAGAGTAGAGCTACAGATAAAAGTATTGGGACCGCTAGTGACAATAAATCCAAAATAAACTTAGCACTATGAGGACAACATGAAGACGTGAATTGTCTCAAATCTATTTAAAATAAAGTGACGTCCCATCTAGTTTTAAAATTAGGTTATGCAGCATAGACGATGGGAAACTAGATAGTCTCACGGCGTGCCATTTATCTTTTTTCTGTCAACGAAAGAGAGGGGCGACGGGCATTTATGTCCTCTTTAGGCTTTTTCCACAGCAATTCCATACCAGTGTCGGAATGATCGGAACAAGTTGTAAACAGCAAATAACTCAATCAAGATGGCAATGGGGTAAGTCGGTTAGCTTTCTATAAGCCAATCTAGTAGGGGTGTCAAATGGGTGGGTCGGGTCGGGTTTGGGTCGGGTCGAAAATGGTCCGACCCACATCGACCCATTTAACTAATTTTCATGCAATGTAAATTTGATGACTCATACCCGACCCGACCCATACCCAACCCATACTCGACCCATATTACCAACACATATTAATATTTAACTTAATTTAAGAAAATCTACTCCCACTTATTTAGTTCACTTTAAACTTTTCACATATAAATTATTTGAATAAAAATTTCACATCAAATTTATAAAGTAAATTAAATAATAAAAAATTAGTAAAAAAAAAAATGTGGATACCTCTAAATTGAAATAGTTTGAGGAAAATAAGTTTTTTAAAAAAAATCGATTTTTTAATTATTGTTGAGTGAACCTTATCGGATCGAGAACGGAGGACGAAAATGCATAGAGGAGGGGATGGAAGGAGAGAGATGATGGGCTTTTACCTAATAACTCACTCAACCCATATTTGACCCATATTTAACTTTCACTTGACCCATATTTGACCCATATTTAACTTCCACTTAACCCATATTTAACCTATATTTAACTTCCACTTGACCCATATTTGACCCATTTAACTAAAAATGGGTCATAATATGAGTTTATGACCCATATTGACACCTCTACAATCTAGGAACGGTCCAACCTCCAATATCTTATGATGATGATGATGATTATTATTATTATTCCTTTTAGTTTATTATTTCTGTCCTTTCTATATGAACGATGGAAGAGTTAGTTCAAGTATTTATTTTGATTAGCGATCGAATAGGACCATTAATTATCATCTGAATTATGTACAACTTGCTTAATGAGTCTATGGTAATATATTTTTCAAGTGAAATATCATTGTTCTTGTTCAATAAATGAAAAAAAGAGCATATTTCGTTATTTTCTTTTGGGAAAAGGACACCAAAAACCCCAAACTACTTTTCGGGACAATTTTACCCTGAACTTTTTTTTGGGCCATAGAAAAACCCAAACTATGCCACTTGGGACAATTTTACCCTGAACTTTTTTTTGGGTCATAAGAAACCCTGAACTATGCCACTTGGGACACATTTACCCCAGACTTTTTAACTGAAGGGCATTTTCGTATTTTCACTTTTTTTTTTCTTTCTTTCTTCTTCCCCTCTCGCCGGCCATGGCGAGAGGGAAGCCGGCGAGGGCCGCCTCCGACCGGGCGAGGCCGCCCGACCGGCGAGGGCCGCCCTCGGTCGGGCGAGGGTCGCCCTCGCGATCCGGCGAGGGCGAGCTCGGCCCTCCCCGATTCGGCGGGGGCGGGGGCGACCCTCGCCTTCTGGCCGGGGCGGCCCTCGCCCGAGGGTCGCCTCCGCCGAATCAGGCGGGGGCAACCCTCGCCCGACGCCAGGGAGGGTTGCCCCCGCCAGATCTGCCAAGGGCGAGGGCGGCCCTCCCCGATCCGGCGGGGGCGACCCTCGCCCGCCCGAGCCGGTGAGGGCCGCCCCGCGATCCGGTGAGGGCGTCCCTCCCCCGACGTCGGGAGAGCCGCCCCCCCGCGCTAGGGAGTGCCGCCCTGGCCGGATAGCGCCTGTTGACACTTAAATTTTGGCGATTTGTTTTAGCATTTATTAACTACATTGGAAAATTAGAGATTAGTTTCTAATCTCTTAACAAAAATTATTTCATTAAAATTGCATCGCATATAGACATTAGGAGCATTTGCTAAAGTTAATATAAAAATTAATTAAAAATTAAAAATTAAAAAATTAATTAATTAAAAATTAATAAAAAAAATTGAATAAAAAAAATCGAAAAGAGGCCGGGCCAGGGCTGGGCCCGCCCGGCCCCCATGCGGCCCTTTCCCTTCCCTCGCACGGGCTCGGCCCACTTCCCTTTTGTTTCTTCCTCGGCCCGGCCCGGCCCACTCGTTTTTCTTCCTCCCTTCTTCTCTCTCGCGCAGAAGCAACCTGCAGGAAAACAGAAGATGATGATGATGAAGCAAGCGGCGGGTCAGAGTGCAGAAAAGAAGGAGAAGCAAAAGGCGGGTCAGAGCAGAAAGACGAGAAGATGGGAAAGGTCAGCGACGGGTCAGAGCAGAAGCAGAGAAGCAGAAAGGGAGAGCAGCAGTAGCAGGGACGAAAAAAATGATGATGATGATGAAGCAAGCGGCGGAGTCAGACGGCAACAGAGAGGGCTGACAGAGAAGACAAGGCGAGGGTCTCAACGGGATCAAAAGGAAAGAGCAGGGGGAAGTTCAAGGGGGGAGAACCGAAAGAAAGAGAGGGGGGAGACCAAAAAAAAAAAAGCTGAACCAGAGAGAGAACAGACCGAGAGCAGAGAGAAACCGGGGGAGAAACCCGAGAGAAAAATCGGAATAGAAAAAAGAAAAAGCGGAGAGAGAGAGGACTCCGGGGAGCACGGAGAGAACGGAGAACCGAAGAGAGTTCGAGCGAGGCGGTGCCCGAGGAAGAGAAAGAGAGCTTCAGCCGACGCCCTCGGCCGTGCGCGAGCTCCGTCCGACGGCTCCTCAGCTGGCACCCTCAAGTTGAACCAGGTAGGTCTCCCCGAGCATCCCTATTTGGCGAGGTCGTGGGCCGGAGTTCGCGCCGACCAGTTCGCGCGAGCCCCGGCCCCTGTCTTCCCTCCATTTAGGTTCCTCTGCATGCTGCCATGTTTATTTGGAAGCTTGGTCCCTGTCTAAGTTCGGTTCGAGTCGGAAACCTTTCGTTTTACTCATGCCCGCCAAGTGTTCGATGAAATGCCCCAAAGAGAGCCGGCACACAATTTTTGTTTTAACTCAAAATCGACTAGTGCCGGCTGTTATCCTTGTTAAATCATGTTAGTCTCCGCTGTTTACGCTGTATTTATGTATGGTTTATGTTAAATATTCGTTGGAATCGACGAAGTTTTTTTTTTTTGCGACGAAAACGGTCGCCGGATTTCATGGTCGGAGGTGGTTAACGCCGGCTGGAGTGGACGACCGGTGGGCGGCGATCATCGCCCGGAGTGTTGGCTGCGTCGGGGGTTGCTGGTTTAATAAAAAACAAAAAAAGAAAAAAGAAAGAAAGAGAAGTTGCAAGTTTCGGGCGTCTGCAGCGTCGGAGGGAGAGAAGCGTGCATGCATGCAGAAACAGGAAGGAAATCTGCAGGGGAAAAAGACAAAAAGTGGAAAAAGAAAGATTAAAGAAAATATTAAAAAAGGGAAAAGGTGAAAAAGGAATAAAAAATAAAGAAAAAGGCCGAATAAAAATAGGGGGCAAGGAGATGGGCTTCGCCGCGGGCCCGCTTCCGTTGGGCTGAATTTGTCACGGGCCGGGTTTTTTCAGCTGGGCTAAAAAATAGAAATCAAGATTGGGCTTTTAAGAAAAATCCGTGTGGGCCTTTTTTTTTTTTTTAGTGGGCTTAAGGCCGGCCCGGTTCCTTCAGCCCGACCCGGACCGGCGGCGGCATCTGAATCGGGTCAGCAGGGCCGGGTTTCCTGACCCGGTCCGAATCATTTCTTAAAAAAAAAAAAAAAAAAAAAAAAATCGAAAATTCAGAAAATCATAAAAAACATAAAAAATATTTTAAAAAAATCATAAAAAATTTCAGAATTTCATGGAAAATTCAGAAACCTGAAAATTTATGAAAAATTTCGAAAAAAAAAAATATTTTTTTATTTATTAACAAATATTCGAAAATATTAAAATATTGAAAATTCCAAAAAAATTTCAAAAATCCCAAAAACCCCAAGTTGGTTTTAGAGTTTCCTAAAAGCTCTAAAATAATTCTTGGACCATTTTCTCTTAAAAAAATGTCGAAAAATCATCGGCCTAAAATCGAGCTCAAAATCAACAAACCCTTACGCCGCCTTTTAGGGTTTTAAGTATCCTCGGATACAATTGCCCTTGAATACACGCTTATGATGCGATGATTATGGTTTGCCCCTTAGTTTAATTAGGATTGTCATTTATTTATCTCTTAATGTTAGGTGTTTATTTTCGTCTGCAATTTATTTAATGCTTTCTTTAATTGCTGATTGCTATTTTGATGATTGCACACCCGCATGATCACCTCACATGTTAGCGGGTAATCCTAAAATCAATCCAAACCGCCCGACAAAAGTCTTTTGAAATGAACAAGATTAGGTATCGAAAGGGCACTAATTGGTTAATTAGTGTAATCAAGTCCTCGACCCTAGAATCTCTGGTTGAGTAGAAAGTGAGGCACACTCCCATGCCTCGCTTGGTTTCTAGCCGACCCCAATAGGCTATTAGCGACTCCTCATTTGAAGATTTTCATGAACACCCAACGTCACGCGGGGTATGGGCTTGGGAGAGCCTATGTTTAATGAGGGTCCTGGACCCGCCCTTTGGACAATACCCCTAAACCTATTTATTTATCGATTCCTTTCCCCCTTCGGGACGAGAAAAAATAGGTCGCGACAGCGCCGCCGGTGAGGGCCCTCGCCGGCTTCCCCTGCCAGGAAGAGGAAGAGGAAAAAAAAGAAAAGAAAAGAAAAAAGTGAAAATACGAAAATGCCATTCAGTTAAAAAATCTGGGGTAAATGTGTCCCAAGTGGCATAGTTTAGGATTTTTTATGATCCAAAAAAAAGTTTAGGGTAAAATTGTCCCAAGTGGCATAGTTTGGGGTTTTTTATGATCCAAAAAAAAGTTCAGGGTAAAATTATCCCGAGGGGCATAGTTTGGGGTTTTTGGTGTACTTTTCCCTTTTCTTTTTATTGTTTTCGATAAGACAAGTGCATGAGTGTAAAGATCCTGCTATCTGGAAGTTTATGAAATATCATGTAAATGTCATAAATCATTTAAATCTAATCTTTGATATGTGCAAATAGTTTTAACTCAAATTGGTTTACATGTAATTTGACAGGATTTAAACATGTAACCTTTGAATTGGTAAGTTAGAAATCTCCTGAAAGCGCCAACGACTACGCTTGACACAAATGTCCGTTAATTTTGGCCTAATATACAATACGGTCCCTCAATTTTAGCCCAACGTGCAATATGATCTTTGAACTTTTAATTTGTTTAGTGTAATCCATGAACTTTTAATAAATGTTCAATTTAGTCCCTATATTATATAAAAATGTTCAAGGATTGCATTGCACATTCGCCCAAAGTTCAAGTATTATTTGTGTTATTATCCATTTTTTGTCGCTTATTTTTTACTGATTTAATATGTCGAAAATCTTTCATGCACATATTGATAGAAAAAAATGATTAAACCATTAACTTAGTTACATTGACAAATCTTTAAAAATTTTAGGATTAAATTGGCTAAATTGAAAGGTCTAGATTGAATTGGCATTTGCATAACATGTTTAGGACTTTTTTGTTCATTTCCCCCCTAACTAAAAAAGTTAATTAAACAAGTATAAACATTTTTTTAATGCGTATCCATTCTGTAAGATAACTATAATTTTCACTTCTCTATATTGGCTTTCCACTCTCAAAATGTTGTCGCTCTTGAATAATTAGATAAACTGGGTTAAGCTTTATGCATATATATATTCGTTAAATCTTGTATTCACTAAATAAATCATCCAATTTAATTTGATGAACCTTCGCAAATATTGGATGATTCAAATTTTGGTCACGGCACTGTTAGCTAGCATGTGATCAAGTTTGTTTTGCATTTACAATGACACCATTCTAACATCGTGATTGGTTCTATTCATCACATCATTTATATAATAAAGTCACATAGAATTTTTGTTTGCAATACTCTGTTGATGTGGCCTATGTTACTCTCATGAGCCCTAACCATTGAATTTGGACACCGTGTCATAAATAAATATGAGTCTCAACATGCTATTTTAGCATTCTAGCATCTTAAATAAATTCCCAAATAATTTGGAGTTTTGTTTCATTTATTTCATGAAAAATAAAAGATTTAAAAGATATTTTCTTACATATAATAGCTCGTATCACTTGAAAATTTTAGTAAACAAAAAATATTTTCATTATTGATAACAATTTTTGTGGATGATGAAAATATTTTTGTAAGCGATACAAGTAATTATTTTTGATTTTTTTTCAAATAATTCATTTTCCAAGAAATAATCGTACTAAATTGGTCATAAAATCATCCCAATTCAATTCAATCTTTTAAATTGAAAAGAATATCTATTTTAATCGAAAAATTGGTTGTCATCCTTGATAAATAAAATTTAAGGAAAAATAGATGGACAATGTCTAGACAACAGTTAAGGGTGCGTTTGGTAACTTGTCAATTCTTATGTCCTTTTATTTTTTTGTTCATTGGAATAAAAAAAGAACAGAAATCCATTTGGTAATATCCACTAGTATTTCTATTCCCCGGAATAGAAAGTTATTCTAAGGAATAGACTTATAATAGAAATAAGAAGTAGAAAAAGTAGTTTTTGTTTTTTATTCTTGAGAATAATTTCTAGAAAGTTATTTCTTGAGTCATTGCTACTCATGATCGCCGCTGATCGTCGCTCGCCGCCCGGTCGTTGGTCGCCACCCTCCGCCCAGTTGCTGGAGATTAGTGACTCGACGGTCGGTGATCGGCGACCAACGACCGCCTGACCATCGGTTGCCGCCACCATTGAAAAAAAAGGAATAAAAATTTTGTCAATCGGTACCAAACATATTTATATTTTTTTTCTATTTCGAGAATTAAAAATTTTTGTAGTTACCAAACGCGTTATTTTACTTAGAAATTATTTTAGGGAGTAGAAATAGAAAATAACTATTTCTCAAAAAAATTATTCCTATAAATAAAAATGTTACCAAACGCACCGTAAATTAAATTTCTATGAAAACGTGACTAACCATAATAATTAATGAAACCAAAAGATACAACCTATATCAAAGTCAAGCGTCATGTCTAGACACCCTAAAGCTTGTACCATATCTCACTTAAGGTTATAAAAGATCGTTTTTATATGTTATATCGCCATGGCAGCGATTTTTGGTGAAAATTAACTGATTGCATTGAAATTTTGTGCAAAAATTTAGAACTGAATTGATAAAATTGAAATGTTTAGTACTAAGTTGATAGGGGTATGATAGCTTTATGATTAATTGGACAATTTCCCTTATTTAAAAATTTCCAATGATTAAAAATAAACTTTTGACTGCGTCTTTTCTTCCTGTCTAACTAAAAAATCGAAATATATATATTTATCTTGATTGCTGATCCAGTAAAACCAAAGAACATTGTCCTTCCCTTTTACACTCCTCATTCATCAACCATCATGAAGTAATGTGTGTTCAATAATTTCTTAAATTATTATAATTTCCACACTTACTTATTCTAGATGTTTATTTATTTATTAATTAGTTTTCAGCAACTTCTGAACCGTCTTTGCAAGTTTTGTATTATCAAAATTTTCATCTTAATTTCTTCTTTAGAACGAGATCAGGGAAAAATGCCCACAAATTTGGGATCGATATAAAAATATTCATTGAATGTTCTGTTTTAGTGATATTTTTAGTTTTAGTGTTTGTTATTGATTTATTGAGTCGATTTCCTTTGAAATATCAGTAATTAACAGAAAGTAACTAAAATATTAGGTGTATCATGGCGAACATTTTGGCCTCGCATACTTAGAAAACCGGGGTCCATCCCACTTTCAAAATAAGATAAAAAAGACATTTTTGAATTTCTTTATTGGAAAAAAATGAAGAGAACTTTTTGAGAGAGAAAGTAGAGTACAGCCTCGGGGATCCAGCTGCGGGTGTCGGGGTCTGGAGTTCAGCCTTGTGGCAGATTTGATGTTATGTTTTGAAAAAAAAAAAAGGAATTTTAATTACTGAAAAGGAGGTATGATTTTCTTTTTTTAATGTAAACGCACATTTTCCGTTGGTCATGAAGCGGAAATTCTTTCCTTTACTCGTATTCCCGAGCTATCTAAACGTCGAAAACGGAAGATATACTTTGTAACCGTTGATTTTTCTGATTATACTTATTCTGTACAGTAGATTATACGGTCAAAACTAACCCCCTTTTCTCTCTCTAGACTCTCTCTCTCTAGTCTCTCTCGCGCAACAGAAGCAATGCTCTTTCTACAGGGAGAAGAGAAAAGAGGAAAGGAAAAAGCATCAGATAGCTCGACGATGGTCAGACATTGCCGGGTACGAACCAAACCAGCAACCTCTCTCTCTCTCTCTCTTTCTCTCTCTTCATCATCTCACACAAAGCATGCATTGACCAACCCTTTGTTGTTCTTTCAGTTTCGGCACCCTGCGCAGGAAACCCTAGTCCTTTTCTGGTTTTTCAGCTCGCGACAAACGTGAACCCGAAAATGCTTGCTACGCTTCCTACAATACTACAATATATATACACACAGTATATTTAAAACTACGATAATGATGCCTAATTAATATGTACAAAATATTGAGAGTTTTTTTGGAGAGAAGATAATGATATTTGTTTGGGTTCATTTTAGTGCTAAGTCGAATAGGGAGCAAAACATGTGACAGGGAAAACAAATGGAAAGGATGATCAATCTGTAGTTGGTGGCGTCCAAAACGTTAGGACAATGACATGCATGAGTTCACTTCACTCGATTGAATTAATTACCATAGTTGTTAGTTAATATATGGAATAGGTTAGATTATCATGTTGGAATTGTAGAACTCTCACATAAATCCCTCATGCCCCCTAATTGCGAAAAAAAAAAAAAACTTATGAAAACACTTCTTTTTATTTGTTTAGGGATTGGGAAGAGATGACCGGTGTAGCTACGCCCTTTGGGTATTGTTACTAGGATTGTACGTCGATTTGAGTATTACAGGTAGTCAACCTGAGTATTCAATCCACCTGTCGATGTATGAGCTGTCATTGCAAGTCCGTCGATGCATGAGAAATCAGGATGTCTCTCCACACAATCGTCTATAAATCGACGTGACGAAATTTATTCGCAAGTTGATATGAGTGAATTCCACTTGAGGTCGCCCAGGAACTTGCCACCCACGGAGACCAGCGGGAGCACCTGCCAGTCGCGGGTGCCGTCGGGGGCGAACCGGTGGAGGACAGCATAAATATCGCGGCCACCGCCGTTGAGCTCGTCGGGCTTGACCACCATGGGGCCAGCGCTGAGGCGGAAGAGGAGGGTCTTGGCCACGGTGCACATGCAGCGGCTACTCATGCTGAAGAGCACCACCGCCTTGCCGGCGGCAAGGCGCCTCACTGGTAGGAACTCTCGGCCTTTCTCGGCATCACGGTGTCGTTCACTGGGATTCGTGGAGCTTCCTCGGGCATCAGTTGCATGGTTTCTTCTTTCCCAGAGAGAGAGAAAGAAGTGATGATGATTGTGAGGGAAGATATTGTCTGTCTAGGGTTCTGGGGCAGGGTGCTGAAAGGACGAGCAGTTTCGGTAAATATGCGACAGAGGGTTGGCTGGTCAATGCATGCTTTGGTGAGATTAATAACAATGAAAACGAGAGAGACGTTGGTTCGGTTCAGTTCGGTTCGTACCCGGCAATGTCTGATCATTGTTGAGGTATCCGCTGCTTTAGCTTCTCTCTTCTATCTTCTCTCTGTAGAAAGAGCAAGGCTTTTGTTGCGTGAGAAAGACTAGATAGTGAGACGAGAGAGAGACTAGAGAGAGAGTCTAGAGAGAGGGGGATAGTCTTGACTGTAAGTATGTTGCGACCGTATAGTCTACTGTACAGAATACGTATAATCATTGGGGCTGTCGTGTTTTCTTCAAAAAATTAACTGCCGGAAAGTATTTTTCTTTCTCATTTTCGTCGTTAACGAAAAATGTGCGTTTAAATTTGAAAAATTATTTTCACCTTTTAACAGTAATTGCCTTTTTTCAAAATATAATCTGAGATCCTGACCAAATCTGATTTTAACCTGAGTGCTTGACTAAGTCAGCAGGCGCATGATCAATTTTGTTTCATATTTATGATAATATGATTCATATATCATGATTTATTTTATCCATCACATTATTTACATAATAAGGATTATTATAAATCCAAAATTAACCAATGTATTCTTTTCAGCTAACAAAAAAAAAAAAATTCTTATCAATATTTATTTTTCAATTATCTAGCTATTGATCCATTGAGCATTCAACATAAAATATATATGGTTGAATGACACAGAGAGCTAAAATAATAATAAAATCGAGAGTAACAAAGACAAAGAAATAAATTACTCTCCACCCATCATTAAATAGATAGGCTTACATGAAAGTCTGTCACACTTAACTAAAAGCATAGATTAAAATGCATCCATAAGACATAGTAGAGCTCGTCACACCAAGGTGGACGGTAGAACCTACTATGTATTTCGGTTCGATTTTATGAAATCAGTAACCTACCACGAGTTTTAATAACTATCTTCAAACTTATGGCTTCCGTGACACCCCTAATTCTCTCTCATTTAAAAAAGAAAAGAAAAGAAAATTGCTCTATTTAGTGCTCATGATGCTCATCCTCATGCAAAACTCGGTGCAAAATGTCCCCTTCTGTTACGAGCAAAACCGATTGGTGACGCAACGGTCAACGATTTCTGAATCTGCTGCGTCCGATTGCATTTTGAAACCGCCGTCAGGCCAACACTTCCCGGCCGTCTGATCCTCCAAGCTCCGACTCTAATGACGACGATGGTGGTGGTGGAGGTGAGATCACCGTCCGATTGCGAACTGACGGCATACGACAACGGTCAAAGGATCAAAAGAACGAGCATCACATAACGGTCAAGAAACCATAAAGCATCTTTACTTTATAAGTGGGTGTATATATATATATATTTAGATTTGCATGGCGTGACCAGCACATTAAATTTTGTGAGTTTGATAAATACTGCCGGAATTGATAATTCGGACAACCTAATTCGAGGGCACCTAATAATATCTTGAGGTCAAGAAAACGATAATAAGATATGGACGTATTGAATTGCATTGATGATTGATAATTGGTATGCATTCAGACAGTCGGTTAGTTGAAGATTTACGTCTTTAGAGTACTAAACCTTCGAACTGCAAGAAATTTATGTTAATGTGGATTCAACATGTACCTTTTATGAATTTAGAGATATATTTACTAGACATCTTAAAACTTGTTACGAAAGTGCAATTGAATCTTAAAAGTTTCAAAAAGTACAATTGAGTCTTTTCATTAACTCCGTCTAATTTGGCTAATGGAAAATGTTGACGTGATTTTTTTTTTATTTTCTCTCTCCTATGTGGCTTTGATGTGACTAAAATAAGAAAGAGAAGTCTAAAAGGATATCGTTTTGGTCCAAATTTAATTTTTAATATAAATATTAGATTAAATTAAAAAATAAGCTAAAAAAAATAAAGATAGCAAAGTAGCAAGAGCTTGCAAGGCCCTCACCACCGTTGTTGCCCCACCATTATTGAAAAGGGTTGGCGATGGTGGGATGAGGGTTGATCGGGGTTGTCAAGCCCCGACCAATGGCCAACAACCTTGGTCGACTGTAGGTAAAGGCCTATGGGCCCTTGCCCAAATCAAGCCAAGGGTCACCACTAATTGTGGTGGGGCTGGGTAGTGACCCCACCCCAGCCAATGGCGACCCTCACTAGCGGTCAGCCAAGGTTGTCGGCCATTGTTCGGGGCCGACCGACCCTCACCCTATCATTGCCGGCCCTTTTTGGTAATGGTGGGGCAACGATAGTGAGAGCCCCACAGGCCCTTGTTGGTTTGCTGCTTTTTTTTTAATTAATTAAATACTATTTATAGTAAAAATGAAAATGACCAAAACAACATCATTTTGAGCTTATCTTTCTTGTTTTGGCTACGTCAATGCCACTTAAGATAGAGAAAGTAATAAAAAAATCATGTCAGCATTTTTCATTAATCAAATTAGACAGAGTTAATGAAATGGCTCGATTACACTAATTTGACAAGTTTTAGAATTTGATTGTACTTTCTAACAAGTTTTAGGATTTTTAGTGAACATATTTCTTAAATTTAATTGTTTGAACATGAGAAATTGAGATATTTCATTGATTCTTTAAGCAAGATAGTCATTTGCTTTGTGGAATTCGCTCATTTTGATATGCAGTTATATTTCATCGTGTTGGTTTGTAGACGATCATGTGAAAAGACTTTTCAACTTCTTGCGTGTTAATGGGCTTGCAGTGATGGCTCGTACATCTACATGTGGATTGAGTACTCAGATCGACTACCCGTAGTACTCAGATCGACTTGTGGTCCTTGTTGTAAGACCCAAAGGGCATAGCTGCACCGGTCATCTATTCCCAATCCCTAAATGAATAAATGGAAGCATCTAATAAGTTCTTTTTATGCATATTATTTTTTGTGATTAAGGGCATGAGGAATTCATTTGAGAGCCTTATATCTCCAACATCATAAACGAGTCCATCTACTTAATAGTAACTAACAACTATGGTAATAAATTTAATCAGGTAAAATGCATTCATGCTTGTCATTGTCCTAAACGTCCAGGATGCCACCAACTATAAATTGATCACCCTTTTCCTTTGTTTCCTCCATCCCATGTTTTGCTCCTCCAATCGACTCGGCACTAAAATGAATCAATGTTGTGTACATAGTAATTAGGCACCATTATCGTAATCTCAGATATATATGCGCAAGAGAAAAATACTCAAAAGTGAGAAAATGATTAAGTGAGGTGAGCGAGATAATTTTGAAAGAAGCAACTGATTTTGACGTCACAAATACCTATGACCTATTTTTTATTAACATATAAGACATTGAAGGTTCACGTTCCTTGGGGAGCTTAAAAAGCAGAAAAGGAATATGGGACAACCGTTGGTCAAGAACCGCATGCCGTTTTTGCACGTTGACCGCCTCACCTTTTGGGAGGAGTTTTTGGCATATTTGCATTTGCATGCGTTAGACGTTGTCTGAGGGCGTGACGTCTCGCCCTCTGTGTCAGCTGCTACGTGGCGGCTCGTCTGTTCTGGAAACGAGAAAAATAAGAAGGCAAAAATTACATTTTATTAAAAAAAAATTATATTTTCTCTTCTTCTTTCTTCTTCTTTTTCCCCAAATTTCAAGGTCGGACATTTTAAATTAGCCAACAAGAAGGGGGCAACAGTACCGAGAATCCATTTGATAAACATGAGTAATTCCTTCTATATGTCTTCTTTAATACTTTCATTTTCCATATAACACTGTAAAAAGGGAAATATAGCTAAAACCTAAGGAGAAGAAGAGGAGGTATTGACTAAGATCTATATAAAGGGTGTGCATATTCGGCGGGGACGGCGTCCGGAACATGTTCCGGGAGGGCACGCGAGACGCTCACAGCCAGAGAGCGCCGGCGTCCTTAAGGAGCGGGACGAGGGTGCCGTTAATGTGGCAGGCCATGAGGGTCTCGAGGCCGCCCAGGAACTTGCCGCCCACGAAGATCGCCGGGAGCACCTGCTGGTCGCGGGCGAGCTGGTGGAGCACGGCGTGGATGTCGCGGCCGCCGCCATCGAGCTCGTCGAGCTCGACCACCGTGGGGCCGACACCGAGGCCGAAGAGGAGGGTCTTGGCCACGGTGCACATGCAGCAGCCGCTCATGCTGAAGAGCACCACCGCGTTGCCGGCGGCGAGGCGCCTCACCGCCTCGTAGGAGCTCCCGGGCTTGCTCGGCGTCACGCCGTTGTTCACTGGCTTGGGCATCAGTTGCATGGTTTCTTCTTTCACAGAGAGAAAGGCAGATGGTTGAGAAGAGGGGATGATTCTGAGGGAAGACGACATGCTTTGGTGAGATTAAATATATGAGAAACGACAAAAAGAAAGATGGAGAGAGAGAGAGGTAGAGAGAGAGAGAAAGAGGTGGTTTGGTTTGGTTCGTACCCGGCAATGTCTGACCATTGTTGTTGGGCATGGCTTTTGTTGCGTGAGAGAGAGAAAGAGAGAGAGTCTAGAGAGAGGGGTAGTCTTGACTGCCGTATAGTCTACTGTACAGAATACGTATAATCAGAAAACCAACTGTCAGAAAATATTCAAAGATAGAAATTTTGCTCTGCTCAAGTGCTCATGATGCTCAAAAGTTCCCTTCTGTTATGACCGATGCCGACCGGTGACGTAACGGTCAACGATTTCTTGCAGGCCTATGGGGGACCGCGCACTGGCCTCGCCGGTCCGGGCCGATGCTCCCGGCTGTCTGATCCTCTAAGCTCCGGCGGTTTGATGATGACGGTGGTGGTGAGATCACCATCGATCCTGTATCGTTCGGGGGATGGAGGACTGCGAACCGAACGGCATACAACAGCGGTCAAAGGGTCAAAAGAACGACCATCCTAAAAGAAAACCATAAAGCATTGTGACTTTATTAGTGTGTATATATAGTTACTTAAATTTGCATGGCGTGACCAAAACATTAAATTTTGCGAACTTGATAAATACCCTCTCCTGAATAGATAATTCTGACAATCTAAATCGGGAGCACCTAATAATATCTTGAGGCCAAGAAAATGATGATAAGATAGGGACATCTTGAATTACATCAATGGTTGAAGTTGAAAATATGCGTGTTCAGATGATCGGTTCGTCGAAGATATATGGAATGCTAAACCTTCATGCTGCAAGTTGTTGATCGATTCTTAACTTAATGGTTTGAACATGAGAGAAATTCGAGATAATTCATCGATTATTTAAGCAAGATAATCATTAATCGAGTGGAATTCGCTCATTTCAACTTGCTGCTAAATTTCATCGCGTTGATTTATAGATGATCGTGTGGAGAGGCTTCCCAAGTTCTCACGCATCGATGGGCTTGTGGTGATGGCTTGTGCACCCACAAGTGAAATTGAGTACTGAGGTCGACTGCCCGTAATATTCAAGTTGACTTCAGTCCTCGTTGTAACACCCAAAGGGTATAGCTGCATTGGTCATCTCTTCCCAATCCCTAAATTAATGAAAACAAGTGTTGAATAATTTTTTTTGGGAAATTGATGCAAACAGTTTTTAAACTTTGGCTAAATTGCAATTTGGTTTCTGAACTTTTAATTTGTTCAATTTGGCTCCTAAATTTTAGCATAATGTGCAATGTAGTTTTTGAACTTTTAATTTGTTCAATATAATCCATGAATTTTAGATATACGTTCAATATAGTTATTCAATAGTTTTCATAATTATTCAAGACTAGGGACTACATTAAACATTTTCGTATAGTTCATGGACTATATTGAATATGTATTAAAAGTTCAACGACTACATTGAATAAATTAAAAGTTCAAGAACTACATTGCACATTGTGCTAAAGTTTAGGAATTAGATTAAACAAATTAAACATTCATGGACCAAATTGTGCATTCAATGAAAGTTTTTTTTTTTTTTTTTTGTAAAGACATTTAGTGAAAGTTTCCCTTGTACCATTTCTTTTTTTTTTTGTGATCAAGGGCATTAGGAATTTATGAAAGATTCCTATACTTGCAACATGATAACCTAACCTATCTACTAAATAGTAACTAACAACTATGGTAATAAATTTAATTGGGTAAAATGCATTCATGTGTTACGGTCCGTGATTCTCCCATATTTGTGAACTCTTGTGAGTGGAGCCAAGGTTATTAAGTGAAGAGCGAGTAATGGGATGAGATAAATATAACTGGTTTGTGGGAATGATGTTAGAACAGTTGGTGTTAGGAGTTCTAGGATGAAATGAATACATCTCTATAAAACTCTAAAGTCATGGCTGGCCTTCCTTGCACAAATTGGTTAGGAGTAGATGGCACCATAGCAGGCCAAAACCAATTATGGAGTCGAAACCAATTACAGAGTGTAAAATAATATGTTAACTCGCTCGATGGACTAGACATCTAAATGAAGCTGGGCATGGTATGGATTTAATTCGAGGAAGCTATTCGCCGTATTGTTCTCTTAAACAACTATAGAAGAAGGTTGCCTAATGTTATCTGCTTGCCAAGCGCCGTATAGGCTATTCCACAAGTAACTAGCGGCTTGTGGCATATGCATGTCATTGTCCTAAACGTTTTGGATGCCACCTACTATAGATTGATCACCCTTTTCATTTGTTTCCTTCAAATAACCTTAGCCATCACATGTTTTGCTCCCCTATTCGACTTAGCACTAAAATGAACCCAAAAAAAAAAAAAACATTACCTTCTCTCTAAAAAAATTTCCAATATTGTGTACATATTAATTAGGCATCATTATCATAAATTTAAATATAATATGTGGGGAGAAAATACCCAAAGTGAGAAAATGATTAAATGAAGCGAACGGGATAGTTTTGAAAGATTTAATTGATTTCTTATGTCATAATACTTAGGAACTCTTATTTCTCAACATAAGAGATGAAGTAATTATATACATAATTATATATGTATGTATGTATGTATGTGTATATATAGAAAAGGGGATGAAAATGATTGTTTGTAGCAAGCATTTCGGCTTCACGTTCCTGGCGAGCTAAAGAAGCAGAAAAGGAAGATGGGATACCGTTTGTCAAAAACTTCATGCCGTTTTGCATGGGGTTTGGCACATTCGCATGCGTTGGGCGTTGTCAGAGCGCGACGTCTCGCCCTCTGTGTCCTCATGCTTGCGTCACCGTCGTTCGCTGGGATTCCTGCAGCTTCCTTAGGCATCATTTGCATGGCTTCTTCTTTCCCAGAGAGAGAGAGAGAGAGAGAGAGAGAGAGAGAGAGAGAGATATGGTTGAGAAGAGATATGCTGATTCTGAGGGAAGATATTGTCTAGGGTTTTCGCGCAGGGTGCTGAAAGAACGACAAAGGGTTGGTCAATGCGTGCATGCTTTGGTGAGAGAAAGAGAAGCTGGTTGGTTTGGCTCGTACCCGGCAATTACTGACTATCTTTGAGCCATCTGCTGCTTCTCCTTCTCTCTCTCTTCTCTCTGTAGAAAGAGCATGGCTTTTCTTGCATGAAAGGAGAGAGAGGTAGTCTTGACTGTAGGTATATTGTGACCGTATAGTCTACTGTACAGAATACGTATAATGAGAAAATCAACTGTTACAAAGTATATCTTCCGTTTTTGGAGTTTAGATAGCTTGGGAATACGAGTAAAGGAAAGAATTTTCACTTCATGACCAATGGAAAATGTGCTTTTATATTGAAAAATTATATCTCCTTTTCGATAATTAAAATTCCTTTTTCTTTAAAATATAACATGAGAACTGCTACAAGACTATCTCTAATTTTGATCCGAGTGCTTAACTAACAAACACTGGGGAAGTAGCCCTAATCCCTATCTCATCCCAAACTCGAGATTCTCGACGAACGGCCCTGACCCACAACCTCAGCAGATGCTTTAACTCAGGTCTCAGATGGCCAAAGTACTTTGGTTTTAGTCGATCAACAATCAAGATGAATAATTTCTTTTTTTAGATTTTTTTAGCTAGACAAGGAGAAAAGACACTTTCAAAAGTTTATTTTTAATTTTTGAAAATCCTTAAATTGAGAAAATTGTCTGATTAATCTTAAATTTATTGTATTAATGTCAATTCAGTCCTAACATTGTAATTTTGTCAATTCGATCCTAAATCTTTACGTGAAATTTTAATGCAATCCTTTCGAGTAATTTTCATAGGAAATCTATGATGTGATGATTTATCATGTTGGATGATTGACGATGACTTAACCTAAAATTAATTACGATACAAACTTCAGGGTGTCTTGACATGATGCTTGACTCAGATAATTCCGACAACCTAAATCAAGAGCACCAAATTATATCTCGAGGCCAAGAAAACAATGATAAAATAGGGAAATTTTGAATTACATCGACGGTCGATAATTGGATGCATTCAAACGATCAGTTTGTTGAGGATTTACGGAATGCTAAACCTTCGTGCCACAAGGACTTTACATTAATGTGGATCGAACGCATCTCTCCTTGACCTAATGGTTTGAACATGAGAAATTTGAGATATTTCATTGATTCTTTAAGCAAGATAATCATTAGTTGAGTACAATTTGCTCATTTCAAGTCACGGGGCTAAATTTCGTTGCATCTATTTATAAACAATCGTCTGGAGAGACTTCTTGACTTCTTATGCATCGACGAGCTTGTGATGATGGCTTGTACACCTACAGGTGGATTGAGTATTCAGTTGACTACCCTTAATACTCAAATTGTCTTGTAGTCCTCGTATTAACACTCAAAAAATATAAGTGCATCGATCATCTCTTCCCAAACCTTAAATTAATAAAAAGGAAAATTTCAAATAATGATAAAGAGTGCCCTTATTTTCTCAAATATAAATTTGAAGTGAACACTGTTTCAAAAAAAAAAGGGCCTAAAGTGGTTGTATTGATCTCAAATAAGAGCTTGAAGTAGGCTAAATCGTCTTAAATAAGGACTTTGGCTAGCCAGTGACTATTCTGACCATTGGGGAAAGGGTATTTTAGTTAAAAAAAATTATAAGTATATTTTTTTAATTTCTTATTTTTCCTTTCATTTTCTTTTTTCTTTTTTTTTTTTCTCTTCTCTCCATTGGCCATTGCTGCGCCTTGTCAATGGTTGGTGGAGGTCGTCGACCTCAGGCGAGGGCTAGCAACATTGGCGCTAGGCTAGGGTCTCCCTTGTTGGCGTTGAATGAGGGCGAGGGTTAGCCCTCGCTTGAGTTGGTGGCCTCCACCATGGCTGAAAGAGAGGGAAAAAGAAAAAAAGAAAGAAAAAGAAAAAAAGGAAAAAAATTTAAAAAGGTAAAAGAAGAAAATGCCCTTCGGCTGATATGGTTAAACTCTTCTTTGAAATTGATATGGCTACTTCATGCTCTTATTTAAGAAAATGAGAGTACTTCGGGCTTTTATTTGAAACATGTCCACTTTAACCCATTATTTGAGAGAATGAGAGTATTTTGGGTTTACCAAAATAGTTTTAAACCTATTGCAATTTTTCCAATTTAGTCATAAACATTTTTTTTTTACTAATTCAATCCTAAACATTTTACAATTGTGCTAATTCAATCCAACCTATTAACGTGGAATTTTTAGCCAATTGACATTAACATTGCAAGTTTTTAATAATATTTTATTTTTTATTTTTTATTCCTTCTCTCTCTACTTCTTTTTTTCACTACCATTCAATCGAGCTAAGCTATGGTGAGGCTCACCCTCGCCTAGATCTAGCAAGGGCGAGCCTTGATGTCGTGAAGCTTGCTAAAGCTGTGCCATTCATGCCTTGAGCCTCACCATCATGAAGCTCACTCAAATCGGTCGGAAACACCAATTGCTTCGGTTGAGGTTGCTCTTACTTTCTTCGTGAGACCCAGTAGCGACTAATTCACACCTTGGGTGTCTCCATAGATTTCCTACAATTGAAGCTTCTGAGGAGCTATCGACCCATAGATTTGTCAACGTTCAACTTCAAGGAGCCTTCATCCAGCAAATTCCACCCTTCCCGTGAAGAGGCCGAAGTGTCATGATGGCGAGGGCGAGCTCGCCCAATGCTAGCGAGGCCTCGCCAATGGCTGGTGAGGACCTCATTGGCCATGATTGGGCTCCAGCAACTGGCCAGAAGAAGTAGAAAAAAAAATAAAGAGAGAATAAAGGAAAAATAAAAAAAATAAAAAATTAAAAAAAAAATATTATTAAAAAATTGCCACGTCAGCCTTAGACTAGTCGGCCGGTGTTGGTCAGCATCCATGTTACCACCGATCGGCTAATTTTGGTTAGATAGATTGAATTGACATAATTGTAAAAGGTTTAGGACTGAATTGACATAATTGTAAAATGTTTAGGACTGAATTGGCATAATTACAAAATGTTTATGACTAAATTGGCAAAAAAGAAGAAGATTTATGATTGAATTGAAAAAATTGTAATAGATTTAGGCTCCATAGTATTTTGGGCACTCATATGGAAATTTTCCTTAATGAAAACAAGCATTTAATAAGGTTTTTTTTTATTTTTTTCATGATTAGGGGCCATGAGCAATTTATGTGAGAGTCTAGACTTCCAACATGATAACCTACCCTAATCCATCTACTTGATAGCAACTAACAACAATGGTAATAAATTTAATCGGGTAAAGTGCATTCATGCATGTCATTGTCCTAAACGTTTTGGATGCCACCAAACATAGATTGATCACCCTTTCCATTTGTTTCACCCATCACATGTTTTGCTCCCCTATTTGACTTAGTACTAAAATGAACTAAAAAAAATCATTATTTTCTCCCGAAAAAAAATTCCCAATATTGTGAACATATTGACTAGGCACCATTATTGTAATTTCAAATATATATGTGAGGGAGAAAATATCCAAAGTAAGAAAATGATTAAGTGAAGCGAACGAGGTGATTTTGAAAGAAAATCAAACAAACAATCATTTTGATTTCCTTTTCTCTACAATTCAGAGGCATTTATCAAATTCATAAAATTTACTGTTTTGGTGATGCTATGCAAATTTTAATTTATATATATACACACACATACACACGATAAAGTCATGATTTTTTAGTGGTTTCTTAACCGTTTTGTGATGCTCGTTCTTTTGACTGCTGTCGTACGTTGTCGGTCGCAGTCCTCTGTCCCCCGAATGATCTGATGATCTCACCACCGCCGTCGTCATCGGAGCCGGAGATTGGAGGATCAGACGGCCGGGAGTGTTGGCTCGACGGCAGTTTCAAAATGCAAGAGGGATGCAGTCGATTAAAGGCCTGCTGATGTCGGCGAGCAAGAAATCGTTGACCGTTGCGTCAGTTGGTGTTGCTCGTAACAGAAAGGGGGGATTCTGAGCAGAGCAATTTTCTTTTTTTTTTTTTCTTTTTTTTTAATGAGATGGAATTAGGGGTAATGTGAAAGCTGCGGGATCGACATGGTTGAATAGATCATGAGAGATGGGTATAATGTTTCTTTAATTAAATGTACGTGTACATTGATGATTTATACTTTCTCCTTTTTCTTTATGACATTTTCGCATTTGATCCAGCCCTATAGGAAAACGATTGTCCGACTTCCATTTGACCGTCCATCTCTATGTGACGAGCTTTGCCATGTCTGTAAGGATACGTTTTAACTTATGCTCTTACTTTCATGTTGGCTGATTTATTTAAATGATGAGTGAAAAGTGTTTTATTTCTTCGTTTTCGTTACTTTTGATGCCATTATTATTATTTTAGTTCTTTGTGTCCTTAACCGTATATTTTGTGTTGAATGCTCAATGCGTTAATTCTCCGTTATTTTTTTGGTTAGCATGTGCAGAGGGTCGTATGAGTTTTTAAGGCAATCTTTATTTTAACCTAAATTACTGTAAAATTGAAAATAATATATGAATTGGGAGAAAACTAAATTAAAAAAAAATTCTTTTCGTTAGTTAAAAATGATACATTGGTCAATTTTGAATTTATAGTGAACCTCGAATTGGAACTAATTACCAATAATATTAAGCGAGTTGATTAGAAGCACGAATGTCATCAACAAAGACCAAATTTCACTAATTTCAACTTTTTTTCCTCGTGTAGATATTTTCATTTATGCATCTGTATTTTGGAGTTGATAATAGAATTCATAATATTTAATTGAGGTGTTTTTGGATCACATAAAAGAAAAATTGATGCATTTAGCATTGGATGAAGTCTTCTTGAATGCAAATGTAAGGTTAAGTTATGCATGCAAACGCATAACTAAAGTGTGAAAATGTTAAGCTAATAATATTAAACAACAAAAAAATTGTTAGAATAGCAACTTCGATATAACTCCATAAATATTTAAGAAAAAGAATAAAAAGATTAAATAAGAAGGAAAAAGGCCTCACTAACGGAAAGGTAAAATGACAAAAAAATTGTTTACTCATTCGGTACATATAAAGGGTTGATTAATGTAAAATTGATTCGTCAATAAAAACGTTTAAAAGAATTATAAGAGGAAGTAAGGTCTTTAGCTAATGAAAGAAAATGATTAGCCGAAATCTAAGATGGCACTTTTACCTATTTTGTGATTGATCAATAATCATTTTTGCATAAATTGACTATTTAAAAATACATAATGAGTACCAATGTTTGTAATTTGACCTTTAGTTATTGAGGCCTCTTTTCCTCTGTACTTAATTGTGTTCTCTTCTTAGAATATCTTATTAGTTCTATTGATATATTCATCAAATTTTAACAATTTCTATTCTTTAATAGTATATCGATAGTTAGCTTTATGCGGTATCGTTTGTTCTATCAATATGTGGTAATTCCTTTTAAATTTTCAAATGGCGGATGGAAGTTGAATCAAGATAAATGAAAGCTGCTTTTGGAAAAAATTCTACAGCATGAGGCTTTCCAATTAACTTATGGGGTTCGATTATTCCTCTCAAAACTCCGATGAAACGCACCGAACTCGCCCTTAAACCAGCGCTTTGCAAGTGTCACCAAGACCAAAGAGTTGTCCCCAGAAATTTTTACGGAACGAGGTCTTTTTGTTGGCATTAGGACTATTGGTAGATTAGGGTTATAATAAAGGGTATAATTGTCATTGTATTGTTTTAGCCCTAAACCCTACGTATATATTGTAAATTAGTTCATCAATGAAAGTGTTGTTCGCTCAATCTCTACATGGTATCAGAGCGGTGATCCTTGGAGCCCGTCCCTCACATCCAAAGTCACCACGATCTCTCTCTTTGGCCTTCTCACTTGATTACGTATTCTTTGAAGATGATGGTGAAGGATTCGATGGCGAGATGAATGCAGACGTCGGGAGGACCACCAATGCCAGCACCATCGTCTATGAAGAACCATTGTCGGAATGCATGATGAAGAAGGACCCAACCGATGATTTGACCAGATGATGGGGATGATAGTGGCCTTGGATATCATCGAAGAGTTTTCGAGATAGTGGACTTGAGAAGTGGACTCGCGATCATCTGCTATTGCTTCACTTTGCTGGAGCGGCTCCGATCCGATTGGCTCAGATTTTGCAGCTCCAATCGGCTTAGATTTTGCGGCTCCGATCGGCCCAGATTTTTCCCCTCTGTCTTTTTTTGCAGGTCTCCTATGATTTTTTGCTTTTCGAATAAGCGTCTCTTGTGCTTCTTTAATGGTCATCACACGTGGCCCCAAAATCTGAGTCAAGCTTGGGAGATCTCTTCGATTCAACCGGATTTCTTTTCTCCTTCGGCCTCAAGTCACCATGGCAACCGAGCCTCAAAACTCTTCAACCATAGTTCCTGCACATGAGCAGCTGGACAGCCTTTATTTTATGCATCATTTTGATAACTCTGGATATAATCTCGTCGGCATGGTCCTTATGGGTGACAATTACAACAATTGGGCCCGTGCCATGGAGATTGCCCTTTCCGCAAAGAAAAAGATGGTGTTTGTTACTGGAGAAATAAAAAATCCAGCTGCAACCAGTTCTGCCTATGCGTCCTGGATTCGTGTGAACAATATGATTCTATCCTGGATTCTTAATTCTATTCATCCAGATTTAGTGCCAATAGTTCTCTACATAGAGTCAGTTGCAGATGTTTGGGCTGATCTCCGCGAACGTTTTTCGCCATCAAATGGTCCTAGGGTTTTTCATCTCGAGCAAAAGATATGCACCCTTGCTCAAGGTGACGATACAGTGACCAAATACTACAATAACTTGCGAAGCTGCTGGGATGAATTGAATAATTTGGATCTGCTACCGCAATGCTCTTGTTCTGCCATCAAATGGTCCTAGGGTTTTTCATCTCGAGCAAAAGATATGCACCCTTGCTCAAGGTGACGATACAGTGACCAAATACTACAATAACTTGCGAAGCTATTGGGATGAATTGAATAATTTGGATCCGCTACCGCAATGCTCTTGTTCTGCTCGTTCTATCATCACCACACAACAAGAGAATCGACGCTTGTTTCAATTTCTCATGGGTCTTAATCCAAGGTATGCTAATGTTATTAGTCAGATTTTACTAATGAATCCGTTACCTAGTGTTGCGCGTGCATATGCACTAGTTCTTCAAGATGAGTCGCACCGCCATATCCAATCGGACCGTCAAGTGTTCGACTCCACCAGCACTTTGCTTAGCACTCACGGCAACCATGCTCCGCAATCATACACAAATTCCTCATCCCATGGACAGCCTATCTCTCTTGGCACTCCCGCTCCGTTTGCCAACATAGCTAAACGGACGAACACGCCCCGTGGCCGAGAAAGATGCGCCCATTGTGGCATCCTGGGACATACACGGGATGTGTGTTATCGACTTCATGGCTTCCCTTCAAACCACAAGCAGCGCCGTGGGCAATCATCCACCTCCTCCCGACCCGCGGACAACAAATCCAGCCATACATCCGATGCAGCACCTCCTACTTTCACAAATGATCAATATAAGCAATTGATGCGTTTGCTATAAGAGGTAAACATCCCGGAAGCCAACCTCTCGGGTAATGTTCTTGGCTTATCTTCGAAATCAATTAATTTCGATACTTGGGTTATTGACACTAGCGCCATAATCACATCACATTTAAACCCCGTCACCTTATAAACCCAACAATTATCCCTCTTCACATCCCATCATTGGGATTCCGAATGGTGTTGGTGTCCCCGTGACATCACATGGTTCGGCCCCTTTTACCCCAACTATCTCCCTTGATAATGTCCTTTGCGCTCCCTCTTTCAAATACAACTTATTATCAATCTCTAAACTAACTCAAGCTTTACACTGCTCAGTCACTTTTTTCCCTAACCACTGTCTTTTTCAGGACCTCTTGACGAAGAAGATCATTGGTCGGGGCCATAAGCGTGGTGGTCTCTATTATTTGGAGATTCCTACCGAACCTGCCGCTCTTTCTACTACCACCTCTTCAGCTCATCTTTGGCACGCCGCTTAGGACATCCATCTGAGTCAATTTTATCTACTTTGCGACAAACTTTATGTTTTGGTCCAATAAAACAATTAAGTTCATGTGATGCTTGTCATTTATCCAAGCAAACGCGTTTGTCTTTTGCGTCTAGTACTATTACTACTTTACGTCCTTTTGAACTTATTCATGTTGATATTTGGGGACCTTATTCTCATTTTACACATAAGACATGCCGTTATTTTTTATCTATTGTTGATGACTATTCGCGTTATACTTGGATTTTTTTGCTTACTTTTAAGTCTGATGCAATTGATTCTTTGATTCACTTCTTTGCTTTTGTTGAGACTCAATTTCAAACCAAAATCCAAAATGTTCAATCTGATAATGGGACTGAATTTCTTTCCTCTCGCATGCAAGAGTTTTTTTGTGCCCGTGGTGTTCACCACCAGCGTAGTTGCCCTCACACTCCTCAACAAAATGGAGTTGTTGAGCGTAAGCATCGTCACCTGCTCAATGTTGCTCGTGCATTGCGTTTTCATTCTGGCATGCCTCTTCATTTTTGGGGGGATTGTGTTTTAACTGCTACTCATCTCATTAATAGACTACCTAGTTCTCTTTTACACAATAAAACCCCGTATCATCTTCTTTATGGCAAACCACCTTCTTATTCTCATCTTCGTATCTTTGGCTTATTACGCTACGCTTCTACCGGCCATCTTCACTCCGAAAAATTTGGCGCTCGATCTCATCAATGTGTTCTAATTGGTTATCCCACAAACCATAAAGGTTACCATTTTTATGACCTCCAAGACCAAACAACTTTTACCAGTCGTGACGTCGTTTTCTATGACAAGATTTTCCTTTTCGTCAAACAATTCAACATACCACAAATGAATAGACCCCGGTAATTCCATTACCCATACCTGACCTTGGTGAAACATCCCCTTCTCCCTCCACTCCAGTATTTGCATTAACCTCACCTCCTCCTGCACCCATGGTCGCACCATCACCCATTGAACCCGAAGCTGTGCCTCGGCCATCTCGGTAATGCCGTCCACCTAGATATCTTCGAGACTACCATTGCACCATTGTGGCCTCTAAATCCTCTTTAGACTCTAAGGTAATTGGATTAGGTACACTTTACCCCTTATCCAACTGTTTATCACACTCGCGTTTTTCACCCACTCACCGTATTTTGTTAGCCTCTATATCATCTGGACAAGAACCTGAAAATTATGACGTTGCGTGTCAATTTCCCAAGTGGCGGGAGGCGATGTCTTCTGAGATACAGGCCCTTGAACAGAATGACACTTGGGAAATTGTTTCTCTTCCTCCTGACAAACATCCCATTGGATGTAAATGGGTTTATTGAATCAAGTATAATTCCGATGGCACCATTGAACGCTACAAGGCTTGGCTCGTTGCTAAGGGTTACAGTCAGACAGAGGGAATTGATTATCATGATACTTTTGCACCTGTTGCTAAAATGGTAATTCGCACTTTATTAGCGCTTGCTTCGATTCGTCATTGGTCTCTCTACCAATTAGATGTGAATAATGCTTTTCTACATGGTGATCTTGATGAAGAGGTCTACATGAAGTTTCCACCGGGTTTTCATACTAAGGGGAGAATTTAGTTTGTCGGCTTAAGAAATCACTCTATGGCCTTAAACAGGCATCAAGGCAATGGTTTGCTAAATTCTCTTCTGCACTACTTGATGTTGGTTTTCAACAGTCCAAAGCAGACTATTCACTTTTCACATTGGTTTGTGGCTCTCTCTTGACCATTGTCCTTGTTTATGTTGATGATTTGGTTATCACGGGTGACGATGAAGTTATGATTCAACTTCTCAAGCGATTTCTTGACACACAATTTTGCATTAAGGACTTGGGTACTCTTAAATACTTCTTGGGCATTGAAGTTTCTCGTTCCAAGTCTGGGATTTTCTTGTCACAAAGGAAATACGCTCTTGATATTTTGTCTAATGTTGGTTTTCTTGGAGGACGTCCTGTTGATACTCCAATGGAACCTAATATACAATTTTCGAACTCCTCCCCAACTCTTCAGGATCTGGGTTCATATCGATGACTTATTGGTAGATTATTATATCTTACAGTAACTCATCTAGATTTACTCTTTGCAATGTAGCATCTTAGTCAATTTATGCACTCTCTTAATGAAGACCATTGGAATGCCGCCCTTCGCATTGTGCAGTATCTTAAGCATGATCTCGGCACTGTTTTGTTTTTCCCATCTAATTATACTCTCCAACTTAATGGTTCTATAGATTCTAAATGGGCATCTTGTTCTACATCCCGATGATCTATTTTTGGCTACTGCATGTTTCTTGGTTCTTGTCCCATCTCATGGCGTTCCAAGAAACAAACCACTGTTGCCCGTTCCTCAGCAGAAGCTGAATACCGGGCTATGGCATTTGCTGCATGCGAAATCACATGGCTTCACATGCTTCTCTCAGATCTTCATGTCAACACTACCACTGCTGATCTTTTTTGTGATAATAAAGCAGCCATCCACATCGCCACTAATCCTGTCTTCCATGAACGCACCAAGCACATCGAGATTGATTGTCACTTGGTTCGTGAAAAATTCAGATGGCACTTTGCGTACTCTTCATGTTCCCGGTCACTCCCAACTCGCGGACTTGTTCACCAAACCGGTCACGCGTGATTTATTTTGTAATTTTAAAAACAAGTTGTTGACATGCTTACATGCACCAACTTGAGGGGAGTATTGGTAGATTAGGGTTATAATAAAGGGTATAATTGTCATTGTATTGTTTTAGCCCTAAACCCTACGTATATATTGTAAATTAGTTCATCAATGAAAGTGTTGTTCGCTCAATCTCTACAAGGACAGACATGACCAGAAACTTTTCAAAGGTTTGCTTTCATTTCTTGTATACTCTTTAAATATTTTCAACTTGGTATGTGACAGACATGCTGTCCGCTCCCAATTCTGAGACAATCTTTTTCATGCTTCTGAACAGTTAACCTGCACTTAAAGAGAGAGAACTTCTGCTGAGCCTGAATGTTTCTCCGATTCGCGTGAGCTTGTATCGCAGTACGTTACGTGCCTTCGCATGGCCTCATTCTGATGATAAGTACTTGGTTTAGTTTTCAAGTTAACTTTTATTTACATATCTCATATCGTCTGCCATAATCTATCTATCTCAATGGAGGAGAAAGAGTATAAATTAGGATTAATATTATGAAAAATCTTATATTAATATTCTATGACAAATTTACCTAAACTAATTTTTTAATCACGAAAAATTATAAACCGGTATACTTTTGACAAATTTAACCTAAACTAGTTTTTTGACTACTAAAAATCCCAAATTAATACATTTGTAATAAATGCATCATTTGTTATATTGGATTAATACTTTGACAAAAAAAATTAGACTAATACTACAAAAAACTCCAAAATTGATACGACTATAACAAACAAAGGGTAAAACTTCAAATTGGTACACTTGCTAATTTTCATGTGTATTTAAACTCAACAATTTTAATAGTAAAATTTAATGGATATCAACGTAGGGTAACTTTGTCATAGATGTATCATTTTGGCATTTTTGGTGGTAAAAAAATTAGTTTTGAATAAATTTGTTAAATGTGTACCAAAGTTTGAGATTTTTTGTGGTAAAAAAAATTAGTTTCTAGTAAATTTATTACATGTATATCAATTTGAGGCTTTTTGTAATGTTAATCCTAAAAATACCAAAATAAATTATAATTTATTGTACTACCAATTTTGTACCTTTCAATTGTGTCAATTTAATTTAAAAAGTTGCCAAACTAATTTTTTTACCACAAAAAATCTCTAAAAAATTATCAATGTCAGTGCCGACCACACTTTGAAGGACAACTAGCGTTGACTATACCACCGTGTCGGCAATTTTTTTTTTTCAAAAATGGCCGAAATGATTACATTAACAAATCGTTAAAAGTCAAGGACTAAATCGACACAATCGAAAAATTTTAAGATCGAATTAACAGCTGCGCAATAGGTTCTTTTAGATAATTTTTTCCCAAATATGAGTTTGCCTAGAATCTTGGTTAGACACCTTGTGTAGCTGGGCCTCAAGTATGACCTGTGCTATTGAATCAGCCTGCAGAAGCTTGTGATGCTCAAGATGGCTCTTTTCTCATGAGCCTCCGGGTGGCCCAAAGGAGCATGTTCTCTAGTCAAAAGGTCAAAGCTCTCTTCTTTGGCTACCGAATCCTCGTTCTTTCCCCCATTTTGTTTCTCCCTTCTTGGGCGGAACATAAATTTTTGCAAGCACACAGATCGGATCTAATACAATTCCTGTCCAAAGATCTTCTCCTTTGCCCACAGTTTTCAGAACCGAATTAGATTTTGTTTCTCCCTTTTTGGGAAGAACATAGATTTTTACTAATACAATTCCTGTCCGGGGGATCTTCTTTGCCCGCAGTTTCCAGGAAACTCCAAGCAGAGCGTTCCCACCTCGTTCCGCCGTTGAACAACGAGAAACCGTCGACCAGGCCCCCCATTTTCGTGGCCGAATTTCTTCTTCCCCAAGTCGCCATCTCAGCAACCCACCACCTGTAAAGAAAAGACCCACCTCTTTAAATACGCTAGAACCGTCACCCGACCAATCCAGCTTCGCCATCTGTCCGCTCATTCATCGACCCAGTTCCTCAAATTGACTCCACTTTGGATTCCCATCACACCCATTTTCCTCCTCTTTCGTGTTCTCTTGATTCTCGAGTGGCGGAGGATTTTGAAGGGTTTTAGGTGGTTCTCTGTTTTCTTGAAGAGTTTCTTTGCAGCTTTATTAGACGGGAGTGATGGTGGAGGAGACTGAGAGGAAGACGAAGCAGGAGGCGACGAAGGGTCGGAGGAATCGGTGGAGCAATGGCGCGATCGTTGCTCTCGTCATTGTCTTGCTCGCCGTGGGAATAAGTTGGGCAGCTGCTCCGAAGATTAATTTGTTCTCACGGGTTGATGACAAGCCTTGCCCTTGTGCCAGGGTATAGATTTTTTGCATGATTCTTGTTTGATCTCATGCGCAATTCAGTATTTAAGGAGGGAACATTTGCCATTTCCGATTTTTGGGGCTGTTAGTGAAAGGACGTGCCTTTGCGTTTTTGGTAGCCCATTTTTGTATAGTTTTAGCTCTTCATCGTTTCTTTTGCATGTGGGTTTTGCCATGTTTTCTCGCTGAGGTATTTCTCGTAGTAGAGGCGGGTACCGCGTAGTCATAGAGTCAGAAGTAGCTCAAAATGATCGAATTGGGCTATTCTGTTGGAGGGTGAACCCTCATTATCTGTGTTTCGGCAAGAGTGAGCTATGGTCTACGCATGGACGTGGATTCCAATATTTTGCAGTTTTTCAGCCGTTCTGCTCTGTAAATTTTGCAGGATGCGCATAAGTATGAAGGGATGGTGGAGGATTGTTGTTGTGAATATGAGACTGTAGACCATCTCAATGAGGAAGTGTTGCATCCCCTGCTCCAGGATCTGGTCAAGACCCCATTCTTTCGATACTTCAAGGTCTGTGTACTGTTTCACTTTGGGATTGTTTATTTGCTGATTTGAAATTGGTTTTGTGATTGCGCTATTGAAGGAAGCAAAGTGATCAAGAAGTCATCTTAGCAGTATATACCCATTTCTTTCTCTTTTAGTTTCTATGCTGTACTTGGCCTGTTGTTCGCTCTCTCAAGATGCCAAGAATGTGTTAAATGATAATTAGAGAAAGCAAATAGAGAAAAGGTACTCCTACTGTAGGCATCATCCAAGTAGCTACTTTAAAGGCTGCATTATCCGTGTGGCAGTATAATTTAACAATGGTGACCTGCACTGTTGTATGCTCTGGATTGTGGCTCCCAAATGGAACTGGATGCACCACTTATTGAGAATGTGGTGTCTTAAGGATAGGCATACTTTTTCAGTCATTGTAGTTGTGTTATGGTTTGAGATGTTTGTTTGAGTCATTATCTGTTTAATATAAGAATGTAGTAGTTCTATTTTGTAATTATGTAGTTTGGCAATTACAATGGAAGGCCAACATTAACTACTACTACACTAGTCTAATAAAATAATATCATGATGCATCTAAGTCATTTTATCATAGCTTTGAAAATCCAATTTAGTTTAAATTTGGGTAATAAGTCATTTGAGAATAAGTTAATGATATTGCATTTATCTTAATGTCTTTTACTTGTATGAGTATGTGGTGTGGTCAATTGGACAAATCAATTTTAGCAAAATGGAGGTGAGAGTATCTGAATTTGGAGCAATAAACATATATCAGGCAGTGCGGATACGTTGCCATCCTAGTAACACTGATTCTGGCATCAAGCTCATTGGGCTTGCTAGGAGAGATTGCTGAGAAATTTCTAACCGCCTCATTTTGGATGCTGTATATCACTTTTTGTGATGCCATTTCTATTTGTGACAAGCTTTATATCACTTCTGATTAATGCAAAATCAGGTTTTTAATTGTCATTCCATTATTCCACTCATATCTTTAGACAGTTAAGTTGAACCATGGGGAGCAATGGTAGTCATCTAGTGAGAGCCAAAGTTATTACTGAGCATTCTCTTGGAAATAGTCCTAGTATTGTCAATTGTGTCCTCAATCTTAGTGCTATGAAGATTCTTTTGCACATGTAGTCTATTTTTTATATGTGGAAACATGTTCATTTCTGCAAGTAAAAGCTGTCTTTTGCAATTACCTAGTGATGCTGTAAGATATGTAGAATCATATACGGCCAGTTCCCATGGATCTGGGAATGTATTGTGAGAGTATTTTGTGCATTTTATCCCATCAAAGAAATACCAGAGAAAAGCATCATCAAATAGCTTTCTTCTTTGGGTGGTTCTGATTCTTTTTGTTTTTCTGTTTCTGAGTCTATAAATATAATTTTGTAGGTCAAATTGTGGTGTGACTGCCCCTTTTGGCCCGATGATGGCATGTGCCGTTTGCGGGATTGCAGTGTTTGTGAATGCCCAGAGAGTGAATTCCCAGAATCATTTAAACGTCCATCCAATCCTAGCCTTGCATCTGACAATCTCATGTGTCAAGAAGGAAAACCTGAAGCTGCTGTGGATCGAACTTTGGACAGAAATGCTTTTAGAGGCTGGTCAGAAACAGACAATCCATGGACAAATGATGATGAAACTGATAATGGTATGTAATGTGTCTATGTTCCTTTTTTCACATCCTCTGAAGAGGTGTGATCTCTCATTGAGCGTGCGTGCGTGTAAAAAGCCTGAATCTCATTTTCTATTTTGAACCATTCCTGCTATTAGTTAATTTTGGCTGGAGAGTGCTTGTTCGAACTTCAAATTATTCTTGCTCATGGAATTCATTAACAGTTGTTTGTTTGGAGTCGGCATTTGGCATCCGTATGGATTTATATAATGTTGTTTTTCTTTTTGCAGCTGAAATGACGTATGTGAATCTCCAACTCAATCCTGAACGCTACACTGGTTATGCTGGCCCATCTGCCAGAAGAATTTGGGATGCTGTTTATGCAGAAAACTGTCCCAAATGTGACTCTCTCCCTCCCTCCCTCCCTCCCTCCCTCCCCCCTCTCTCTCTCTCTCTGTGCATGGTAGTGGTTGCGTATGTGCTAGCATGCAAGAGCAGCTGCACTTCATGCAACAGAGAGTAAGAGAATACAAGGAATTTGGGTGTGAAGTTACTCAGAAGATTCATCTTGTACCTTATGAACTGTCTATCTAGAAAGTACTTTAATTTCAAATTTAACTTTTTTCTCAGTGAACTAATAATTACATTAACTGTCGGCCTTACCTATTTGATTTCTTGCTACAGCAAAAATAATGTACGTTTGATTTTTAACCTGTTTCACAGATCCATCTGAAGAGTTGTGCCAAGAGGAACGAATATTGTACAAGTTGATATCTGGCCTTCACTCTTCCATTTCAGTTCACATTGCTGCAGATTTTCTTCTTGATGAAACTCAAAACAAGGTAAGTCTTGCTCTATCTAATCTACGTCAAACCTTTTGGTTTCTGATGATTCTTCTACATTTTCTTTTTCAGATTCTTGCAACTTTCTTTTACTGTAGGATGAAGTTAGCCATCCTTTATGCATCATTGTGCTTCCTCAAGTTTTACAAGAAATCACTATGCTTTAAGTACCTGACTATCATTATATGTCTTTTTGATATTATTCCAGTGGGGTCAAAATCTCACGTTGCTGCATGATCGTGTTTTGAGATACCCAGATCGTGTCAGAAACTTGTACTTCACTTTTCTCTTTGTTCTCCGTGCTGTCACAAAGGTGAGTCAAGAAATTTGCTTTTCTTTTGAAGAACCATATTTTTAGTCCAATCTGACCATGACATATCTGTGGCAATTGAATGTTGATTTTAGGCGGCAGATTATTTGGAACAAGCATCATATGATACAGGCAATCCTACCGAGGATTTAAAGACACATTCCTTGATGAGACAACTCTTATATGATCCCAAACTTCAAGCTGCTTGCCCAATCCCATTTGATGAAGCAAAGCTGTGGAAAGGCCAAAATGGACCTGAATTGAAGCAGAAAATTCAGAATCAATTCAGAAATATCAGGTTCTCTACCTTTTTTTTTCTTTAATATAAGTGACCAAGCCAAGAGGGGTAGTACAAAGATCTCAAGAACATTCGCATTTGGTTCTTTTCTTGTCTCTTTCTTATTTTTGTGATCTCTATTCGCAGTGCGATCATGGACTGTGTAGGATGTGAAAAGTGTCGGTTGTGGGGAAAACTTCAAGTTCTTGGGCTTGGAACTGCATTGAAGATTCTCTTCTCTGTTGATAGTCAGGAAAACTTGCATCAGACAGTGAGTGTCTTCTCCTTGAAATGACCTTCAGATCTCCTTTACAAGATGCTTCATGGTGCCTTTTTGGCATTCACATTTAGAAGATCAATTGCAAAACCAGGAAAAGCCAATAAATGACAGTAGTTTTCTCAGTTTGCCATTGAATAATTCCAATTTTATGGTGTTTTGTCAATTTGAATGATTCAAATTGATGGGCCAATTTGGAACATAATAGGATAACGTCAGCAAAGGAATCTCTTATTTCTTATAAAGTAGGTAATTGATGTCATACAAATAGTTGATCTGCTTCATAGTAGGGTTGGCATTTTTTTTTGATATAAATAGCTCTAAGCTTATTCTGCCCACTTATTCAATAAGAATGAGATTGTTCTTTGAAGTCGCACTTCCACACCTCCACAACCCTGAATCAATCATAATACAACTGAGATTAATCATTTGGATATCACTGGAATGTAACTTGTTGATGCTCTTCTTGTTTCTCCTTTTTCTTCAGCTGCAGCTGCAACGGAATGAAGTAATTGCTTTGATGAACCTGCTCAATCGACTCTCCGAATCTGTCAAATTGGTTCACGAAACGGGACTCTCGGCTGAAAAGATTGGTCTGACTTCTGAACAGAAAGTGGCTGGTTGCCCGTTCCACAAGATGTGGGCATCCTTGAAGCTAACCTAGTTAATCACATGTAGTCTTAATAACGTTTTGGTAAATGGTACTAGATAACACATGGAGTTTTGAGTTGTGACATAGGATTGGCCCTTTGGCTTTCGAAACCTATGTCCCATAGAGATACACTTCATAGACAGATATAAGCAACTGAAGGAATGAACCAAGAAAGGGGAAGATTGTACTAGGTTTTCCTTTTGAGCTTCCGCATCGAACGATGCATGTATATGCAACGCCATACGTTTTCTGTTTGACTGGTGCAAGAAACTTTCTCTTGGTTCTGCAGTCGCGTGACTGTAATGTGCGCATTTCTGTTTCACAAGGTTTTGATTTTTGCAGTTGGACTGATTCTGTGATAGGGACAATCTTGTTAAGGTTTAGTTTTCTCTATTAGCTCAACTAACTTTAACAGATTACACCATTCCATTTCTTTTCCACAGGCAAATACGTAAGAATAAGGAAAAAAAAAAATGCTTCGGTCGTTTCTCTATAACAATTAGGTATGCCACGTTAGCCGGACGATATCCTTTCTATAGTGCATCGGTTGCAACTTCATGTACCTGCAACATAGCCACAGGGTTTATTCTTATCCGGCCATAGAATGAAATTCCTCTTCCGCTCCTTGCCCGCCATCCATTTTGATCTTCAGGCCAAATGATCGCCTAATTTCTCTCTGACAGAGGTGTGCCGGAAATGTTTGCAATCAAGTAAATAGTTCCACGAACTAATTGGTCAGATTCGATTGCAAAAAATGGAAATAGTGTTTGAGCTTGGTCTTTTGTCGCCACTTTATGGAGGAATGTTGGGTATGAACACATTAGAGACCTATGACTCAATTGGCGAGATAGTATCACCAAAAAGAACTGGTTTCTACTGTAAATAAGAGAAGCAGAAGTGACCTAAGACTATATGAGAAATGGAAGTGGCTTGTTTAAGCTCTCCCTCTCTCCCTCCTTGGTGACATGATGCCCTTTGTCAACCGTTTCATGTTTAAAGACTCCAATCAAGTACCGAAACTCAGGTGGTCATTAATATCATATAAACATCTTCCTGAAATCGAGACATGCACATCGATGACGAAAACTGCGCAAAAATTAAAGGACAGAAAAATCTCGATTTTCAGAAGAGCAGGGATCTACAGCAAATACAGAAACTTCTGGTACCACTTAATGGAATCTCATGCTGAAACAGGACTTACTTTGGACATAGATATTTCGTTTGTAATACTCCAAACTGCCAAACTTCATAGTTATGTGATATTACCCTATCAGAAAGAGAGATGGAATCTGGCAAACTCTATTCTGTTACCTGTGAAACTATACATTGGTGTTTGGTGTCAAATCATATGGCAATCTCAATCTCTACACCTAACGAGCTTTCTTCACCCGTTTTGAGGGCCGTGTAGGTTCTTTCCTTGTTTCCTCCGGAGGTTTTAGATCAATGTATGGCTGCAACAACAACCACAGTGAGATATGCAATAAATATAGAGATTTAACAACCAATATAAGGGATGCAGATTTCATAAGCATGACCCCTCAGATTTGCATGTGAGGGTCATTGCCGTGTTCTCATGAGCTCAATCTCTCTGTAAAGTCAACTATGTTCAAAGTTTGATCTGGAAAATCGCTTGGGCAGCTGAGATGAGCCATGCTTGTGATCTAGGAACAAGAAGATACAAGAAGGATCTGGTGTTCAGGTTGCTAATTTGAAATAAAATGTTTTTCTTGATGTGAACCATTGCTTGACTGGTCATCAGTGCCTAGCGAAATAGTTCATACTAGCAATGAAGGTGTTGTGAAAAGTGAGGTATCCTTTAAAAATATGATGTACATTCATACACATAGGTAGTATTCATGGGTTTACACATTGGTAAATTGCATTTCCGTGGTTCAATCGTCCCTATTTATTGGCTTACCAGAACAAAAGAAATAGAGCCTCATGGACGCAATCATAGGGTGACCAAACAGTTATCAATGAAACCCAGTACAGGACACTTCAGCTCAACCCATCAGTATCAATATAGTTTTCAACAAGAAGAGCATATCAATCATATTTTTCGAGCTTTGATTCTTCTCAAATCTAGCCCTTATTGTGATTCTCATGCCATCTTTTACATATCCAATCGCGTCATTACCAATGTTCAATGAGTTACATACAGGGGAGATTATTTATCACCCACCTGTTGCAACCATAGTTGTGAAGATGGCTGTTGTCAAGGTTGTGTGATCACTTTTATGGCATAATTACTGCATTCTAATTTCAAGCTTTGAACCGACAAAATCGCCAAGAACTTGTAATGCACAGACTTCTGTTTTTATCTACCTAGGTATCTATGAACAAACATGTAGAGATGCCAAAAAGTGCATATTTACTAACCTCATCCCATTTCCTCTGGAGATCCAAGAGTTCTTGACAATATGATAGGCATTCTGCATGGTAGGCTGCTGCTAACTCCTTTATCAAGACTTTTCTTTTAATGATGCCTATCACTGCAATTAGACATTGAAAATGACCAGGCAGATCAGTACTTCAAGTCATTATGCCCGATATATAAAGGACTAAAAATTTAACCTTCAAGAGGAAAAAAGAGCCTGAGAACAAGACAAGGTAAAATTTTCAGTTCCAACATGTTAGGAGTCTTCCTTCTTATGTTGAATGTACTGGATTTCTCAGTAAGATTACAACAAAGAGGAAGCAACTCATGAAATGAAGCAAAAGACCATAAACAGAGCTCATTTTCAAGAAAGACATACACTCTCTTTTTCTTTTCTATTCTTTTTTTTTTCGACACAAAAATTTGAGGACACAAGGAAGCATGCAATAGCATACAAAGATCATCACTGAACCAACAGTGAGCATATCTTCTCAAGTAAAAGAATCAACAATATGGATTCAATGCATGTAAATCCTTGAAAAAGTACTGCCTAATCAACAGTGCAATGTTTTACAACAGATACTTCTAAATGTATATACAGAAGAATCTGCCCTTAATAGCTCTTTTCTCCCTTTCTTTCCAAATTATTGATGGCAACAATGTAAAGTGTGATTCAAAACTCTGGAGGCTACATCTTAGTCTTAACCTTCAATGGCCATGAAAATAATCTCTATTACTTTAAGAAAGGACTAATCCCTAATTTCAGAAGCACATCAGATTTATGACACTTTCTTGGACAACTGATCCTGGTATTCAAATCCAACAAAAATACTGGGCATGTAGACTAAATAACGATCTGTGATCTACCACAAGTTTGGTGTCATCCTCTTGGCAACAAAGTTAGCTTCAGCATGTCTTCCATCAGCCACAAGAGCAGTTCTCAGTTGTTCACGGCAATCCAGATTTTGAAAGCTTCTCTCTCAACCAATTCATAAAATAAAGTAAATGCCTGAGACAATTGCCTCTTTTCACAGAGGCCTTTCATAACTATGCTGCATAAGTTAATATCTATTCTTGAATCTTTCCTCAGCCCATACAGCAACAATTCACCTGCTTCTACAAACTTTCCTTTCTGGCAAAGGAAGCTGATTAATTCTTCTATTGCAATCACATAACCATTCTGGTAGAGCAGATTGACTAATTCAAATGCTTTACGTCCTAGTCCACGACTAAAAAGTAGCCTGACAGTTTCCGTTGATAGGTTGATATTTTGTCTAACATGCTTCTCCAACATCACCTTTACCAAGCTGGCTGACTCATGGGCACGCTCTTTTCTTAAAAGTACCGTAAGTATCGCGTGGAATGTAGATGAGCTGGGATGATGCGAACTTCTGAGCATCTTCTCTAGAATCTTGTGAGCAAGAAGAGGATTATCCTTGCTTAGAAGACCCTCTATCAAGGACAAGTAGGTCTCATGATCTGGAACAAAATCTCTCCTTAACATCAACACCAATAGATCATATCCAGCTTCAAAAGTACCTTCTCTACAGTGCCCCATGATTAATGTCTTGTAAGAAGGAGGGTCTTGCATACCTCTTTTCATTAACTGCCTGAACACTTCCTCAGCAATTTTAGTTTTCCCGCTTTTACATAGATACACAAACATCGGATGATATGCTGCAACTAGAGGGACACACCCAGCATCACTTAACAAAATCTGCTTTTCTGACAACTCATTGAAGAGTACCTCTGCCCTCTCAAATTCACCTTTTTGACACAAAGAGCGGATCAAGACACTGTAAGAAGCTGAATCTGGTGATACCTGTAGTTGTGACATCTTTTTAAAGACCTTTAGTGCTTCATCCACATTTCCTGAGTTGCAATGTGAGTGCATCAATGTGTTGAATGTACATGTATCGGGGATAAATACCCTGTTCCCCTTCCCCACTGTCCCCTCCAATATCTCTTTAATCTTGTCAAGCTTTTGTGCTTCACAAAGTCCCTTAATAAGCGTGTTGTACGTAATCTTAGTTGGTTTCAGACCTCCATTAACCATCTCTTCCGTAATAGCTAATGCATTATCAATTTCCCCTTTCATACAATATCCTCTAATCAAAGTTGTGTAGGTAATGACATTAGGCTTCAAGTCTGCACTCTTTGTTTTCATACCCTTTACCACATTATTTGCAATATTGACTTTCCCTGCCCTACACAACCCATCAACCAAAGTATTATAGGTAATCACGTCTGGTTCACAGTTAAATTGCAACATCTCCTTGAAAAAATGAAATCCCTCATCAACCATAGAGTTCATACAGAATCCCCTAATCAAAATATTGTATGTGTATGTATCAGGTGTAACACCGTAAGTATTAAGCATTTCATCATACACATGCTTTACCATATTGGTTCGACCCCTTTTAAGCAAAACAGAGAAGAGATTGTTAAATGTAATCACTGATGGTGATATCCCGACCTCTTTCATCATCTCGAAAAGCTTAAGAGATTCCTGAAACAATCCAGCTTTACCATAGCTTCTAATTAAGCTGTTGAAGTATCTGTCTTCGAGCTTAACTGCTCCATTAGACATTCTCTCAATCGAAAACAAGAAATTACGAGCTGCATTGAGATTTCTACAACGGCCTAACATTTCCAGCATAAAAAAGTATGACTGATGATCATGGACAAAACCCATTTTGCCTTGTATCCATTTAAAGAACAGGAGTGCTCTTGCTGGACTCTTGATGAGCTGAAGAGTTCTAAGAACGTTGGTTTTGGATAGAGAGGCCACAAAAGGTGATAGAGAAGATTCAAGTTTGTCTGACCACTTGCTTCTATTGATGAGTTGTGAGATCGGATGAACTTTTCTAGTTTTAGCACTCTTAGACGATTTGTCTTGCGGCTCAACATTCTTTTTTTCCAATTGAACCGAGCAATAGTACCTGAGAAACGATAACGACACATAGCTAGGAATACGAATGGAAGATGGCTTCTCAACAACTGCCAGTCCTTGACGCAAAACTGGAAAATAGGCCATCACGATGAACTGGATCCTTGATTTTATACGGTAATTAGTTCCACAGCATCTACAAATTTTTTATAACCACTATCAGACTTCGATATATACTCGCGCAAGCACTCCAAATCAGCCACGAAATTCAAGAATAAAAGTCAAAATCACATTGCCAGAACCTCATGAGCTAACCAGAAGTTGGTTTCCCATCATGAGTGGAAGAATTCATTCAATGAGCGAGCCCCGCGATTCATTGGAAACCACGAGTCACGCAACGGATCAGCAAAAGGACAAATTGCTTTCACCCTAGATAGATAACACCAGAAACAAAGGAGCAAACGAAACGCACAAAAGCAGCGAACACTTTGGCAATCGGACAGATATCGCACAAGCTAAATACACCCAGAAGTAACCGAACACAATACATTGAAATTAGAACAAGAACAACGAGAGATAGACAGAGAGAGTTACTTCTACTCGGATCGAACGGCGGCGGCGGCGGCGGCGGAGGTTCGACAGTAGTTGAGGAAGGCTGGACGGTGGTGGACGACGGAGGGGGCTCCGACGGAGGCTTCTGCCGCTCCACCATCTAGGGCTGTTGGGATTTCGCGACTGCAGTAGGAACTCAAAGTCAGCAGCTTTCTGACTCTCTCTCTCTCTCTCCCTTCAACGCTCAGCGCCGACACCCCCCACGCAACAAGGTTGCTGCATTCCAGTCAAGGGTTTACCAAAACCGCCCGTTAGCCAGAGACCGCCGGGGATCCGGGTCGCCGGACGCGGCCGTTCTCAGGCGATCCCGTCGATGAAACAGAGGAGGAGGAGGAGGAGGAGGAGGAGGAGAAGAAAGAGGGATGGTAAGACACTGATTCGAAACCCAAGCCCAAGGAAGAGGCAATGCTGCTCGCTCGCTCCTTGTGTTTTTTTCTTCCTTCTTTCTTCCTCTTTTATGAAATTAATTTTCTTTACCCATAAAGAAATTTGCTCTATTGTTTTATTGGAAACCTTAGCTTTTTTTTTTTTTTTTTCCTATCGAGTCTTGTTAACGCGTGACCCGATTTGTTAATAAATACCTCATAAGGAAATGTATTTTCTTTTTGAATGCATGCATTGAAATCGACAAACTTTTTTTGTTATTCGAATGTTTAATACGCTGTCCAAAGAGCACTTGTTGACGAAAACTTTTGTCTTTTGTTTTGGCTAAATTTTGGAAAACATTACCAAGTTAACAAACACCAGTCGATGATGTCTACATTAGGCGAGCTCAAACATTCACTTATTCAATTTATGAATATAACTAAAATTAGCTAAAATGCTCAAAATCATATCACACCGACTTTAAATTGTTTAATTAAAGCAAAGAAAAAAAAGCTTATGAACATTGTGCATAGTTACATAAAAGGGTAATGTAGAGGCAAACGTGATTTTAAGGTAGAATTTAGAATCGAAGAATTGAATTGGTGGAAATCAATCTAGTTCCTAGTTTTGATGGGATTTGGTCCGGGTCTTAGTTCCATATTTTTGGAACCTGTGCTATGTGTTAATTTAGGGATGAACATGATTTTAGGGTAGAATTTGGAATCGAAAAATCGAATTGATGGGAATCAATATGGTTCCAAGTTTTGATGGGATTTCATTCAATTCCTAGTTTCATAATTTTTTAGAATTTGTACTATACAGTTATCTGAATAGAATTGAATCCGGAACCGAACCATTTACGTAACCCTAAAATAGAAATTGACATGTATTATACGATGTTGGTGAGGGCTGTGAGGCAGAGGGTTGAGTGGAGAAAAGAAATCCCTTTCTCTCCGAGAGCCACTCATTGGCTTCTGTTCGTGGCATTTGGCATGGATAAGAGTTCATCTTTTGACCTCTAGGACCTTGTATCAGTTGCTGGTGCCCGCTAATTGGGTCTATGAGGCTATTCCATGCATTGTTTTGTGCTTTTGCATCTTGATGCGATGCAACTCATCGTCAAGATTGTCAGCTTTTAACTCTCCACTTCTTAAACTCGTCGTCAATCAACTTGAAGTCTAGTTTCACCGCCGCCAACAATGTCCTACAGATTCCAAGTAAGCGCAGCTTAGGATTGGATGGTCCCTAAGTAGACTTTGAAATTGATCCTGAAATCTATGGTAAGGTAGATTTCAGGGTATGTTTAAGTTTCCAAGGACTGGGAAAACGGTTTTGATGGATAGGTTTTGGGTTTTAGGAAAAAATTGAATTCCTAAACTGCTCACTGTTAGGGTGGTTGGTTTCTGGATGGGTAAATTCTCAGTTTAGGATCGTGAACCTACCTTTTTGCTTTCAAAAAATTGAAACTAGAAACCGGTCCAATTTTTTGTTTTGTCCAAAAAAGCTATTATATGTATAATGAATATAAACTTTGCATCATTACACTACAAAAATATTTTGGTTTAGTGGTTATATCAATTTTTTTCTGTGTCGAATAAAATGGTTGGATTCTTCATGTGCCTTAGAAAAGTTATTTTTAAAAAATGGTTGTAAACATGTTCAATTCGGGAACCGGATCGTTTGAATTTGTTACTGAGTAGAATTGGTACTTTCGACGTTGGAACCTATTAGGACATCCCTTTTCCATTAAGGAGAGCTTTGCGATGGAATGTACCGATTACCCTCTCCATTACAATACCCTATGACCTTGGTTGGAGAACGAGCTGACGGTAGGTTGACATGGTCGATTAGGACATCCCTTTTCCAAAATTTTGCATCATATTATTAAGACCTTTATACTCCTTTCATCTAAGGAGGGGATATTATTCTTATCACTCATTAAACTTAATTCATCCGGTAACCATCCACTTTAGTGCCAGTAATTACCATAATCAGCAAAGCATCTTCATTACTAAAAAAATCAAAATCGGAGAAAAATGATTAAGTAGGTGCCATCACACTATAAATAGATTTGTACAAGTGTTTTGCATTTTTTTATTAATATTTTTGGCTGATGTGGTTTGTTGGAACACGTAAATGTTGAACTGAATTATTTTAAAAATTTTGGATCACTCAAGTGTCAAATTTTTTGAAAAATGATCACTTAAGTGCCAAAATTTTTGAAAAATGATTCTTTTAGTGCCAAATTTTTGTTGACACTAAAAAAATTATTTTTCAAAAAATCATTTAAAAAAATTTTGGTATTGAAAAAATCATTTAAAAAAAAATTTGGCACTTAAGTGATTTGAGAAAAGGTTGGTCAACCATGTTAAGTGCCATGCTAGCTAAAAAATTTAATTAAAAAAGCTAAATTAATTTTGAACGGAATATCTCACTAAAAACACTTAAGTGATCATTTTTATCCGATTTTGGCACTTAAGTACGCTAGCGAAAAGTTGTAACATTAAAGTGAGTGTTGTACACAAATTAAGGCATTGATAATGCACTTCTCTCTCTAATGAGTCTAGTTTAGATAATAAGCTGTCCTGTGATGCTGGTTGGTGTAGCAAGAGTCACAAGTTGCCTTTTTATTTTTTGACACTTGTTAGTCGTCATCCGCTTGATTTAATGTATTATGATGTTTGGGGTCTAGCTTCCACTTTATCAATTGATGGTTTTCGATATTATGTTATTTTCATTGACCACTTTACTTGATACATTGGTTATATACATTATGTCAAAAATATGATGTTGCATCCATTTTTGAACAATTCAAACCAATTGTGAAAAAACAGTTTCAACAATCTATTCAAACTTTTTACTCCAATGGTGGAGGAGAATACATTAAACTTAAAGTTTTTTTATGATGTATAGTATATCTCACCTTATCACTCCTCACACACCATAACATAATAGCACTATTGAACGTCATCATCGGCATATTGTTGAAACTAATCTCTCAATCCTACATAAATCCACCATTCCATCTAAATTTTGGAGTTATGCCTTTCAAACTACATGCTATCTCATTAATTGTCTTCCAACCAACACCCTAGATCTTCGCTCTTCCTATCATGCTCCTTTTGGCACTAAAGTGAATTATCTCAAACTTTGCACCTTTAAATGTTTATGCTACTCTTGGTTATATTTACACCAATACAATTGAATTCCCGATCTCATCCATGTATTTTCCTCTATTATAACTAGACGCAAAGTGTTTACAAATGTTTTGACCTATTTAGCAAATATCTCTTTATCTCTCGTCATATTGTGTTCGAAGAACATATTTTCCCTCACGCCACCTTTAGTTAGTCCGTTTCATTTTCTCCAACTCCACCTTATGTCTAGTTCCACCTCTTATGTTCGTGTTGTTGCCTACTCTTGCTCCGCCTCTGCCAAGCTCATAAGTAACATTGCAACTCACTTTTCCGTCCGATTATCTCCCTCAAATACAAATGCACTTCCCAATGCCACACTTGAACCAAATGAGCCATACCATACCCTTGACATTCTTGTCCAAATTGAAACCACACATGCTTCTTCTAATTTCCTCCTCGGTAATGTCCCAAACCAAAGTCCTACCCATGAGTTTTTACTCGAGCACACCCTCTCCTTACTCGCCAACCCCACTACCCAACCCGAGCCAAACCCTCCCACCCGTACCCACCTTATGATTACCTGTTTAGGAAACAATATTTTCAAACCCAAACAAATTCATACCCTCAACACTAAACATTTGTTACCTCAACCCATTGAACAAAGTAGGATAACTAAAGCCTCAATTGATTCCAAATGGAGGATTGCTATGTTGGATGAAATCTATGCTTTGCTTCGCAATGCTACTTGGGAACTTGTTCTCCATAATCTTTCATTTAACATTGTTGATTATAGGTGGGTGTACCGAATCATGCTACGACCCAATGGTAGTATCGAATGGTAAAAAGCTCTTCTTGTGGCCAAAGGTTTTCATCAAAGGACTAGTGTGGATTTCAAAAAACCTTAGTCCTGTTATCAAACTTACCACTATTCGGATAGTTCTATCCTTAGCTCTTATGTGTGGTTAGGACTTACGATAGATGAATGTAAATAATGGCTTTCTTTAAGGTACCTTTGATGATGAAGTCTATATGATACAACCTCATGGCTATAAGGATCTTACCAAACCCAATTTTGTTTGCAAATTACACAAAGCAATTATAGGCTCGAATAGGCTCCCTGTGCATGGTACACTGAATTAAATGTCTTCCTCTTTGATCATTCTTTTGTCAACTCCAAATTGGACAATTCCCTTTTTATCTACTCCAAAAATGGGACTGACATGTATATTGGTCTATGTTGATGATCTCATCATCATTGGGAGTGATTCCAAAGTTGTGAAACCAATTCATTGCCTTACTCTCTCACCCATTTTTTATGAAAGATCTTGGGTCTCTACACTACTTCTTGGGAGTTGAAGTCGTACCTACTCAACACGGTATACTTTTATCTCAACACAAGTATATTTGGGACCTTCTTGAGTGCCATAAAATGACTGCTACTAAAGAGGTTAGTACATCCATGGCAATCGGTACTACTTTGACCATGCATGATGGCTCTAAACTCACAAATCCAACCGATTTTCGAAGTTTAATTGGCGGCTTACAATGCCTTCCTATTACTTGACCCAAACATTGCCTACACGGTCAACAAGTTATCACAATTGATACACAAACACACCGACACTCATTGGATGGCATTGAAGCGTCTACTTTACTATCTCAAGAGTATGACCTTTCATGGCTTACACTTGCATTGTGATATTGCACCAATACTTCATGCTTACTCTGGCGCCAATTGGGTCGGTAACTCAGATGACCGTATTTCCATTTCTGGATTTCTTGTCTACATCGGTGCTAATCCCATTTCATGGAGTTCTTCGAAACAAAAATCTGTTATACGCTCCTCCACTGAGGCCAAATATAGGGCCATAGCCAAAACTTTGGCCAAACTTCTTTGGGTCTAAAATCTCTTTTGAGAGCAAGCAATTCATTCAAAACAATCCCCGTCATCCATTATGACAATATTGGCGCAACATATGTTTGTGCCAATCTAGTCTTCCATTCTCACACAAACATATCACTATTGACTACTATTTTGTTCAAGAGCTTGTCAAAACAAACCGTCTTCAAGTCTCCTATATCTCGAGACATGATCAACTCGCCACATTTTCACTAAACCATTATGAAAACAACAAGTTCATCAACTTTCGACACAAGTATGGTGTTTCCGATGGAAACTCCATCTTGTGGGGACGTATAAAGGAATGAAATCAAGTTTGATTTTTGATATTATTTTATGTTATTTTATTGCCATTTTCAATATTATTTTCCATTATTTTGTTGCCTTTCTTATTGCATGTATTTTGGGATTCTTTGCTAAAATTAAGCAACTAACATTCTATATCTTTTTTGGTTTTTAGAATATTAGGGGTATTATGGACCCGATTAGGCAATCGGAGGTAAAATTTTTTGCTTGTGCCAATAGTATTTGCTGCCTTGGCCTTATGGAAACAAAAGTCCCGCCCTGCCATTTTGAATCTATTTCCTCCAACATTCTCCCGGGTTGGAAATGGATGGCAAACTATGAATTCTCTACAAAGGGGCACGTTTGGGTTGGATGGAACCCCTTTTTTGTTGAGTTTACAAGTTCTTATGTTTCTAGCCAAATGATACATGGCGAGATCAAGTTTGTGCACTCAGGCTCTATTATCTATTTTACGGCGGTGTATGGGGATTATACGTTTGTAGCCCATAGACCTTTGTGGACCGACTTGATTCGATTGAGCTCTACTCATTCGGATAGTCCCTGGATAGTGGGAGGAGACTTTAATGCAATTCGGGATTCCTCTGACCGTACAGGGAGCCCGGATATTTGGCCCCGTCTTTTGATGAATTTAAGGAATGCCTATTCCAAGCCGATCTTGACGATCTCGGATATGTTGGCTTTCGATATACATGGTTCTTCTCTTCAGGTGCAAACAGGAAACAAAGGAAGATAGATAGAGTCCTGGTAAACAATAGATGGTGTTTGGAGTACTCCTACTCAGAAGCAAGCTTCCTTCCCCTTGGCATTTCGGAACACACCCCGATGCTGGTTAGAATCTTGGCCCCAAGACCACAGACGAAGCCATTCAAATTCTTTAATTTCTGGATGTCCCATCCTGATTTTAATGCCATGGTCTCTCAGGTGTGGGATGACCATCTCTTGGGAACTCACATGTATAAGCTGTGTACTAGACTTAAAAATTTGAAATGCAGGTTGAAGTAGTTGAACAAGGAAGTATACTCGATATTTCTGAGCGTGTTGCTGCAGCCATGCGGGACCTCCATGTATCCCAAGAAGCACTTCTTCATGAGCCCGGGAATTTATCGCTGGCGGCAACTGCAACATCCCAAACTCGCCTATACTACGAACTTCGGGCACATGAGGAATCTCTCTTCAAACAAAAATCAAGGATCCGTTGGCTGAAGGAGGGCGACCAAAATACAAGATTATTCCATCATTCGGTCAATCATCATCACATGCGGAATCGGATTATCTCAATCTAGGATGAAGCTGGAAATATGGCAACAGAACCTGAGGCAATCCAGCGGACTTTTGTTGATTATTTTCAATCCCTCTTGGCCCAGGTGAATACGAGCTTGAAGCCCTCGACGGGGAGGTTAAGGAAGTCCTGAAGCATACACTCCATGAGGACCAGGTTAGAATTCTATCTGAACAAATTACCCCCCAGGATGTTAGGACGGCCATGTTCTCCTTGGCGGGGGATAAAGCCCCTGAGCCTGATGGCTTTAATGCTGAATTCTTCAAAAGAAACTGGGAAAAGGTCGGCCCATTAGTAGTAGAGGCGGTACTAGATTTTTTTCAAACCGGTGGCTCCTTCGGGAAATCAATTGCACAATTCTTGCTTTGGTCCCCAAAATTCCTAACGCGTCATCGGTGAATGATTTTCGACCCATATCTTGTTGCAACACTATCTACAAATGCATCACCAAGATATTGGCCAGTAAGATTGCTGTGATACTCCCTCATATCATTAGCCCGGCCCAGACGGTTTTTGTCAAGGGTAGACGCATTACTGATAACATTCTATTGGCTCAAGAGCTTTTTAGTGGTTTCCACTCGGATAGGTACTCCTCGAAGTGTGCCATCAAGGTTGATTTCAGGAAAGCTTACGACACGCTAAATTGGGACTTTCTGGAGACAACCCTTGAAGCATTTGGTTTTCTTGAGCATCTTATCCGATTAATCATGGTATGTGTTCGCACTCCAAAATTCTCTATCTCAATCAATGGTAATCTCCATGGATTTTTCAATAGTGGGCAAGGACTGAGACAAGGCGATCCGGTCTCCCCCTATCTTTTTACTCTAGCAATGGAAGTGCTCTCCGGTATACTGGAAAAGCAAGCTTCTAGGCCCAAGTTTCGTTTCTATTGGCGTTGTAAGAATCCACGCCTGTCTCATCTCTTTTTTGCGGATGACATCTTTATATTCAGTGAAGGCAAGGCAGACTCGATTTCATGCATGAAACATTGACTTAATTTATTCTCCCAGTGGAGTGGGCTCATACTAAACAACAGTAAGAGTGAGGTCTATCTCTCGGGCGGCTCGGTGGCCACCAGAAACCAGCTCCTTCAAATTTTAAACTTCAGGTTGGGGACTCTCCCGGTCCGATATCTAGGCGTTCTAATCATCATGTCGCGATTGAGCAAAGTGGATTGCAATGCCCTAGTAAGTCTTCTGATGAATAGGGTGCAATCTTGGACCCACCGGTTTTTATCCTTTGCGGGTAGATTACAATTGATTAGATCAGTTCTGCATGCTATACAAGTATATTGGGCAGTCATCTTCTGGCTTCCCTCTTCAATAGTTGACAGAATATAATAGATTAGTCGGCAATTTCTTTGGAAAGAGCTAGGACTTGCCCCGGAAGGGGCAAAAGTATCTTGGGAGGATGTTTGTCTCCCTAAAATAGAGGGAGGCCTCGGGATTCGAAGAATCAGGGACGGTAACAAAGCGGCGATGATTAAGCATATATGGATTCTTTTCACCGACAAGGAGTCCCTCTGGTGCAAATGGATTCATGCGAATCACCTTAAAGGTAAGCACTTCTGGAACGCTACCCCTCCAACTTTTTGCTCCTGGGCTTGGAGGAAAATACTTGCATTAAGGGAAGAAGTCCGTGGTTGCTTCCAATGGCAAATAGGTGATGGATTATCTGCATCTCTTTGGTTTGATCCGTGGCTTGATATGGGTCCCATTAATCAGATATACACAAATCCTCAGATTTACCAATCGGCTCTCCCGAGGCATGCGAAAGTCTTTGATTTATTCTCCGTTGATGGTTAGGAAATACTGCATGAACTACTCTCTTGGCAGGTTAGGATTCCTTCCTTAAACCAAATGCCGGACTCATTTTCATGGACCAAGCATCCTTCGGGCATCTTCTCCATTGCGTCTGCATGGTCAGTCATCAGAAGGAAGGATACACCAGTTCCGTGGGCATCTTTTGTGTGGCATAAATCAGTTGCCCCCCAACACCAATTCCTCCTTTGGACTATTTCTAGGAATCGTCTCCCAACCCAGGTTTTCCTTATATCTCATGGTAGACTGGCAACGGCTCACTGTGCATTATGCAATTTAAGGCCAGATTCTATTAATCATCTATTTTTTGAATGTCACATATCCAACTCCCTTGCTATTTTTTGGGCTGTGAAGTGTAATCTTCCTTGGACTAATCAACCCTGGTTAGAAAATATTAAGTGGATTTAGAATATTCTCCCTGGAAGTGGATTTTATGATGATATTGCTAGGTTCTCCTTTGGTGCCCTGTGCAACGTAATCTGGAGGACTAGAAATGACATCACATTCCGGTCAACCCACATTTCTGTGCCTTCGATGAAGCAATATCTTACCAAGGTGGTCAAGGACAAAGCTTTGGCTTTTAACATGGTGGTTGATGATCCAAGGAACAGAAGTTTACAATGTAGTTGGGGCATGGATCCCAGCATTTTTGGCTAGCTTGTCGGGTTGTTAGGAGTGACTACTCGTTTGTATGCTATAGGTTCCTCTAGAAAGTTCTTGTGAACTTGGCCCCTCCACACTCCAATGACATGTTGTCTCACTGAGTGCGTGTCGGGGCCGAGTCTCACCCCTATGTACAGTTGCATGGTTGATTTTCATTTTCATTTATAATACTTAACTTTACAAAAAAAAAAAAAAACATTCTATATCTTCTCCTATAAGGCCATATAAAGTGTAAACAATGAATCATTATCAATACAAAGAATTTTTGAGCAACTTTACATTACATTGGTTCTTTTAAAATAACATATTTTAACTGGAGAAATTGTCCAAATAGTCCTAAACTTGTTGTACGAAGACCAATTATAAGTTTTAAATCTTTTAAGTTTGCCAGTTTAGTCGTAAACCTTTTAACAATTTCTCAATTTAGCCTTAAACCTTTTAATTATGTCAATTTAATTCTAAATATCTTGATTATTTGTCAATATAATTCTAAATTTTTTAACAATTTGCCAACTTAGTCATTTCGACTACTATTAACCGGAGATTGTTGGTGTGATTGTCTAGTTAGTATCAGCCATCCTATGTGACACGGTTAACGTTGATGCTGACATTGACAATTTTATAATTTAAAGGCTCTTTAAACAACGTGATGTGTGGCCCGGTCTTTAAACATATTCCCACAACCTTATGATCAATTTTAAAATTTAAAGGCTTTTTAACGGGCTTGTCAAGATGTTTTGGGTTGACCCGAGCAGATAAAGCATCTTTCACTCTTCAATCCAATTTTTTGGCTAGGTATATGTAATCAAGAGATTTACCATGAACGCAATTCTGTCCTCAAATTCCTGCTAAACTTATCAAATATGCCTTTCCCTATAAGATATTATTAGGCAATATGCCTTTTTTTTCTTGGAAGACATTATTTTTCAATAAAGTTTGACTTCCTTTCCGGTAGAGCGGTCCAAAATCACTTGTTACATTTCTAAATCAATAATGACAATACCTCAGGAAAGCGTAAAATCATGCTTTGATAGGATTCCACCGAAACAGATCTTTATCTTTGTCGAGCCATTCAGTAAACTTACCTTGCAATTATTTGACTCAAGTAGATTATTGCAACAAATTTCAGGACCTACCCTATAATTTTCCCAGAAGGTATTAAATATAAGGATTATAGAAATCATTTTATAGATAAAGGTGCAAACTAACTCAAATTATTTTTATAGGGAGCATTATAAACATAAACAACATACTTAAATCACCCCACAAAATATATCACATCTCTTTGTGAATAAATTCATCCTGTAAACGAGTTTTGTATCTATAGCATTACCTAAAATGGACGGTGATGAAACAATGACATCGAGTTCAATGCGTGACTATTTGAAGCGTCTTTATTACATCATATATCTGAAGATGATAATTTAACAAGCATTACCTTGGATAGCTAGTGACCAACATTGCAACTTGAAGAGACATCCTTTGCCATTCCTAAACCATAGTCACGCACATCCTCCGAAATCCTAAAACTCCAAAGAACATGTGACTAGCGACTTTTTTAAGTTCCTAGTAGCATTCATACAACTTAACATCCATTTTTAATCGAAAATACTAAAATAGAACCAAATCATCTATCTCAAGCGCAACAATCCCTTGAGCAATGAAAAAATTTCCAGTTCTGCCAACAACTGAGAGGTACTTAGTCTTTGCCAGGATAAAATCAGATTTCATGATGTTTATAGTGCCCTTATACTCGGTCGAGTTGAAAACCAAGGTATAGGCCAACTAGGCGCTCCAAGCAGTCTTCATATGGTAAAAATAGAAACCCTGATCTCAGGCCGCCGGGGGAGAATGAGGTTCTGGTCTTCAGTCAAAGGGTCATCGAATATGAATACCTGGCCTAAGTTAAAAGGCCCAAGCCCAGTCGGACTTGTTACAGCAGCCCCGGTCCCGGTGGCCGAGTTATTGCCCTTGAAGTTTATGTCATGCATGTAGAGCAAGATGTGCTTGCAGGGCTAAAGTTGTTTGGAAGGCCTACCTAAGGAAAGTGTGAGGCAAGTGAGAGCAAGAGAAAGATGAGGCAGAAGAAGACACCGTATCTTTTTGAAAGCTCCATCATTTACTGTTTCTTTTGCAAGGTTGTGATGATGGTGGTGAATAGAAATATAAGATCAGCTTATATAGAACTTAACATGCAAAAGGAGATCAAGAGTGTCACGTCAAATTGTACATTTCTTGGATATAATCTATCCTCGTGGCGCGTCCTGAATGAAACCGTACATGATTACATTATTAGTACATCAGCTATATATTATAAATATTCCCAACAACCCACGCTTGGGGCTTGTTTCACTTTTGGCTTTTTTAGACGGTAGAACTTATAATGCATAGTCTTTGATCATCCTGTCTGTAATGGTCTCGATCAGTTCAACTTTGCAAAAACCTCCACCAACCCCTTTCCAGCCATCTCTCTCTCTCTCTCTCCCAGTTTGGGAATCCCACTGCATCTCTTTCTGCCACCGGCAGGGGTGCCTCCATGACAGCAAAGACGATGGCCACCGCCGTGGCTCACCATTGCGACTGATGAATCAAGGCGTGTTCGGATCTTGGCACAACTGAATATCACATCAGTGTGGCATGACAATTAGAAGCGTGACAACTATTCGAGATTTTTTGGGCCATATCTTCCAATGACCTAATTCTTTTTCTCCTGCTCAAGTGAAGAAAAATAGTTTTCTGTGAAAAGGAAAAGGACTGTTCTATTATCAAAATGTATCTTATTCTCGTCAATGTGAATGACACTCATGAAAATTATAGCACTTCCAGTATCATTTTCCCTGCTTCTACGCACAATCAACATGTCAAGAAGATCTTCGGGCTGCAAGATGAAAGTATATACTTACATGGAACTAGAGAACCGAATGACTCATGAGTAAGCAACTTCCAGCTACTTATTGAGGAAGGGTGCTTAACACCGTGGTTGATGGTCTTCCAGCTAATTTTGGCTCTTTGCCTTTGTTCATTGCCACCTTCCGTCTTGCTACGCCGTGGCGGGAGGAGGGAAAAAGTCAAAGACCGAAAGGGGCGGTCAGATACTGTGCTTATAAGATCAAATTTGTCGCCATCCAACCGTGGCGCTTGCTCCATTGCCGTTGCGTAAGGTTGCCGGCTTGGAAAACCAAAGGCGACGAAATAAGATTGTCTTTCTCTAGGGCGACAGAACTCTGTTTTTTGGCGCCGTAGACTAGCCAAAGACGATTAAAACTCATCACGTTTGTCAAGTCTTTGGTGACAAATATTCGTCGCCTTGGGCCAGATTTTTAGCCAAACTCACCTTAGACACGGTTTGTTGTTTTCACAGGAAATTTGATTATAGTTATTTCGTTATTCAAGGATCAAATTGTAAAGTTTGAAAAATTAATAATTTAACTACGCCAAATGTGAATGAAACTCGACAAATAATTTCACTATAGTGCAGCGCGATTATGGTTGTCAACCCCCAAACAACATAGTTTATCAGAATAAGGTGATATTGAGCAGTAGGCATCGTCCACTTCAAATGGCACACATATAACGTTCTCTCAGAAGAATAACGTGTAGTTCTTAACATTCCTCATGTTTTCTTGCTCGATATCGATCTGTTCATGAAACACTCCTCCGATATACAAATTCTTTTAGTGCATCCTCCTCGTTCGTCAGTAGGTATGCTACCGCTTAACTGAATGGAAAGAATACATGGGGAGCAAAGCAATGGAAGAGAAAATCGACTTTCTGGGCAATCGAGAACAAGTAAATCCAGTGAAGAGAAATTGAAAAGAAAGAACAGCAAAGGAAGGAGGAGGGTCGTGGAAGCAGAAAGTCTACCGTTGCCTCCCCTCTGCACTCTGCATTCATTATCGTCCGTAACACATTGTTCGGTATACTTCGTCCCATCTCTCTCTCTCTCTCTCTCTCTCTCTCTCTCTCTCTGAAGCGAGCGAACGAGCGAGCGAACGATCAAGTGAGTCTTTTGAAACCTCCAATGGAACTCACAGTCGCAGACTCGAGGCGAGTCGAGACGCTTTTCTCTCTTTTCTGTTCAACTAGTTGTTAAAGCGCATGTTGCACGATATTTGCTTATTGATTGATGCTACCAATCTATGATATAAAGGGGAATTCATGTAAATTGAAATAAGTGTAAGACCTCCGCTTTGTACCCTTATCAAGTAAGGAAAAGTGCGCCGGGAGTCATAACCTAAGCATTTCGATCAATTCAATTATATATTCAATTTTTCTAAAAGTTTAATGAAGTCATCTCGATGAACATCACCTAAATCAATGCCTAAACTACGTGTCACTTAAAAATTGCCTACATTACGTCTTTATGCACTCTCCAACACTAGTTTCAGAACTTACTGATATTTTTCAGTAATTAAGGCTTAATTGAACTGGTTTTCACATATTTAGGACTCAATTGTTTTTTTTTTTGTAAAGGTTTAAGATTCGACTGAACCAATTAAAAGACTTAGGGCTCAATTGCATTTTATGCATAAGTTTTGGGAATTATATTGTAATTTTCCCTTATAAAGGGTTTTACTTTATGTAATTTCTCACATAATCGTCTTTGTTATAGAGGAGGTTGATCAGAGCAATCCCATTGCAGATACATTATGATGCTTGCTACACAGAAATAGTAAATTGATCCACTAAAAGTAACTCCAATTTGACTATTTTGGTTCACCTTGTTGGCTAAAACTTTGGAGGCAATATAGGTGTTGTTGTCTTGTTGGGTACCATTTTTAAATGCTTCCCTAACTAAGGAAGCATTTTTATTTAGATGAAAAAACCGCCAATTAGGAAAAACATCGTTGGCCGGGATGTCCTAGGCCAACCAACTTTGCATATTTCTAGGAAAGGAAGAAAATAGGAAATTGTCTTTGTTTTTTCCTCTTAAAACAGACATGCCCAGATCCTTTGCCAACCAACTTCCAGAACATTTCGTTGTTGGCCTCGTTGTCCTTTTCTCTAATTAGCCACTTCTCCAATCAATATAAAAGGCTATTAGTCTTTCATCTTTCGGTAGGTTCTCCATCTCTATCTCTTGTTTAATCATTGGATTCTTCTTCTTCCTTAGCTCAAATTACTCAATCATTAGGCAAAGAGACAGGGATTTTCGATATGGTGAACGATATGAAGTATATGAATCACTGGGGCGAGGTGGCTCCGACGCTTCTCTTGTCTCATCGGAGATCATCCAGTTCTCCCAAGTTAGAGACCATTTTCGAAGAAGGGTCCGAGGAGTTCCGGTTCGTTGTCAACAAGCGGATGTTGTTTATTCTTCCGGTGCTCTTCTCTTTGATCTCCTATTTTCTGTTGTATAGAAATGACTTGCTTGGGAATTACAAGTAAGGTGAAAGGAGAGTTTATAAAATAGCTTTAGCATGTTAATTAGGGTTTTTGCCAATTTCTGAGGGACCGGCTTTCTATAGATGGGTGTGTGTCATTGTACTCGGTTTGGCATCGTGGCTTTGGAAATGTTGTTAAATCATGAAGTGTAATGACTACTATGCAATAAAATATGAAATTGATTTTGTTTATTGCCATTCCTTAAGTTAATTACTCTTTGTCTTCAGGTAATCCTCCTCTAGTATGTTTACCCACGATTTTCAGATCATTTTGTTGGCTTTCGATATCAGAATGTTCATATTGTTGTGTAAGTAAAAAGAATAATTGGGCATTCTAATGAATCATGAGATGAGATTTTTGTCATTCGACTAAGTTAATACCTTGATGAGGAAGTCGCAATGAAAAAAAGAAAACACATTTAGGTTGGTTGTGGCTAGTCTCGTTAACAAAAGTGATTTTTGGTGTTAGGACATCTAATCTAATATCTAACATATCATACTAATATTGATTTTTGCACATTAAATCCAAGTCTTTTCTTGTCCAAATGAAACTTTAAGAGTTTTGCCAAGAAAAAGTAATAGTTTAGAGGAAAATCTCTTGACTATAACCATCTATTTTTTCTTATGAAATATTTAAAAAATTCAAGAGAATTTTTCTTATGAAATATTTACACAGTTAGAGATATTACCATCTATTTAGTACTCTACGATAATGACAAAGTGGTTACATCTCTTATTGCACGTAAACTTGGCTCTATTATACATGGTATGTGATGTGATGCATTTACAAAACAAAATGGAGAGAAAATTGACTTACACACTTATAGTAAAATACACCATAGAGAATCAAACACATTAATTCGATCAAATACAACATGTACTCAAATGCAATATTATAGTTAAAGTAACTGAAAGGATAATAACTACTAAAAGATCATGACCAAACGATTGACCCAAAATAAGTATAAATAGTTCCTGATACATTCAATTTGTAAAAAATGACCCAGGAGATGTTTAATAAATGTATATTGAAATTTATATATAAAGCAAATGAACTTTAAATATTCAGTTATTTTCCAAATGATATATTTTTATTGTCAAGTGGTATTTCTTTAACATTTCATGATTGTTTTTTTTTTTTTTTTGGTAAGGTAAGCATGTATATATTTAAAACAATCACTGTACAACCTAGAGGATAACGGCACCCATTTACACTCGAATAGCAAAGGCTACTGAGTGGAAATGTGCCAGAATCCGAAACATTTCATGATTGTTGTCTCTTCTACAACTCTAAAATTTCTATTTGTCAATAAGTTGGACACGTAAGAGTCGAGAATCAACTTTAAGAAACTCGAAAATGTTTCACGCATAAAACTCACGCGAACCATGGGCAAGTACGAAGTTCCAAGTCTTTAAGGATAAAAGATTTCAAGTCTTTCACCCCAGATCGCCCAAGATTGGCAAAAGAGACTTGTAATCCGTCTCTGAAAACATTATCGAGAATCGACACTCTCATTCCCAATCTCATGATTTTTCTATTGGAAAAGTCTACCTTATCGAGAATCGACACTCTCATTCCCGATCTGTTTTCAACGATTACCTCGTTCAAACCTTCAAATTGCATTGCTAATGAAAGGTCCCATGGACAGAGAAATCTAAAGACGAGGGGTCTCAGGTCGCTTAAAAAGGAACTGCAAGAGGGTATCTGAGTCGTTGATCATTCCTGAACTTTCGATACCCGACGAATTGGATTCTTAAATGACATCCATCGATTAGGGTACAAAGGCTTCAAGCAAAATGCACCCTGGTTCTTTGGAGCTGATGATCACTGATAACTTCTTGAGGAAAACGTGTTCTAGCTGGAAGTCTTCTAAATCAAGTGAAGACATTTCTGTATCTGAATGGTCTTCCTCCAGGGACGAAGTGTTTGGCCAGCCAGGGTTGCGAAACAAAAGGGCATCCTCGGCAGAAGGATTGAAGGCCCGAATGGCCCGCACGTATAGAGTTAAAGCCATGGTGATCGAGGAGGCAATCACTCTGCCGTCTTCCTAATGCATTTTTGTATTCTTGAACATTTGGGTTGCTCTTCAATTCGGATTCAAGCAATCTTTGTTGATTACATGGGTTTCCTTAATCAGAAAGGTCTTTCCAAGTCATTGCCGTATGCGTTAGATTGAGGCAAATTGGATATCGCCGGAATGGAGTTGGCAACCCGATCAGGTTTTTGACGAGGTTTGACCTTGGGTCAAAGTTGATCAAACTTTGATTAAACCTGAAAAATCACAGGTCAAAAATGAGGTTCTGCACTTAAACACTTTCAATAGAGGAATCTATGAGGACTTTTTATTGTTTATGTCGATCGTCCCAGGCTGTAGTTACGTGCATTTTATCGTAATTCTTAAATAAATTGTGGTAACACACAAAAACTTGAAGATGTCAGTGATTAGTGGATGAGATTTCCTCTCGTTTAGTTTGATGGAAACAATATACCTCACGAACCAATCTTCGAGTATTCATAAGAACCTCCTAAATCGTTGATGATCAACCTTATCCTCCCAACATACCTTATGAATTAAGTTTAGGATTTTCTTAATACAGACAAGTCTGCTATTCCCTTAAACGAATGAACTGTTTTCCAGTGCTGGTAGAAGTCTAAAAGAGTAGGTAAATGTCCAAAATCAGTGGTAAAAGAATTCCCATTTACCTGATTTTCAGTACCTTATTAGTAACTCATCGACACTTTTTAGAAAATTAGCAACCCTTTTGACAATTTGCGAGTTACCAATCTTTCTTGGCTTTTACCAACTTCTATTTATTTTTTCTACAAACACCTTTTTTTTTTTTTTTGGGGTCATAAATATAGAACTTGCATTAGTGATCCAAAAATAAAGGATTACATGAGAATTCAAAGTCTGAACATAAAATTAGCTCTAGTGATTGAGGTGGTTGTGCAATCCAATTGGATGGGAGAATATTTGCACTATGGGCTCTTGCGACCCAGTCGGCGGCCTGATTTTGCTCTCTTCGGATAAAATGCAGCCCGACATCACCCACTTGGCCCATAAGAGAAATACAGTCTTCAATTATCGTTTGCGCGGCCCAGGGAGTGTCGACCCGGCCCAGTATACATTGAACAGCTGATAAGCTGTCTGATAAGAGAACAATGCGTAGATCAGTTTGGGGACTTCTTTCAGCTCACGTTGTTGTTTCCTGTACTTCTCTTTTTTAACTTAAGAATAGTAGGGCCTCGCAGATAGCTAAGGTTTCATCGATTAAAGTTGAAGGGGCTGAAAATTTTCTTGCAAAACCATCCATCAGTACACTTGCTCCGTTCTGCCAAACACCAACAACAGATCCTTTCATGCTTGAGCAGCACCACAAGCTATCAACGTTTATTGTGTTGCAGCGCACGGTGGTTTGGGTTCCTTCCGTCAAATGGGGAAAGGTAGGATTTCCTCGGCTCATCTTGTTGCAATTCCATTTTTGAAATAGCTAGGTCATATGGATTGCATCTTCTAACATTAAGCTTGGGTTTAGTTTGCATGACTGGAAAATCAGGGCATTTCGAGCCCTTCCAAATGGACCACAGGACCTTTGCAAACAACGCTTTAGACTGTGGACCATCTCTCTTGGTAAGTGACTCCCATACCCATTTGTCGACTCTTGTAATATTTATCAAAGAGACATCTACCGCAATTCTGGGGTCTGACCAAATCTCGCTTGTCTTGGGGCATAAGGTAAAAATATGCTTTGTAGTTTCAGGGGCTTGGCCGCAAAATGGGCAATCCATATCAGGTATGATCCTTCTTTTATATAAGTTTTCCTTTGTGGGTAGAGCATTATTGCATACGCTCCAAACTAGAAATTTGACTTTAGGAGAGATTTGGAGCTTCAAATTTCTGACCACAGTTTTTTGGGAACCTGATATGATGAGGATGGTTGATTTACTAGACCGAGACTTTCTGCACTTCTGATTCTATTGTAGCCACTCTTAACCTTGTAGTGATCGGATGCATTAGCTGTCCACACAATTTTGTCTGGTTTGGGTGAGAAGCTTAAGGGTGTAGCTAAAATTTCTTGAACAGGTCTCTCGTCAAACATGGCTTTGATTAGCTGAACATTCCAACCTCTTTCATTACCATTCATCAATTTAGCTACCAAATGAGGCTCATTTCTATTTGCCGAACCCCCTATCTTGCCTGAATTCAACCACCGATCCTCTCTAATTTGGATGCTTTGTCCATCTCCAACCTCTCATTTAATATCTGGTTTGATTATATCCCTGCCCACTAATAAGCTCTATCACCCCCATAAGGGTCTATTCCCTTTTGTTGCTGACTAGAAGTATCCTCTAGGGACATAAAGTCCCCTAAAAACTTTACTCCATATAGCCTCTGGGGATTGAATAATTCTCCTAGCTTTCTTCCCCAACATCGCTTTGATGAAATCCACTAGGTCTCTAAACCCAAGGCCCCCACAGTCTTTTCTATCTTTGAGTTTGTCCCATCTTTTCCAGTGAATACCATTTTTCAAGGCATTTTGCTTCCACCAAAAGAAGGAAATTCTCTTTTCAATCGCTCAACATATCAATAGAGGAATTTTAAATATTGACATAGCAAATTGAGGTAAGGCTTGGACAACTGTTTTGATCAAAATCTCCTTTTCGCCTTCGAAGTTAGCTTTTCCTTCCACCCCGCTAATTTCCTATCAACCTTTGCTAGGATCCAAGAGAACATTAACTTCTTTGTTTGGCCCTAATCTGAAGGTATTCCCAGGTATTTCCCTGTTTTCTCAATAATTGGAACCCTTAATTCAGCAGCTAGGTTATGCTTTAATACCGGAGGACAACTATTTTCAAAGAAAATTCCTGATTTATTAGGGTTCACCGATTGTCTCGAGGCATAGTATTGATGATTCAAGGTATTCACTAGGTTCTGAGCCTCACTAATAGTGCCATTCAAGAAAAATATAGCATCGTCCGCAAATAGCAAATGAGATAAGGCAAGACAATGTGAAGTCAGTTGAATTCCCTTCAAACTTCCATCATTCATAGCTTTGGTTATCAGGGAGGATAGGACATTTGCCATGATAATAAAGAGATAAGAGGATAATGGGTCACATTGCCTAATTCCTCAAGTTGGTATAAAATAATCATAGCCTTCCCCATTAACTCTGACACTAAAGGAGACTGTGGAAATACATTGTTTAACCAGTAGGACCCATTTTTCAGTGAACCCTATTTGCTTCATACAATCACATAGAAAATCCCATTTTATCCTATCATAGACTTTTTGCATGTCTAGTTTCAACACAGCCTAAAACTTACGCTTTTTTTCCTAATTCTCAAATGATGAAGAACCTCTTGGACAATGAATATATTATCTTGTATCTATCGACCCCCAATGAAAGCACTTTCCTCTTGAGATATAATGTCTAGGAGCCAAGGCTTCAATCTATTGGCCATAACCTTTGCTATGATTTTATAATTAAAATTGCAAAGACTAATAGGCCGATACCGTGTGAGATTCTCAAGATTAGCAATTTTCGGGATAAGAGTAAGATGTGTTTGATTTAGCTCAAGGTCAAATATACTTTGGCAAAAGAAGTCATCTACCATTCTGAATAGATCATCTTGAATGTTAACCAATGGCTTTGATAAAATAGTCCATTTAATCCATCTGGTCTTGGGGCCTTGGTTGCTCTCATTTAAAAAATTGCATTACATACTTCTTCTCTTGAAATTCTCTCAAGTAAAGCTTCATTCATTGCATTTGTGACTACTTGTGGACATTGGTCTAAGACGGGCTGATAATTTCTACTTTCCTCTTATGTGTACAAAGATCGGTAGAAATTAGTAATGTGTTGCTTTAAGGTTGCTAGATCTCTGCTCCAAATGTTGTCATCAATACGAAGCATCGAAATCTTGTTTTGTTGTCTTCGCTGAATGGTTGTTGTGTGAAAATATTTTGTGTTCTTATCCCCCCATTTCATCCAATCAATTCTAGATCTCATGCCCCAATACATCTCCTCTTGCCTCCATAGACTCTCAATTTGCTCAACTATTTGTCTATATTCCACTTCATTTGAAGGCCCCTCAACCCTATTTGTAATCTCAATTTGTTATTCAATGGTATTGGCTGCATTTTTGAATTTTGCATTACTCCATCGCCCCAATGCAGCCACCACCTTCTTTGTTTTGCCTACAACATTCAGTCGATTTCCCGTGTTAGCCCTCCAAGCTGTTTTGATTACTTCTTTACATTCTGGATGTTCTATCCAAAAGCCTCAAATTTGAAGATTTTTTTTATCTTTTCACCCCATTTAAGTCTAAAGATAGAAGAATAGGACTATGATTTGACCCAATTGCTGGTAGAGCATAAGCCTTAGCATTCGGAAATAATACTCGCCATTGTAAAGTACAAAGCGCCCTATCACGTCTCTTTTTAACTAGCTCAACCCTTTCCTGGTTATTAGACCATGTGTAGGCATACCCTTTGCTCTCAATATCCATTAGGGAAGATGAGTTGATAAAATCTCGGAAGGCCACCATTCTATATCGATCCACTTCACGTCTTCCAACTTTCTCCCACTCATATAAAGTTTCATTAAAATCCCCATACATAACCATGGTAAACTGTTTTGGCCAGAACTTGAGTATAAAGTATTCCACAAGTTTAATCTCTTCTGATAGTTTGTTGAGGCATGAATAAAGGAAATCCTCATCAGAGTACCGCTACTTTCGTCTTTGCAGTTAATGTCAAACATTTCCCATGTACTCGATAGCACCTCCACCTGAACCTCCTCATCCCATAATAAAAGCAAGTCTGCCTCCAATTCCTACTAGATTAAAGATGGCTGAACATTTGAACTGAAGACGTTTTCTCACTCGATTGACAACATTTTCTTTATTCTTAGTTTCCATAAGAAACGCTAAGTTGGGCCTATCACAAGCCATTAGGGCTCGAAGATGTTGGACTATCAAGGGATTGCTCAACTCTTGACAGTTCCAACTTAATGGCTTCATGTATACTCTGGTGGCTTATTTGGGTTAGCCACCAAAGCCCTTTTATTGACCCCTTCCCATAGCTTAACAAGTGTTTCCAATAGGTTCTCTTCATCTAACAGGTTACCTGATGACCCTTGCTTCCCATAAGGCGTAAAACGTTTCTGATTTTTGGTTGCAAGAGTTTTATGCCTTGTTCTTTTCCTTTTTTTCATGAACTCCAATCCTCTCTTAGCTTCTGTCCAGGTGAGATCTTGCACCTAAGTATGCTGTACTCTTTTCCCTTTACTAGGAGTGCCATAAGCTATTAGGTCTACATTTTGTATTATCCCTTTTTTACAGAATTATAAATGGCTAGTGCTCGATCATTATTTCTAGTTTGTTCTTGTTGTAGAATCATATCCTCAAGAAATGTTTGCGTTGTAGGTTCAGCTTCCTCTTCCTCAAGAGATGGATCAAGTTTGCCAAAGAAGATCTTCCAACACGGGCTGTAGTCTTTCACCTCAGCCTTTGGCCAAGAGCCGTAATTCCCAGGTTTATCATGAGGTAACCTTGTCTCCTCATATGGAATTTTTGGGCAATAATTAGCATAGTGTCCTATGCAGCTACATGAGTAACAAAAATGCGGTAACCTTTCATATTTGAAATCGATCCACCATTTTCTGCCACCCAAATTTATAATTATGCCAATCTTCAAAGGGCATGTTAAATTCAACCTTACCTTCACTTTCCCAAGTTTGCAAGAGCTGTTAGTCCTTGCTTCAATTCTAACTTCCTCAACATCCCCTAGCTTTGAGGCAATACACCTAATAGACTCTTCGGTTAGCCCTACTCTAGGAAGGCCCACAAGGTGCACCCAAAAGGCATAATGCGTAAACTCATAGCAATGTTCAAGAACCTTTGGATCACCTTCTTGCAAAACTAGTAAATTACTAGCAAAAGACTAAGGACCCATCTCCAATACTCTCTTCTTGTCTTCAATCGACTCAAACATAAACATGAAAAAGCCTGGTTCAATTATTTCACATTTCACTGTTTCTAACTTCTATGCTCTCTTCATTGTACCAAAAAATGCTTGGAAATTGACATTTGATTTAGAAAATAGTTTCCCATAGAGGATAAGTTCACTTTCATGTTTTACCTTCTTAGGGACATCTACTAGCAACTCTGTAATATCCTCCTTAGACCATAAATCACCCATCCTCTTGCACATAGCTAGCAATCTGAGGTTATTCTCCTGCTTGTCCTCCATAGGAACATAGTAGATGAATAAGGGAAGCTTTGTTGGAATTTGACAGACTTGCCTAGAAAATCGATGCTGATGGGAGTGGAAGAAATAAGAGTGTATAAAACTAAAGGGGTGAAGATATGCAGATAGTGTTGATTTAGGGTTTATATATTATGGAGTGAAGGGAGCCCTAATTTGGCTACAACAGGTAATGTTGAATATAGAAGTGCACTATGTTGATTTATCTTACTGGAATGGGGAACGAAGAGGAAGAGAACTCCAAGAAGCTCGAAGACAAGCTATTGCCATTGTGTCACTAGTTGACCCTAATATCTTCCAAAACCAAGGAGATGGGTGGAAAGAGGAAAGAAGACGAAGACGAAGCCCACAACCTTAATTGGGTGGGAGATGGTTGAGGATAGCCATTAAGGATCTTGGGCAAATTTAGGGTTTTACAAGATTAAGCTACCACCTGAGGGGTAGAGAAAATCTCACACCGAGAGGGAGAGACCGAAGAGCTCTTAAAATGGGCTTTTTTTTTTGACACAATGAATTAGATGGAACATTGCTTAGCTTCTACAAACACCTTAAATTCATCAACTCTCATATGAATTTACTGATTTATTTGAATGGCATGCCAACTTTGATTCAATTAGATTACAAACTCCTTTTGGATTACCAATTCTCATTTAAGTTACTTACTCATTTTTATTTGAAAGTTATCCTTCGTATAATAAAATTGCTAGGAGCTTCTTGTCCGATGATTTTACCAATCTTCCAGAAATACTTGAACTTGGTGAGGGCCTGGTTCGTGGGTGAGTGGGTTGTGGCGGAACTGAGGCCATCACAATGACTTTGAAGAGTGAGAGTTTGACCAGGCAAGAGAGTGGAGGAAGAAAGAGACAGAGAGAGACCTTAGGAGAAAGGAAGAACATGAAATCAATGTGGACCTCGTGGGACCACCATTCGGATAATTTTCGCCCTTTTCATATCCTAGGGAGTGGATGAGCCATTTCGGGGTGGTGCATTTTCTATTTATTAGTTTTATTATCGCTTACAACTTTAGTTTGTTTGCCTTACAAAAATGGCTTAAATTTATCATCTCTTATATGTCATTTACTCATGTTTACTTATAGGCTTTCTTCTCATAAGATTTTCGACTAGTTGATTTATTAACTCTCAATTAAGTTGCTTACCAATGTTTCCTGGGTTTTTTATTTTCTAAAACTTACCCACTTTGCTACCAATTTATCAACTTTTATTTTACCTTACTCCAAATTAGACACTCTTTTTAGAGATCATATACCTTAATCAAAGTCATTAAATTTTTTTCTCCAGTTAAGTCACCACATAGTTCTGCATTATCAACTTTTAATTGAGGGAGTTGTTAACCTTTATTTGTTTGTTTTTAAATAACCAACTTCTCTAATCCTTGAAAAAGAAAAAACAATTCTCTTATTTGTTACAAATTTTATTTACCCCAACCTCTATTTGTGTGGCTTACCAACTATTCTCCGATTAAGTTACCAACTAATTTTGAGTTATCAACTCTAATTGATTTGCTCACCAATTTTTTAGTTTTTGTATAATTTACCAGCTTTTTTTTTAGATAAATAGTTCCCCAAAAAGTAGTTGGCAACCCAATAGAAAAGTTGGTAAAGTGAAAAAGAACCAAATAAACATTTAATAACTTAATTGAATGAAAGTTGGTAACCCAAAATTAGTTGGTAACTTAATCGAAGAATAGTCGGTAAGTTGTTCAAATAAAGTTTGGTACTTTGATATAGTAATTGCTAATGATAAACATTCTATTTCAGTTCTAGAATTATTTTTCTATTTTAGATTTGTTTCTGGAACAAAAATCCATTTGGTAAAATAATTTCATTTTTCTATTTTTGGAATAGATTTCTATTCTAAAAATAGATTAAAAATAGAAATCAAAAATAATAATTTTTTACTTTTCAATTTCAAAAATAGAAATAGAAATTGTTTTCCCTTTTTAACTTCTCACTTGAAAGAGTCTCTTCCTAACCTCTAGCCATGCACTACCGTCCGCACCACCCGCCGGTCACCATTGCCATTGGCTACCACCGCTTGCCACCATCGTTGGTCATTTGTCGGCCACCGCCCCTTCCCTTTGCCACCATTGCCATCACCACCTACCACTAACCACCAATCGCCGCCTGTCGCCATTGTTGACCGCCACCCTCTCCCCTCGCCTGTTGTTGGTCGCCACCGATTGGTGACCGTTGGCCGCCACTCACCGCCACCGCTCGGGAGGAGAAACTTTGTGTCGTTATTAAATGAATTTCTATTTTGAGAATAGAAATTTTGTATCATTATTAAATGTGTATTTTTGCTCAAAAACTCATCCAAGAATATAAATAGAAAAATTTATTTATATTTCAAAAATCAATTTCTAGTAAAAAATTTCATCATTCACGCCCTAAATTTAAGGCATTAATAAGAAAGATAAAGAAAAAGTTGTTAAACAAAAAGAGCTTGTCAGGTGTTGATATGCAATATAAATGAAGTTGGTAAATATAAAAGAATTTTTTTGTTAGAGAAGAGAAGCTGGTAAATAAGGAAAAAAAATCAAATAAACGTTGCTAGGTAACTCAAACAAGAGATGGTAATGTGAACCGAGCTGCTAATGTAATCAAGAAAAGTTAGTAATCACTCTGATTATGATTGGTAATTTCTAATAAGAGTTGCTAATTTTAAAAAGTTGTTGAGGAATAAAGTTGGTAAATGAAAAGGAAAAGTTCATAAAGTTAAAAAAAAAGTGGGTAAGTAGTTTAAGTGAGATTTAAAAAATTAAAATAAGTGGGTAACTTAATTGGAGAAAAGTGGATAATTTAAGGTGTTTGGTGATTTTATATAAATGTCACCATTGTAGTTCTACATGGCTTGGGTACATAAGTAGTGTAATATATATACTTAGTTCCACATGAAATGAGGCGATTTAGGCCGCTCTTTTTGGCGTGTCTTGAGCCTCTATATACTCATTCAAGAGTTTTGATCATTATTGTAGTTTGATATTTTTGGTTAAGAGCCAAGACGTCTTAAAAATTAGTGCTGAGCTTGTACAAAAAAGGTTAAACATACGATTATAATGAATGCCTAATCTTCTAAAAAAAACCACTAAATTTAGATTGAATTTCAATTCTAGCTTGAACTACAGAAAACTACCATCCACTCTGTACCCAAATCTAATTTTTCATTTAATGTTGCTGTTAATGGTTTGACATGGCGATAACATGTCATTTTCGATTGCCAAATTAGATAAATGTTTGCGCTTTTCCTTGCGTTTGTTTTTTTCGCTTTCTTCACCTTCCTTTTACGTCCACCGTGGACAACTCAACCTTGTGACTCGCTTCCACCACCTCCACACCACCGTTCGAGCCCCTCCGTTCACAACCACCTCGCCGCCTTCCACCACCAACATACTCCGGCAGTGGTGGAAGCTAATCCATGAAATTGGATTTGGATCCATTTCCCCCCTCCAAGTTTTCCCCAAATTTTCCTCGCCATCGTTCTTTGTGAGATGAGACATGGATCGATAAGGTGGAGGTGGCTCTGGAGAAAATCTGAGACTTGCACGACAAGCTGAGCGACGCCATTTAATCGAGTTCTCTGCCTCACTTCCTCAACACCTTTAGAACCCTACCAAAATCAAAACGGCATTAGATGCAGCAGAATAAATACTAGTTCAGTGAGGCCCCCCGAGGATAATCAGGTGGCTTCCTGTGGATACATGCTTGTTAAGGAGCTTGGAGTCGACAATTAGGCGATGCAAGAGGCCAAGAACCACGTGGTCCCCATTGCTATGGAGAAAATCAAAGACCAGCTCGAGTTTTGGAAATATTCCAAATGAGAGCCTTGAATGCTTTTGTTTTCTCAAATAAGGACATGGAGTGAACCTTCTGTCAAATGAGAGTCTTAAGTGGCTATGTTAGTCTCAAATAAGAACATAGTCATGGCAATTTCAAATAAGGGTATGACCTCAATGATCACTAGACGACTAAATATTTCGACCAGTCAAAAACATTTTCATTTAAAGATAATTTTAAATTTAAGTGTTTTCTTTTCTTTTCTTTTTTCTCTTTTTCCTTTCCAGTGAGGGCCCGACAACTCTCATCGGCTATCGGCCACTAGACGAGGGCTTGCAAGCCCTCACTAGTTGTTGGGGAGGCTTGCAAGCCCTTGCCAAGTCTGGGTGAGGAGATCCTTGCCCAAATTTGGCGAGACCAGCCCTCTCCAGGCATTGTTGGTGGCTAGCCATGCTTGAGACCAGCCACTAGTGAAAAAGAAAGAAAAAACTAGAAAAAGGAGAAAGTTTAAAAAAGGTAAATAATGAAAATGCCCTTAACTAGCCAAAAAGTCAAACCCTTTTTGGAAACTGTCGTAGTCACTTAGACCCTTAATTGAAATAAGATCCACTTTAAATCCTTATTTGAGAAAATAAGTGTACTTTAAACTCTTATTTAAAACAATGTCTATTTCATGCTTTTATTTGAAAAAATGAGCAACTTCAAGTCTTTATTTGAAATTTTCTCCCAAATTTTTTCATGTGAGTCTTGGATTTGAATTTTCGTGTTTTTTTTTTCTAGTATAGATATGTTTGCAGCTTGAACTTCCATGGATTAGCTTCCACCAATTCCGGACGGTGGTGGTGGTGGTGGAAAGCGGCAAGGTGGTGCTGAACAAAGGCTCAGGACGTCGTGGCAGAAGGTGGGTTACGGGGCTTAGTTGAAGGAAGAAGAAGAGAGGGAAAACAAGGGGAAAATGGAAAACATATATAATTCTGGTTTGGAAAAAGAAAATGACTTGAAATACCATACAGAAAGATAATGGCCACCAAATTTGGGTTTAAAGTGAAAATTTGCAATTTTTTATGATACAAAAAATCATTCAAATTTAAAATTGGAATCTGACATAAAGTTAATTTTTTTAGGGAATTAGGCTTTACAATGAATATTACTGGGCTATTTCTATACATGATAAAGTCTCGTGTGAAAAGAGTCAAGCCTCCCATTCGAACAACTAATTGGCACATCACTTTGAAAATAAAATTTAGCACGCTGTTTTTTCATCGGAAATATAACATTACTCATATGAAAGAGACTCTTTTTATGTTATTTTTCTCTGAAAAATTGACTTTTGCTTCCTCTATACGGCAAGTAACGAAACCTAATAATTGCGACGGAGGCACGAACACATGCACAAGTACCATGTATCATGTGAAAGCATAACCAAAAGAGCTAGTTGAAGAAAATTGGAAAGATATTGCCAAATATACATCATAAGATTCCAAAACGTACGCAGATAGATCCTCGCACGCAAACAGTTTCCGATGGAATGAACCCTAGGACTTCGTTCACTCTCTACTACTACTACACAAGTACGTACAAAGGTTTTTGTTGAGACATGGAACTTCATCAAGAAAGATTCCTAAGCAATCTCATAATCGCCATGCGACAACAGAAATGGCATCTCCAGTTCCAGTGAACAAATCGGCCTCGTCTCTGGCAACCTTAAAGTACCCGATGAGGACGGACCAGTTCTGGCGACATCCTCCTCCTCATTCTCTTCTTCAAAGATGGTCTCCAAGGTTCTGTGATGATGATGATGATGGACCTTCGAGGCAGTGGCGGCGCGAGACGGTGCAAGAGCGGATAATGGGGAAAGAGGTAAAGCTTCTGACAATGGTCGGAGGAATGATGGTTTCAGAACTGGCATGATCGGAGAAGCCATCGCTGGAGCTATTCGAGGACTTATCATCATCTCTAGTGGTTGGATGTCGTCGAACTTGATGGTATCACGCTGTGCGAGAGAACGAGAGCTTTTATAGTGCAACTTGGGGGTGCAAGTTGATCCGTGTAGGGTGTGGAATTAATATATTTCGATTGGCCGGTACTGAAAAGGAGAACTTTATTTCGACATGGAGTATTTGTATTTTAGGAAAGCGTCATCATCGTGCCTAATATCGACAGGCGGGGTCGTAAGGAAGGACATTCACGGTTCCCGGGTCCTAATTTTTGTAAATGCGCACAGCAATAGACTTTCCAATTTAATGGGAGATGCCGTCCCTGTTCTTGTTTCATCTACTATCCCGTAGATTAGTCAACAGAGCGTGCACATATCTCTCTCTCTCTCTCTCGCTCGCCATGGAGGTCCCTCCGCCAACTACATGTTGCCAACTCTAAGATCTGGAAGCTAGTAGGGGTAAGCATAGTTTGGATGTGTGGTTTTCATCCTAAAATCAAGAACTGTTCACTAAGGACTAATTTTGAAAAATTGGAACTGAGAATAGCCGATTGGTTTCATGGATTCACCTGAGAACCGGACCATCGATCCGGTTCGGTTCCTGGGTGGGTCCATAGAATTGGTCCCACTAAGTTTCATGGGTTAGCACTGTAATAAGTAACAAAGAATTACACAACGGAATTACTTCATTAAAGACACTCTCAGTTAGAGCCAATGAACCAACAATATTAGTATGCTAGAAAATGTGTAATTAAGAGAGCACACTTACTAAACTTGTTATGAATGGACAAAAGCAAATAGTTATCCAACATAAAAACTAGTCAGTAGCCTAAAAATTGAGGATTTTTCATTTTCTTTTAAAATTTAAATTTAAATATATATATATATTATATATATTACGGTCCAACTTGAGTGGGTGGTTCCACGCTTAGAATCGAGAACTAAACCGGTTCTCTTAGGAACCACTGGTTCTTGGGCAAGCTGGTATGGTTTCGAGTGGTTAGAGCGATTCTTAATTCTTTTGCACACCTCTAAACTTGACTTCCATGAATGCCAGACCCAACAATGCATCGATCTTGTTAGTAACGAAGGAGCCACTGAGATCGACCTGACAAAGCACAAGCCTATGGAGGAGGAAGATCGAGACGGCGATCGGTGATAGATCAACTTGGAAGTGGCGACCACCTATTTGCAGATGGTGGGGATTATGGTTGAAGGGAGGTAAGTCTAGATCAGCTGTGGTGAAGACCAAAGTTGCAATCTTATGATACAGACAGAAGATGGACCCGAACAAGGCACAATTGATTTGAACACAAAATATGTCAAATGCTAACTCAACTCTAAAGCATCAAGTCACCCCCTCGAGGATAATTGAACAAAAACTAATCAATGGTATAGTTATACATTTACAAATATTAAAAAGCCCGCTCCTTCCATCTTTATTAAAGAAAAAGGAAAGTAACAACTGCCATTTTCACTTTTCACTCCATTACTACTTTCCATCCTTGAGTGGTATCTTTGCATCTTCGGACTTTATTTTCAAAAAGACCAAACTAACCTCCTTTAAAAGTCTTAATTCCCAAGTTTCTCCACATCCCTAACTTGAAACCACCCACCACAAGCCCTATTCTAGTTTGTGCCACTATCTACCACCACCACCACCACCACCATGTTGGGGGTGTGCAACATAACTCCAATACTTTCACTTGAGGAGGTAATCAAGAGAGAGCTCAAATCTAAACCCCGTCAACATATCCGATTAGATTCACATTCATTCAAAAGTTTAAACCGATGAGTTATGAGTTAATTATAATATGTTAATGACTCATTATAATATCAATTCTCCATTGTGAAACTTTTTCTAACACAACACACATGCGAATCTCAATAATATTCTCCTCATACGGGAGCCTAGGATTAGGTCTACACCCCCTCAATCTAGGTACACTTTTGAACCAACACATCTCAACTTGAATCTTCATCAACGCCCACCTTCATTCATCATCTCAATAATCTCCCATCATGTGTGAGCTTAGTATTAGATCTGTTTTCTCTTAATTCAAGTATTCTTCTGCACCAATATATCTCAAATTGAATCTGCACCAATGTCCACCTTCACCCTATTCTCTTTCTCCAGATTGAACCATGAAGTTTGCTATTTGTTCATCCCTAGTATCTTTCTCTAGACATATGTTATTGGGACTGCATTGTTCACCACAACACTAATATGCTTTGAAACTGTGTTGGGCACCGGATTCATTTCTTTGAGGAGAAAATTGTCCAAAAACTTTTAAACCAATTAGGTTTTTTCTAATCTAGTTCTAAACCTTTCAATTTTACTAATCGAGTTCTAAATATTTTTCACCTTTTGCCGATTGAGTTTGCCTAACCAATTTTGACCAGAAACTGCTGATATGGATGCCAGCCCTTCTACATTGCATGACTGATACTAATTTGAATAATTTTTAATATTGTTTTAATATTTTTTGAATGATTTACTTATTTTCTTTTCTTCTAGTTTCCTTCTTCTTCTTCTTATTCTTTTTTCTTCTTCTTTTTTTGCCCTTTTAACTTCCCTTTTTCCCTCCGCCAAGCCTCATCTTTATCGGCCTCAAGCGAGGGCCACTCGGGCCTAAGTTGGTGAGGACAAGGTCAAGGGTTGCCTCACCCGCCTAGAGAGGGCGGCACACGATTGAGGTAGGAGAACTTTGTCGACCATCGACGAGGCCGAGGGGTGACCGGCAAAGGGAGAAAGGGAAAAAGAAAGAAGAAAATGAAAAGAAGAAGAAAAGAAGAAGAAAGCCAAAAATAGAAGGAAAAGAGAAGAAAAGAAGGGAAATTTTTTTAATAAAAATTTGAAAAAATATCAAATATTATTAAAAATTGTCAATATCAACATCAACCATATTGTGTAAAACAATCAATGTCCATGTCGGCGATTCCAATCAATATTTTTCCAGATTAATTCAATTGATAAAATGTCAAAAGATTTAAAACTTAATTGACAAAATTGAAAAGTTTACAACTGAATTGGTAAAAACATAATAAATTTAGGACTTTTTGTACGATTTCCTTTTCCTTGAAATATTCATCAATCACTGATATACATTAGGAGTGGCTACTAATCAATCATCAATTTTGATATCCATCAATATATCTAATTAAACTCATATCCACTCAAAAACTTAGACCAATAAATTATGGGCAAATTAAAATATATTAACTACTATTCACCATACTAATTTTCTAATGTGAGACATTTTCTAACATAATTTATATGTGCATCTCAAAACACCACAACAAGACATTATTACAAGCATAGCCACCTCCAACCATTGTCTCATCGCCAATGCCATCATTAGCCTCCCTCCTTACACTTTCTCGACTAAGTGTGATGGGCAATGAGCGGCGGCAGCGACGGTCATTGGTTGAGGGCCGATTGGGCAGTGTGGCAATGTTCGTCGGCTATTGAGGGCGATGACGCAGCATGACAGTTGTGGCAGAGTAGAGATGTCAAAATGGGTCATAAACCCATATTATGACTCACTTTTAGTTAAATGAGTCAAATATGGGTCAAGTGAAAATTAAATATGGATCAAGTGAAAGTTAAATATGGGTTGAATGAGTTATTAGGTAGATCCATTATCTCTCTCCTTCCATCCCCCTCCTCTATGCGTTCTCGACCTTCGTTGCCGATCCCGCCATCACACCGTTGTCACCATCGCCGATCCCAGAAGCCTCTACAGAACCGTTGCCGATCTCGCGGATTTGCGAACTCGCTAGCCGCAATGAGCTCGGCTTTGGGAGCCTAAGCTTAACTCTAGGCCATCACAGTCACCCCGAACTCACTACCGTTGCCGATCCCGCCGAGCTCGTGGCTGGGTAGGCCCGAGATCGCTAGCCGCAATAGAGTGCGGCCGCTAGATCCGGCTTGACCTAAGCTTAACTCTATGTGTTCTCGACCTCGTTGCCGAAGCCATCACACCGCCGTCACCATCGCCGATCCGGCCGAGCCTTGAGTTTGTCGGCCTTGGTAGGCAAGTTCGAGCTCGCTAGCGCTTGGCTCGCGTCTTGAGCCAAGATCGCCCGAGCCTTGAGTTTGTCAACCTTGGTCGAGTTCAAGCTCGCGGCACCAACAAAGGAAAAGGGGGAAGAAGAAGGAAGAATAAAGAAAAGAGAAAAGAAAGGGAAAATAAAAAGAAAGAAAGAAAAAATAAAATAAAAATAAAAAATTCAAAATTTTTAAAATAATTAAAAAATCGATTTTTAAAAAAAAATATTTTCCAAAAACTATTTCAATTTAGAGGTATCCACATTTTTTTATTTACTAATTTTTTATTATTTAATTTACTTTATAAATTTGATGTGAAATTTTTATTCAAATAATTTATATGTAAAAAGTTTAAAGTGGACTAAATAAGTGGGAGTAGATTTTCTTAAATTAAGTTAAATATTAATATGTGTTGGTAATATGGGTCGGGTCATGTATGGGTCATCAAATTTACATTGCATGAAAATAGGTCAAAACGAGTTAAATGGGTCAATATGAGTCGGACCATTTTCGACCCGACCCACCCATTTGACACCCCTATGGCAGAGCTAGGTATTTCCATATTGTGTCTAGGGTTTCTTAGTGGTAGGGCATTCAAAATTAGTGCGTGCAGTTTGGGAAAAAATGATGATTTGATAATAAAGTCACGTGATTATTTGGTGTGGATCAAATATAGTGACTAATTATAAAAGTGAGGATGTGAGATATGTTTTTAAGATAGATATGAAGTGTAAAATGAGGATAATAATTTGTAGTTTTCTTAAAGGAAAATGCCATTTTTAAGATATTCGAAATAAGGGTTGAACGGTTTCAGGGTAGATAGGTTCAAAACTTTGAACCTACCTAGAACGTAACTTGTCAGGACCAGTTCCAAGCTTTTAGAACATGGAATCCACTCTATAAACCCTAGAATTGATCTTGAAATCAAGCCTATCAATCTGGTCTGGTTCTAAAGTTTGCCCAGGAATTGGCCAATTCTCTCTCTTTTCTTTTTAATTTGGGCTTTTTTTTTTGTATTCCTTGAAAGGATAAACTTTTCTTATTAGTCAACCAAATAGAGAGAAGTAAAATTACAACTTATTTACAACTGAGACATATAGCAGCTACTGTAAAATAATAGAGCAATAAAACAACAAGAAGTAAAATTCCATAGAAATATAAAGCAATAGGGAAGTGTTCAACTCATCCCTTAGTCAAGTAAAATGAAAATTAAAGTAACAACAAAAATCCTCATCTGCCACAAATAACGATCCATAAATGATAAACATAAAAAATAAACAATAAACAATAAAAAGTTGAAACATATAACATAAAATATGAATTATAGAACTTCATTCTACATTCATCCAAAAAAGAATGTCTACGCCCTTTACGCGGCTCTGAGACAAACCATGTCAAGCATTACTTGAAAGGCAGTGAACCAAGGCCAAGAGTCCTTTTTGTTTCGGATGAACAAAGAAGGATTCATGCTTGATAGATAGTTCCCATTTTTAGTAATTTAGAATACCAAATCCATAGGAGAAGAGGGAGGCACAAGGAAAATAACCGTGGATGGGGATTTTTGGGTTATGTGTATGGACGTTTATTGAGATGGGTTGTATAAGGAAGGTTTACCATCGAAGTGTAAACGCACAGGCTACCAATCAAGAATAAAGAACCTGGTTAATGGTGGCTTACCATCAAGTTGTAAAGAATTGCTCCAGCAAGCAGGGATGAAAAACTATTTTAATTCACCACCAGCGACCTTGGATAAAGATTCGGGTACAAATTCTGTCAAATAGAGGAATTCTCATGGATTCATCAAATCGTCTATTGTTTACTTTACACTTGAAAACTCTCCCAAGGAACTAAGACATATGAAATGGACTAAGTATTAAAGACATGCAAATTACTCAAATATCGAAGACATGGGAACTAGAAAAAATATAAAGTCCTAGGAACTAGAACTTTGCCTCTTGGAACCGACTACACACTTAAGATTCATAAAACTTGGACTATAAATTCATTCACCAATCTTGACCAGAAAGTAACCATGATGGGAGATCAACAAATATCCAAGGAAATTGCTCAGAGTAGTCTCCCGTCAATATCTCTTTGAAATCAGAAACTAGTCTGGTGAATTGGTAATTTAATACTTGATCGACAACTCAATCGACAACTTCATTCTCAATCCATTGAAGCAAGCTAGGACCAAAATCTACCTTTACTTGAATGAACGTTGATTGTGATGGATTTGTTGATGGAATCAGATTGAAACTTAAGGATTGTTTGATTGAATTGGATGCTCTAGCATCAAGTGGGAGCGGCCCGGAGGAAAGGAAAGAGGAGAAATCTAGCGTAGCGTTTGTTTTTTGATCGACCTTTGTCTAACCAAAACTCATATATTGATCATAATTTTTTGGATCATGTCTCTTATAACCACCCCTTTAATTGGCTGGTTTCAACTATAGATATCATTCATATATATTTTAGTTAATTTTGCATGTAATTAATAGCCACAACCTATGTAACATATGTGAAGAACGATTGGGTGAAGGAAAAAATAATTTTATCTTTTGTAATGCGATCAAAAGGATATTGGCTATTAAATTTTTACTTGCTGATGTGACATCAATCAAAAACCTAGTTAAAGACAGCGAAGCCGCCTCCCTGGAATCCATGGACTACGTCTCGTTGAATTTTCCCACAGTCGTCGCATGCAATCTGTATTTCCCCTTTTTGAGTTTTGGCTGCATCTTGTGGTCCTCGTCCGTGATGAAGTTGTCCGAATGCATCTTTGAAGAGGATGAGTCAAGTGTCTCAGCCACTTGCTCAGTTACCGGCCGAGCAAGTATCAGTACATTAAGTACATCAACGTTTGTCAACAAATTAATTTGGTGGTCAATAAACAAAAAATATGGAAAACCCGACCTTCTCATTACTGATAGTACACTAATTTTTATTTTTAAATGGGACTGACGTCTTTCATCCCACAAATAATATATATGTTTGCACCGAAAATTAATTAGGTTGTTGACATAAGTAAAAAAACATGACTAGAACGTTAAATATTGATGAGCACATGACCTATTATTGATAATTAAAACCGGTATCAATGATTGGTGCACATCGATGGGCGTCACTAGCCGGTTGTCAAACTACGATGACATATGGTCAATGGCGATGATAAGTTTATCAAAAAGTAAGAATCAATATGTAGTCCAAATCTAAAAGAAAGCCGAATACATAAGGAATCAATATACAATTACCAATTCGAAATTACTGGGGAACAAAGCAGTTGAGATTGTGGAACAACTGGCAAGTGTTATTGAAGGAGCAACTTTTAAAACTTGTCACAAAATTATAATTTAGTTTGAAATTTTCAAAAAGTACTATTAACGTAAGGATTTGATTTGACCAATTTGACAAGTTTTAAAAGTCGATTATATTTTTGAAAATGTTAGAACTAAAGTGCATTTTATTGATAAGTTTTAGGATTTTCAATGTATTTAAACCAAAGAATCCTCTATTACATCTCATGGAGACCGGCTACCGTGGCCACCAAGCCACTTGATGTCGCATTGAAGGGACTCCATGAGGTGAACGCTGTGACGTCTTTGATGAAGGGGTCCGAGATGGTGGGAGCCATCGGCGACAGATGTTGATAGCGGAACTAAGATTAGGGCTTTATGCCAAGGATTGTTTTGGGAGACACGAGATTTAGGATTTCTTGGACACTATTTGTAAGGGTAGGTGTACTCTAGCAGGATCCTCACGGACGAAAAAAAAAAACTATAGTCAGTTTGATAATTCACCAATATTAGCTGTGTAGTTTTATGTGATGCAAAACGGTAGTTTCACGAACAGAGGATGTAAAGTAAAGCATGGGCTAAATTAGCAGATGTTTTTCAGTAATTCCAATATTACGGTATTCTCATGGCACGTGTACACTTTCTCCTTTTCTGACGACCCAGACATGTCGTTTGCTCGGTAAAATAGATAAAACCTATATATTTATTCTTTTATGTCTTTTAACGAACACATTGGCATCAGATTTCTCAAATTTTATTCTATAACTGTAACACGCTACAGTTATCTCATGGAAACAAATTTTAATAATTTTATATTATCGATACTAATTTTTGAGATTTATCAGACAAGCCCTTAGTTTTAATGGTCTCCATGAAGAAAAAGTGTAAATAAAAAAAGAGAGAGATTTATAATAAACGGTTTAAACTGCCAAGCAACATTTAAGAGACAAAACCGCATGATCATCGAAATCCTACACTGGCGATTTGATGGGCTTCTTGCATTTGCTTAAAATTGCTTGGAGATATATTCATTTTCCGGAGAAAGTATAAATTTTTTTAAAATTTATCGTATTTGTACCAATTTAATCCAAAACACTTTTATATCGATACCAATTTAGTCAATCCGACCAATTTAGGTTGGAAGTTACTAACGTAGACGCCAACCATTTTACGTGGTATAGCCGACCTTGAAGTGAATAAATTTTAATTATTTTTCAATCGAAATATTTATGATTCAATTGGTATCAATTTAATAAATTTAGAATCTTTTTGGTTCTTTTCCTGTCATTTTCATTTACATTTATAGATTAGAAGGTTAGGCATGCAACAACTTGATTTTTCTATGATGAGTTAGGCCAGCAGTACTTCCGAACACGGCTTCACCACAGATCGCAAGAGGTTGGAAACATGCAGATTAGACAGACAATTGGCTCGGAAAGAACAAACCCTCCACTCACTGTTCCCTTGCAGCCAAGGCATTGCTGATGTTCGTGATGATTGCTGGATTGAATCTGGAGGGTTGTGCTGCAAAAATCAACGCCATCACAATCACACATTAATTCTTTCAATTCGGAGGAAGGGTGATTTGATTTGAGGAGTCATTGGTGGGGACCGTCCGGCGTCGCATCTCGAAATTCCTCTGAACTGAATACCGTCGGTAGGTCGTGAAGTTATAGGGGACCATTGGGGCTCATCCTTGAAATTCCTTGGAATCGAAGACCGCCAGCCCATTGTTCTGGATAAATGCCGACACGAGATATCAATTAATTTAAAAATGAACGGTCGCCCGACTATGGTTGATTCCATCGGCTAATGAGATATTGTTAAGTGAATCTATTTTCCTAAATGTGTATTTATGAAGAGGTCCGATATACATTGGTAAATCGTTGCAACCCTATATGTTGAGAAATGCAAATGTCTTTTTAGTTAGGGCGAGACTTTGCACGCCTTCTTTTGTCGGAAGACAAGATTAGCCTATTAATCACACACTTCTTAAATTACACATACATATCTACATCTTTATAATTAAACCAAAGATGTAATTTTCTTTTTCTTTTTTTTAACATTTTAAAGTTGCCCTTGCGATATATAATACCCGCTCACTGAAAAACCACCAAACCTTTTTTTTTCCTATGCCTAACTTCCATAATTAGATATATTCTTACACATAACTAGCCCACTGCAAGCACATTTGTAGTACGTGCTTGAACTCTAATATAGTCATCGATATCTTTGTTTCCATTTCGATACCATTTTCGGGCAGGATGTAATTTTCTATTTCAAGTTGGGCTGGAAATGGGCTGGTTTCAATTATTTATTTTTTAATGTATTTGATAAAATAAATGTGAGGAATGTTTAATACTCTTCGAACATGCCCAAAATTAAATAGATTTTAAGTATGAAAATGGCCTCAAACACTTTTGGGTCAAAAGTTATGTTATTCGAAAGCTGGTTGGATGAAATTTATACAATTTTAAGTAATTTTGGTAATGTTAATAATTAGGATAGACAACAAATAATAATAATAGATTTTGAAAAGGTTGTACTTTTTCCACTCTTTCGCCGGCTGATGCACTCCTTATTTTTGCGTTTTACAATACTATTCATCATCCAGGCCATCACTTCTATTATAATTCTATAAAAATAATCCTTTTTTTGTTTGATATACTCTTTTTAGAGTTTTTTTTTTTAAATTTCATATTTTTCTTTACTTGTGGGTCTTAGTTTCCTTCTTTTTCTTACTTCCCTTCTTTCTGTTGCACACAATTCTCTTGCTGGTCCCATGCCAAACACAATTTTTTTGCAATCCAAGCAACTTTTATAGCCCAAGACGTTGTCTTACTTTTCTAAAATGGTCAAATACACAAAACAAGGTAAACATACACTGATAACCCCAACAAGTCCCACAAAAAGATCATCCACCATATCATCGCTGGCCGCGGGCTGTCAAGTTCTTGAGACAGATGTCCAATTGCCGCATCGTCAACTTGTTCCGAGATGACGAATTGGACATGTTTGACAAGTTCTCAGGCCAAAACGATTACATCGACTTCACGTTCTTCATGCCTTAGCACGCTAGACAACCAATTGATAATGTCGAGCACATCCTCGGACTCCAAGCAGGACGCTTCAAGAGGGGTACAAATCAATCCGATCAGCTCCGGAATGCAATGGCTAGGCGCCAAGGGTGGTGGTGGGAACGGTGGGACGAAGATGAACCTCGGCTTGTCCCTGATGAAGTCTAACAACAAGTCAATACTCTTGAGGAGCCAAACTAGGGACTTCGACCTCACGCGGGGACGGTTTGAAAACAAAGAGAAGGATGGAATTGGGAATGCATATTGACAAGAAGACCACGAGGATGCTTATGATGGTAGAATGAACATGGAAGGTTTCATGACCTATCACTCAGAAGATCAAGGTTCCATCAGGTGTTCTTTAACCCTTACAGGTTCATAAGCTTTAGTGAAATGCTTTGACATGAACTCAGATTCATGAAATCATAGTTAACTCCCAAAACAGAGAATGGTATGCAAGAGAGAAAATAGAGAGATAACAATGATGTTATGAGAGCTGAGAATTGAGAGATGTCAAAGGCATGGAAAGAAGAAAAAGGAATGTGGGATTCGCAAGTAAAAAAATAAGAAACAAAACAAAAGAATTGACCAAATGAAAAAGGAGACCAAAAGTGGTGAACCCCGTGAGGAATAGTATGGTCAAAACATAAAAATAATGAGTGTCAACATAAAAAGAAAGAGTGTCTAAGTCAAAGAGAAGTGGAGAAAGCGTGATCCTTTTGAAAATTATTAAAAAAAAATGGATTCGGGCTAAAGCCCATATCCGCCGGACCAAACAGGATAAGTTTTGGGTCTGGGCTTTTTTCATTTTTTGGAACCGAGCCTAGAAAAGTCAGGCTCGGCCGTTGGTTTGCCTGATTGCTTGCGGGTGTATTCGGTAAAATCAGCGGTACATACCGTCCGATTGAACCGATTGACTGTTCACCAGCACTTGCTACCTTTGTACAAGCTGTTTATTTGTTTTTTTTTTTTTGTAACCCTGCATATTTAATTAATGTCACGGTTTTTGGCCAATGGAACAAGAGCATTGGTATACACATGTATCAAGGCTTTCTTATCAAAACTTATTTACAAACGCGACATTAGTCGGGAGTTGAAACATGAAATGACTCGAGTAAGATACACGCGTGCTTTCTAGAGATGAAGTGCTTTAGGATTTGAAGGAGGGTTAGGGTTTTTGCTTGTTCAGGTTTTGGCTTACGGAAACCTGAACTGATCCGGCAAATCCGAGGAGTCTCCCTGAGGAATCACAATAGATACACGAGATATCACCCTTCATTGATTAAGGTTTGTACAAGCCATCTATGTTGATTTTCCAAACTCCCGTCTTCTTCTTCGATGGGAGCCAAATCTGGGGTGAGCTTGTGTTTTCTATCTTGATGTTCTTTGCTTCCGCTTCTTGAAGTTGCTTGACATTGCAAGTGCAGAATAAACTGAGGGTAATGTTTGAGATTTACAAGCCAAGCTACCCTTTTATTGAGAGATTACGGATGGTCTCTTCCTGTCAAATTTGCAGAATACGTAATTCAGTTTAGGTGTGACTAAAGTTCAGCAAATGATTCAAGCAGCGCGGTGAATTTTAAAGATCCGTTCCAGCGTCTAGTATTTTCATCTTCCTCGCTTGTGACGTCTGCTAGAATCACCACACCAGCGCATCTCGTGTTTTCACCACTCTGAGAGCACAGATACCACGGACATGTGCGGCTCCATAGCTTAGTACAATAGCGAGGACCTGCGTGTTTTCAACCCTCATCAGTCGAAATTTCTGTCGCATACAACGGATTGAAAGTACCGTATGGTTCCTTCTGGACCTGGCCGGTGAGCCATCACCATCTTCCTCAGCTTTTTGATCTTCGCGAGCTGCTTTTTCTAAGAATGGTGATCTGCGGGGCCTCTCACATGGATTTGGAATCTTTTTGTACAAATTGAACATAACATCGCAATCGAAGGGCAATTCTTAATGGCACCCTTCGAATTTCTGGACTCTTGATTATTTTTGGTCCGGACCCCCAACCCATTGGAAGAATCAAATCCATGAAGGGATTCATGTCCCCTATATTTCATATCTTATGATACAGTATACTGATTTTGAGAGATTAAGATCGACTCAAGTACTTGAAAGGGTCACAATATGGTGTGGTAAGCACAAATGACAATCGAAGGAGATTCAATACGATTCCTCTTTGAATAAAGCTTATTATTAAGTTTAACAAATAAACATAATGATGCAGGACAGCATGATTCTCAAGATTGTAATTTGCTTCATTTTATTTATTATTAGGTTTTTTTCAGAATTTTAAAATGACACTTAGATATCCTAAATGATTTTATTTGATTAGGTTGGATTAGAATAAACCATAGATAACTTTCTAGAATTTCCTAGTTGATTTCCCAGTTAAATTTTTTTCCTAGTTATACAAATTTCATGTTGTACTTGTAAGAACTCCTCACCCCCTTTGACAAATTAGTAAATGAGTGTTTTCTCAGTTACACTTTGCTTTGTGCGCTTGTACGCTTATTGCGAGTGTTTACAGTGTTTCATGCTCGTACAAAAAAAATCTGGACTGACTTCGATCTTGTCTGCGAGAAGGTGGGCCGGTGATGGTCTAGCTCGTTACATATCCGCCACTAATCGGATAGCTGATGTTTTCAAGATAGGTTTATCACCTTCCTGGTTCTGACTTTTGTGGCGCAATCTGAACGTCGTTCCTCCCATTCAGCTTGAAGGGGGAGTGCAGATGTATCGAGTCGTTGATTGCACTCTTCGCTGAATATAGATATATTCTTTAGGATGCTTAACCTGTATACCTTGACTTCCTTAAGGATGCTCGGCAAATATATGCAGATTACCTTTTATTTATATAGATGTATGTAGTACCCTTGCGGATGCAGTTTTATGCAATTGAATGAAAGAGATCATTCCCTATGTTCTCCGGTTACTCAAGCCCGTGAACTAGTTTAATCTCTTGTACAAATCCGCATGCTCTTATCTATGGCCTCAGCCTGTTTTTGTTCATCAGTACTCTCAGGCCTCAACCAATGGTTCAACCGAACATTGGAGGGAAAATTAAGCATAACGTGCCTCAAGCCTTTTCCGATCCTAGTCCGACACAGCAGCCGGATCTCCACCTCTCCAATCTGCTGATTCAGCCAAATAAGGCTCTTCAAGGAAGGGGTACTGGTTCCAAACCGAGCAGGGTTTCGTTCATTCATAAGCATGTCCTTTTCGACCATAACATGGACTGGTAGATCTTTTAGCAATGTTTTCTAAACCGAAATTGAACAAACATGCTGAAATATGCTGAACATTGAACGACAAAACTAAACTGGCGAAAATATGGCTTGCTGCAGTCTGCACAAGTATTTATGCAACTGTTATTACCTATAAACTAACCAGTGTTCTGTTCTGTAATACAACTCTTATGGCTCTTTTGAATCCTGAGCTCTCCAAGCTCAAGAGCCAAAAATTAGTGTGTTCCGTAAGAGCTTCGGCCAGTATCTGTTTGTTTATTCATATTTTTCCATGTGCTTATTTATCTACATGCATGACGATTAGAATAATTACTATCCAATCCAGTGCTTAACGCGACACTAAATCCGGATATGTCCAATGTTAAGTCTGGATGTGATGGTGGCACCTCTGAGCAACCACCGAGATACCGTCTCTACTCGGCGGTTGCCTTTGCCTTCTCTATGCTTCTCACGGCCTCAAATCCGCGCGGCTACAACAAGGGTTGCCTTTCTCAGGCGACCACCCGCTATGGTTGCATTCCCCAGGCGACCATCTGTGGTGGTTGCACTCTCCGGGCAACTACCACAAGGTTCATCTTTCTCGGGCGACGACCTGCTATGGTTGCCCTCTTCGGGCAACCATCCGTGGTGGTTGCACTCTCCAAGGGACCACCATAGCAGTGGTCGCCATCCTCCCTAGTGTCTCTCTGTCTCTCTCTTGCAGGATAGAACCACCAGGTCACCTTCGAAAATGGCAGCTACTGCTGGTGGCTGCCTTTGCCGTGTTGGCTGCGGCAATTTTGACATTTTAAGTTATCTTATATTGGCCATTTTCAGTTTTATAATCAAATTTTTTATTCTTTCCTCAATCCTATCCTAATTAAGCACACCCACTTGATGAGATTTATCCGCAAACTGAAGGAATTTCCTATATCATCTCATTCTATCATAGCTCAATTCGTGTATTCACGAAAAAACAGGACTCCGTTGATCCTGTTCTTTTACGTTTCTGGTCAGAGAAGGGTACTTGTTCTTTACCGGAAAAACATTGCAGCGAAGCAGTCATGACGATGAATCGAATTTTATATCGGTTAAGTAGAATAGACAGGATGAAGAAACGCGAGTCATTGGTGCAAGGAAACATCAGAAACTGTTATTATCATCACCAGCCCCGAAATCGCCATATTTGTACAGAAAGCAGCTTCAACGTATACAGTTATTATCGCTTAATTAGCACGAGGGCATTCTTCATTAGCACAAGAGCCCATATCCCATGAAGACATATCTAGCTCTCAAACATGGACAAAGATCTATCAACCCCGCGGAAAAATTTGCCCGAACCAGCCGTGGCGACTCGGGAGGATGCAGTAGCCGAAGTGCGAGCCGATAGAGACGATGTTGAGCAGTGCGAAGGCAGCGAGCGAGAGGCCTGGCTTTTTGGAGGCGAGGAGCGAGAAGGCCCGCTCGAGCCGACATCCCTCTCCTCCTCACTGATGGTATCCAGCATCTGCGACGTGCGGTGTCTCATGACGCTCACGAACTGCGGGGGCGCAGCCTCCATGACGAACCTCGCGATCCTTGAATTCGCCATCTCTCTCTTCTTTCGATCGCAGGACCCCAAGAGAAAGAGAAAACAAGGGTTTTCTTGCTTTTCTTTCAATTGGGGCGGCTCTCGTTTACGGCTGCGGATGAGGGACGAGATGAGGGCGAGGATGGATGCGGTTTTATAAGGCCTAAAGCTCAGGCTGAGATGGAGTCAATGGTCTCATCATGCCCCAGTTTCCATCAGAGTTTCAGCCGCTAGTGCCGACCACTTGCTGTGGACATTAGTGGCAGAACGCGAAGAGGGAAGAGAGAATTCTCGACGTGGGGCATGTTCCTAGGTATGTGTCGAACCATGTGTGGAAAACTGGATCATCTTTGGATAGATTGAGGTTTCGTCGCCTTCGATGGCTTGCAGATTTTCACTTTTTTCTGGGTGTCGCGGCCTGAGTTTCCAGTCGACGCGTGTCGAAGAGATCTGAGCCCGGAAAACCCAGCGCTCAGGGAGTTCGAGAGGTCCATCCATATGATGATGACCATATGATGATGCGAAAGACACGTTTCTATCACGGAAGCGATTCCACAATTCTACAATATGACATTACTAGCATAGCGTTCTTACGTAGATATTTCAACTCAATTACTCACGTTTTACACAATTGGTCAGGACTTTAAGGGATTTTCAATTTTAATAGCTATAAATCACTCATTGAAATCTCATTGATTGCATGAAAACTCTTGATAAAGGCCACTTATAATGGCCAAACACTCAAATTGTACCAAAAACCTAAACTTAATTGGTTTATAGAGCTTGTAAGGTTAACCAATGGATTTGTTCAATGGCCACCCTTCTCACATGAGAAGGAGGAGGTGATGGTTTAAATCCTCACCTTCTTGAGGGTTAGGATAAGAAAGAACTAGTTTCAAGAGTAAATTTCGACTCCCACACCTTATAAGGAGACAAGTTAAAAGTCTAAGCATATTAGAGTAGAAGTAGAATACGACCGACCAAAAAAAAAAAAGTAGTCGAATTTCCATACCTAAATTTTGACTAATCATTTAGGAAATAATTGCATAAATATTAGGGATTGATCTTGGTCCCTAACAAAAATATTAATTAAACTTGCATATAGTTTAGGAACATTCATCGTATAGATTAATTCAGTCATTGCATTTTAATCAAATCGGCAATGATGATTGAACCTAAATCAGTCAAGTGGACTAGGCCCACACCACAGGGAAATTTGGCCAGGCCTTAGGGAAGAGATACCTAAAATTACAAAGTTCTAAGCTTTAATCTCAAAGATGAAGCCATGACAATATTTGACAACAAATTTTCAAAATATGAGCAGTTTGATGCGGAAGCATCAAGTTCTATTAATCAACCCACAAGCACAACCCATGTTTCGTCGATTTAGCTAACCCATTATCAAAGGAAAAACCAAATTATGCTGCAATTTAGGGTGTGTTTGGGAAGGCTTTTGGGGAAAGCCTTTGTGAAAATGCAAATGCCTTTAGTCTAAAGGGTTTTGATGAAATGCAAAGATTGTTTGGTAAAAACTGTAATTAAAAACTATAATCAAGTTGGGTTTAGCCTGTTAAGTTTAAAGCCTTGAGTTTAGTTAGAATAGGCCCTTAAGGGATCAAACTAGTTCTTAAAAGAGCCCACAATAAGCAATATTCAACCAAGCCCCATGCATACTATGGTTAATTGCCATTCAACCCATTAGAGTTAAGGCCTCAAGTTATTAAAGCCTATTATTTTAATAAGGCCTAAATGAAGCCCGTAAGAATGAAATTAGATCTAGGTTTCCACTATATAAACATATTAGGTCTTCATTAACTAGGGTCCGTAATTCATAATAAAAAAGTAACATTAAAAGTCAAAGAGTTAATCAATTGTCAAAATATTTGACATATTTTTGGCTTTTCAACATACCTTGAAGATTTTGGTTAGTATAAAGTTGATGCATTATCTAGTTTGTTGAAGAGGTCGTCCTAGAAAATTTTTGGAATCAAGTTCCTTCAGTAAGGATGGTTATGGCAAATTGACTTCTTTCAATCTCAGTGAAGAAGCCATGACAAGATTTGACAACAAATTTTCAACAACATGAGGAGTTTGATGCAGGAGCGTCAAGTTCTATTAATCAACCCACAAGCACAATTCATGTTTCATTGACTTAGCCGTCTCATACACTATCATGAAAGGAAAAACCAAATTGTGCTGCAATTTAGGGTGCATTTGGGAAGGCTTTTGGGGAAAGCTTTTGGGAAAATGCAAAGGCCTTTAGTCTAAAATGTTTTGATTAAATGCAAAGACTGTTTGGTAAACCGTAATTAAAAAGTGCATGGGGAAGCAGCTTTAGGGAAATGTTGTTTGGTAAATATATATTTGGGAAGTTCTTTGATGTGACCAATTTGAGCTTTTTTAAAATTGAAAAAAAAAAATGATTGTTTTTTTATATTTTCACACTAAGATTTAATGTAAAAGAGATGCATTAACGAATTCATAAATAAAAAAATCACATCAAAGTGGACTTTTTCTCAATTAAAAAAAGAGTAATTTCATTATAATAGACATGGTTACATATGCATCAAGGAAAGAAATAGGTTATCATTGAAAATTACATGCATCCTTAGGTATTGATTAAACTCATTACTATTTGATTATATAAACGAGACATAACAAAAAATAAATTATCATTTGAAGTACTAGCCCCCTCATTTGATTCATCAAGGTCACTAAATATCCATAATTGGGATCCAAATCTACTCTTGCAAAATGTCTATTATTGACGGCATTTCATTGTATATAATTATGCAAAGTTATTGTTGCTATAACAATATTTTCTTACTTTTCAAATGGAAAATTTGGCATATGCTTTAAAATCTTCCACTTCTTCTTCAAAACACCAAAAGCTTGCTCAATTTCCGATTATAGCGAGAGATGAACACAATATTGAGCACGATTGAATACCTCCCGATAACCTGTAAGTGTAAGACCTTGTTGAGATCCAGGCAAATAATATTTAACTTCTTTGTATAGTCTCAAATAACTTGTTGGATTTGGATATCCAGCATCTACTAAATAATAATTATCCGCACAAATATAATGTAAATTTAATGAACATAGACCATAGTATTACCTATTAATGTACAAAAATCATTAATTAACAAATATGAAGGAGGATGAGGAAATTACACATCACATCTCCCTAGGGCTTTATAGAATATACGAGTATCATGGGCTTGTCTCTCTCAACCAGCCCAAACATAAATGAATTTCATGTAAAAATTACACACCACTAAGACATTTTGAGTCACTGTACATTTTCAAACAATAAAATGAATTTGATCTTTTATAAGTATCACCGCTGGAATATGTGTTCCATCAATAACTCCAATGCAATCCTAAAACAAAAACGTTAATATTATTGCATAATTGAAATTTATATTTAGTTCTTTCTTTTTATTGTATAATTGAAACGTACCTTAAAATATGGATAAAATTTTCGATTGTTCTTGATCTTCTCTAGAACATCCCTACATTGTCAATCAGCTAATTGGTTAAAATCTTTTCCCATTTCACATACTTTATCTAATACTAAGCTAAAATACTTACTTATAGTTTCCCCAAAACATTGAAAGCACTCTTGTATTAACCTATTACCTATACCATGTTCTAAAATATGAAGACATATTCCAAAGATTTCTATGACATCAATATCCCTAGTTCCTTCAAGACCATAGTGTGTTATTAAATCATGCATTAAATTATTAAATATAATCTTATCCATTCTAAACATTTGATAACACCTTATCGAATTAGCATTTTTACCCATGAACTCTCCTAACTATGCATTTCCTTTATATGATGATGTTATACAAGGTTTTTTGTAATTGTATGTTGCTTGATAAGCGCTTGTAGATTAAGCGACTTCCACAAGTGCCAATTTTCCTCATCCTCTTTTACATGGATTTCCCTTTCAGGAGAACCGTCCATATCTATTTAATGTAAAAAAAAACATAAAGATACAGTAAGAAAAGTGATAAATAATCTAAATCATCTATCAATAGAACAACTATCATCCATATATATGTATGTATATATATGGAAACTCCACCCAATTAAAAGAACACAAATTAAAAACACAGGTCTCTCATTATAACATAATTAGAAATAGAGTTCACAAGTAGTGCAAATCACTAATTCAAAATAAATCTAGTGCAAATCACCAATTGAAAATAAGTCTCAAATTATACAATGTAAAATATGAAAGAGTTCAAACAAGTAACTAGCATCCTAGTGATGACTATTGTGCTCTTTCAACTTAAACTTCAACATTCAACTTTTTCTTATTCTCTATACAAGTTCATAAAAATCCACTTGTTGTCTTTCTTTTCAGCAAAATGTAAGAGTACAAAGAAAGACAACTTTCGGTCTTGCTTAATCTGAAGTATGGCCTTCAATGTCTGCATAATTTCTTTGTAAGGATCACACTCCCTTGCAACCGATGTTGTATTGCTCCTACTTTCAACAAATGAACAAAGTCTATCAATTTGCAATGATAACTTAACAGGTCCGGCCAATTTTTGTTCTTTCTTTCCTCCTCATTGAAGGTTGCTTCATTGAACATTTTTTGCAAATCATGCACAATCACCAATATCAACTTGTGTGGCCTCAAGATTGTCATCATTGCATAAATCTTGTGTAGAATTCAAGGTAACACTTCCACTAGCAAATGCACCCATAAACATTCTATCTAATGAAACTTCAATATCCGAATGTATGTCTTTCGTTCGAAAGACTTTAAGCTTAGGATTGGCCTGTTATAATAAAATATTTTCATGCGTTGTATCATAAAAGATGAAATTACAAAAAATTAACAAAAGAAGAGATAAACACGTGAATTTTTATTTCCCATCACTCATTACTCGCATCAATGGTTTTCTTCCTTGGATCCCATCCTAGTCTCGTTTCCTTTTGAACCAATTGCTTCCATCTTTTCCATTCTTACTTTAGATTATCCCACTTACTCTTCATTTGGTTTTTATTGTACTTTTTGCCCTTCAGCTCCTCAAACTTGTTAATTATAACTGTTCATACATCCTTTTTGTTGCTCGCAAGACGATTGTCCTTTTCAATTTGTTCAATGCACAATCGACAAAAAGTTTCTACATTTTCTAGGCTCCAATATGCCATTTTCTTTTGATGAACTTGCCATCTTCCAATAAAATGAACAAGAGCACATTTCAAGAATGAAAACAAATGAGATTAACTATAACCCAATTTGATAAACATGAATGAACACATATGTATGTAGATTTTGGCATAACATTAAAACAGACCTAAGGCCACTCAATTTTTACAATAGTCTTCACTAAATATACATTTTTCCTTCAAACTAAGGAAACATAAATTTACAGCACAATGCGACTTGCAACAAAATCATTGTGGAGTGCTCAAAACGGCAAACAAAGGTTAGACATAGTTGTGGGAAAACATAGTTATTTCAATTACACAACCTAAAGAGAGATTGTATATAATTTGGCCACATGCTATACTAGCTTTTACATGCCATATTGCATTTCACCTTGGCTCAACCAAATGCAACCTAGATCTACCTCTTCGAGATTCGATCAATGACAAGACCATCCACATCGGACGAGATCTCTTGACCTTTTTTATCAAGGGTGTAAGCGGGCTGAGCCTAGAGGGATTTTGGGCTGGGTCTCGAAAGGTCAAGTCTAACTTTTTTGGCATGGTCCGTTGGCCTGACCCCAAAATGAGAAAAGCAAATGGCAGTTGAACTGAAGATACTCAACTAGGTTCAAGCCAATTCATGCGTTTCAAACAACAATTTATTTTTTCGAGCTATTACATATTATCAAACTTCAAGAGTCAAACATACAATTATCAAATGATCAAACTAATTTAGACCTAAAAATAGTAATTTTACTTAAATCTCCAATTTTCATTAAAAAAAAAAGAATTATTTGACATTCCATTTCCCATTTGAAGTTTGATGGTTAACTGTTATTTGTTATAACTTTATAAGCGGTTTTATAAACAATAACTGAAAAACCTTTAAATTTTCAAATTAATTTTGTATAATAATAGATATATGTATTATCTTTTCAAAGCATTTTGAGTCGGTCCACGACTCTTCGGACACAAGCATCTAAGACCCGAAAACCCGGACCAACCCCAAAGAGAACTTGAAGACCCCCACGCGAGGACTGGCCTGGTCTTACTAGGGCCCAAAAATTTTCGGCCCAGATTTTCAGGCCTTCCGGGCATTGATGGCAACATATTCTCGTCAGGTAGAATTTGTTTCTCTTGGGGGGGAGAATCACGAACTTAGACTTTGAATGAAATTTAGTGTTTAAACTAATGTTTGATTGGAATCTCATGAAGTCATGCTAGGAAATAGCTACAAGTATCATTTTTATATCCTTAAACATAGTAAGCTAGATTAGAATAAGTCATATGAATTAGACCTCATTTTAAATTACTCATTTTCATATGATTGCTGGCGTAAGGACTGCAAGCTAAATAGATCCTAGACTTATTCATTGGATCATAGGCTATATGCTTGTATTTAAATCAAGAAACTATATATAATGCAATTATGCACCATCCACATGTCATTAACAACAATTTTCATTTCCTGTGCTATGTAATAACTTAATGCATATGACCTTTTCCATGCTAAGCTAAATTATATGTGACTTGATTATCACCCCAGATTTTGAGAAGTGCTTTTTCCTTTCATTAGTTTAATCCTATTTTCTTCATCCAACCAGGTAAATTATGATTTTCTTTCCTTTTCTTTTTTCTTTCATGTGTCTATCAAACGTGCACGCAGCTCTAACATTATTAAAGTCAAAGGAATCTTTTCAACCTTTGATATCTTAATCCATGTTCGTTGAACTCAGCATGCTAGTTCACATTACCAAAAACGTACAAAAGGTACGGGGTACTACCAAACTTTCTCGAACTTTTGGGGTAGTCCAGATGTACTCCTGAACTTCCAATTGTTAGAAACCACCCTCTGAGCTTTCATTTTATTTAGCTGTTAACCCTCCACATGATTTTTATGGGGTAAAAGTGAACTTTCATCTCATTTTTTACACACACACAAAATTTGCCCTTGATTTGAATTAAAAATAATGAAAAAAAATAATGGATATGGAGAAATATAATAGGAAGTGAAATATTGATATAAAAAAAGTTAAATATCAATAATAACATCAAAAAATAATATTGTTAAAATATTATGAATATATTGATGGAACTGATGAGTTATATATTAAGAGAACGAAACACAATTAAGTAAAATGAAGAGAGATCTTGATAATAAATACATCAAATTACAAAAGTTGGTACCCATCATGTATATACACAATTAAGTAAAATGAAGAAAGATCTCGATAATAATCAATTGATCATTTGTTACATTAATTAATCCTTCAAATATACATAATAAGTAACCATTTTTGGTCATTTTTTGACCTTTTGGGTATTGAGGCCTTTGTCATTTTTATTTAATTTGTGATTATTCTTTTTCCTTAAACTATCTCATTTGGGTCTATTAAAGTGGCTATTTTTAGCAAATGTCAACAAACTTTTATTGTTTAATATTATCATTGATATTTATTATTATTTTAGTATTATAACAATTTTTTTTTTTGCATTTTCAATAAATTTTTCAATTTTCACGGTTATTAGGGATAAAAGAGGGATTGCCTTAAAAAACGAAATGAAAATATACTTTCACCCTTAAAAGTAATACATACATTACACATGCTAAGGAAAGGAATAATCGAGAGTTAATGGTTATAACAAAATACATTTTTTTTTTTTGATACCCAGGATCCACTAGGCCCAACAAGCTTGCGCTCGCCAACTCACGGCCCGTATAGTGCGCGGTGCACCTCGGACCAAGCCTCAATACTTGGGGGGAGGCTAGCACAGGAGCCCAACGCCCATGACCCCCTCTTAAGTCATGTTAGCAATACGGGGGATTCGAACCCTCGACCTCGGTGATAAGGGAGAGAGCAAACACTAGCACAGCTGCCCATGGGTGGGTAACAAAATAAAAGTTCATGAGGGCATTGGATGACAGTTCAAAATTCGATGGCAAACATATAAAAATTTGTGCATATTCCCTCTAAAGCATTAAATTTATTATAACTGCAATCGTGTCCTTTGAAAAATTAGACATCCATGAAACGTAGACATTCTTAGATAAGAAATTAGCATATGTGACGTGGTACCACCATGATAAGGACAGATAACTCACCGATCCAGTTCAAGTTCCCATAAGAGAGTTCACTAATCTTCTATGCTGAATGATTTGTTCATATAATTATTGTGAAATATATAAAGCTAATCCTAAGGGGATGAGATGCTCCTGCTCTTGATGAATCTATTCGTTCGCTTCTTTTTTCCCTTACAAACCTTCTTCATCTTTTGGTTAAAAAATGCTAATCCAAGGACAAATTCTTGAACGAAAGCATCTTAAATAAAAACGATAACATTTTAGACTTTATGAGTACATTGGTGTCATGACATTTACATCCTCCCCTAACTTTGTATATTTTTATAGGGAGATCGTTAAGAGAGAATCGAAGTCTGAATCTATCAATCTATCTATACAAGCCCCACCTTAATTAAAAGCTTAAGCTTCAAATATTTGAGTCGACTAGGATAAGATTAATTGCTTCACTATGCACCACGTCCTCGGTGGGAGACTTCTTTTTCCTTACGTGCATGTTAACAGGAGATAATCTTACTTTTTGAGAATCTATGAAATATAGTACATCTATCTAAATTTGTATTTTTGATCAATTTTGCATGCTTTTCAATACGATTAATCCCTATGGACCCGCACATCAGCTCCACCACATGCATTGGATGAGCCTCCACTCAAGGATGACAGGTGTGCCCAAGTTAATATGAGTGGAAAGTGTTGTGATTTGAATACTACTGCATTTAAACTAAGCATTTAATCACTCAACCAATTTATTAAGGTTGTATGCATCAATCTTAGTTGTTATAGGGGATAATAACAGTATAAGTACCCAATTTTTTCCCTTTTTTTCAGTCAAGTACATGAAACCTTTTTTTTTCCAATCAAGTGCCTCAATTTAAAAGATCAAGCTCAACATGGTGTTTCCGTTAAATGACATGGGCCGCCATGCCCAGCAAATTATCCAATATATCCAATATTGTTGACTTGATGCCAACTCATGTGAAAATGAATAATATCTTCTTCTTCTTTTTCTTCTTGCAACCCTGGCGGCTTTTCCTTCTTCGTGCAGCCACGGCCGTCGTCCCCTTACACCTTCTTTATCTCCTTTTCATCTTCACAATGCCGCCGCCACTAGTCAGCAACATCCACCGAATTTTAAGCGCCACTGCCATAGCTCAAATAGCAGCACCGCCATTGGCCACTGTCATCTCTGCCACTTACCGCCAAACAGTCGCGACCAGACTTTACCTACCACCAAAGACCAACATCACGCACCGAACTCCATGGCGCCTTGGATCAGGTGCGTGACCTCATTTCCGAGGGGGCGTGCCTCAAGAGTCTAGGTCATAAGTTGAAGGTTGGAGAGAGAGAGAAGATCAAATGATACAGCATAATCTAAATCGGCAACCCTAGTTAGCATTTTGTGTGTGCAAGCATGACACACCATCATTTTTCGTGTATATTGAGCAGAATTTTTTTTTTTAAGTTCAAGAAAAACGTTCATATACTTGATTAGAGGGAAATTTGTCCAAAAATTCTTAAACTTATTATACAGAGATCAATTCAGTCTTAAATCCTTTAATTTTGTCAACTTAGTCCTTAACATTTCAATGGTATCAATTTAGTTTTAAACATTTTAATTATTTGCCAATATAATCCTTCTGACCATACATCAAAATAATAAATTGAGGACTAAATTGGTAAATTTTTAAAAGGTTTAGAACTAAATTAACACGAAAAAAAATGTTTGGGACTAAATTGGCAAATCATTGAAAGGTTTAGTGCAAGTTTAGTACTAAATTGGTTATCATACAATAAATTTAATCATTTTTGGACAATTTTCCTCTTAATTAAAAAAGACAAAAACTCGGATATTTTCAATGTCATTATCTCAATTATATGAAGAGAGGATAATGAGAAGCGAGAGCCACTCCCACCAGAGAACAATTAAACTCCCCCCTTTTTGTGTGGATCATGCGCACGATGGATTTTTCTTCTAAAGCAGCATCTTAATCCTTCTTAGTCTTAAACGTTTTGGTGCTGCTTATTATTTTATTGATTATTAGTGTGCTTATGTCAATGTCAATTACAAACGACGCAGGTGGATTATCTTATAAGAAGATTAGAAAAGTACCCACTTAAATCATTGCTCTTTGCTCTTAGGTTATTCTATTTATTAATTCTCTTGAACAACATAATGACTTTAGTTAGGTGTCGACTTTGGGTTGCCTTAATTAGACTTCAAAAAGATTTCAAATAAAAAAAGTGTAGCTTCCCTTGAATGGAGGATCATTTGGCATAAAATATACAAAAAGCCTGAATGGCCACTATAAGAATTTGGCAAACAGTATAATAATATCATATCACTTTTCATTCTACAAACCATACTCGTGTAAATTATTTCCAACATTGACATATAATCTAACTATATTGTTGGGGGTGCGGTTCATATTCCCCATCGATGGGAAGGCACGGGAGGGGACAGCGTCTTTGACCGTCAAAAGGGCTTTTATAGTTTGAGCACATTTGATAATTTGGGTTTGAGCTCACAAATATCTATTACCACCTATATACAATTTCTTTCTCATATAATTGAGGGTTATAATAGAGAGGTGAAATGTGATAATTATGGTGGAAATTTTCTATTGGATGTAGCACTAATTTAAGGGTGAATAATGATAAACCTTGTGTGTCGATTTTTCTTTCTCATCTTCACTCTCTAATTTGTCATGTTTGTACGCCGAATCCTAACAGATATTGCCTAAATGATAATAAATGTTAAGGTAGTATGATTGATGAAAATGTTTACATGAAATCTTCGAGAGAGACACATAGAGAAAATCTCTACAATATATTTGATACCTATTTCAACCCGAAACTCTTACCTAAAAATATTTAAACCATGGATATTTATTTTTATAAAAGGGATAAAATTGAAATGCGGCACTGAATAATAACAATCCGAATCTTGAAAGGAGCTGCTAACTTAAAATCTCCATCTTCCCTACTTATTTCAATAAATTTGAATTAAAATATTTCTTATATTTAAGGTTTTTAAATATTTGTCTTTTCATTATATTATATTATTTTTCTTTGAGTTTTCTTCCGCACGCGATCTGCTCTCTTTGTTAGTGTCTGGAAAAGATGGAAATGATCATAAAAGTTAGATTATATAATAGTTTTTCCTGTCTCTTAACTAATTTTTTGGATGTGAGTGTTTTTTTTCCCCCAGAAGAAAAGGGATGTAAATTTCAAAGATTGGAATATGTGTCATGCGAAAGTAGGAAATTTGTTAGGTAACTATTAATTGGCTTCGAATTTTTATCAACAAAATGTAATTTTCTCTTCAATTTTCTTATATAAAAAATAAAGATTGTGATATTTTACAGGGTGGACGCCAAATTCGTTAGTTAGATTTATACATAATAGTTCTAATGAGATAAGATGAGAAACATCATATCTATGTCGAGAAAGAAGGTGACCACAAAATTAAGGTTATTTTGGATTAATATTGACATAGATATAGATAGATAAGGATGTGTTCTTCGAGCACAGTTTTGTCATCCCCCAAGCCTATGCTTTTTTTTCTTCTTTTTTTTTTGTTGAAACTCAAGAAAGTTGTAAATAATAGGACAAGTCCATTAACCCAAATTCAAGTGTCTATTCAACTTTGAATCAAATTTCGTTTTTTCATCCAAGAAAGTTCATCTTGAATAGGTAAATTTCGAACTCCATAGAACAAGTCCATTAACCTCATGATCCCATGAAATACCCCCCTAAACTCATTGATCAAGTAAACACAAATCTATTCCCAGGTGGGTATAAGCGGTGAGAAATTTCTTTGCTACTTTTTTCTACTTCTCATTTTTACTCCAAATTTTTTTTTTTTGGTGTACAGAATCAAACTCGTGTTGTCTAATCTGCACCCAAAAGTCAAACTTTTTACCACTATAAGCTAATTCAATGGGGTTAACTTTGTAAGTTAAAAGGAGTGTCTCAACTTGTTTAGCCTCGTTTTTGCATATAAACATGATAATTACTTAATTGGCTTGTAATTTACGTTAATCTTTTAGCAACTGTTTCTCCATGTAAAACTCCTGTTATAAAATAGAGCCAGCCTACAATTATCATATCGATATTCTAGATCAAATTGATCTGATAACAAAACGAAAAAATCTATAGTGGAGGGGGGTTTTATTTCTTTGCAAAAGAAAATTTACACTTCTACCTATACCTCTTTTATCCCGCCAAAAGTAATTCCTAGTGTGACTAATTCGTCCGACGAAGTGTCATCATGATATCAGTCAATCGTAGATTTAACATATGAATGTACCTACTAGGAAATTACCAGAAAGAAAAAGAAAGATATCCTAGTGCTCTCAAATCCTCCTAACATGAGCAATGGCTTACCTCCACTCATGAAAAGGAGGAAAACCTAAAAATCTCCACCAAGATGACAGAACCTACCCACCACATGAGGTGACCGGTCGTCACATATCTAGACTTTTTGAAAAGCTTAGGAGGGTTAAGATTGCGGGTAGGCCCATTTGGTCACCAGGGATGAAATAATTGTAATGAATTGAAAGAAATGGAAATAGATATTCTAATAATTGGAATGATACATAGAATTTGAACTACCATATTTGGTAGCACCGTAGAATTAGAATGTGAAGATTTTTATAATTTGGAACATTATTAATATTTATTATCACAATGAGGAGATCAATAGAGATTCATTTCAAAAGTTGCCAAAGAAAGGAAGTGAAAGGAGTGAGAGAAATATCATTTCATATTTCTTCATTTAGTTGTTTTCTTGTTGTAAATATTCCTCTTGCAATTTGCTCTCTTTTCTTGGAAGTCATGCATATTCCTTCTTGTTCGTTCTCGACTCTTCTACGTCAGTTAAAATATGGCAATGAGCCTTTTTCGTTGCCAATATCGATTTCCACTCCTTTATATTTCACGTTTGGAAATATTATAACGAACATGAATGAGGTCTTATCCCCATTTTGCTCTCCTCACTCTCAAGAAACAAACTTGACCTTAAGGCTTTCAAAGGAGAGTATTTTGAGCAACTTCTATTACAAGTTCAGCAAGCTCATGAGTAGTTACAGCAATCGCATCATCAATTGCTTAGTGGTTATCCTTGATACGTTACTTAGTCATTAAGGAACTCTAAGGAGTATTTGTACAGAATTTTTTTTTAAAATACATATATTTGTCACTTCAATAACAGTCGTGCCACATAGGACATCCGATATTCACATCAGTAATTGTCAGTCAAAATTAGTTAGAATGACTACACTAGCAAATCATTAAAATGTTTATGACTAGATTGGTCAAATTAAAATGTTTATGACTAGATTGGTCAAATTAAAATGTTTATGATTGAATTAATGTCCATACAATTGGCTTAGGACTTTTTTTTTTGTAATTATCCCAATTTTTATTGTTTAAAATTATCATGACATTGTTCTTTCTATTATTAGTATTATATTAATTTAATTTTTTTCGTGTTTTCAATAAATTTTTCAATTTTCACGGATATTAGGAATGAAAGAGAGATTGCCTTAAAAAATGAAACAAAAATACAATTTTACCCTCAAAAGTCATGTACCTTACACATGCTAATAAAAATTTAACTGAAAGTTAACAGTTATAACAAAATGAAAACTCAAGGCTATTGTGTAACGGGTCAAAATTCGAGGGCAAATGTATACAATCCCAGAGTCTAGGGAGAATGTGTGTAATGTCCCTTGAAAACTACATTATGATTATTATAATTGCGAATGTGACATTTGAAAAATAGACATCCATCATCGTAGACATTGTTAAATTAAAAAAAAAAAAATGAGCATACTTAAAGTGGCACCCCCATGATAAGGAAAGATAACCCACCGCACCAATTCAAGTTCCATAATGAGAAGACAAATGCTAACCTTCCAAGATAGTTCACTAATCCTTGTATACCAAATAAATTTGTCATATTTAATTGTGAACTATAATACATAAAGCTACTCCTCTAATTGTGTTAAAAGGACGTAGTGTCTCTATTCTGTATGGTACAACCATTGACGCACCAATAAATCTCAACATTTGTGAAAGTAAAGTTGTTATCAAAGATTGAGAATTTGCAAGACATCGAGAGAGTACTGTGCGATTTTGGAGATCCCCATACCTTTTAAAGGTGCATGTGTGAGGTTGTTAGTGAAATATAGTCTTTCTTCGATATATGACACATTGTGAGAGATAAAGCAATTGATCTATATAATCATACCATAGCATTTTTTTTTTTTTGCAATGTAATGGTATGACTATAATTAATTAACTACTTGTTGGGAAACTAGCACAGCAAGCCAACACCATGGCCCATCGCTTAAATCTGAATTTCCCATGACATAAATTGAATCTGTAACTGTCGGTTTTTAAGTTGAAAGCATGAAAACAATCGACAACCGTGTCAATTTCAAGGTAAGTTATTTTATAAATTTAATGGCTAACTTTTAAATAAATGTTAGACTTGGTAAAATGGGTCGAGAATCCACTTCTTCTAACTCATATTGGTTAGGTCAAGTTAAAATGCATCACTTAAACTTCCATAAAACAAGTCAAAATGGCCTCTCTACTTCAGGATTTTGCACTCGATTTAGATGTGGACATGGCAAAGGTGACAGAGACTGCTACTAGAGTGGTTAGTGTCCTAAAAGGAAGAGATCCTCCTCTTAACAGATCTCTTCCTTTCTTTTTCTTTTTTTCTTTTTTCCAAAAACCTCATAACATATTGTTAGAAAATGTCAATACAGGGACAAAATCATAAGGGCGGCGCTATTTCCACCCCTATTTTGGCTAAAACACCCCTTTTGTCAATTCTCTCTCTCTCTCTCTCTCTCTCTCTCTTCTTCCTCTCTCCCCCTAGTTTATTGTTTCTTTTTTTATCAACCTAATCAAGAAAAACTACCTTTATTTCTATAATCTCTCTTATTTTATAAATTTCACAATATAAATGTCAAATTCCACCCATCATGTTATTATCTTATCTTGCATCCTATTATCGCTTTGCTTAAAGAAGGTTGTTAATTTTAAATTACAGTATCATATTTTTAATCACAAAAGTTATATAGAAGATTAGAAATTCCTAGTCATGATGGCTTATGGCCCTTTTTTTTATCAAATAGTTTGTGAGAAACTTTATTGCAAAGTTGTGAATTAAAATTCAATCTAATTATGTAGCTGATTCTACCTTGTGGGTGTTTTTTGGAATAATTTTTGTAGGTTTCTAAAGTTAAATACCATTGATTTATGCTTTCTTTTGAGCTTTTTACATTTTAATAGGAATTGCAAGATGGGATAGAAAATTCATTTTCACATTCTACACTTTCAAACTCACATCAGATTTTTTTCTAGGGAAAGTCTTAAGCATATTTTAAAGCTTTGATCCACTTGCTATGAGATTGAATTTACAGTCGATATCAATTACTTTCTTCATTGTTAGAGTAAAACAACAAGAAGTTTCCTTTTTCTTTTTCCTTTATGTGATTATCTTTTGTTAAAATATAAATATGATTTGAATATAAATATGTTTGACATTTGATCATGTTTCTAACAAATTAACCTTTTCCATATTCTGATCAATTTTTCTTTTCCATTTTTTTTATCAAGATTGGAAAAATAATTAAATTAAATTTTAAATTTCGACTTTGAAACATATTTTACGCTCACACTATTTGAAAAAAAATTGGCAATTAATTATGTGTTCATAAGCTATCATGAATAGAAAAAAATAGAGATAATAGAAATAAAAACAGTTTTGTTAATTAGGTTGATAAAGAAATAAAGACAATTTTCTTAATTAGGTTGAAAAAAGAAAGAAACAATGAATTGAAGAGAGAGAGAGATTGAGAGAGAAGGATATGTCAGCCAATTAATTGACAAAATGAGTGTCATAGCCAAAATGAGGGTGGAGATAGCACCGCCCAATCATAAACTAAAACATCTTAAATAATAATAATAATTTGGCAAACTTTATAATTTTATTTATGTTATGAAACCCATATCTTACCCTACCTTTTTTTTCATAGCAATCGCCTAGAGAAAATCCAAATATGATCCTATTAGTATATTCAGTGAGATATACCTTCACTTGTGAATTTAAGCTAATGGTATATGAGTTAAATTAGGATAATCTTATCCTCAATGTGTGGTGTCCTTCACCTAACACTCACTTTAACAGGGGATAGTCTTGCTCTTCAAGAATCAATGAGATATTAGTATAGTATACACATCCAAATTTGTATGGTTGATTAATTTTGTGCGTGCGCAGATTTATTGAATTTATTACTTTTTACCACATGTATCTAAACATTTCGACTCGACTAATTTTCATAGATATACGCAAGTTGCTTCATCCATTTGATTGGTGAGGTTTCACTCAAAAAGTAACAGGTGGGTCTCAATGTTAATATGAGTGAAAAATGATGTGATTTGAAAACTAAAACTACCGCATCCAAACAAATTGCTTAAGAATTGTATGCAGGGATTTTAGTTATCATAAGGAATAATAATGTTATCGGAAGTACATTAAAATTTTGCCCTTTATTCAATCAAGTAAACTTGTTTTTTCTATTTTTTCAATCAAGCATCTCAACTTTGAAAAGTTGAGCTCAACTTAGTACTTCCGTCAAATAAGGTGCCATGTGTGCTTTTTACTGATGTGTCTCACTTGCTCAGCAAAAATTGTCCATAATTATTGACTAGATGCCAACTCATATGAAAACAATACTTTCTTTTTTTTTTCCTTTTTCCTTTTTTTCTTTCATCTTCTTTTTTTTTTTCTTCTCGCATGCCAGCCTTTTCGGCTTTGTGCAGCCGCAGCAGTCGTCCCCTTCACACCTCCTTTCTCTCCTATTATCTTCAAAACACCACCGCTACTCACCGTCAACATCGCCACCACCACCACCAACCGCTAAACAATTGCAACCAGGCATCCAAGAAAAAAGTTACCTTCAAAGACCAACATCACACACCAAATACATAGTTTGCATTTTTGCTGTGCAAGTATGTCGCGCATTTTCGCTGTGCAAATATATCGCGTCATCATACTAAATGGTTACCCAATGACACTAGGTATCACATTAACAATTTTCATCCATGGATTTGAAGGAAGCATTGTATTAAATCGAAATTTGAAATGTTTGGATATTTCATTGAATTAGAAAAAAAAGTATACTTATTAAATAAATGATGAACCCTGTTATATAAAGAGAGAATAATAAGAAGTGAGAGCCTCCCCCACCACAGAACATGCAAGGTCGGGCCATTTTTGTGCGGATCATGCTCACGATGGATTATTCTTCTTATGCAGCACCTCATCGTTTCTTTCCTTCGTAGTTAACGTCGTTTGCTGATTTCTTATTCATTATGGTTGAGCACATGTCAATGTCAGTAAGAAAGGAGGCAGGTGATTATTATATACGATGAGGGAAAAGTACCCACTGAAATCTTTGCCCTTGCTTTTGAAATTCTTCTATCGAATTTTTCTCTTGAACTACATCATAACTTTAGCTGGGCGTTGACTTTGGGTTGCCCTAATTAGACTTCAGGGGGTCTCGAATAATTAAAGAATACACAAAACACAGGTATAGGTAGCTTTCCTTCAGTGGAGGATCATTTGACCTAGAATACAAAAAAATAAAATAAAAAAATCTTGAGTGCCCTTAATAAAATCATTATGGGCACTAACAAAGGATATTATAAAATTATTATGGGCACTAACAAAGGATCTTATAGAATTTTTATGGGCACTAGCATAGGGTTTCATAATATCACTTCTTTTTTTCTCATCCAACCATAATTGTCTAAATTATTTCCAACACTAACAATGGATCTTATAAAGTTGCCTAGCTGATAGCATATGGCGAGGTAGTATGGTAGATGCAAACGTTCATTGAATCTTGAATCTCTGCATATAATCTTTTCGAGAGAGAAATACACATAAAATCTCTACCGTGTAAAAAGTAAACTTAAAGACTATTTCAACCTCCAACTTTTTACCCATAAAAGGGTTATGAATTTCAAAGGTTTGGATATGTGTTATGTGAAAGTAGGAGATTTGTTAGGTAACTATGTAGCGACATCGAATTTTCATCAACAAAATATAAATTCTCTTTAATTTTCTTACATTAAAAATAGAGGCATTGTGATATTGAAGGGCAAACAACAGATTTGATAGTTGGTTTTACACAATATTAGGTCTAATGCCCGTGCTAGGCACATTTGCAATTACTTAATTGATAATGCTGTAGATATTATTTGTCAAAATTATTTAATATTATCATTCTAAAGATGAGATGGGAACTGTCATATATAGATGGAGGAGTTAATAATAAAATATTATTTTGGATTAATATAGAGATATAGATAGATAGATAGATAGATAGATAGATAGATAGATAGAAAAACATTATTTGAGGACAATTTTATCATCTCACGTGCCTCTCTTTTTTTTCGTCAAATTCTCCAAATTAAATGTCTGAATTTGCATTTTTTAATGGAGGAAGCTCACCTTAGGTAGGTAAATTCTCGGACTCCATAGAATGATCCTATTAACCTCGTGAGCACAAACTAAGGATTAGTTCTTCTTATAAAGAGGTAGTGTACTCAACTTTCGATCGAAATTTGCCGCATCAACTCTTTCAGGGTTGTTGAAAGAGATTCGAAACCCTCTAAATCATTATGAAGTAAGTTATGAGTCTAGCTCAACTCTAAGCCTAGGATAGGACCTTGTTTAGGAACAATTTAAAATGTCTGTTTTAGTAGGACATATATTTCTAGACAAAAGCTAAATTCCCACTCACGACTCATGTAACAAGCTATACCAAGTAAGATTTGGTCTCCCTCTTTTATCAATTGGATGAGGGATAATTCCAGCAAGAGTATCTCCATTAAGCTTGTTGATCAGATAAAGGTAAGCCTAAGCCTGGGTGGGTACGTCTTTGTGTACAGAATCAAACTTGTGTGGTTTGTATAATCCACGAACATAAGTTAATTTGTTTAAGCATAATATGCTAAATCAATGGGATTAACATTGCACGAAAACAAGTGTCCTTGTTTAGAGTTGAGGATAAAGACATCATGAGTCCATAACTTTTATACAATGCTCACTTAAATAGCATAACTTTTTTCAAGTATTTGAGTACCATGACTTCTAAAAAAGTATTCATTTTAGTGTTACAACTTTTAGTCGATCACTCGAGTACCATAACTTTTAAAAAACATTCACCACAAGTATCATGCTACGTCAGATTTCCAACACTCATAGTAAATATTTTTATAAAGTTATAACACTCAATTGAACAACTTTCAAAAGTCGTTGCATTCAATTAATAATAAAAAATGTTATGACACTTAAATGGGACACTGTACAAAAGTTATAACACTTGTGATGTCATTTCCCGATGGGTTTGGTAATCATAATATAATTCAAAATATGATAAAATTTATGCTATTTTATGCTATTCTGGGTTTGGTACCTGCTCAAGATCGAATAAAATTGGATATAAATGAGATGTAGCCTAGATAAAATTATCTCACAAGGAAGATGGGATATAGATGAATACGATTTCTACTATTTATAATAGGAAAGTTATATTTTCTTGAATAACAAGTTTTTGAATTAATAAAACAAAATTATATTTCAACATAAATAATATAAGAAACTCAAAATAACAAAAAGTAACAACTTAGTTTTTCTTAAATTTAATCTTATTTATATTTATATATTCGAATTTAATTCTATCTTATAATATAAATTAAATATATAAGTATATTTATATTCATTACATATTTTAGTATTTTAGGCATATTAGTACAATTTACTATTTAATAAAATTTTATTAGAGAGCAATGGAAGGGGAAAAAAAGAAATAAAAAAAAAAGGAAAACAATTAAAAAAGAGAGGAAAAATAAAAAGGCAAATAAAAATAAAGTAAGCAAGAGTATTATGAGAGATTTTTACCATCTCCGTATGTTAACTTTTACATTCATTTACATTGATATGTCGTTTATACCAAATAATGTACATGATATGAATATATTTGACTTTATTACTACAATTCACCCAAATAGTGGATGGAATATAGCAAAATCCCTAGATTTCATATTCTATCATGTTCAGTCCTATCTTGGTTAGAAATTCAGATGACCAAATGTAACCTTATAGATGTTTTTGAGTATAAACATGATAATGACGCAGTTGGTTTATAATTTGTGGGGACATATTGTTTGATGAAAAACCATTTATAGGGAAATGTTTTCCAACTTTTTAGTGTTTACTTAATAGAAAACTACTCAATCGACAAAAAGCGTTTTTTATTGACAAGAAACAAACTTAGAATAGAAAAAACTTCCCCTCTTACAAGAAGAAATTTGCGTGTCCAAGTGAGAAGAATAGGTCCCTCTTTGTCTATTTCACATCTTCTCAGTTCTATATCCCTCATAAGTTTGTTCCCCAAAAATTATCTTAAATTTTTTTCCGCAAACCTTGTCTTCCATTTCTTGAATATAATTCTTTAATGCTCATTTCTTCTACATTCCAGTAAAGAAAGAACGATCATGTACAATATTTTTCAAATATAATTTCTTAATTAATTTCTCAATTTCTTTGTAAACTCTTGTAAATTTGATGCATTGCACAATAGACGACATAGACATCAATTCCAGTTTGTAGTTACCTTCAGAACATAAGCACATGTCCCCGAGGGCTCCTCTCCCAATGCTGGTGAAGGTGTGCAGGCCCTCACATGTGACTAGTGACTTGCCCACCACCGGTAGTTGGCCCTTTCGGAAAGATGAATAGTGGAATGAAAAGAAAAGAAAATCAAGAAATAAAAAAAAAAATTTAAAAATTTAGAAATTTAAAAATATACAGAAAACTGTTCATGTTAGCGGCGATTATCTTTATATAGAATGATCGACATCTACAATAATGATTTTCGATCAAAATTGGATGGAAAATCTACATTCACAAATCATTAACAGCTCTTTAACTAAATTGATAAAATTAAAAAATTAAGAACTGAATTAGCCACCATACAGCCTTTTGATCAATTTCCCTCGGAGGATTGTATACGTTGACTTTGGATAAATTTAATGTCTAACTTAGAAACTTATGAAGACATGCTAGAAAATCTACAATTATTGTTTTCGAGTTCTTGAACAATAGTAAGCCCGATTAGCATAATTTCGATGATATTGGGAACCTTCTTTTATTTATCGAATCAGACCTCCTTTTATTAATTTTCTAATTTCCACGTGATAGCTGATGATAGGGTTGCAAGATAAAACCAATCATTACTTCCTCCAGATTATCGATTATACATTGTATTTAATTCAAGAAAATATATGTCATGTCCACGTCATCGATAACACTATTTGCTTCCTGTGATATGCGATTAACTTAATTCACATTTTATTTTTGTGCTAATCTAGAAATATTTCGTACATCCATCTATAAATGATTTGTACCCCATCTTTTCCGGTTTTAGTAAAACCAAATCCTTTCTTTTATTAAATATTATCTCTCTCGTTATTCAATCACATTTTTCCTAATATAAGAAATACTTTTTTCTGGATTATCATTTTCTACAAATCGTCCATTGAATTACTGGTATACTTTCATCGTGTGGGATAGATGTCGACATCGCTACTATTTATATTTTGAATTTCATTAATCCATTTTCTTCATTCAAACGAGTAAAATATGCCTTTCTTTTTCTTCTTTTTTTAAACTTTACCAAAAAAAAAAACGTGCAAGCAGCCGTAGCATTATTGTAGTCAAATTCAAACCTTTCATATAATAAGCCATATTCATTGAAAATTTGACTCAGCATGCTAGTTCACGTCACCGAAAAACAAATAAGCTAGACGATATTACAAAACTTCTTTGAACTTTAGAGATTGTACATGTTTGCCCTTGAAGTTTCAACCATTGACATTAGTCCCCTAAACTTTCATTTTTATATTATTTTTTGGCCGCTAACCCTCTATTGTAATATTCTGTTAGCATGAGCATTGCCCATGACTTTTAGAGGGTAAAATTATACTTCCATCTCACTTTTTTTAAGGAAATCTCTCTTTTATCCTTGATTTCTATAACAAAATAATAAAAATAAAGAATATGGAGAAAAGTAAATTAAGTAAAATACTAATATCAAAATAATTAAATTTCTATAATAATATTAAAAAGTAAAATGTGTTATACTTTTATAGACATACACCGGTATGTTGTTCACACAAAGCAATGTACACGATAGGATGTAAATATATCCGACTCTATTGCTATGATTCACCAAATAGTGAATATGATATAACAAAATTCATGTATTTCATATTATATCATGGCTAGAAATTTAGATAACCAAACGTTGCCTAAGAGTTGTATGCAAGGATTTTAAATGTTAAGGGGATAACGATAGTGAGAGTACCTAAACTATGCAAGCATGCCGGATCATCATACTAAATAGTTACCTAATTTGTTGTGTCAGATTCGTGATTTTTATCCATGTATTTCAAAGAAGCATCATATTGAGCCTAAATTTGAAAAGGTCTCCGTATTCGATTGAATTAAAAAGAAGTTCGTGCACTTAATTTGCAAACGGAAGTGTCATTATCCCGGGAGAGCCTCCCCCACTAGAGAACATGCAGAGTCGGCCCCATTTTGTGTGGAACATACTCCCTATTAATTTTTTTTTTAGCAGAATCTTATCTTTCTTTCAACCTTGTTGTTCCTTATCTTTTTGTTCATTATTATCGAGCACATGTCAATGTCAAGTTTGAAAAAAGGGTGGGTTATTATCACATGAGATGAGGGACACGTACCCACTTAAATCTTTGCTCTTGCTTTCGAAATTCTTTTATTTACTCATTCTCTCGAGCGTCATCATGGCTTTGGCTAGTTGTTCACTTTGGGCTGCCCCAATTAGACCTCAAAAAGGATTTCAAGTATAATAGAATACACTCAATACAGGAATGCACAGCTTGCGTTGAATGGAGGAGGGTGCCATAATAAGAAACATCATAATATCACTTTGCTTTTACTCATCCAACCATATTCGTGTAAATTATTTCCAACACGGCCAAAAGATCATGTAAAATTACCTAAGTAGTCAAATATATGTCAAGATAGTATAATTAATGAAAATGTTTTGTGAATCTTGAATCTGCATATAATCTTTTCAAGAGAGAAATATAGGGAAAACCTCTGTAAACTTGAAGACTATTTCAATCTCAAATCTTTCCCTAAAAGTTTTATTTAAACCACTTATATTATAAGGTAAGTCACAATCTAAAATCATCTGAGAGGGATAATTACAATCGGAGTATTTGAAAGTCTATTTTTCAAATTTGAATTTAATTTTTTTAGAATATTTAATTTTTTCGTGGTAGACTTGACCTTTAAATATGTCTTTTGTTAGGTATTTTTTTTCTTCAAGTTTTTTTTTTGCGTGCGGCGTGCTTTCTTTGCTAGTGTCTAGAAAGATGAAAATGATCATAAAATTGCTATGAGAGTTTATAATAGTTTTTGCTTTCTTTTAACTAATTTTTTGGCACTCGCTACGGGAGCGTAGGTAGGAGATGGATGTGGTCGATTTTTCTTAGGAAAAAGAAGAAGAAGAGACATGTATTTCAAGGGTTGGGGCATGTGCTCTATGAAAGTAGGAGATTTGTTAGGTCACTATTCATGTAATCTAATATTAATCAATAAAATCTAATCTTCTCTTTAATTTTCTTGTATTTAAAGTAAAGGCATTGTGACAATTTGAAGGGTGGACACCAAATGTGAAAGTTAGTTCTATACATAATTAGTTCCGATGCGCGCATCGGGCACATTTGCAATTACTTAGGAGATATAAATTTAAATTGATAAATTTATTTCATATTATCATTCTAAAGAGGAGAGGAGAACCATCGTATCTAGATGAAGAAAAAGGATAACTATCGATAAATAATAATTTAAATGTATGTGAAGATATCGATGGATGATAGCAAAGTGTTATTCGAGGACAGTTTTGTCATCTTACATGCCAAATCTCAAGTTGATATAAAAACTATCACCAAATCAAATGTCTCAACTTTGCGAGTTAAAGTGAGTTTATGTACTTGTTTAGGGCTTGTTTTTGTTTCCCGGGAACAATTTCTATTAAAAAATGATTATTTTTAATTATGTTCCCTAAATATATTTTTAGACATTTAAGATGTTTAATAACTGTCCAAAATTTATATTTCTGTAATAGAAATACATTTGGTAAAAACCTTAAATTCTTTTTATGACTAAGATTTTTATTTAAATTTTTAATACTTTTATTATATTTTTCTACTTTTTCTTTTTTTTTTCATTTCCTTCATGCTCAATGTTCAGCCGGTCGTCGGCCTCAAGATGGCTAGGACTGGCCAAACGAGGGCCGACGACCTCATCGGAGAGTTGCTAGCTCCCGGTGAGGTCGCCGGCCCTTGTCTCGCTAGTCGTTGGCAACCAACTGGACATTGAAGAAGAAGAAAAGAAAAAGAAACAAAAGAAGAAGAAAAAGAAACAAAAGAAGAAGGAAAAGAAAGAAAAAATGAGTATTGATTCTGGAGTTGTTCCTGAAAACAAAGAAGCAACTTTTTTTTATTATTGATTATGTTCTAAATCTATTTTGAGGAACAAAAAATTTACCAAACGGATTTCAGGTGCAAATCTACTCCTACAAACAAAAGAATAGAATCGATTATTCTTGGACAAGTTCACAAACAGGTTCTTAGTGTTGTTCTCAAGTATAAGCATGATGATTACATAGTTTGTTTTTCAATTTACGCTATTCTTTAATAACTTTTAGTTCACGTAAAAACATCTATTAAAAAATAGAGATTAACCGACAAATTATCATATGGATCTTTATAGATCAAATTGGTCTAATAACAAAAAAAAAAAAAAAACTGGTAGACTTCTTCAACCATCAAAGTGTCACCATGACGTCAATCAGTCGTAGACCTAACAAATAAATATAAAAACTGGGCAATTACCAAGAAAAATCTCAAAGTGCTCTCAAGTCGTCCTAACATGACGGATGGCTCACTATCAACCGTGAAAATGGAGGAGAAAACCTACAAATATCTACCAAGAAGACAGAACCAACCCAACATAGGAGGGGACCGGTTGTCATTCGTTCAGACTTTACGAGAAGCTTAGAAGGGTTAAGACTGCTCTTAGGCCCTGTTTGGTTAGTCGGAATGAAGCAATTGAAATGAATTAAAAAGGATGAAATTGAATATTTAATTATTGAGATTGCAAGTAGAATTTTAATTACCATGTTCAATAATACCTTGGAATTGGAATGTGAGGTTTTCGAAATTTGAAACATCATTAAAGTTTAAATTCATTTCAAAAGATGCCAAGAAAAGGAAACTGAACGAAAGGAACGGGAGAAGTATTGCCAAAATTTTCAATTTAATTGTTTCTTGTCGTAAATATTCATCCGTTTATCGAATTTGTTTTTTTTGTTGAGTCATGCGCATTCCTTCTCGTGAATTCCCTCCTCTTCTACATTGGCAAAAACATGGCATGAAGCCTTCTTCATTCCCAATATCCATTTCCATTCCTTTATAGTCGAAGTTACCAAACACCATGATGAACAGGAACGAGAGGTCTCGTTTCCTTTCCACTCTTCTAATTCCCAGTAAATAAACATGGCGTTAGGGCTTTTAGTAGAGGGCATTATGCGAAGCTTCCATTGCAAGTTTAGCAAGGTCACGAGAAGTTACAACAGTTGCATCATCAGTTGCTTAGTGGTTATCGCTGATACACTACTTGAGGAAGAATTGAAGTATAGAGCTATATACAGGAAGTTGAGGAACTCTAAAGAAGCTTTTTATAGACAAAGTTCAAGAGTATCCTAGCTTAGACTGGGGGAGGGATCAACACACCGCTTTCTTTCGTTGGAATGTTTAAATCAGAAAATCAAAAGACTCCGTCAGGGTTCTTTATACTAAGGATGGAAGATAAATCGAAAGCCACAATTTCATCAGCGAGGAGGCAGTGAACCACTATCGAGAGTTGTTTGCGTCCTCTCAGTCCTGTCCTTCAAATACTGGTTTAGGTGCTAAAGGGATCTGTTGCAATTCATATTAAATGCAGACCAAGCTTCTTCTCTCCTTGAACTTGTTACTGCATTAGAAGTCAGAGCTGTGCTTTGGAGAATGTATGGAGATAAATTGCCAGGTCCAGATAACTGATGCTTCGGGGTTGTTGGTGAGGATTCCATCAGGGCCATTATCGATTTTTTCTCCTCTTCCAAGCTGATGGAAAAGGTGAATGCTACTGCTATTACTCTTTGGGTGAGAATGCTTCCGAATTGTCTCGACACAGACTAATTACATGCTGCAATATAATATACAAGTGCATAAATAAGATCTTGGCTAATAGGCTTCTGCTAATTCGGTCCAAGTCAAAGTCTTCATTTGTTAAAGACAGGAGCATCTTTGAGGATATTCTGCTATAGGTAGGGGAAGGCAAATTTGATGCAAGCCTTTGACTCAGTCAATTGGCAGTTGTCTTTTGTATGATATACGATCCATCAAAGTGCCTGGGGTGTCCGTTTATTGGATCGAGGTGTGCATTCCTTCTCCTTATTTCTCAATGAGATTGAACGAATGGCCTTGAAGAATTCTTCAGAGGGGACGAAAGGGTTATGAAAGAAGATAAGGAGCCCGATTAAGACGAGGAGAATTCGATGAGGAGAAGACAAATCTTTAGGGAATTCTTTTGTATTCTATTTCCTTACACTTCAAAAGTACAATGCCGTGTAAATATAATACAAGATGTATACAAAAGAAAGGAAAAAATATTTTATGAATCGAATCTCCATATTTGATTGATCCTGCTTGATCATTGATTGATTCAATGTACGAAACTCAATCCAGATGGATTTCTTCTAGCTCGAGCATATCTTCCAACAGGTTAAGACAATAAGACCCTTTGTCCGATTAGCTTTTCGTCATTGTAATGGACGCCTTTGGTCGGATGTTGGCTACGGCTGCATGTTATAAGAAGATTAAATTCCATCCTCATTGCTTTGGGCTGAATCTTACTCATCTAAACTTCGTTGACAGTTCGATGATCTCTCCGAAAGGAGATAAGGCATCTTTGCTGGAGCTGCTGAGTTTGTTCCAGAAGTTTTATACTAAAAATTTCTATGCAGATCGTTTACAACTTATCAAATTAGTGATCTGCAGCATTATGAGTTACTTTTTATATGGAAGGACAACTCGACTAGCTTGCATGGTGCTAATTGCTAAGTTCTCTTTGGCTGGATGTATGCATCTGCACATCAAAATTTGAGGGGTAGTTTGGGCTTCAGAGATTTTCGGTCCTACATCTTATCTCCTACGCACGTCCAATGTTTTCCATCCACATTTGGATAAAAACAAACGGGATAAGGTTCACCGCCTTTTTTTTCTTAAAGGAAGAATTAACCTCCGATGTTTTTGTAATCTAATTTAATTGTGATTTTGGTAAAAACATTAGGATTCGGACTAGAACGACGTTATTTTAGTCTTATGTTTCGTGTTGTAATATTAGTGCCATGTAGAAGACAAAAAATTATAATAATTATAAAAAAAAATCCATCTCGACATTTTCTATTATCTTGATTGGATGGAGTTAGCAAAAGGAGCTGACCATACCAATTTAATAAATTTGACGCATTTCGAATGTTGTAGAATTTAATCACGCTTCTGTTATAAATTCTAATATTTTCGATACACTCGTCACAAAAGCAAATCATCTTAAGATAGTGATCAAAAATTAGCCTTTATGGAATTTTCACTAGATTGATCGAGATTATTCTTATAATTTTCCCATACTTCTCCACTGTTCGGGTGAAAATCTTGAAAATTGCGACTGAACAAGTGACAGGTCCAAGGGTTGAATTTAATTATAGAATTAAAAATGCGGATGACCAAAATTCATTGGGGGAAAGTAGCATAGGGCCACTTTTGCAATTTCACACCCAAATCATTGAAGGTTAAAAAAAGGGAACAAGAGGTAGGAATCAATATTTCCAAGGATTGACCACATAATGCCTTCCTCGTATAAGCACTGGTCCTAGGAAAAATTATAAAAATGTGCAATAATTGTCTCAACGTCAATCGTATCGCCCCGATTCACGTCCGGAGTCGAGAGATATCGAGCCTCTCCCCTCGCGAAAAGCTCCTCATTTTCACGCTTCCGGTGCCCCCCGAAAATAATTCTTGCCGGATCTTCCCCTACCCGACATTCCAGATCATGCTGAATTTTTGACGACGGATCGTGAATCGATCTTGGGTCCGTGTCTCGTCCTATCCTCGTCGCCGCAGAGCCCCGTTTTTATACGCCCGGGGGATTCTCATGGTCTTTAGGTAACGATTCTCGGGATTCTCTTTTCTGGGTCCAGATGGGTAATTCTTGGGTGGGCGCCGAGCGATTCTTTGTCGACCCTTTTTTGATGGGTTTTCGTTCTTGCCTTCTGCTTTGAATCTTGGCGGTCGTACGAAGCGAGAGGAGAGAAAGGAAGGTGGCGAAGACGCAGGTATGGCAACCGTGCAAAAAGAAGAGATCTTGATCCGCCTGCTTAAGCTCGAGCTTGAATTGTGATTCTTGAGAGAGGTTGTGGAGAAGGGAGAGGAGGAGAGAGAGAGAGAGAGAGAGGGAGGGAGGGAGGGAGGGAGGGAGGGAGGGAGGGAGGATGGCGTCACGAGGGAGCACTAGCGGGAGGACGCGCGTCGGGAAGTACGAGCTTGGGAGGACTCTGGGAGAGGGGACTTTTGCGAAGGTGAAGTTCGCGAGGAACATCGAGACGGGGGAGAATGTGGCCATCAAGATCCTGGATAAAGAGAAGGTTTTGAAGCACAAAATGATTGGTCAGGTATGGTAAAGTTTGATTACGTTCTTGTAGAATGAGATTATCATGCGCTGGCTTGGCTTTGAGCATTATAGAACCGAATTGTACAATAATTGCTTGATTGCGGTAGGATGGTATGAGGAGACTGTTGTGGTTCGATGTGATTAGTCGGGAGTTTGAAGAGAGACCCCAACACTCAACGCAAAAGCAACAAGAACAAGGAAAAAATTTTACCCGGATATTGTCTGACTTTTGGTTGGTTGAGGGGAGATAGGGTGGAAGTGGGATGCGCGGCTTACTGCATTCTTATTGAAGCATATTATGTTAATTAAGTTTCAGGTAGTCTTGCGAGATGGATTTTTTAAATGGAGATGATTTGAATAAATGAGGGAATGCTATTTGTGATTTGAAAATTAGATACTTTGCTTATTTCAGTATAATCTCATGTCTTGCAAGATGGATTTTTTAAATGGAGATGATTTGAATAAATGAGGGAATGCTATTCGTGATTTGAAAATTAGATACTTTGCTTATTTCAGTATAATCTCATATCTTGATAGTGGCAGTGTGATATATACAGCTGTTTCATCCCATTATATAGGTGTGCTGAAGAAACAAAATCGGGTAATAATCATACTTAACATTCTGAGTTCAACCATTCTAGAATTCTTCAAACAGGTAGAGGCTGGATAGCTCGTTTGAAAGAAGAAAATTACACCTGAAATGATCGATGGCAGGCTAGTTGTTTCTGCCATTCTTGACTAATGAGAAACAAATAGATAATGTACCAACAAGAATCTTATTATATTTGATGAGGTGACATGGCTAATATTGTCAATAATACGGGCAATCCTACAGGAATGTTTTTGCATCCTTTGGTGTTTGATACCGTGACACTGTTCAGTTGGCTTTCTCTTCTTGAAAGTGTGCTCACAGGGCAGTCTTTGTCGGAGTACCAAATCCATAGACATAAAATAATATATGAGTATATCATGTGTAGACCCTTGGAAAACGCGAGGTTTTCACCGCCACTCTGTCTCTTCATAGTTATTGTCATTAGTGTTGGTGGTAGCTAACTATTTCATCAAGTAACTTTTCTTTCCTTTGCGCTGTGGCTGTGAATTTTAACATCTCAAACTGGCAGATTATCTTTCCTGTTACTGTTAGTTCTGGCAGAATGACTTGTCAAGATTCATAGTTCAACAATGATATGTACCCATTGCGTCAAGGTATATGTATAGTTTGATTACCAAATCCCAAAATTTGGGAGTAAAAAAAAAGAGTCGGTATTGTAAACTGAGAAGCTTGCTTTTATCTGGAAATGGATGGAGGAAGCAAATTATCTTGGCTTACTCTAGCATTTTGATTTTGTGCTATTTTCTTTAAAACTTCTGATAATTCGCTTGATCATTCAAAATCATTCATTTATTACAACGAATTTTATTACAGGATAGGATGATGGACTCTTTCTCTGTAATCACATACATGATTTGCACCTTCACTTCTGCAAAATTATAATTCATGAGTTGAACTGTCACTTAAATCTTTTTCAAGAAGATTCAGTGCTGTTTTCTGTACTAATCTGGCTTCTCCTGAACCAGAAGAAGCTAGTTAGCCATTGCTATGTCTTTCTTCAATGTAATAAATAAGTATTATGGTTTGTGTGTCTACTAAAGATACTACTACCAAATATCCTTCAATATCTTCATATTTTTTTACATAAGTATTACATTGTTTGTGATGCATTTTTTCTCTTCTTGAAGTCAGAAGATTATGTTGTTTGATTTTGTGTAGCATTATCTTACTGATGTTTTCCATCTTCTGATGTTACTTTTATTTTCAGATCAAACGAGAAATTTCAACTATGAAATTGATCAGGCACCCAAATGTCATCCGCATGTTTGAGGTTAGACACTAGATACTTTTTGTTTCTTTTGATCATCATACTGACCTCATGATTACATTTTTGCCGTTTTTTGCCCATAACGTAATATGTATGTTTATTTATGGTTCTTAAAGTTTTCATGACAGAGTGATTGATGTACTTAAAACTGCTGTAGGTGATGGCTAGCAAGACGAAAATATACATCGTGTTGGAGCTAGTAACTGGTGGCGAATTATTTGACAAAATTGTGAGACGATATTTGCAAGTTCCTGTTTCCTTTATGTTACAATTGGGTCTCTGACCTATCTTTTGCTTTTTGAGCCAGGCAAGTAGAGGCAGGTTGAAAGAAGATGAAGCGAGAAAGTATTTTCAGCAGCTCATCAATGCTGTGGATTACTGTCATAGCAGAGGCGTCTTCCACAGGGACCTGAAGGTGACATTTCTCTTCCTATATGTTCATTGTGAGCATGTATTTTGTTCACAAGAATTCTACATTAAGGAATCAGTTTTTTTATTGATTAACTTGGTTTGAAAATCACAGCCAGAAAATTTGCTGTTGGATGCTAGTGGAGCTCTTAAAGTTTCAGATTTTGGACTGAGTGCCCTTCCTCAGCAAGTTCGGGTAAGCTTTGGTTCATCATTCCAGTCTTGTAATCATTCAAAAGCAAAGATGCTTAAAGGTGGCATATTGCATGCCTTTATTATCTTATCGGAAGTGAAGTTTTAGCTGGCAGTGCCATTTATAGGATCTTTGTTTTTGTTTGCACAGCACTAAAGAATTATTATTGGTTGAGAGCTGCTCACAGTAGGATCTTCGGCAGTGATATGAAACCAACAATTGTCATTGTTTTACTGTATTACCAACTCTTGCTGGCATTTATAGCTGGTTACCGTTAGGCATATTTTAAGTCATAAGACAAGTTCTGAACTCTGGTCCTCCTCTGTGTTCCTTAGGATGATGGACTTCTTCATACTACTTGTGGAACACCAAATTATGTTGCTCCTGAGGTATTATTGTAAGATTTTCTGCAAATCTAAACTACAATTATTGTGTGCCATTAGGCATTTACTTCAGTTTTCCGTCCTTAATTCCAGGTTATTAACAACAAGGGCTACGATGGGGCAAAGGCAGATCTGTGGTCATGCGGTGTAATTCTTTTTGTCCTTATGGCTGGCTTTTTGCCCTTTGAAGAATCCAATCTCATGGCGTTGTACAAAAAGGTTGGTGCTTCCATTTATTCTACATTTATTGTCTAGTGTAAGTGATACAACCATCTCACCAGTCATTAACTGTTAGATCCACATAATATTACATTGACATGCCTATGGTATGAGATAGAATTGCAGCATACACATTCATTGAATAGAGTTTCTCACTGGATGCATGAATAAAAGATCTTCCTCAGTTAACTGTTCAGTTAATATCAAAACCAGGAATTTGAACTGTTAAGTCAGTTGGGCAGAGAGATAGAGCTATATAATCCGTTGTTTAATCAGTGTTGTGGTTATTCCATATGGGTAGTCATAGGAACATGGTCACTTCACATTTTATAGTTTAATTTTAATAGCAAAAACTTTAATTAGCTACACAAAGAACTGTAAAGTTTATTTCATTCCAAAAATGAATCAACAAACTGATAAAATCTCAACAGATCAAAAACATATTACACAAGTACATGTGTAGCTGTTCTCAGATCCAAGAAGTGAGAGCTTATGATGGCTGCGTCATGTGCATCAGCAGGTTGCCTGTTGGCTTGTCATTGCTGGCTTAGGAAGGTTTTATTCACCAGGATCGTTGCATCTTTATGCTTCTTCTTTTTTCCCACAATTTTCTGTTTTGCTTGTATTGCATCCGTCACAAGTGAAATTGGCTGTATCATTATCATTGTCATTGCAGATTTTCAAGGCCGAATTCACATGTCCTTCATGGTTCTCCTCAAGTGCAAAGAAGCTCATTAAGAGAATTCTGGATCCTAATCCATCGACTGTATGTACATTTACTCCTTTTCTTTATCTGATAATTTTTGGAATTTTAGGTTTTCTTTTGTACTTTGGGAAAGGATAGGAAGGTCCTATTTTAGAAAGTTCCTTGTTCATGTTTCATTTGCTTTACCATCACCATAATGGCATGGAACAGCGGATTACAATTACGGAGGTCATTGAGAATGACTGGTTCAAGAAAGGATATAAACCTCCAGTTTTTGAACAAGCCAACGTGAGCCTCGATGACGTGAATGCAATCTTCAATGAATCTGCTGTAAGATTCTTTCTTTCAGTTCTCAACATTCTGCCTTGATGTTCTGTTTTCTTGTGGCATCAGAATATGACTCAAACTTGATGTGTTGTTGGCATCAGGACCCACGAAACCTTGTAGTGGAAAGGCGTGAAGAAGGGCCGGTGGCCCCTGTAACCATGAATGCTTTCGAACTCATCTCTACATCACAGGGTCTCAACCTTAGCTCACTTTTTGAAAAGCAAATGGTATGTTGGGTCGTATCCAAGATGACGGTGATAATTGGAACATTTTCCTTATGTCAATAAACATGAATCTCTTCCTCCAAGACCTTTGGATGCATTTCCATCATGGCTTATTACTCTATCAATGAAATTGATTTGGACTCTGTTCCTGCACTAAATGAAGACTAGGAGTAATTCAGGGTTGTTCTTCAGTAGGTTTATCAACAACTTCGATGGGTACTCTATGCTTAGTACAGTAGATTTTACCATTGTTACAGATTCCAAGCCTTGAGTTGCTCAATCAAAACATTTAGAATGATGTCTCTGTTCTACTTCCAACTTGCAATTTTCTTTATTGTGCATTTAACCTTGTTTTTCCATCGTTGAAATTTGAAACTATGGTGAGATATTAGAGCTGATGTACTCTGAATTCTAGGGACTTGTCAAACGTGAAACAAGATTTACATCGAAACGTCCAGCTAACGAGATAATATCGAAGATTGAAGAAACTGCTATGCCATTAGGTTTTGATGTGAAGAAGAATAACTTCAAGGTATAAGACGACATCCATCTCTCTCTCTCTCTCTCTCTCTCTCTCTCTCTCTCTCTCATTAATTCATCACGCCACTTAATGAGCATTGACTTGTATGAGTTTTTTATTAACGTACTTCCTGCATTGACCATGTTTTCGATGTTCATAGTCCCCTTCTTCTCTACATTATCAGCTGAAGGAATATAATGGATAACCATGTAGAATTTGGACCCTAAAGGCTTAACCTACGCTCGGTTTCCTTTTGCAGATGAAGCTGCTTGGAGAGAAGACTGGACGGAAAGGTCATTTAGCTGTTGCAACAGAGGTAAGCTATTCTTTTTTTTATTCAGTGTCTATGCTGCTTGCAAACAATTCGATTGTAAACTATCTATTCATACCAAGTGACAGTGAAGCTCTTTTCTTCAGATTTTTGAGGTGGCCCCTTCACTTTACATGGTTGAACTGCGGAAGTCTGGTGGAGATACACTGGAGTTTCACAAGGTACAAATTTTAATCTGAATGTTGATCTTTAGGTTAATAAATTATGTGGACTCCATTAATAGGTTCTTTTATCCTTATGCTCTCTATATATTGGTCATTGTGATTACTCTTTCCAACAGACATGGCATAACCTACACGGATTCATTTTGAAGATAAACATTAATTAATTTTCTAACTAGCAATTTTTTTCTGTCCTTTAATTTCTTTTTCTTCGATTGAGTCTCTGACAAACTTCATTTTTGCAGTGTGGTCCTTCAACACACACCAATGGCACTAAGTTGGTCTTGCAAATTATTTTATACACAGATAACTTAAATGGGAAGTCACAAAAGGCATCCTCAACTTTGCTCTCTAGATGAAATACTCTCCTCACATTTTAAGACTCACACGTTGTATGTTCCCCAACTGAAAAATATCCAATGAAAAAGGCAAGGATTTAAATTGTAGGTTCCAAAATATTAGAAGGGTATTTGGTATGAGGATTAAATTCGAGGAAGACATATGTAATTCTCAATAGCTTGAAAGAAAAAAGGAAGAGATACATGTCCTGAACAATTTCCTGGAATGCAGACTTTTGTTTGTATGATTGCCGTGTTTTATTTGATGGACTCATAAAAATCGATGTTTGCACTTTTCTCTCAACTCAATTCGGGTCGTCCAACCTTATGCACCACATACCTATTTTCTGCAGTTTTACAAGAGCCTTTCTACTGGGCTGAAGGATATTGTCTGGAAAACGGATGAAGCAATCGAGGAAGAAATTGCCAGTCGTAAGTATGCTGCAGATGTTGGATGTAAATAAATTTCCCATATTTGGTTACATGATATTCAATCTTCATTTGCCATAAGCAGATGGACAGTTTCAGCACTTTGTTTCTGTCATGTGAGCATCCTCTAGTTGCATCTTCAGATGAGGTTGCAAATCGCAACACTGTGCAATCATTTGGGTTGCCTTTTATGCATGCTTTTCTATTGGATAAAATAAGTTGAACATGAATCAAATGTTTATAAATTCATAACAACATTCGTGCACACATGCACTCACTTTAATCATCATTCACAAATTATTCACGCGACAAATGCCAGCAGATTTTTGGTAATTGTTTGAACTGCAACATCATTAAACTTTGGCTCTTCAGCTGATTGAGACACTTCTTGATTAGTTACTGTTGAAGGCGTCTGACAAATTGACTCCTCTTTCGTATGGTGTGTCCATTACAGGTGCCGTGGATGCTAGATCTTGATGGTTGTTTACTGCACAAGCTTAAAATGTCAGCGGACCAACGAACTGGCTTGCTTTTTCACTTTTTATTTTTCTATACTGGATTGGAAAGTTGGTAAATATCATAGATCGAACTATACTTGCTTTTTCTCGTGGAATTCTGTGAATCATGGTAATATTGGATTTGGAACTTTCTATCTTTACTTGCATACCGTGCATTCCGCCGTTGAGTTGGGCTGTTGTTTCATTGAGCAATTCTTTAGTTGATGACTAGGGTTGTTTAGATGATGGCCTCTTGATTCACCTCTAGGCTGTGTTGTTTCCTTCATGAAATGAGTAGAAAAGGTTAGTGTTTACTTTGGGTATTGAATTTGCTTCAGCTTTTGTGTTTTCAACCTGAAATTGAAAAAGAGAAAAAGGCAAAATTGGAAAGGAAAATCAGATGGTGATTCGATCCTCCATTGTTCGTCGATGGGGGACCAGCGAGCCGTCGATGTTACGAGGTGAGGCCACAAAAGCCCTCGCCATCGGCGATGGCTGGCATGCCCCCTCTCTCTCTCTCTGTAAATGCGTTTTTAGTGTACAAAGGCGCTGAAGATCTCATTGAGCAGGTGTGAAATTTAGCCAATGAAATATTTGAACACGGAAGAGAAACCATTGGAAAACACAAGCTTTCTTCTTTTTCTTTTTTCTATTTGCCCATGTTAAGTCTTTATGTGTTCAGTATAATTGAGTCTTCAACTTTGGTTCGATCAAGTCTTAAAATCTTTAATATAAGTGCAATCTGAATCTTAAATTTTTCAATTGCTTCAATTTGAGGCTTAAATTTCTGTTACAAAGATGCTACTAAGATATAAAAATTACGATGAAAAGTGCATTAGAAATATGTTTCGTAGGCAATTCTTAAGTGATGTTAAATAATTTTATATGCTATTTTATCGAAAAGATTTGATTGTACATTTTGTAAGATTTATGGCCTAATTAAATTAAGGGATAAGTGCATTAAAAGTTTTTGTTACGAATGTAATTGAGTTTTAAAACTTTCAAAAAGTACAATTAAATTCTAAAATTTATCACAAAAATGCAATTTAATCCTAAATGCAATCAAGTTCTATAAAGTATTAAAAAGGTTCGAGCAGGTCCTTAAGTTGATCATACTTGTTGAAAGTTTTAGTATTCAATTACACTTTCATGATTAGTTTTAGGATTTAATTGCATTTTTTGAAAATTTCAGAGTTCAATCCTATTTTTGTGACAAGTTTTAGAACTCATAGTGCACTTATCCCTAGCTATCCGTACGGTGTTGCAATGGTTGAACGAAGAAAAGAACTCGAACTGGGGAAGTCTTCAGATAAACCAAATTGATCTGCACGTGCTTCTATCAAGCGACAATCTGTCGGTAGTTGAAATGATTTAGGGCCGATCAGATTTGGCATGGGCTTCCCAAAGCCTTATTCTGGACTGTCGAATGCTGCTGGGTCGACTTCCTCATGTCCAACTTATGCTCGAACCAAGAGAAACTAATAGGGTCGCGGATTGGGTCGCAAAACCCACCAGGCCGGGAAGCTTCCCCATAAGGGTCACGATGCCACCACACCCACTATTCTCGCTTTTATGATTAGATTTCGAAAGTGAATGTAATCTTTCCACTTGAATGACGATGAATGAAGTTCTTTCTTGACCAAAGAAAAAAAATAGTGCACTTATCCCTTAAATCAATTGAAAAGTTTCAAACGTTATTGCATTCCGTATGTAAGATTGAGGACTTTTGATGCACCTTTTTTGTCTAGAATATATGAAAATCCTTGAACAAAATGACCTCTAGAACTATTAATTAGGTGGTGCATGAAGGTGTAAGGCATGTGGTCAATGTATCACTTGAATTGGTTCGAAAATTTCCTATAATCTACCAAAATAATAAGAATTATGTTGTGCCTTCACTAATTCAATGATTTCTTCTTTTTTCATTATATTGCTAAGATATTTCAAATATTGAATAATACGATGAAAAATTAGAATTTCTTAGAACGAGTCACAATGTTTTCAGGTACTTAACTCATAGTTAATTGCAATTGGCTCAATGTTATATCAGGTCATGTTATTAAGCCTTGTCTGAAATTATCATCCCTCATGCCAAAGTTTACGATGATTTTTCACTTTTTTTCACTTATTCACACTGTAAGAACGATACCAGTTATTAACATGTCTCATTTTCCTCACCACTCTAGTGATGGATGGATAATCATTATCCATTTTTGTAACGAAAAGACATCTTCATATTGCGATGATTACATCCGATAAAGAACAAAATCAAGAAGGAATAAAAATAAAAAAAAAAGGTGAACAAACCCATTTTAGAAAATAATAAAGCTTTGCAACAATCCTACCCAAAAAGCTTAAGAAGCTAGAATAGAGAGTTAACAATATATATCAAGCGCATTTTTACTAATGATCAGGCAATATGCTTGATATACATTGTTGACTTATTATCCTAACGCCTGGAGCTACTAGCTCGGGAATCTGACCAGCTTATAAAGAATTTTAGATGGGGTTTTATGAGCAATGTGGGACAAAATTAACAATTACAGTTATAAAGGCATCACTCCCTTTTCTATTTCTCATCTTATTTTCCCCTTATTTATAGTGCCAATGTTTCAAGATCTAAACATAATCAATCCAAATGGAGAAATTCATGATTTATTTGAAAATTTTAGAGATTTTTTCGTTGGTCCTACTCACCTCCGATTCTAACTCTCACTCTCAGATTTTTGTCTTATCTCTCACAGGGACATAAGAATCGAAACATACACCTGAAACTAAATCATCTTTACTCCAATCCCTTAAGAAGTTGGAGATTTGAACTTCCACCTCCTCCTTCCCATATGGGAGGGGTGGTGCAAACCTTAATGGTTAGAAAAAATTTAGAGATAAGTGCACCAATATTTGAAAATTTTGTCACAAAAATGCAGTTAATACCATCCAATCTAACTAATGAAAAATGTTAATGCTACTTTTTACTGCTTTCTCTCTCGTACATGGTGTTGGCGTGGCTAAAGCACGAAGGATGCGACTAAAACAAAGCCATTTTGATCCGAATATGATTTTTTTTAATTTAAATATTATTAAAATTAGACTAAAAAAACTATTAAAAAAAATATAAGTACCATAGTACAGAGAGAAAATTGTCTCTCTGTTGACTTCTTATAGAAGCTAGACCTTGCATATGAGCAAAAGAAAAGAAAGAAAAGATAAGCCAACTCCATACACTATTGAAGTCATGTTGCTCACTGTATGAAGAATGTCCATATTACACAAAGCCAAAGCCAAAAACTAACATCACATCTTTTTTTCTTTGCTATTGACAAAACAGAAGGCAGATTGCAATATGTCAAAGATTGCACCAAACACAAACCTTTTGAAACTATAGTACAAAACTTTTCCGATCGATATTCAGGCGCGACTCGAGGTGCACGGTGGAGAATGCCGGATAGGAAGAGCCACGGCAGCTGCTTCGAACTCGGATCTCCTAGCTGGAAATTTCAAGATCCGTCCCTTTCGAAGAAATGGTTCGGATCTCGCCCATTTCTGCGCTTAGCTAAAGAGGGCGTTCTGTGAGATGAACACACCCCAAGCTTCCTGAAAATCACAGCAGCATTGGCTAAGCATCAGTTACCGACGCCTACATCGAACGTGATCGTGGTCAGGCCGAGAAGAGCAAAGTTTGCTGTTTACCTGGAGGGTCGAGAAGGCCTTCTCGGCGACGTACTTTTGCCGAACCGTCGCGCCTTTCTGCTGGAGCTTGTCGGGGTGGAGACACAGCCTCGCTCTCTGGTAAGCCTTCTTCACTTGAGAGCTCTCTATGAGGCTCGTCAAGGGGACCGAGCTCCAACCGCTGTTCGGCCAGAGGATCTGAAACCGGCCACCGCCCCGCAGGCCCCGACGTGAGCAAAGACTGAAGGCTCGAAAAAACGCGAGATGGGTTCGGGCAAAGAGAGAGAGAGAGAGAGAGAGGGAGGGAGGGAGGAGAGAGAGAGAGCGCTAAGTACCTGATGCAGCGTCGAGAGGAGTAGCCGGATGTTCGTTTCTTTGCCGGCCGACCACGCCCGTAAGTTCTGTTCCAACAGCTCCATTTCCTTCTACACAACACAAGCTGTTAGAATCTATTATCTAATCAAACTGCGAGCGAAGCTCGAAGTTCGCCTTTACTTTGTATAAAAGCTAGGGACGACCCTGTCGACCGACAATTATGCCAGGGATTCTCAAATGCATCGAATGCAGAGTCGGTGTTTTCGATCGATGTTCTTCCTCAGGCCGAAGGACTAATGGCCATGCAGAACAGTCGATCTTCTTTCGAATGCATCGTTTGCCTTCTCATCAATTTGAAGTTTCTTGTGCAGTATAGTTCAATGCAAAGGACATAGATAAGGAATAGCTTACGTCTTTCTCTGATCGGTCGCCGCCGCCACCGTCGTCATCTCTCGTCCACTCATCATCTTGCTCTTCCTGACATATACAGAATCGCTAGGCCTCATAAGAATTCGGACCGACGTAATTTACTCGGGTCGATTTCATATTCTATCTCTAATCATGCTGGGAAAACAATTGTCACTTGGATAAGCGCATGTCTGTTGCAGTAGTACTGATTGATCTGCTTAAAACTGCTTACCTCTGAAGATTGCATCTTGCTATGTCTGCTTGTGTCCAGAAATTCACGAGCTTCTGATCTCTCTTCAGAATTGCAGGCAACAAAGAGATCGATTGTCAGCCTCGAGTCGACAAAACAATCAGCGAAACTGGCCGGAGCGCGGCTCGAGCTAATAATCAGTAACATTACCTTCGGTTTCGGGAGAGTTCTGCTTCCCGAGCTCGGTCTCGCTCCATCGGTCTTTCCCGTCGCCTGGCGCTCGAAACTTCTCCTTAGCCCACGCAATCGCCTCATCGATCCCCAATGCTTCGCCAGAGCCGTCTTGGCGATTCGAAGTGCCGATCTCGATGACGAAAGAACCCGATATCTCGTCTTCGTCTTGGTCCTCTATCTCCCGTTCCCGGACAACGTGAACCCGATCTCGGATGCTGAGGTTGTTGCTTTCAGGATCTTGACAGAGCGAAGAGATCACGGACGACGGGGAGTTGATCTCCATGTCGTCGTCCTCGACTGATATTTTCATTCGCCGGCGCGAGCTTGGTTCTTCGGTAACGGATTCCGGCGACGGAACGGGCCGAGCGAAGCCATTGTACGAGCATCTTGAGTTCGACCTGTGTTCTTGTTCGGTGAGTAGCTCGTCGGGCCACGAAGGTGGGCTGTAGGGAAATGCCGGAATTCCATGCTCCGTTAGATGATCGCCGGCAGCAGCTGCAATCGAATTCCATCGACACGGCACGTTGATCGGCCTGTCAACATCGATCGACACGCAATTTATTTGTGATCTCTCTTTAGTCGCAGCAGTTTCACCTGGAAACAGAGCCAGTAAAGGTTCAGTAACTACCTGAGCTTTGAAGCGAAAGACGACAGTCCGGCGTCGTCTCCGATCACCGGCCGGAGAGGGCTCAGCTCCTCCGAGCTCAGCGCCGACGACGAATTAGACTTCGACTTCGACCCAGACATCACGTTCGACCCCGGCCTCGACCGCTCCCTCGACTTCCGGACCCCATCCGACCCGAACACATCCCTGTAGAACACCTCCGCCGCCGCCGGGATCCTGAACGCCGGCAGGCTCCGGCCGGGCTTCTTCGCCGGGGAGGCGAACTCCGGCGGCCGGAACACCTCGTCGTAGAAGCTGGAGGCGGGATCGGAGGGCATGAAGCCACCGGAGAACTTGCGGAGGAGGATGGTGCGCGGCGGGCCTCCGAAGACGTCGGAGAAGTCATCAGGGTCGAGGGTCTCGGAGGGGGGCGCCCCCCTCCTCCCCATGAGGTCCGGCGGAGGAGGAGTCCCGGCGGCGGGCCGCGGCGGAGAAGGGACGTGCATTCCCATGCGCATCCGCCAAGACTCGTCCATGTTCTGCTTTGCCAAGAAAAGAGAGCAAGCAAGATTTCGTATAGATATTGAGTGGAGCAAAAGGCACTTTTTTGCATGTATAAAAAGAAAAGAACTTTGTCCAACTTTTGGGACCGAAAAAGAAAAAAAGGACAAAGTATTGGGCATGTTTCATAAACTTTATTTTATGAAATTGGCATTTTTTTTACTTTTTTATTTGTTGGCTAATAATCATCACATAAAATTGTAGTGATATTAGCCAAAAAGATAAAAATGAATTGGTCGGTATGAATGTAGAATTCGATAAATGATATTTATAAAATTTGATTTATTAGATAATTATTTGGAAATTTTTTTAAAAAATTATATGCTTGAGAGAATTGTTTTTTGTATTTTTGAGTTGTTTGCTTGATTAGGTTTGGCTACTCAAGTGCTTGATTGGGGGGGTTTGAGTGGGGCTCTATTCATGTGCTTGATGTGCTTTTTAGTGCTTTATTCTCTTCTTCTTTTTTGTTAGCAAAAGGCAATCATCTTCTTTTTTGTTAGCAAAAGGCAATCTTATCCTCTAAGAGCTGTGGTTTATTTCCTTTTTCTTTTTCTTTTTTTTGGCCTTTTAAACCAATATTTAGATTGCATTTATTGTTTAGAAAACAAATAATTTGAAAAATAATTTTTCTGAAATTGAACTCTTGTATCACTTATAAAAACGAATATACCAAAAGTATTTTCAATGTCCCCACAAATGTACAAACATAAATTGTTGTCAATAAAAAAATCATTGATTAATTATTTTCAGCAATACAAACGATTATTTTAGTACAATATTTTGCAAGTTATATATTTTTCGTGAAATAAATGGAGCCCACAAAACAAAAGTTTAGAATGTTAAATATAATACTTTCTGCAGTACTCAACTTTGAAAACTTCTCCTTTTATTGATAAAGGGTTGGGAAAGAGCGAGAAGCATTACCAACTCTTTTGGACGTCATTATAAGATCTCACACCCGTTACAGAAAATGCAAATCGAGTCATAATTAATCACACCACCCATGACGCAAAAGCTCGAGGGTGGCAAGCCCAGTACTATTGTCCCGTCAAAATCCTAAAAAAAGAAAAATCCACTCCACACAAAATACGAAGCAGTTAAAATAACACAAATCGAATTCCTAATTTCGCGAAAGACGGGGTGACCTGTCCCCTTCAAATACCCCTAGAGTGACCATCCACTTCGTTACTTGTTTTCCACCCCTTCTTTTGCTGAATTTTCTCCTTCCATCGTTATAAGCAAAACTTTTATCACCACTTGGACTTTATGGAATGATGCGGGCGAAATTAATGATGGGATTGGGGATATACATGGTGTGATGATATTATTATTATGACTGTTGGCATCACGCTTGCTAACCTGGAAAGGTACCTCATCGGTTGGATGGTAGGGGCCCCAAAGCCTCCCTCAATGAAGTATAATTATCACAACGCATCACTGCTAAAGTGGAATTTTTCATCTTGCTTCTCCTTTCTATTATTTCTCCCTTCTATTTTCTCCTTTTTATTATTTCTCCCTTCTATTTTTAAATTTTTTTTTAATTATGCATTTGGGTGATATTGCTAATACTAAGAACCCAAATTTTGCATCTTTTGAATTAGATTGGCCTAAAGAAAAATCGAATTTAAGACCTTGTGCTTTTCAACGCGCGTGGCTCATCAGTCACCTTGACCGGTTGATTCTCGAGGTTCTTTTTCTTCTTTTTTTTACTTTTTGGATACATTCGAACCGTAATGTGTCTAGCTCCGGATCTCAATCGATGTGACTTTGATTATATTTTCCGGTACATTCCTCTTTCGGCTAAGAAAAGACATTAAAGGGAGAGGGGCTGTGGATCAAAAATTATGTCGATGGCATCAATTCAAAGAGACATGTCCCGTGTGGGTGTCGACACGGTGTTTATTTTCATGAAGGGCCACTCGTTTCACTAATATTTTTGCCATTTACCTATTTCTTTATAATCTCCATTCTCAATTTATCATCTTACCCCTACAATAATAACGCCATATAAATTAAGCAAAATACATATGTGAATTCATCTAAAAAATAAGTGATTAGGATTGTCTTCTTTTTTTCATTAAACGACCGGGGTTTGAACTAGAAGAATCTTTCAACTCCTCTTAACTTTGCACTGGAGAATCTTCTTCGTCGAGAAATAGGGAGAATATAAACTAGGGAAAGCCTAGTACAAAAATTTGAAATTCAATCATTCAATGTAGTGACCTTTTATTCATTTAGCACTTTGATTGAAATCTTGCACAGCCTCCAATGAAAATTATTATGAAGGGAAAAATTAGGTGGTTCTACTTTTATTTTGACTTGGGGACCTTTTAACCTACGTTTGTCTATTTACATTAGTCGGGATAATAGTTTATTTATTTAAGATATCTTTACCCTACATTTGATAATTAAGGGAAAGGTAGTGGTAATGTTATCTCCGTCAATTTCTTCGTATACGATTGAAAAAAATAACGAAAAAAAAATCACACGGTATTTCTGTAGCAAGTTTTTAAACTTGAATGCGCAGAACAAAACTTTTAATTTCCGGGTATGTTTGTCTCGGCAAGTTTTAAAACTCTCGTTATAATTATTTTGTATATTATTATCATTACTAGTATAATTGTTATTATTATTATTTTAATTATTAGATGGACAAAAAGTGGCAGAGGCAGGTGAGGGCAAGGATGGCTGATACCTCAGGAGGGGACAATGCATGCCGCAGCTTGACTGTGGCGAGGCCCCTTTATACACCCCACTCTCTCCTACTTTGCACAAACAGAGAGAGAGAGAGAGAGGGAGAGATTATTTCCTAATTAAGGAGTCAGATTATTTCCTAATCAGGAGTTTAAGGATGTATTGTAATGCAAGAGGGGAAGAAAGAAAAGAGGAGTCAATCCGGCTTTTAGACAACCAAAATACGAGGGGAAAAGCTCGAAGCTTTTGTGTTCTTGTCGTGTGTGGTCCAAGGATTTGAAGAGGGAATCCGGGGGGTTTTACAGCTTTTTTACATGGTGGGAGGAGGAGACATCATGATGGAGCGGATCATTATTGCGTCAACTTTGAATCGTGAGTTGCAATCGTGGCCGGTAGCATCCATTTCTATGATAATCCCCCCAGTCATATTATCTTTATATAATTGATGAATTACATATATATGCACGAGTGATTTGATTACGAAGGAATGGGATTAATTAGTTTTGTTCATGCAATTGCCGTTATCACAACTTATCATATTTCATGCTATGAACCGTTGCTTGTGTCATATTTGGTGAGAAGGAATTGTCGAAATCGGTGGTGAATATATTATATAGATATCAATTCAATCATGGATCGACACACCTTCTCATCTTCACACGGCCGTCTTCTTCAACCTCCATGTTAGAGGAAGTTTGAGTTGGATCTCTCCCTCCCCTCTCTTTATCTTTTTCTTTGGCTGATGTAGTTCTCTATTTTCCTTTTCTTGCTTTTCTCCCGTTTTGTAGAGCTTTTCTCTTTTGGCTTAGTCCATACTTAAAAGCTCATCTCTCCAGTTTCGAGGAGATTTCTACACCAATCTAGTATAGATTTGAGATTGTTTGTGCATATGATTTTGGGATTTTGCTTCCCTCGGGTTTCATTAGTGTATAAAGTCATGTTTTGAAAGACATTAGAGGAATTTCGTGAATGTTTCGCTCTCTCAAGTGCTAAATCTACACTCATTCAACCTTATTACTTTGAACGGCATGGTGTTGGAGATATGGCACCTTTGAAAGGCAAATTCATATCAATAGTTAGAGATCTCAATATGTGCTCATTATTGAAGATAGATCAATGATCGGTTACCGATTTTGGTCTAAAAAAAGTCACAGATTTGCTCTCTAAGGATGTAATCCATAATCTTATTATGATGATTCATCATGTTATCTAAAACCTGTTTTATTTTGAAGTTGTCTATGATTTGTCTTCATTTGCAATTGTATTTTATCGTTTCTCTCTTGTATTTCTAAGGAAATGAATGAAATGTTACTTTGACAAAAAAAAAAATCAGTCCTAAACTCTTCGATTTTGCCAATTTGGTTTTACACCTTTGTACAGTATTGCAATGTAGTCTTTTTAACCAATTTTTATCATAAAACACTGATGTTGTAGTGTACCACGTAGGACAGCCAGCGATGATGACAATGACTAAATTGCTACGTCTACAATTTCAAGAGAAAATTGGCTAGAAAAACTACTTTCGAATTTCGCACAAAGATGTACTACCAAATAGATAATATTGAAAAGTGAAAGACCAAACTGACATACGTATTTAGGATTAATTAAGTAATTTTCTCCTTATTTAAACAATTATACTTTTCTTGTTCTTTTACGTATTTATTCAATTTTATTTTTTAGAAAGAGAGAGATTCTTTTTTTCAAGTTAGTGGTTCAGAATGTCTTTCATGTGCTCATGCAGTGGAAGAGGACTTCTATGTCTTATTGTAAATGGAGCGGCGTACTTGGGATGCTAGCACCAAGAAAGATACATCATCCACTAAGAAGAGCCGTGTCCTTGTGCATATGGTACAACACATGCACCACAACAATCCCCACCATATATACTTCGAAAAATGTCGGGCGAACTCTTATCATATGAACATTTAATGGGTAGAGTCGATCACTATATTAAGATTATTTGGAAATTTATATTTTTATGGGAAGATACGGTGGGACTCACTATTTCTTGATATGTGATTCGCATGGTAACATTGCCTTATTAATGGAGTCGACCATATGATAATTAGTAATGATCAACACCTTATCTTACCAGTGGAATCAACCATATGATCCCTCTTGTGTCATTAAGCTCTGCTTGATATCAAGATATATGATGGTCTCCTTTTACATCTTTCTCGAATCCATATCTCTCTAACCACATCACGAAAAAGATGCACATATTCTCCCTAGAGCACCTTAAAAGAGAAAATCATCCAAAAAAATGTCATAAACTTATTGTGATTGTGCCAATTTAGTCCTAAAAAATTTCAATTAAAGTAATTTAGTCATAAACATTTTCATATTTTGTCAACCGAAGCTATTTAGTCAATTTTGACCAAAATCATTAACATGAATGCTAATCATCCTGTGTTACACAACCAACACTAAGGTGGACAATTTTAAAATTTTTTAATGTTTTTTCTTCTTCTTCTTCTTTTCTTTTTCTTTTCTTTTCCTTCCTTCTTTATTTTTTTTCCTCATCAGAGACAACTTCGCGACCTATGGCTGCAATCCTTACCCAGCATTGTACAAATTTGGGCAAGGCCACATGGCCACAAGCAAAGACGGCCTCACTCGCAGCCACACTTCTCAATGGTCTAGGTAGGTGCAACTATGGATGAGGCTACCTCTCCTAGATCTAGGTGAGCCTAGCCTCGATAGGGTCTCTTGATCGCAGGTAAAGGCGGCAAGCGAGACCATGGTAAGGTGGCCTCACTTGCGACCGTGACCCTCAACATCAATCAATGAGAACTTCAAAGCTCTTGGCTAGTGGCTAGTGAGCTTCGATGACCCTCATAGGCTACATTGGGGAAAGGAAAAAGAAGGAATGAAAAGATAAAAAATATAAAATATAAAATTATTAAAAAATGTGAACGTTAGTGTTAGCCATGCCACGTAAAACAGCGACATTCACGTTAGCAATTTCTACCAAAATTAGCCAGATGGACTCAATTGGTAAAACGTAAATATGTTTATGACTAAATTAACATAATTAAAAGGTTTAAGACTAAATTGGCATAAATACAATAAGTTTAAAACTTTTTTTTAATAATCATCCTATCTAAAGGTCATCGTAGCACAAGAAATTGGACCATCGGCTTTAATGAGACCACATGAAATTCATTTTAGTGAACCAATGTGAGAACACATTGATTAAAAACTCATGGTATAAATGTCAATTCAGTTTTAAACTTTACAATTATGTTAATCTAGTCTTAAACCTCTGTGTAGAATTCCAAGTTCTTTCAATCAATTTTCATCGGAAATTGCAGAGTCATCGCCAGCTGTCTTGTGATCATCAATTTCTAGTGAAATGGCCAAAAAAGCTACAGTGGAACTTTGCTTAAAGATTTATAATTTAATTGATAAAATTGAAAAGCTTATAATTGAATTAACATAATTGGAATGTTTAAAATTGAATAAGTATCTATATAATAAGTTTAGCAACCGGACTAATTAGAGCCAAATTCCCCGTTTATGTCCACCCATCCATAGCTAACATTTTTCCCATTCCCAACCTTTCCTTGAGTGTACTCAACCGACGCTACATTCTTGGCTTGCGTAAACATCGATGCTCGATTGATCGTGCAAATCTCTATGCCTCGAAGCATTTTCGTCTCGATGCTTGAAGTGACATTGTACCATCGCAACAAAAGCTTGCACACTTGGTCCACCTCACCGGCGGCAATTGCGGCTTAGACCTCCATAAATTAATGCGTCCATCTCTCCAATCTTCACCATTTTATCTATTATAGGTACACAATAACGAGCCCTTTCTCTAACGATTGCCTCTAAAGTTGACACGTATGACTCTAGATAGCAAGAGTTCGATCATTCTCCTTTTTCTTTTTCTTTTTCCTTTTTTCTTTTTTTTTTATGGGTCAACAAAAGTCATGAGTTTCATTCAAAAACCAGAGAATAATTTTTAACGAGTTTTAATTTGCAAACTAAGAATTACGGAAATTTCTAACGTTTCCCATAACTCTTCCTGCTAAGATTTTATTATTTTCTCTTAAATTCTTTTATTCTGGATTACATATAAAAATCAGCTAAGAATTTAATATTTATTGTGTTCAAAAGAGGAAGATTCACATGAGATAAGATACATCTTAACGTATAATTTGCATTAAAATACATTATCCATGACACATGGGTATGTTACTAGCTGAGTCTCAAACATGCCGATTTTAAATTCACCACGAGCAATATCTGTCTAAAATAAATGGATAATTATTAATCCACCGTCAATATAAAATATCCCAACACATTCACCATTGGATGAAAGACATATCTGTATAGAGTTAGTATTGTCACCAAACTCTTCCACATGTCAACCGTGGAACAATGAATATGAAACTATTTTTCACACTGGCAATGGAATAAAAACCAAATGACGCATGACTTATAAGTTGCTCTTTGAAATTTCAGTTTACCATGGACTCTTGCAATGAATTCATTTCTTCTGCTAGCAACCATTATGTTGCTTCTCATAAAAATAGAAGAGATTGAACTGATTAATTTAAAGAGTTTTGCTTTCATAAAATAGCTTATTTCAAAACATTTACCTTTAGCAAGAAATAAGAGAGAATAAGGCTCGGTTGTGTTAGAAAAAGAGGACAGGCCGACACGGGAGGGGCTGGACTTAGAGATAGATGCTTCAGTTGGGCCGTGTCACCGGCCCAACTTGACTGCTTACTAGCACTTTATCAATTTATCTTGATATACTTAGAGGTGAGACCCAACTTGCTAAGATATGGTAGAGTTTAGTTTATAGTTTTATGTTGGGATGTAGTTTATCCTCTCTATCGATAGAAAGACACAAGGGTCCCGCTTCCCAGTGAGTAGGCAAAGATCCGAGGGCCACCTTGGCGGGGGTTGCAGAAGCAACACCCTTAATCCGCCAAAGGACTTTTATAATTTAAGCCCATAGTTTAGACTTAGAGTCCATGAATAGTTACTAGATTTATATAATCTCTTTTTTTGGTAATTGAGGGTTGTAAGAAAAAGGTGCAAAGTGCTAACTATAGTGGAATTCTTTAATGAATGTAACCTTAATTTAAAGATGAATTAGAATAAACTTTATATCTCAATTTATCTTTCTCGTTTTTACTCTTTATTTCATTGTTTTTGAACATTTAATCCTAACATACTAGAACATTTAAAGCATGCAATTATGATCAATGTGTACCTTAAATCTTAGTTAGATTTACATGACATATTACCTATTAATCTCCTCAGTGGGGAATCTGGAGAGTAAATTTTTACGTAGTGCATGTATGTATATACTTAATATTGTCGACCTTCAAGATGTGTTCTAGAACTACAACTTTCCTGATAAAGACAGAATATAACCGTGCGAACATATATTTTTACCATAGAGAGAATAAAAATTATCTCATCTTAGAATACTAGAGAATAACTATCAATGTGACATATTTTATTTGGCATACTTGTAACAAGGTTTTTATTATAGTAACTTGTTGTTACATCGATTGATTTAGATCTAAATCGTACATCTGATCGGACACAAATATAGGAGATTGACATAGAAAGCCAAACTTTTGCGACTTAAACTCTACACTTGATCAATTGATGAATTAGACCTTGAAGAGTCGGGCTCGAGAAGGGAATGGCCTGCCTAGGCCTACTCATTTTTTGCTCTTAGAGTGGTTGGACCTAACAAGCATATCAATGTCAGGCCACTCGCCAATTGATTAGGTCTACCTGATCCTAAGGCTTATTATACATACTGCATTCAAGCTCAAAGAAAACTTCATGTGCAAGATCCACAAGAGTATTTCGACATTTTAATTCAAAAAGGAAAATTAGATTTATTAAATGAAATATGGGTTTTCTTTATATCCTGTAAAACGAGTTCTTTTATAAAAGTCTTTTTTTTTTTAAATTTGGTCAGAAAATTAATCACAAAGTATGAGTGGGGCAATGACACATTTCATGAGCTGGCGTTGCCTGGGCTGCGGATCGGGCAGCAATCTTCCACATGCCATAAAGCGTACAGATCCCTTCTAGACGGGAAACGAACCTCTCTCTTTCTTTTCATAAGGTTTTTGCCCCTCAAGTTTTCAGACCTGTTGCAAATTGCCCCCCCGGCATCCCTACTTTTACAATTTGCCCCCTGAAATTTTAGAAATCGATTGCAATGTAAAACTCAAAACGTCGGTGGGCAACTCGACGCGGTTCAGAAACTCCCCTCGGCTCACCCGAGCCACCCTCACTTTGTCGCGACGTGTACTTTCCGGTCCACACGGTTGCTTTATGCCAATAAATTCCGGCGGCAAAAACGAAAAATTCCCGACACGCGTCGTACGGTACGAGGAAGAAGGATCTTTAAAAATAAAAAAAATACAGAGAGAGAGTTCATGAATCAAGGGACATTGCCGCTATTTTCCGGCGGCATAATCAAAATTTCCAAAACCTCGGTCGCGCTTTTGCCGAGCAACGACCAAGAAAAAAATTACTAGAGAGAGAGAGAGAGAGAGAGAGAGAGAGAGAGAGAGAGAGAACGGGATTCGTCGGTCTCGGGCCTCGACCACTCCGGGTCCGCCACGTGTCCGGCCGCGGAATCCGCCGAAGCCGTTAACTATATACGCATATTCGCGCGTGATGGATCTCACGAGTCGCTCCCAAGTCTCTAGCAGAACTCGCCGTCCACTTCACGCCATCGCCATCGCCATCGCCGAGCTCAAGCTCGCTCGCTCTCTTTCTCTCTCTGATGGAGGTCGAAGAAGTGGGGATCGGCCCGGATGGCGCATCCAATGGGCCGGCGGCGCGCGGCGGCGGCGGATCGGCTCTGATCTTCCTGGGGACGGGGTGCTCGAGCGCCCTCCCCAATGCGAGGTGCCTGATCGAACCGTCGGACCCGCCGTGCCGCGTCTGCTCCCAGTCGCTCCTGCTCCCGCCGGACGCGAACCCTAACTACCGGTCCGGTTCTCTGTCCGCCTCCTCGCTTCTGTGGATTCGATGCTTTTTTATTTTTTTGGGACCGAGATCAGCGAATGTGGTTGATCGCGGTGCTTTAATACGGTTTTTTTATTGGAAGAGATTCTTAAAATATTCGAAGAGTGCTGGGATTTTCTAATTTCTCACCGGTTGTTGTTTGTCCGGGCGTTGATTTTTGAATGTTTAGAGCGGGTGTGGTGTGGATGTCCTGTTGCAAGATTGGATGTGTTGTGCTCTGATGGTGCATTGGGTATTTGGAGAAAGCATCAGTATGTCCGTTTGCCATGTTTTGAGCAGGTCGAAACTGGCAGTGCCTTTATCTGGTAAGAGAGGATGGGGGTAGTAAAGCGGTAGTTGAGTGCAACTTGGAAACTATGATTGCTCCCTAGACCATATGTCTCATTTGGTATTTGGTGACTTTGTTGGAGGCTTATTATCTTCTGGTTGTTAGTTGGACCCTCGTTTGGACTGGAAAAATGCATATTTTGTATTCACGGTAGTCGCATGGTTAAATCCGCAGTTTATCTTGTTTTGCTGTTATTCACCTCGTTTAAGTGGTCTTTTTACACATATTGTGGCTGAATGGCTTGTGCGCTTTAGATAGCCTGCGGTAGCTCATAGCTGAAGTCTAATTGAGTTCTGAAATAATAGCTTATTACTCAGCGGGACAAATGATATTTTTCTGAATGATATTGAGGGGTTCTTGACCAAAATTGACAAAAAAGGCCAACAGATTCTTGTGCATAAAGCTCATAATGCTAACTTAATATTACTAGTACAGGGTTAATGATGTCCTATAGTTTTCCTGCACTGGTTTGAATTCCTTTTTAAGCAGTATTATCTCATTACTAGTTTAAGACAATTGCTTGTCGCCTGTCCACTTGTTAGGTTGCTTATTTTTTACTCCAGCCTCCAAGGCAGATCATGGTGAAATTTTGATGTTGAGTTCTAATGATCTCTCTTACCTTGAAAATGAAGATTTGATAGTTTATCCTGTCAATTGCAGGTGCAATACCTCCCTTCTTATTGATTACTGCCCGGATAATACTAAGCATAGCTATATATTGATTGATGTTGGGAAGACATTCAGGGAGCAAGTACTTCGGTGGTTTACATTATATAAGATTCCCCGAGTTGATTCAGTGAGTTAGCCCCCTGTATTTCTTGTGCATATATGATTCATTCATATTTAATAATTATTTGCTCTTTTGAATTCCAGTTGTTGACATGTGACTGATCTTGATGGATTTCTTCACATCAAGTTTCCAGTTTGTTAATTGTATTTGTTGATTCTACATGTGGACTGCTGAAATGATCATTTTCACACAAGATCATTCATGAGCACTACATGACATGGAAATATTAGTCAGTAGTTTTATGTTCACATATGTCACCCAATGGGAAGGGTGATCTTCTAGGCTGTCATTGTATGTATGCAAATCTCTCTACAGATTGAACAAATGATGCCCACTATTTTATTGATAATTCTGCAATTCACCGATGAAGATGATTCTAACCAACAACTGCAGAAGGTTCTCATTTGACTTGCTGATTGGTCCATCCAAGTAACTCACTGTCTAAAGCAGATATTTTCAATAACCTCATCCGAAATTGGGCATAAGAAATTGTCAAAACAATGTGATAAAATATGTTGCAACCCATAGATACCAGGAGTAACGTAAGTAGTATATTTAGAGAATTAACTTTGCTGCCGAAGAAGGAAGAAGTTCAAGAGCCCCCCCCGGCAACACCCAAAAAAAAAAAAACCCACATACACACCTCTTCCTTCTTCAAGCTTGTTGCATTAGAAGATATTGTTGTTTTACTCTTAGGCGGGTCATAAGCTAGGACACAGTAAGTACTTTCCATTTTATTATAAACACTTAGGCCCAGCTAGTTTATGCTGGTGTGGGTCATGTTTGTTAAATAATTAAATGTTTTGAAGTATTTAATTTCTTTTGCCCCGACATCGGAGACTTGTTGAGGTTATCACTTTTTTTTCTATTCTGGAGGACGTATTCCTGAAGACAATTGAATAGAGTGGCTGCTTTAGTCTCAAACCTTCTTGGACTATAACTTCTAGTAACTCTGGGATTTGACAAAAGGACTAAAACCGCACATGGGACTTCCATCGTGCAAAACCTCAGTGTTTTTTTCCCCCTATTTGGAAGCTTCAGTTGAAGTCCTATAAAAGAGAACAATGTTGGCCTAACTGGTGAGTTTTGTGTCAAATGTAGAAAATTCTGACTAGGAGCAGTACCAATTCCATTATGGAAAATATATCCACGTATTTGAAACATCATCATCCCTCTTGCTATTTTAACAGATTTAAAATTGCAAACGGCAGCACATATCTTACGGTGTTCCTTTGGTGGACTTTGTATTTAATTCATGCCAGATATTTTCTGCTATCAGCCTTCTCTACCATTCTGGCTATAAGTGGGAGAGAATTTGGATATTCTTAGCAATGTTACTACTAGGCCATGCTCAAATGATTGACCACTTATTTTCTAACTTTTATTTTCCATTTTAAATGCTAAACTGTCTTAATAGAGAATATCAATGTTATTCTCTTGGAGCATTGGTCAGCCGTGGCTGATTCTATCTTAAAAAAACTATTCCTATGGAGAATATTCATGTCACATGGTAGTAGGCTGTGATGATTAATGCAGCATATTCGATAGTACCTACTCCATAGTATCCCATTCTAACACTCTATTTGGATTTCATTTTCTGATTTATCTGTTTATCAATGTCATGTCAAATGCTTTGCAATAGAAGCAATCTCTAAGTACTAGAGCCTAAAGCTAGTATCTGTGCAAATTGCAGATAATCTTGACTCATGAACACGCTGATGCAGTTCTTGGTCTGGATGATATCCGTGCCATACAACCTTATAGTCACACGAATGACATTGATCCGACTCCTATATACTTGAGCCAGCATGCAATGGACAGGTACACTTCAAGACTCGCGAGAGTGAATTCTTGCAACTATTTTATACTCTCTCTGGGCCTTGTTTCTAAAAACATTAGGCTCCTACCATAGTGGGTGATTGCTTTTACCATAAGTGGTACGATTTAGGGAAGAATATATTATATTGAGCACCCCTTCAAAGGAATAAAAAAAAAAAAAAAACTGTGAGCATAACGTTCTCGACTTTGCTGAAATCATTTCTGTCTTATAAATTCCTTTTATTGTGCCTGAATTTATTTCAGTAGAAGCTCCCTTGTTTTGTGTTTCTTATGTTTGACTTTGTGAGGTCAAAGAAAAGTTTGTCAATAATTGCGGCATCAACGAGATTAGTTTTTATGTAAAGTACTCTGTCTTTTGAATCACTGTCGGTGACCTTACATGCTTTTGATTGAGCTGACAGACCAGCATCAGTTAAATGTCAGAATTTATTTTCCATAAGTTTCAAGATGCTCATCTATTTCACTTTTTGTTTTCTTGTCTTGAAATTCTCTTTCTGTTCTCAAGTATCCTTTCAGTTTGATCACTGTGTGCATTACCCAAATATCCTTACTCCTGCGTGAGGTATTTGTTGCTGAGCCACGAAACCTCAGGTTTTTCATGCTCATTCTGCCCAGAAACTTCATGCTTCTGGTATTACAGATGAGGTTTGGCCTAAAAGAACTGAGCTCTCATGGCTTGTTTTCTCTTTATGTTTATTCTAGCAACAAAAGTTGATTTTTCTGATTTGTTAGTTAACTCAGTAATGGTGGATCACACACAAGTACTACAAAAGGCTAGTTTTATCTCACTTTTTCTTTTTAGAGATTTTTTCTTGTTTCCTTTTTTCGGTCTGACGGTGGGGAAGGGTGTTGTAAGCATAGTGAGGATTTACACAGGACATGTTGTGTTGAGGTTTTTACTATGATAAGTGGTACTTAGATGATCCTGCTTATGTTCTTTGAGACAGCATTGCAGAGAAATTCCCATACTTGGTTCGGAAGAAACTTAAGGAAGGTCAGGAGGTGAGACGAGTTGCACAGCTTGACTGGAAGATTATCGAGGAAAACTGTGAGAAATCATTTGTTGCTTCAGGCCTGCAATTTTTTCCCCTACCGGTGATTTACCAACATCTCTAATATAGCTCTTTTATTTACAGTTTTTCTCAGTAATAGTTTTTTCATTTTCAGTCTTGTGGGTGTAGGTGATGCATGGAGAAGATTATGTATGCCTTGGATTTCTTTTTGGAGAAAAATATAAGGTAGCTTATATATCTGATGTATCTCGCTTCATCCCAAGCACAGAGCAAGGTGAGTGTAAGAACATGAATCTGCAATTCAAATCTCATTGTAAGGCACAATTAACTATGTTATAAGGGGTACATACTGATGTCGGGAGGTTTAGTAAGCAGCAAAAAAAAATTTGACTTGGGTTTCTAAATGAAGTGCATAGTTGAAACTGGAGCTTTCCCAGAAACAGTTTGCATGATTTCTACCAACCAATGGTTTCCGTTTTAGAGATGGTGGGAACTTGACATAAGTGATAGTTCAGTTTTGTACTCAGGTTTCTTTAAGATTAATAATGGCATTGTTCATTCAAGTTCATTATCCTGTTCCTCCAATATGAGTTATTCCATCAAAAAGCAGGTTGATATTAGGTACTTAGTTACTTGAAGCTATGTTATTTGCTTAATACATGTTCATGGAAAAATTATTAGGGAAAAGGATGCAAAATCAATATTTCCTTCAAATGTGGACATGGTCTCATATGGTGGTTCTGCTTACAAGCTCCTGCTTAGTTGTATTATATGGCTGTACACAATATGTAACTTGAGATGTGGTCTCATGCAGTGGACTGGCTGTTCATGAAAATTTTATAATTATAGCCCTCATTTATAAAATCAAAGATGGAAGACAAAGGGAACTAGTCATTCAGTCCTAACGTCACAAATAAACACTCCTTTATTGTTGAAGATCCTACTTCCACTGAAACCGAAGGATGACAACAGATCATGAAAGTATATGGAGAAAGAAACACAAACACACAGATAATAGAAAAGCACTGCAAGCACATAGTTACACATGCTGATAGACAGCTAGAGATGTTGATAAATATATTCCTATCTACACACAACATGAGATTCCTAGGATTAAAGATTAAACAACTTGATTGTTTTGCAGTTATTTCCAAAAAAGGGGTTTGGCAGCTGGATCTTCTTATCTTGGACACTCTGTACAAGGTCATTAATCTTTTGGCTACTCCTAATGGCATATTTTGCATTGAAGGCTACCAATAAAACCTTGCTTTCATATAAAGTTTTGATGAATTGTTGTGGCAATTACTATTTATAGGATTATGAATTAGTCTTTCAATGTTTTACTTCATTTATGTGTGGCTTTATGGTTCATACATTCAAGTTGCACTTATGTTGTACAGCATGCTCGATTTGGCAGGTTTAGTTGCTTGACTTTTCTAATGATTGTTTGCTTCTTGAGATATTATGTTAAGAAGAACCATGAGAATATGGAGAGTATGGATCCAAAGACGTGGAACTGAATAAGATACGTCCAAACATATTTTGCTTTACCACAGTAACTGGATGATTGAAATGCATGCTCATAGAAGTCTCTGGTTTCATTTCATAGAGCTCATTCCAACATCAGTAACTATTCCAGACTCTTTGTGGTTAATGTACAAGTGAATAGAATACCAGTCGTAAAGAATCTTGGGTATCAAAGTGGATAGTCTTTTCTTTTTTGAGAGGGATGGAACAAGAAGGTTGTTTTAGATAACTGAGTGTGGCTGTCTTTCTGTTCGGAAAATGAGATAAATATGAAAGAATTTGTTTCCTTTCTGTTATCATGCCCTTATGCATCAAGCATATTTAAAGGATCAACAATCCATGTGCTACGAGACTTGACCTTGAAGAGTAGTGGTTGTGGGTAGGTCTACATTGTAATAGTCATTTTCGCAAATGCTTGAGCAGGTTTTGAAGTCCAAGTGCCTATACTTATGATACTTCCCAGCTGATTCTCTTGTTTATTAGGGTCGATTTTATTTTAACGTCGCATCTTAGAGAGTACAACTATTGGTTGGTTTCCTTACTTTTCAGAAGTTATTACGACAGATGGTATTGTTGGACCGTCACTTTTCTGATAGCAGATTTCATTGTTTGGCCATTTTCATATTAAATGATGGAATACTGTCTTTAGAATAAGTTCCCCTTAAAGCGATATGATTTGTGCTGTCCATTATATATGGAGATTATCTAGGCTGGTGGTCATTTTGTGAGTATTTTTTAACTTATAAATCTACAGAATTGTATTTTATGGGCTACACAGAAATTTGGGGACTTCTTCTTCATGTTACCATTACATGTATCTGCCCATACCCATTTTTATGTGCGAGCAGTATTGGTTTGTTATAGTATATTATACTTATAATTTCGTGGCAGCATTATCCTGTACTCAAAATCTTACTTCTTTTGCAGGATCGATCTCACAATGTTCACTTATGCTTGCCTCAGGTTTAACACTATACTTACAATAATAATTAGAGCCTGAAGGAACAATCTCCTGAGGATGCATCTGAGTAACTTGAGATTTTATTTTTTTACGCAGACTCTTGAAGCCATCAAGAGGATACATCCAAAGCAAGCTCTACTAATTGGAATGACTCATGAGTTTGACCACCATAAGGACAATGAATTGCTTATAGAGTGGTCAAGAAGGTAACTTACTCATCAAGACTTTCTCAGTGGCTTTTGCATCTGATTGACAACAAATCATGCTTTGTCTATTAAATGTGTCATTTTGTATGCCTTAAAAAACTGTGTTTCCAAGACGAAGATTTGTCAATATAGTTTTAGCATGCTTTTCCTTTTTATGTATGTGTAGGAACAAGCGATATCCGTAGTTTTGCCACCCTCCTCTCCCTTCCCTTCCCTCTAATTATGCAAGAACAAGGCTGATCTTAACTTCTAAATTTTTTGAATCAGAGAAGGAATCGATGTGCAACTGGCACACGATGGCTTGAGGGTTCCCACAGATCTGTGATAATTGACAAGGTTAGATTGAATCCAATTATCGATTTATAGCATTAGTCTAGGATCTTAACATTTTGATTTATTGCTCAAGTCTTGGATCAGAGCATCTCTCTCTCTCTCTCTCTCTCTCTCCCCCTCCAACCCCCCACCCAACACACACACTCACCCATGGAGGTTACTGATGGATCGATTGGACATTCAATTGTCAGATTAGGAGTATATATGGTTCACAACCCATGTTGGATCCACGAGACGACAACCATGCTCAAGCAGTTACGTGATTTATTGTCCCGGCCCAGTTTCAAATTGATTTGGAAGGTGCTTCGCATTGCGAAGGGCACTCTGCTGACTGAACATTACCTTGTTAATGCTCTGAGACAAAGGAGACACCTTGGCTTAGTGCCATTTTTACATGTTCTGTAACACTGATTGATACCCCCAAAGGAAAACTAGAAGAGGAAAAAGTATGGGGGGAAGTTTATAAGCGTGAAATGGTAGTATTCACATTCAGTACTTGCCCGAAGCAAGGTCTATTCTTTCTCTCTCTTGGAACCTTGCAGAAGCCTTTTGGCTCTAAATGTAACTCCACGTTTATCATAAGGGTTGTTTACCTTAATTTCACCATCAACAATTCACTGAGAAAGGGGCAATAACACTTTGCTATGAATTTCCGTGCTTTGACGACAGACTCGATCAATTGGCAGGCAGCGCGGACTAGAGTCAAGCAAGCCAAACTTGGCTGGTAACGTCTGTAGAAGTCGACCGAAGCCAAACGTCCAAACATATTCCCAATCCCGAGCTCTCCCCATGGAAGGGCCTCCTCTTCCCAAGGCGAGCCGGGGCTTGGAAATTGTTACCAAGCTTGGCCAGAAAATTGCCAAACGGTTCGGACCCAAAACCATCCATCAAGCCTGCCCATGTCTCCCATGTTATGGGTGACTGATCGACCGTGAGATCCATGATCGATGCACATTCTCCCTAAGTTTAATTGAGACTAGCGGGTACACGATTACATTCATGGCTCATAGCTCACAGCAGTGCCCGTTCTCATATACAAGACCATTTCCCAAAAGAAAACTGGAAAAGGTTTAATTTGTCGCCGTTGCTAAAACTATCCCATATCACCACGTGTAGACACTTCTAATTTCCCGATTGCTGATGAAAAGATACATTTATATTGAACAACATATTCTCTTCGCACAAAAGAGGATACTACACCACCCTCACATTTGTTTTGCGGCCGGTTGATTCTGTTAATAGTAGCTCGATGTTCGTGTTTATTAGGACACTTGAAGTGTTTGCGAAGACCCGCAACGGAGAGGGACGAACAAAGGGTGTGTGTGAAGACAGCCTGCCCAACACCCGAACATTGCAGGACGTCCAGTGGGTAAGCCGGGCCAAGGAGTGGCCAGGTGCGAGTGCCTAGACCCAGTTGGCCAACACAGTTAATACATTAATATTGATGAGAAAATATCCGATAATTTGCAAGTGCCACGTCAGCAACTGACGTGGCGTGCACTCATTTATCGATATCCAAGAAAAGCTTGACACATAAACATTGACTTGGAATAAAAATTAAGAATCCGATTTTTGTAAGTATTTTTAGAAGAGAAAGATGCCTTAATTTGATTCACTTCATTTTGCTAGCATTTTAAAGAATTTCTTCTTTTCTTTGGTCAGATTAAGAAAGTTAGTCCTTTTTTATAGGTTTTTCGTTCCAATAAAATATGTAGTATTGTATTGAAATTATAAGACTTAAAAAAAAAGGGTCGAGGCAACAGCCATGGTCCTTTTAAACGGCTAACTAACGAAGGATATGTGAAAAGTAAAAAACCAAATTTACACATTTTAATGATGACACTAAATGTTTGGGATAAATTTGAAAATGTTTTTGTTATAAAGTTGACCCGTATAATTATCGTTAATATTTTTAATGGTCGTTACATTCTTCTTATCATCTTGTATTTATTGAATGAAATAAATTTGTTTTTGTGTATTTTGAGGCAAAAAAGTGATTTATATAAAAATAAAAATTATAATTCTGCCCTTGAAAATAAAAGTTCGAAAGCAAATGTGCATCACCTTGAAAAAATAGGGGGGTAGTGGATTTTGGCTAACTTCTTATAAGGAAAAAAGTCATAGAAAACCTTAAATTATATCTATTATAACACATTTACTCTGATTTTTTTTAACATCAAAATCTCCAAACTATGTCTACTGTAACACATTTACCCTAAAAAATTTTATGACATAGAAAACCTCAAACTTGCACATATGTTACACTTTTATCCTTCATCAAGATTTTGTCAAATGATTTTTCAGCTAAAATAATGTCATTTATGTTTCACTTAAGCTATGTGTGCGCTACGTCGACGTTGTTTGCTTTCTAAATTGTGTTTATTGACGGAAGATGGTAAATATGTCACATGAATATAAATTTGGAATCTTGTGTCATAAAAAAAGGGTCTAGAGAAATTATGCCGGGCATAATTTGAAGTTTTTGTGGTCACTTTTATCCTTGTCATAAATTGTTATAAAGTTTTATAACTTTTGTAAACACTAGTGGATAAAAATCTTTGTAAAAGATGGACATGTAGCTCCAAACCCTTGAGCTGTTTTGTACGAGGCTTCGTGGATCTTGGTACTCCTCCGACATAAAACGCCTAGAGGCTATTTCCACTTTTTGGGGAAGATAAAGATATAAGGGGAATTAAGAATTGAAGCATGCAAACACTAACAAGTGAAAATAAGGAATAATTGTCCTATCAGCGTTGAATAAGCAAAGTGGTACTCAGCGGTATTTCTTAATGAGTAGGGATGATCGGTTCCTAAGTCCAGTTCAGGTTCCAAGATAAAAATGGGAACCAAATCAAGAGGACCAAGTTCCCAAAATTCGGAACCAAGGACCAGATCGGTAGGTCCTAGGATCGAGAACTGAATCGGTCCGGTGGAACCGGTTACATTTCTTTCATTACTTTTTTTTTGTTACTTTTTTCCCACTACTTGGAATCAGACGAAAATAATGTTTAATTCACATTTCATTAATTTTTAAAGAAATACTAAAATGAAAAATTATATTTAATCGGTTCGGTCCTCCATTGGACTCGGGAATTAAATCGACTTTTAGGAATTGAAAATCAGACTGACACTCGTGAGAATCCGACCGGTCCGATCTCGGTTGGTTTTGTGCAACGCTACTAACGAGGACACTTATAACCATCAAAGATCCAAACGGCATCCTTGGTTTTTGTGCAAAAAGGAAAAGGGCATTAAAACAGGAGAAGCCATGTGTGAAGCCGACAGTCCGCCAACACGCACGCGCGCTCTCCCTTGAACCTGCGAATCATTGTCCCTCTCCTTCTCCTACCTCCTCTCCTACTCTTCGGCAGTCAGTCAGTCAGTCAGTCAGTCGGCCACAGTCGCCGGAGATCGGTCATGGCTCGCCGCCGCCATCGTCGCCGGAGAGAAGGCGGAGGTGCCGAGCCGGAGATGGCTCCCGCTAGCCCGCCGAGCAGTCCTCATTTCTTCAAGATCGTGCTCTCCCGCGCGCTCGAATCGGGAAAGCTCGTAAGTCCGCCCGCACTTCCCATTTCGCTCCATACCCATCAATCGTCTTCACGAAATTTCCGATTTTGCCTCCGCCACCGTGCGCCTCTTGTGTTGGGTGCACGGCGACTTCTTGAATGAGCTCGCGCAGCTCGTGCTGGTTCGTCAAGGACGCCTCTGGTTATGCAACGAACTACTGTTCAGTTCTTGCAAGAAAGGGAAAATTGAAAATGAATGTTTGATTAGTATACTAATTTGGCGATTTAGCTTTAGCATAGCTAGCATTCCTCGACATTGTTATTGCGAAAATGAACGTTTATCGGACAATTGAATCCTGCACTTGTGCAGTGAGGGCATTGTCTGTGGAAATTCATCATTCATCTGCAGGGTAAATTGTGAAGTTTCCTGCTTTTCTTTGTTGGTATCTTTGAATTTAGCTTTACATAAGGGCAATGGATTTCCCATAAATTTTCATAACAGGGGATTCCAAAGAGCTTCTTGAGAAGATATGGGAAAGACCTCTCGGGTTTGGTGCTTCTCAAGGTTCCGGGTGGTTCGACCTGGCCAGTGAAACTAGAAAAGAGTGACGACGGCAAGGTTTGGTTGTGGAAAGGGTGGCGAGGTTTCATGGAGCATTATTCGATTGGTCACGGTCACCTCTTAGTGTTCAAGTACGAAGGGGACTCCGTTTTCCACGTGATAATATTTGATAAGAGTACTTCGGAGATTGATTATCCATCGGGCATCGAAAGCGATGTTTCAAGCCCTGAGGACGAATTCCTCTCGCAAAAAGAGGAAGATGTCGTGGAAATTGAAGATTCAGAGGGTTCCATGCCTTGTTCGTGGCCAAGTTCAAACAGCTCGTCACGAGAATTTGGAGGTGTGACTTGTGTTCTGCGCAATGTTCCTTCTAGGCATAACTCTCTTACCTCAGTTCTTGTCATGTTCAACTTCTTCAAAACTTTTTTAAGAAATTATTATGTTGATTGATAAAGTCTGGAAATTTTAGTTAATTATATAGGGTATGATGAATTTTCTATATCAAGTTATCTTTATCTTGAAATTATAGATCACATTATTTTTTCCAGCGATGTGAATGTCATAGGCAGTTAATTGATAAAATCTAGTGCAGTTCTCATTTCTCAAGTGCAGAACAAATCAAAAAGTTTCGATGGAGAGTAAGTCATCTTGAGCTGGTTTTTCATGGTTCTGCAGTTCCAAGGCCTCTCAGTGCTCTTGAACTAGCCAGCGAATTCAAATCGGACCATCCGTTTTTCAAAGTGGTGCTGCGGCCTTCTCATGTTCCGAGATCTTTGGTAAGATCCCAAGCTCTATTTGTCGGTGGCATACGTTGAATTCAAACATGATCACTATTTGTATTTTGTTATATATTCTACTCTTTGCCAAGTCGAATTAGTTTAAGTGGGAAACCAGATGGCTTGTTATTTTCCCTGTAGTGTTCATGGTACAAGTCAAATTGAGATACAAATCCTATCTATAACTCGTGTCCAAATTGATTTAGATGTGAAATTGCAGGTTAAGTGTTTATGATTGATGACTTCCATCAGCAAGTAAAATCAGTTGATTAAAACTCCTGAAACCAGAATATTTTATCATAAATTCACATATCTTGTATCCTTATTCTATCACCTTTGTTAATCATATATTGGTTGTTCAAACACCTATTGGCAGAGCATCCCTCGTGAATTCTTCATCAAACATGTTCAAAAGAACAAGCAAATTGCAACTCTTAGGTACTTAGACAGATCATGGCAGGTGAAGCTGTGGAGCTATGAACACAAAAATAGAGCATGTCTCTCTATTGGATGGTCCTCATTCGTAAGAGAAACTGGTCTCCTTGTAGGAGATGTCTGCGTGTTCGAGCTCATTGATAGGGATAGCACCGTCTTCAGGGTATCCATTTTCAGCAGTGATGGTAGGGACCTGATCTATGTTGATTGAGATGAATATTAGAAGTTTCACTGTACGCTGTCTAAATCACCTGGGATCTCATTATCCCCAATTACCACTCCTTTGTTCAGTTCAGCAGTGATGAATCCATTAAAAGTGCACTCTTTTTCCGTTTTCTGTTCCTAAGTTATGAGCCTTCAAGATGATGAATTCTTCTGTATGATTTGTGAGGTTTGTAATAATTTGAAAGCACACTCACTGATGATGCTCATCTAAATTTGCAGGTGTCAGTCACTTGTTGCTTTATAAGTTATGTTTCTGCTGATGCACTTTCTATTCTTAATCTGTCTTCCAATCCTAAAAAGCCTTTTAAGAAGATTTTTTGTTTTGATGCAATAATGATTTGGGAATTGCAAAATCTTTTACGAAGAGTGTGAAAACGATCCTGCATATTGATTTGCAATCCATGTTAAGTCCTCTCATGGTGAATTCATGAAGAGTTCATACTGGTGCAGATGAGAATTCTCCTCTTTGTATTGCAGGTCGGATCCAAACCGAACAGTCTCAATGCCGAGAGAGCTCTTTGGAGTTAGCTTTTCACACTTCTCCATGTCTGAGCCCTGTCACTGCTCATGAAAAAGCTGGCGAATTTGAGTCAGAGTATCCGTTTTGCAAAGTCGTGATATCGCGAACTCATATTAAAAATCATACTGTGGTAAGCCAGAGTTCTAACTTATCTACATCTTCTACACTTCGCTCTTGAATTTGCATGCTTATATTATGCCTGTTTCTTATCATACATCGGTTCATTGTCGAACTACTATGTGAGCAGACAATTCCATGGCCGTTCATAAGGACATACATTCAGAAAAAACATCAAATGGTGAATCTTGTTTATTTGGGCCGATCATTTGAGGTGAATCTGCGGGTCTATCGGCGCTCCTGCAGTGCACACTTGGGAGCTGGTTGGTCCATGTTGGCAAGAGAAGCTCGCCTGTGCAAAGGAGATGTCTGCATGTTCGAGCTCATCAAAACAGACAATATTGTGTTCAGGGTCTCCATCTCCAGTAGGTGGATGAAGAAGTGATTTGCATCGAGTGAGATGAACAACAGGCAGCGTCACATTTAAGGCTGTTTTCGGCGCCAAGAGGAAGTCTAGAAACGAATTAGCTGACACTACTAGTTCATCTTTCCTTTATCTGTACTGTGATCCAAGTAGACTATACATTCATCTGATTAGCAATTCCCAGGAAACAAGAAGAGTTTATGGGAGCAAGCAAAAGTGAGCAGGGGAAGAAGAAAGAAGAGAAGTAAAGGCAGCTTGGGTGATGGCTTTTGAAGCATCACTGCAATCTTTTTTACATAAAAATGATTATGTACTCGAAAAAATCATCAAGTACGAAATGTAACATTCGCTCGTTCTCTTGGAGCAATATCAGTAATAACTTGGCCGGGGAAATTTTAATAAATTGCTACCTTCATCGAGCCATTCGACCATAAATAACAACGCGATGCATCATTTCATTATTCAACATCAACATTTTCATAGACAATCTTGTCAAGAACAAAGGCCAAGCAAGCCATTAATTGCTACTTTTATCGAAAATATAAATAGCATTTGGTAAATTATAATTTTAAATTGCAATACAAAACAATTTTAACTTAAATATCGTTTGGTAAAAACAACATTTTGCAAAAACTTTTGCTAAATTTTTTATTAAAAAAAAAACCCTTAAATGCAATCCACCAGGCGACGCTTGAGATCGCGCAACCTCAGGTGGCAATTGCCCCCTTGGGAGGAGGTCACCGGCACTAGTGACCCCTTGGCAAGTGATTGTTGGGCTCCATTTGCTTTTCCAGAAAAGATGAACAATACTCACATGAATAGTAACAAACTTGTATGTTGAAGATGCAACTTCCCAAAGAAGTATGCCACCAGTCTTTAAGTGCACCAGTGAAATGGCTAGTGAATTCTAGAAGGATATCATAAATACTTGGTTCAGAAATATGCCTAGTGGTAAGCCAGGCATGGAATTCTTGAAGCTTTTCAGGCCACTTATAGTAAAGGATATCATCCAAAGTAAAGTAAACTTTGGAGGAGGATACAGTAAAGGTTTGAGTGGTATCTGGCTGGTTCTGGTGAAGTATTTCTGGTTCGGAAAACATTTCCTCTTCTTTGACATCGTCTGCCATAAACAAGGTTTCTTCGGAGAAAGAAGATCCGATGAGAATTTCGGAACCGGAATCGGAAGAAGTTTCAACCTGTCTAGCCTTGAATGGCTTAATGGCGGAAATGGAAGGGACCTGGTGACGGAGGAAATTTTCAAGTGGGTTAGAAATAGTCAGGGTGCTTGGTGGTTGGTCACCGGGAGGATATTCTAGTGTACTAGGAGGTGACACCGAAGACTCAGTATGAGTCGGGGACTTCTTTTGCTTTTGCTTAAGCTTGCGAAGCTTCTCGCGGAGGACCAAGAAATTATTCTGAAGAGGAGGAGCGGCTAAGCTTAAAACAGCAGCAAACGAGGATGATGCCCCGAGAGGAGAAAAGTTAGGTTTCAATGGTAAGGGAGGAGAGGGAAAAAAGGATTGGTCAACAGGAGTAAATGACTATTGGCTTTTGAGAATGTGGATTTGTCATTTGAGCTTTTCAATTTCTGGTCTCTGATCTTCCAAGTAATGACTAGGGGGTGTTTGCTTGGTCTCTAGCAGATGAAGCCTTTTTTGGAAGTCTTTCAACATTTTGCAGGATAGGTTTGTATTCTAGTCTACACGTTCAAGTCGTGTTGCAACAGTGCTGAGAACCTCATTTTGGGCCACAGTATTCTCAGTTTGCCAATTCAAAACAGTCTTGGTAGTAGAAGGCTGCTTACGCTGGCCTTGTGCATCAAGACCAGTGGGATTGGGTATCTTAGGTGAATGCTGATACCTTTGGTGAAGGTCAGAGAATTTTTCCAAGGGAGGGAACTTTTGTGTTCCACTAGATTCGGGTCATTTGGCTTCGAGTGGGGGAAATTCATCAGGTGAGAACATGCATATGCTGGGTAAAGCAGGAATGGGTTGGGGTTTAGGCACACAGATGCCTGGTCTAGGTAAGTTTATGAGGCAGTAAGGATTTTTCTAGACCCATTTCTAGATTGGCTTAAAAAATGGGGAAGTGGTTAATGGTTTGGCTGGTGGTGGTGAAGGGGAGTTGTCTAATTTACATGGTAATGGTGGAGGCGAGATCTTTGGAGGTTTAGGTGGTCCGTAAAAGACAATGAACTAGTATTTTCCACCATCTTCTCCAAAGGGTCCAACAGTTGGATCTCCATCAAGATACCTTTAGTAGAGGGTATTTTTCTTTTTTTTTCTTTTTGGAAGAAGGCCTGTCATCATCATCATCTTCAAATTTTGTGCATGAAGAACAAGCACAATCAGGATCCCAGAAACAGTGTCCAATGGGATCTTTGAAGAAGTGGATCGGCTGTCCTTTGGAACCAAAGGATTGGACAAACTGTTTATTGTCGGGTTCACTTGAGACTGGATCAATAAGACAGGGTGTGAAATGAAGGATGGTAGGGAAAATAGAGGAGGGTTCCTCTTTGACCTTACTAAACTTGATGAAAACAGTACCATCTTTCTTCTGAGTGAACTGGGGTTCACTGGATTGGACATGTTTACAACTCTGATGGAGTTTTTTACAGTTGGTGACCCAACTATCAGGGAGGAGCTTAACAAGCTCATTTCGTGGGATTTGCCAGGGGACATGAATACAGGAGGTCTGGTCATGGTCAACTGAGATAACAATAGCATCTTCAGAATTTGGAATATTGAGGTAAATAGCATGGTTTTGGACACAGTAGATCATTTGGTAGTGTAAGATAGCAGCAATTGATCCAGGAGTCTAAGGGGCTCCAGTGATTTGTAGATAGACCTTAAGAGCAGTAAGCAGGTTGGGATCTGCAAGAGCAATGTTGAAATTTGGGAATAGTGTAACAAAGACAGTTCCCGCATTCATCGTTGTCTGGATAGTACCAACACAAGCTTGCTGGTATTCCAAAAATCTGGTGTCCAAAAGAGCAATCCCGGCAATGACTGGTAGGCCTTTCCGGCCATGAAAGGTGTTCTGGGATGATCCTCGATGAGAACCACGATGGAGAAGGACTTATATAGTTACCACCGGGAACCAATCCAGCCAAGGGTAGCCGGTAATGGAGGTAGCGATAGGAGTCGGGCAGCGAGGAATGGTGGATGAGGGTGAGGGTGAGGGTGAGGGGTAGTGCTGATGAACGGCAATCAACCAACCTCAATTTATGGTTGGCAAAGGCGGTAGCAATAGGCAATTGGAGGATGGTAGGGGAGTGGTGGTGAAGGAAGTCTATCTCGTAACCAAAGTAAATAAATTAATAATTCAAACGATTGTGGTGAAGTGAATTTTGCCTTGTTTAAAAAGGCCCTACTTTGAGTTGAAGACATAATTCAATTACCAATCCATCACATACAATCGAATACTTGCCCACGTAATTTTTTGGAAATATACGTATATCTTTTTTCATTTAGCCGTAGATAATGTAGACATATTTTCGATCTGCCAAAATTTTTGCAATTCATTTAGGATTTAATTGCATTGAAAATTAAGGGTTAATTATTTAAACCCTAAACAAAACAATTTTATTTAAATTACACAACATGCAAATATTAGTATTAATAGTACTATTAGAAGAGTATTAGAAAAAAATTAATTAATTAAGTAAATTAAAGAATTATTTAAGAGAGAGAGAGAGAGAAAATGGGGTCTGGTTGACCTGGTCCCTTCTATCTCTTTCTTTCCGCCTGTGCCCAGCCTGGCCTCTTCCTTTTATTTTTATCTTATGTTTTCTTTTCCCCGGCCCGGCCTTCCTCCTTTCCCTTGGCTCAACCCGTTTCCTTCCTCTTTCCTTCCCCTCTTATTCCACGCCTTGCAGTAGAGCGAGGTGCAGAGCAGGAGCAAATGGCGAGGCGCGATTTCTACGTCGAGGCTAGGCCGTAAGGGTGTAAATGGTTCAGTTCGGTTCAATTTTAAAAATCGAACCGAACTGAACCAATAAGAGATAATACCGAATCGAACCGAAACCGTCCCGAACCAAATATGAACCGAACTGAAAATGCGGTTCAGTTCGAAACGATTTTTCGGTTTTTATATTTTTGCTTTACCTATTGGGACTTAAATGAAGAAGAAATGATGATGAAGAGAGATTGTTCACTTTTAATTAAGAATTTCGGTTTGATTCGGTTAACCGAACCGAAAAGTTAATGGTTAGTTTTCGGTTAACCGAACCGAACAAAAAATGCACAAAAATTCGGTTCGATTCGGTTCAGTTTTCTATTTCGGTTCGATTCTTGACACCTCTACCAGGCCGGTAGGGAAGCTAGCAGTGGTAGAAGCCATGCGCTCCTGCCGTTGGAAAGAGAGAATTGAGACAGAGCACAGGCAAAAAAGAAAACAAAAGGTAGGGGGCCGAGAGAGAGAAAACAGAGTGGAGAGAGATTTGAGATTTGGTAGGGGAGTGGTGGTGAAGGAAGTCTATCTCGTAACCAAAGTAAATAAATTAATAATTCAAACGATTGTGGTGAAGTGAATTTTGCCTTGTTTAAAAATGCCCTACTTTGAGTTGAAGACATAATTCAATTACCAATCCATCACATATAATCAAATACTTGCTCACGTAATTTTTTGGAAATATGTGTATATCTTTTTTCATTTAGCCGTAGATAACGTAGACATATTTTCGATCTGCTAAAAGGCGAGGAATGCAAAATGTGACGACATGGAATGCTTTTTTGTATAGTTATTTTCTTACGAAAGCCTTGTGTTAACACGAATTGTCAAGATGTTAAGAAAGTACATATGAAGCCCACTAGACCTTACAAAATATGTCTCATTTAATTATTTTATTAATATCCCAGCTCGTTTGTTAACAAAATTGATATTTATATATGCAAGTGTTGCTTGATAGGAGACCATTAAACAATAAACTGTTCTCTTTTTATAGATATTAATCAATTGTTCTCTTTTTCTAAACACCTATTAATTGTGGTTGTTTTTTTTTTTAATTTTCTTCTGTGACCCTAGCTTTCTTGCCCAATATTTGAACATGTCCCATTATTTCAATCGGATTTCATTCAATTTTTTAATTTACCATAGTCACGAGATTAGTTTTATAGAACTCCGATGGCAATTAGCTGACACAAAAATATTTATTTCCATAAATTTACTGTATTATTTAGTTAAAATTAAGGATTAATATCGCAAAAAGTCTCAAAATTGTATGCATGTGGCAAATTTACCAAAAGTTAATTTTTTTTCCAAACTAGTACATTTATGACAAATTTTCATTCATTAGTTTCCGTTAAATATTATCGTTAAATTACTGAATTGGATGTTACGAATAGTTGATGGGTGTACCAATTTAAGGTTTACCATATGCTTGTCATAAGTGTATCAATTTGTAGTTTTGCGTGGTATTAATTCAATTTAGCGGAAACTAACGGATGGTAAATTTGTTGCATATATACTAGTTTGGAGCTTTTGGTAGTCAAAAAATTAATTTGGGATAAATTTGTCACGATTGTACCAATTTAGGGTTTTTGGAAGTCAAAAAATTAATTTATGTTTACTTTATCACACGTGTACGAGTATATTTACCCAAAACACAATAGGCACAGAAGAAAATTCCAGTACAGGCGAGAGAGCCATGGACGACGGTACGTGGCTCACTAGGGGCCACCACCTCTCGTCGCGGCCTCTTGACAAATACTAACGAGTCGACATTACGCGTGGTCTGCAATATTTTCCCAAAAATATTCATTTATATCACTCAAAAAAATGAATAAACAAAAACTTTGCTCATCGTTTATAAAATTATTTAGATAAAAATTGTTATTGATAATAAAAATATTTTTATTGATTGGTTATTTCCAGTGAAACTAATAATTATTTTTAGGATAATGTTTTCCCAAACATTCATTTTTCACGAAATAAACAGAGCCTAAGATTATTTATGTGCACACACTAGTATTGTTTTGGCCATTATACACAAGCATTTTCACAATTTTAGTGCACACATGACATTATTTGAAAACTCTGTTTGGAAAGGAAGAAAAAAAGAGATAAGATGAACTCAAAACAAATAATATGGATTCTGTGCACTCACTAAGCAACTAGATAAAGAAATCGTCAATTTTCAATTTTTTTTTTTTTTGCTTGTCGCCAGTAAAAACTATAAAGAGTGCTTGCGTTTATATATGTGAAAGAAAATAAAATTTTTAAAATGACAACTTATTTGTAAAGGAGAAAATACTTGAGGATTTGATTTAATCAAATAAACGAATTTTGGTCGTTGCAAGATGAGTAAATAAATTTGAAATTAAATGATAAGAGAAGAACAGCGTATAGTTTTGTAGCCATATTAAACCACGATCTTTTGCATCACTCAATCATATGCAATTGTTATTCAATTTACAAGCATGACCTTTCATTAAAAAGTTTCCTTGTTAAAGTTTTGAATTTGAAAAGTTCTTTGGATCTGTTTTACATAATGTAAGGATGTGTATAAAATTGAATCTATCATTATTATGTGTATTACATAATAAGCAAACAAGCACACATACATGCTTTGTACATGGCAGAATTGACCTGCGATTTTCAGTATAGGACTTAATTGCACCCATTTAAAAATTTAGTATTCAATTGCTGTTTTTAATAAATGCTTGAGACTTCGTACCTATTCAAAGTATAGAAGCCTCTAAATCTTACAAATTCGGAACGGCACCAATCTGATAGCACATTCTTCTTGATGCGTGACCCACCATTGGGCTTCCTTTATTCCCGTTCTTTCAATTGCGGAGTTTGTATAAAAACAATGGTAGAATAATGCCTTAATATAATGATTTTTTTTAAACTTTATTTTGGTACCAACAACTATTCATACATTTTCTAGATGTATTCTTAGCAGAAAAACAATATATTATATGCCAGATTAATTCATTATTAATCAAGGAGAATAGCAATTATGTAAAATGGATTTTCTGAATTGAATTCCAATAAAGCAACGACCAATTACATAATTAGGGATGAGAACCCCAATTGTAAAACAAAAAGGAAAAATAGGAAATACTTTAAAGTTGGTTCAAAATAAATTCGAGATGAATCTAAAATATCTTGAAATAAATCCAGGATTCTTCGAAAAGGTGAAAACCGACTCGCTTGGATTTCATAGGGCAGACTTGGTTTAATAAGCATGAGGTGTTTTGAGGACAGTGCCGGCCCAATGAAAATGCAAATTCGAGCAGCGTTGGAGGTGCCTCATGGCTCTTCTAAGCTGGTTTACTATTGCCATATTTTTTTCACGATTAAAATTAGATCAAAATTTGAATTCCAACATAGCTTGGCAATGAAGCGCGAAGCATGTTTTTTTCTAGACAGAATTTTCTTCCTTGGGCCCAAGCTTGCTCCCTAAGGCTATATCATCTCGCGAGGGATAAATGATCTGTTAAGATGGTGGTGACAAGAGACTTACAACGACAATTGGGGACGAATAGGGCCGAAGTCTCAAGCATTTATTAAAAAGAGCAGCGATGGACGGTGAATGAGGGTGAGGGGTAGTGCTGATGAATGGCAATCCACCATATCCTCAATTGGCGTTTGGCAAAGGCGGTAGCAAGCGGCTAGTGCCAACCATGGCAACCGGAGGATGGCAGGGAAGTGGTGGTGAAACAAGTGTATTTGGTAATAAAAAAATTTGAACAATTGTGGTGAAGTAAATTTTGCCTTGTCTAAAAAGCCTTACTTTGAGTTGGAGGCATAATTCGATTAAGAATCATCCATGGCACATGATCCAACACTTACTGATGTAGCTTTCTGGAGCTATATGTATATGTTTTCTTCCATTTAGCCGTAGATAATATAAACATATTCTTGATCAGCTAAAAGGTGAAGAATGCAAAAAGTAAGCGCATGGAATGCTTTTTTGTATAGTTAATTCCTTACAAAAGCTCTATTTTAACATGAAATGTTAAGATGTCAAGAAAATACATGTGAAACCCCCTGGTCAGTCAAACAACCAAAAACCATAGAAATTATATGTCTTATTCAATTACTTTATCAATATCCCCTCCCTTTTGTCAACAAAAATGATATTTATAAATGTGTGTGTTGCATGGTATGAGACCATTAATCAATCGACTGTTCCCTTTCATTAGATATTAATCACTTGTTCTTTTTTATAAACACTTAATAATTATGCTCCTTTTTTCTTTTTTGTGACCCTAGCTTTCTTGGCCATTCTTTGAACATGTCCCCTTCTTTCAATCGAATTATAAATATTTTTATTCACTATAGTCACAAATTAGATCAACGACTTTTACAAAATTTTGATGGCAACTGGCTAACACAAAATTATTTGCTTCCATAAATGTAATGGATTACTTGGTTAAAATAAAAAATAAAAAAAGTTATACATAATACATAATATTAGGGTTATGCTTTTTCCACTTTTCCTTTGGCTCAGACACTATTTATTTTTTATTTTGACCATATTATCCATTGTATGACCATCACTTCTATCACAACTTCCCTTCTTCTTCTTTTTTTCATTTTTTCAGTTCTTTTTATTTTGTTTCCTCTTTTCCTTTCTTTATGGATCCCACTTTCCTTCTCCTTCCACGCCTTTAACATCGCAATTCTCGACTCTTGCATCATGTTATCGTCTCTCTGTTTCTTCTATTAAATGTCATTTTCTTCTTTCTTAAGTCTGAAGGCATTGAGAAATGGAATATTCATGACGCCGACTCTGCCATCCTCCACAATTTCGTTGGCACCAGTTGGGGGCTCACCTTTGCTTTCGAATAGCTACTGGGTGGGGACGAAGTTCCCAGTTTGGCTCTCAAGAGCATCGACTTGTTGTTCGACTTCAATCGGGGACAAGCCATGGTCCATCTTCACCCCAACCTTCCCACTGCCACCCCGTCGTTCGTTTGCTGATTTCAGAACCAAACTGGGTCAATTTGTGCCCTCTCAAAGTGTCCCGTTTGGAGTCCGAGGATGGGCGAGACATGAGGACCATGTATTTGATGTAATATAAAATGAACTTCATAAATTCTTTTATAGATAATGATAACAATTGTCGACGGGCGGTATCTTTGAAGAGAGACCTCTCATGTCGGATGACACTCACCGGCCCTTAGGCCCAAAAAAAAAAAAAGTAAAGAAAATAAAATTTCAAAAATTTGTTAAAAATGTTCATGTTAATGCTACCATGCCACGTAAAATAACCGATGATAATATCATTAATTCCCGACCAGAATTGACTACATAAACTCAATTTGCAAAACATGAAAATGTTTACGATTAAATTAGCATAATTAAAAGATTTATGACTAAATTGGTATAAGTGCAATAAGTTTATGATTTTTTATGTAATTTTCCTATGTTATTTTATGATGAAATTTGACATGAATTTTCATTGTGTGATTAAACATTCTAATAACGTGAAATGACAATATTTAAGAATAAATTAGCATAATTAAAAGATTTATGACTAAATTGGTATAAGTGCAATAAGTTTATGATTTTTTATGTAATTTTCCTATGTTATTTTATGATGAAATTTGACATGAATTTTCATTGTGTGATTAAACATTCTAATCACGTGAAATGACAATATTTAAGAATAAATTAGCATAATTAAAAGATTTATGGCAATCCTTTTGTTGCCCTGTCTGAGTTATGCCTGCTCTTCACGTTATAGAACAAGTGGCTCTCGGACTGTCGGACCGTCTCTCTTAGCCCCTCCATAATGGATGCGACATCGTCTTCCCATCCTATGCGGCGGCGACAGTCTGCCTCTCCGCTTCTGCCCGGTCTTCCTCATTCTGCATCAGCGAAGAAAACTCCGAGCAGATCATCAAGAGCCAAGAAAACTTTGAGCGGCGGCGGCAAATCAGCAGCAGCAGCAGAAAAGGAATTGCCGCGGAGTTATAACCCGAGAATGCAGCACGAGCAGGCGGTGAGTGAATTATATGTTGTAGAATCCTTCGTTGGGGGAAATCCTTTGATATTGCATATTGAATATAGATTTATGTCTTGGTCCTTGAAATAGTGTAGGTTGCCTTGAATCGAAGTTGTTCGAGCACAATTTTATGACTTAACTTTAAATTAATCTCAATTTTAATGTTAATTTAAAACAAGATTTCGTATTTATGTTTATGCTTGTTTTGTGAAACAATAGTTTGGTAAATGGGGAGATGAAACCTCTATCATTTGAATTTCCTTTCAGGATTACATGTGAATCTCTTTGTTGTATGTATACATTAGATGAGACCTCTAGCAAATTTTTCATTAAATAGACTAAAAGTTTATTTTCTTACACTTGCTAAATAAGAGCATTGATGATGAAGTCAAAGCTAGATTAACTAGGGTGCGTTTGGTAACATTTCTACTCCGGGAATAGTTGTTTTTGAGAAATAGTTTTTTTTTATTTCTACTCCCTGGAACAATTTCTGAGTAAAATATGGCGTTTGGTAACTACAAAAATTTCTTATTCTCGGAATAGAAAATGAATAGAAATGCGTTTGGAATCGATAAAAAAAATTTATTTCTTTTTTTCCTGATGGCGGCGGCGGGCGGCCACTGGCCACCGGCGGGCGGGGGCAGCCGGTCGCCGATCATCATCGCCGCCACCGCCGGTCCCCGCCACCAATCGCCGTCGCTGCCACCAATCACCGTTGCCAATCGATGGTCGCTGGTCCTCGCCGCCGCCAATTGTCGGTCACACCAGTCACCGGTCGTCCGGCGGCGAGAGGCCGGCGACTGGCGGTCAGCTGGTCACGCGAGGGCGGCCAGCAGCCGGCGGCCGGTGGCCGGCGACCAACGGCGGCGATCGACATCCGGCGGCAACCGGCGGTGGCTGTGGCAGGCGGTGCGGTGGCGGCAGTGGTCGAGCGAGGTGGTGGGCGACGGTAGGCGGGTGGCGGTGAGCTATAGGCGGTGAATAGTCTCCAAGAAATAGTTTCTAAAATTGTTCCCAGGAATAAGAAGTTACTTTTTTCTACTTCTCATTTCTACTCCAAATTTATTCCCAGGAACAACTTTCTATTCCCGGAAATAGAAAAATCAGTTTGCATTACCAAACGCATTTATATTCTTTTTCTATTCCAGGGAACAAAAGAACAGAAAAACAGAGAAATAGAAACATTAACAAATGGAGCCTTAATGTTCTGAATCAACCTAGGTCGGTTTACTAATGTTCTGAATCAGCCTAGGTCGGTTTCTGTAAATGGAAATAACGAAAGTTTTTTTTTCTATTGATAATGAATTTCTATCAAATGCATGTATTTGTTTTTCAAATTTTTCCTGATCAATACTAAAAAGTATATCTTCATCCGTCCATTTCTTAAATATGTGGTTCTGAGTATAGGTTGTCCATTTTTTATATATGTGGTTCTGAGTATAGGTTATTTCTTGATAATAATCTGGTTAGGATTAATACTTTTGGCACTACATTTTCGTTGCAAGTCTTCCTCAAGCGAGTGGCGAGATTAACTAGTCAGCAACAAGCTGCAATAGAAAGGGTAGGATTTGGAAGTCTGTTTCACCTACAGCCATGTAAAATGGCCAAGACTTTGATGTGTGAGTTGATGGAAAGATGGAGCCCTGAAAGGCGTATGTTTTTACTTCCTTATGGTGAGATTGCGATAACTCCCCTAGATGTCGGATTAATAATGGGACTTAGAGTTAGTGGAAAGCCGGTCATCCTTCAGGACGCAGGATTTGGTATTCCCGGAAGGAGAAACATTCAATTGGAAGAGCTTGAGAGCAAACTTGATGAGTTGGGTGAGACAGACCATGGAGTAGATTTCATAGTGTCCTTCTTGCTCTTCACATTTGCCATCCTCCTCTTTCCAAATCCGAGTCGATCAGTCGATGGTCGATATGTCCCCCTCCTTAGAAATGTGGATAGAATTAATGAATATGCCTGGGGTTTGGTTTTGCTGGATGATGTAATGAGGTGGATGACACTGATGAAGCATGAACATAAGGATTACGTTGGAGGCTGTCTTCTCCTACTCCAGGTAATTTGCTATTTAACCTTTCTGGTTCATCATGAACGTTATCATTAATATACAACTTTATTCAATTCTAATATATCTTATGAGTGGCGTATGCAACTTTTGCACGATTGATTTCTCTATTTCTACTGATTTGTGCAGATTTGGTCTTATGAGCATTTCGATGTGGCTCGGCCTGATCTTCGGAGTAATCCCTTGATTTTTCCCCGTGCATGCCTATGGGAAAGCGGTGGTAGTAAGGGCATTCCAAGAGATACGATCCGTAAGGGATTTGAGAAACTAAAATATGATAAGGTGGATAATGTTTATTATATTAATTAAATCTAAGCAATAACAATTGCTAGTAGTGGCATGGAATGCTTGTTGTGATCATTTCTTACTTTAAATGGCATTTCTTAAGTTCTTCACTCTCTGTGCATTAGATAACTTGGGAGCTTCGGCCTACTCCAATTGAGTTGGAAGTTGATATTATCAAAGGGTTTTTGGATGCACAAATGGATGAATCCCAAGAGACAAGTCCGCAATTAGGGATGGCGAATCTGCCAATGGACAATGTGAGTTATATTTCCTTCCAATTTCATTTTAGGATTGCATGTTCTATAATCTCACGTTTCTACCACTAGATTTTCTTTTTGTTTGGGTTCTTATAATTGAAATTAGAATTTTCTCACTGCTAGAAGCTCATGAAAATGGAACCACATGGATTTGCAGGATAGCTATGCAGAAATTGACTTTTTGGCAGCTAATATGGAGAGAATCCGTATATTTGATGAGAAGAGCACTGTCAGTACTTGGAACCCTCTTGGAATGTTCTGTTCAAAGTTTGAGGAATGAAAATAAGCAGTATGCTACTGATGTTCTGAGGCACGTAAGGGTAAATACAAGATGAACAATCAGGGAGGTCCCCTGTAATCCTCTTTTGGACTGATGTATTCTTTGCTGAAAGTAGGTCGGAGCGATTTGTGTGGCTGACTCATACACCTATATGAACAATTAGGGAGGTCCCCTGTAATCCTCTTTTGGACTGATGTATTCTTTGCTGAAAGTAGGTCGGAGCGATTTGTGTGGCTGACTCATACACCTGCATTGCCAGACAAATCTCATATGAATTCCTGGGTAATTTTGTTGCTGATGCCATACAGGATGTATAGAAGAAGATAGGTCTTGTTAGATAGGTTCTCTAACATGTGTCGTCCCATGCTTCGCGAGCAAGTTAGTGCTTTTTGTATTATGACTTTTTTAGGAAGCTCTCAGTGAACATCGATAGAATTGTGCAGAATGCTTTGAACAATGGAAGTAACTGAAGTGCATGTTTTACATTATATGATTGTTCAATCATGTCTTGAGCTTGAGTCTGAAAAAAATAATTGTGATTTGAATCCATACAAGCAAAAATTGTTGAAATACTTTTCATGCTAGAGTTGAATTCTTAATTTGAGCTGGCAAGTCACATGAGAATTAAAGAAAATGGAATCACTATCGATTATTTTATGATAGAAGAAATAGAAATAGTGTTAAGGTTCTCTCGATGAGTTTTCTAAGTGAGTTTGCTCAAAAAGATAGTTAGATAACATTTTTAGGTTTTATGATTGGGTGCAAATGGTTTTTTTGCAAGGTGGTGCCTGCACTTAGCATAGCGCCTTCTTGATCTCCATCGGTTGCAATTTTCATCATTCGATTATTGAATTTAATATGCTTTGGAGTAGCCACCTACTAATTATGGATCGGATAGGAGTTTGAGTAAGAGGCCAAAGTCCGCCTTGCTAATGCAAATCAAAGATTCTAAATACATAGATTTAATTATGCTAGATTAATCTAATACTCTTTTAGTATATATTAATAATGAGAAGCATTGTTTTGGTTGAAGCGAGAAACAATTTTGAAACAATTTCCATAAGAAAGAGGTTGGGATGAGGCTTCTATATAAGAAAAGGTTTGTTTGCGACCTTCATCAATTTTATTATTCTCTAATTACTCTAACGTGTGAAAAGTGTACACAAGTGGTGCTCAAGCAATTGAAATAAACAATTAAGCAAAATTAAAGTAATAGTTAAGCAAAGTCAAGTAAAGTACATAAAGTGCGGAAAAATAAGGAACCCGAGCTGTATCGTGCAAAATATCAACAAAATCTTGAGCCACGAGTCAAATCAAACGTGCACAAAGCTAAGGTGCATGAATGGCATGATTTAAGTTCCCAAGTGCCAGATGACATGAATACTAGACAATATGAGATAGAATTAGCTATGCAATTATTAATTATAAGCAACCTAAATAAAATACTAATCAATTTTTTACTATTTTATAATAGAATGAATTAAGCTAAATGTTAAATAATAAAAACTATAAAGGTTGAATCTACTTAAATGTCAAATTCAATTAATTAAGTGTTTAAATTAAATAAAGACCAATTAAACCAAATTTAATTGGACCAAAATTAATTCTATCGCAGAGAAGTTAATTATATTGCCTAAATTTGCACATGCCAAAATTAATACCGAAAATACTCAGATTGATCAAATAGGGAAATTATTTAATTAAGCATCTAAACCAATTACCTAGTAAACCTAAAGACCGAAACTAATTAATGAACTAAAGTGCGATTTATTCAAATGAAGGGTGAACATAATAAACTCCTAAATTCACTAATCAATTACCAAAGTTGAGCAAAAATCCGAAAGCAACAAATTATATAAATTATTTAATTAAACTAACTAGGCCACATTTAATTAAATAATTTAAGACACACAAAAACTTAAGTGCAAACACACTCTCCCTAGCGCATCTAAAACATCTTTTTTTTGGTATTTTCTTCTAATTTTTAATGAAATTTCATAAAAGCAATATTAAATCGTAAAGTATTATATAAGTGCCAAAATCCCCTATTGCAGAAATTAAACTTAACAAAAAGAAAAAAAAAAATTCTAATACAAATTAAATTATCTAGAAAAGTAGTTCCTAATCATAAGACTCTTTTTATATTTTTACAAAGATAGAATTTTTACTCTAAAACCTCAATCAATCAACCAATCCCGAAAATTCAAAGTCATAACTCCTAGTTAATCAATCTAGACCAACTTTACTTAAAAGGGAATAAGTGTATTAGAAATTTTAAAACCCGTCACGAAAGTGCAATTAATTTATAAAATTTTCAAAAAGTGTAATTAAATCCTAATATTTATCAAATTGTTGCAATCAAGTCATTCTATTAACTCCGTTTAACTAACTAACCTAAAAAAATTATCTGGCATTTTTTTTAAAAAAATTTCCATCTCCTACATGGTGATAACATGATTAAAATACGAAATATAAGGCTAAAACGTAATTTAGTCTTGTTGACACCTTATTATTTGTCATATTTAGTCAATAATTGAAAGTTTTCATGGGCTTTCAATAATTTTAATTATTGAATTTTATTTATGAAGATTAAGGGCGGAAATTCCTTATTTTTAGTGCAATCCTACAATAACTACTTCATCTATCTCGCCCTTGCGATGGCTCCCGATTTTATTTTATTTTTTAATAAAAATTAGTGCAATTGAAATGATTATTATATATATAATAATTATTTTATTTTATTTTAATGAAGACAGACATGCTTTTATTTTTTGCCTTGTTTTGCTTTCTTTTCGCTTCCTCGGGAAAACGCGCAGCTTTTTTTTCTTTTTTGTCCTTTCTTCCATTTGCCTCACACCCTGTTAGAGTTAAAATGGGTTTCCGCTTTTCTCTTCTTCTTCTTTTTCTCTTTTTGCTTTTTACTTTTCTCATCTCGGAGTTCTAGCCGAACTCCCCTCCCTTTTTTCTATGTTTGGGTGTATAAGAGACAGACCCCATTTTTCCTTCTTTAGTGGCCCAACTCTCCTTTCTCTCTATCCTCCCTTCGCTGAAAATCTTTAATTTATTCTCGAAGCCATATCGAAAACGGTTCGTTTAGCTTAAGATCTCGAAGATGGGTTCCAAAAAATTAGAGTAGATTCACTACGCCTATTCAATTTCTTGTGAAATGAAGATAATTATTCAATCCCATAAAGAAAACTTTGCATACCATTATCTTTATAACCGGAAAGAATATATTTGTAGTTCTATTATATTTTTTTCTGAATATATAGATAATTGATAAGCATCAATAATAGCATATTTACCTGTTTTCATCGTTACGAAAGTTTCACAATTCACGTTTAAGAGAATCCTCCGCAAAGTTAATGTCAATTTTCTTTTAAAATGAACGAGGAAAACCAAATCTTCAAAGACTTCTCATCGCCCAAAGGTAGCTGCTGAACTTCCTCTATTTCTTTCAGGTGCCCTATGGATGAAGCCTGCGGTTTCTAAGGGCGCGCATGGTAACCATTCTATTTCTATTTTTGAAATAGATTTTTATTTCAGACCTATTTTTGGAATAGAAATCCGTTTGGTAAAAAATTTTACTTTTTTTATTTCTGGAACAGATTTCTATTCCAGAAATATGTTTGGAATACAAATCGAGAAACAAAAATTTTTACTTTTCTATTTCGGAATAGAAATCAAAAATTATTTCTCTCTTTCTTACTTCTCACCCGAAGAACTTTCTTGCCGTTCACCGCTCACCACCACCACCACCCCCGCCCACCGCCGCCGCTAGGCGCCACCACCGCCGGTCACCGGCCGCCAGTCACCACCGCCGCCCCTCCCATTACCGCCGTCACTTGGGAAAGTGAAATTTTTTTGATTATCAAACGAATTTCTATTCCAAGAATAGAAATTTTTTGTCGTTATCAAACGCATTTTTTGGCTTAGAAATCCATCTAGAAATAGAAATAGAAAAATCTATTTCTCTTCCGTAAATGTTATCATTTGAAAAAAGTACTAATATATTACCCCGCATTTTCATTTTCTTCTTTTATTTTTTCAGCAGATAATACAAAAGAACTGTGGAAAGAGAGGTGCGTTTGGTTCAGCATTTCCATCCCTTGGGGAAATGTGAACCATTTGGTTCAACTTTCAAACTGGCTTTCAGCTTTCAAATGGCCTTCAAAATGCTAAAAGCCCAAAGCTAATAGTGACTAGCTTTGGGCTTTTAGCATTCGGCGGAATGCTGAAATTATTTTTTCCCTTCCAAAACTACCCTCACTAATTCTTCATATTTCCGATTTTGCCCCTAATTTTTTTTTTTAATTGAAAAATGAGGCAGCCCTTCGCCCAGTCCGGCGAAGGGCTACGGCCCCCAGCGAGCCAGATCGCTTGACCCAAGGGTCACACGACCCAGGTGACAACCGCCCGGGTCTCGCAGCTCGCAGGCGGCCTCGCTTGGGTCTCGCAACGGCGGCCGATGGTCGCGCAACCCTCGCGAGACCCAAGCGAGGGCCGCCTGCGGCCGTGAGACTTAGGCGGCGGTTACCTAGGTCGCGTGGCCCCTTGGTTGAGCGACCCTCGCCGAGGGTCGCCCGAGGTCGGGCGACCTCCGGCAGCCCTCGGCTGGGGCTACGGGACCCTCACCAAGGGTCGCTCGAGGTCGAGCAACCTCTGGCGGCTCTCGGCGCGGCCGTAGCCCTTCATTGGTCCGATGAAGGGTTTAGTCCAATTTTCAAAAAAAAAAAAAAAAAGATATATATATATATATATATATACCTATAATATCCATCAAAGCCCATTGCGAAAGTTTTTTTTACCAAACACACATTCAACTCAAAGTCCATTTGCAAAGAAATTTTACCAAACACAATTGCATTTCCCCAAGTAGCTTTGGGCTTTCAGCATTTACATTGGACTCAAAGCCCTTTGCAAATGCTGAACCAAACGCACCCGTAGCGTGCATGGGCGATCCTCTCTTCATTTTTGGGGAACTACAAAAAGCTTCGAAAATATGCCCAAGACTAGCTCCACTTCAAAAGTGCATTCATCTCAGAACATTATTATTTTTTAAAAAAATTTCTTTTCAAATCTCAATTTAAGCAAAAAATCGTTTTCTCTCACTTTTTTCTAGGAATGTCACCGTAGTAATAGACACTAAAGCATTGTTTGAGGTGAATGATATTACAAATAAAATGATTAAAATTGCAATTAAATCCTAGAAAAAAAACTAGAGGAAAACCCTCAAAAAAACCTACTAAGAGAGAGGTAGAGAATTTCTAACATGTACGAGAGCACAAAATTCAACTATGCTATGAATTCATTGAGAAAAATAAGTTCGATAGAATTTGCATGATAAACTTGAAATAAAAAAAATATTGAGATTTTACATATTTTCAATTAATTTTAATAAAATTATTTTACGATCATGTTGGATACTCTAAAGATTATTCAAAATAACATAGCATGAATGATGATTGTCCCTACGGCGACATTCAATCCCTAGTCACAAGCGTAAAAAAAAAGACTGGGAAGAATCCCGGCTCACCATCTCTTCACTTTATGGTTTTCTTTTGGATAATTCACCATCTCTTGCTTCAGCCAGGTTTACATCTTCTTTCATTATAATTATTTTTAGTTTATTTTTCCTTTTTTCTTACCGGAGTCTTTTGAAAAAAAATTTGGTTTAAGTAATCAAAATATTGTCTGACGTTGGCACTCTCCCGTCTCTTCCTTTGTTCCTATGATAAAATGTCCAAATGCTAAAGATGATATAGAAGGGCATTGATCTGAATGGAATGAGTTATTAAAAGGAAGGATTGCTTACAAGAGCATTTGAGACATCATACATCGGAGAATGAGCAAGATTATAAAGCTTAAGAGGAAGCAAAGGCATTAGCTAAATATGTGCGATGCCCTCTAACCTTTTCGGAACCCCACAAAATCATGATGGAATCATCAATTACCTAAATCCTTTTCTTATTTATAATTTATTAAAGTGCATCACGTGTGAGTGACAATTGATGCAATATGATTTTAATTGGACGATGTTTGAATATTAGTTTAAATAATCTATCACGGTTATTAGAATAAAGAAATCTCATATTACCTTTTATAATGTTATATTCAAAGCGCGAATTAATTCATAGTATTTTTAAAAAAAGGAAAAATGGTTACTTTTCATTGGAAGATGGAGTGTGCTAGCAAACTCCTATCTTTTATCTTTATAGTATTTCAACAATTTTCATGAATATCGTGAATGAGCTTTACGCGATTTAGGAGGAAATATCACTTCTCACTTTTCAAAGTATGTGGAAAAATTAAAGTAGATGGGAATAAGACTCTAAAGTGCGCAAAAGCAAATCAATCTCCTTAGCAAATTGGCCAATGAGATTTATTTTTTGGTTTGTCATTGGTAGAATAAAGTTACACTTTGCAAACGTACCATTATCAACCAGTAAATACATGATCATGGGATGAGAAAAGGATAAATAACACCAAGTGAATAACTCAATTCTTTTTAAATGATCTTTTTTGGCCATCCTTTTTCTATGGCACAGCGGTAGTGGCGGCGTTGCAATTGAGTGGGTATGGACATTTCGGGACGAATTTTTGTGGCTTTGTGCTGCAGTAGTATTCAAAATCAAAAGATACGTCAAAGTAGACTAAGTATTATTGAGGGAAAAGGGAAAACGAAGTTGCCGGATTAACGCAGACTTAGCGTGACGCTGGCCATTGAAAATTTGGCAAATATATTGAAGTTGAGGTACTTTGTCGAAGTGGCTTCGCTTTGCTCTAGGGATTTTCATAACATAAATTGGACCGGACATTTGGAGGTGGAACTTGTGAGCTTCTATTTTGATTTGACTAGATGATGATTCTTAATTTGTATGTGAAATATATGCCCAAAATGAGAAAAATAGATATTGCAGCCATTGATCTTGTTTAGTATGTAAACTCATCAAAAACCGCTAGATTTATGCAGATATTATCCATTCCGTGCAATATCGGCTTTGAGGAGCTACATAAGGGCACCAAAATGGGGAAAATTATTCAAAAAGTTCTAAACTTATTGCATTTTTATCAATTTAATTTTAATCTTTTCAATTCTGCCAATTTTTTTTTTATTTTTTTGAGCTATAAACATTTTCATCTTTTGTCAATTGAGTTCATTCGATCAATTTTATTTAGAATTTGCAGGTGTAGACACCAGCCATCCTTCGTGATATGGCTAATACTGACATGAACAATTTTTAATAATATTCTAATATTTTTTTATTTTTCTTCGTTTCCCCTTTTTTTTTTTTTCTTTTTTTTTTCAACTGAGACCAATGAAGATTGTTGAGACTTCACCAGCTATGGGGTGAGGTTGGCAAGGGTCACTATGCCCGTGCTGGTCGTTGGAACCTCGTTGGCCACGAGCAAGGGTCATGGGCAAGGCTGCCTCCTCGTTGGCCACGAGCGAGGGTCATGGGCAAGGCTGCCTCGCTCACCGTCATGATTGCAATGGCCTTGGCTAGATTAGGGCAAAGGTGGCGCAACCCTCACCAACATCCGGCAAGGCCCTAGGGGTTCTCATTGGCTTAAATTGAAAAAAAAAAATAGAGAGAAGGAAAAGGAAAAAAGGGGAAAAAAAGAATAAATAAATGATTAAAAATTTAAAATATTTTGAAATATTTTTTTAAATTGTCCATATTAGTGTCGGTTGTATCATGTAGAGTAGTTTACGTCAACATCAGCGAATTCCAACCCAAATTGGCTAAATGGACTGAGTAGGTCAAACGCGAAAATGTTTAAAACTCAATTGACAATATTAAAATGTTTATAATTGAATTGGTAAAAGTACGATATGTTTAAGTTTTTTGGACAATTTTTCCAACCAAAATGCCAATAAGTGATCCCTCTGTACGGTGATTAATTGTGAAAGAAATGAAAAACATGTGTATTGTTATCCACTGGGATCGTCTCCGTTAGGAAGAAATCGCGATAAATGGGCTCTATCATCAAAGACACTGGATCACCTGCCCGAATGTACTCGTCACTCATGGATCATGCCTCGCCGTCCATAAAGATCTTGTACCTTGAAAATGAAAGGTCGGAGGAGAACTTGCTAATGAGTTTAATTGATCAAAGCAGAAATATAGAGGATCTTTTGAATCATGAGGAGGTACATTGCTTAACTACCTGTGGATGCATTGACCTTCCATCTCGATTCCTCGAATTTCAGCAGCCCAATTCTGATAATAAAAGAAATAATAGATTCAATTTCTCAGTTACAATCTTTCTTTCTCTAATTATTGGAGAGATAAGATCATAAAATGGTCCGCGCAGCTTATTTCACAACTCGAGTAATTGGTAAATATATGTAACCGAGAACATGCTAATATCAAGAGCTATTACAAAGCCAATAACCATTTACAAGAACTACATGTTCAACAGTACGACATATTTCAAGAAAGTGACGTGGATCGGTGTTCGATTGTATCCGACAGATTCCTAACCGAATTATATCTCCAAATCAAAGTAAGGCTTTTTACACAAGGTAAAATTTACTTCACCGCAATTGTTTGAATTTTTTTGTCACGAGATACACTTCTTTCACCACCACTCCCCTGCCATACTCCGATTGCCGTGGTTGGCACTAGCCGCTTGCCACCGCCTTTGTCAACCGCCAATTGAGGATGGCCGATTGCCAATCATCAGCCCTACCCCTCACCCTCATCCACTATTCACCGCTGCCCGCCACCACCAATCGCGACGTCGTTAGCTTCCGAACTTCGTCTGTCACCATGGTCATCCGCCACCCATCACGCCTCCACTGCCGACCCCTTGACTGGATTGGTCCCCAATGGCAGCCATAAGTCTCTTGTAACCACCGTCACGACTATTGATTGCCGATCAATACTGACTTTTTCGTGATTATAGTCGACAGAATTCTCTATTTGTTCCTCTCCAATGTCAAAGTACGCTAAAATCTTTATAAGAATTTTCATATAATTTTGTCTTTTAAAATAGGGTTTCTTGCGAGAGCACGCTTGGGCGCACATACGAACATACACCCCATACATGGTCTAATAAAGTAGAAAGACCTACTGGAAACCCATTACATCTTTCAGTCCAAGACATTGAATCGGAATTTTCGTCTCCCTTTTGTTTCACCATCATCTAGAACTCGAAGGAAGCAAAGAATCGCACCACGTCACCTCCCCACTTTTCTCTCCCTAGGACTGCTAACTTTTCGTGACTCTCCCAAAGTTGAAACTTCAAAGTCATGGAGACGCCAAACGCGACCAAAAAAGTTGATTCGGCCCACTTTAATAAAATCCAAAACAAGGTTCTTCCGTCTACAACTATTTCTTCATCCTTCTGTTTCATCGGGAGAGGGAGAGAGAGAGAGAGAAGGGCTGGGGAGAAAAAGCAGAAGGGAAGATGTCTTGCTTCGTGCCTTTCAACGGGAGGAACTTGGACACGAGCTTCTTCGTGTTCCGGCCGACTTTGGTCATCGTGGACGAGCTCGTCGATGCTTTGAAGCGATTCTCCGTGTCCGCCGAGACTCTTGGCTGCGTCCAGAGTTCCATTTTCAGGAGCATTCATGGCAACATGGTACCTTTTCGATTAAACCTGTTTTAGAACGAGTCCATCTCGAAAACCATCTTCGATCTGATTAAAATTCAACCTCAACATGTTGCGCAAAGTGATGGAAAGTAATGAAACTTCACCTTGAGTTCGCAAATTTTGCACTTTTCTTATCTTGAAGAATCGTATATTACACCCTGAACTCTTGGAGTTGTTTCATTTTAGCCCCTTTACTTTCATTTTGCCCAGTCCGATTCCCTGGGGTATTTTCATTTCTAGACCAAAATCGACCTCAAACTGCATCATGCGCCAGTTACACTACCGTCGAGGCTAAATGTGTAGAGTCGGTCAAGGTAGCAGAGCGATCCAAGACTGTTTTGAGGGATTTAGTTCGACACAAATACAACTCGATGGCACGGAATTGACAGGCTTGAGAAAGTTTAAAGGACGACGCGAAATATCCCCTTTCTTCATACTTGAAGCAGTAGATTTTCTTAGGAACAAATGCGTCTTAGACATCATTATTCTTCTTGTTTTCTCCGGAACTCGTCATGAGTCGTGCATTTTCTCACTGATGATGGTAGTGTGCTTTCCCAGATTATATGGTACGGAGCATGGAGGAGGAAATCAAGTGATAACAAAGATTCGCTGAATGCTGCCCTGGTGAGTTCATCACTCAACACTTCCTAGTTTTTCCCTTCTTAACAAATGGATCATGTCTTGAACTTCAAATATTGCCCAACATGTCTCGCCAAAGTGCACTCGCTGATGGTTACTCTGCTAATGACAGCTTATCTTTACTATAATTTCGGTTCTTAGTATCGTTTCGGTGTCCGGCGTTAACTGGGGAACCGTCGGAGTATGATACTCCCTCTGTTCGGTCCACACAAGATAGTTATAGCGTCGCACGGGTCTGTGACTCTTCGGGTGGCCCCGAGAAGTTCAACGATGGCGAGGGTCGAACTTCACACCTCTCGCTATCTGAGGCGAAAGGTCCAATTGCCTAATTGCAGCACCAAACCCAGACGACGTTGATTGATGATAGCTTATCCATGCATGTGATGACATTCCTTCTCGTCTTATGAATGCTTTCTCCCAATTTGAAAATGGACCAACTTCTCACGTCCATGCAAGAACCGTCTCTCTTCTTCTCATTTTGACAGGAAATGCTTCAGATTCTTTTTCCTTCCACTGAAATCTCTTCCGTCTCTTTTTCTTAGCTATCGATGTTGACCGATGTATCGAGCATGGCCATCCTAGTCGAGCACAGCTTCTTCGAACCCTATGCAGGTGAGTCGCGAGACAGCTCGTTGGCTGCCAAATTCTCAACAGGCGACATCATATCAGTCGATGCAGCCGAGTCCACCAATTGCGATATCGACGACCTAGCCTACGCGTGCCTAGCGATATTAAAGTCACGGTTCATGAAGATCGAGGGCTTGAGGGCCGGGGTTTGCACGAGGTCGCAGAGCCGGCCGAGGGTGGCGTGCATCTACGTGTGGAAATCGCTTCAGTTCTGTTACTCGTATATCTTGAACTTGGAGTACAGGAATGCGATCCTCCCGTATCTCGACCGCTTCTCTCTCGACCTCAAGTACGACATCTTCAAGGTTGTTTATGTGAGTAGTGAAAGGCCAGTGAGTCACCCTCACCATGTCTTGCCTCATCCCATGTTAGGGCACGAGGGAGAAAGCAAAGAGAGGCAGGTCATGCAAAATTGATGAAGAGTGGTTCATTTGTTGTGAATATATATTGTAATATATTTGCAACGAAATTAATGGATCTTTTTTGCTATATATTTTGCTATATTAAATACTCTGATAGGCATCAAAATTCGAGCAAATTGACATATCCAATTTACCCTCTCTAAGAAGGTACATCATAAATACACAAAAGTCCAATGATCTAACTTGGGTTTAATTATTCAATCGGCCAACATGCTTATTTCCTAAGTCAACAAATCCTTATTCAAAATGTCCTTAGGTACATCATAAATACACAAAAGTCCAATGATCTAACTTGGGTTTAATTGTTCAATCGGCCAACATGCTTATTTCCTAAGTCAACAAATCCTTATTCAAAATGTCCTCTCTCTCTCTCTCTCTCTCTCTCTCTCTCTCTCTCTCTCTCTCTCTCTCTCTCTCTCTCTCTCTCTCCCTAGTTAACCCAACCCTAGAAATCCGAGTTTCTCCAAATTCATCAGTGGAAATCCCAAACAAATCTCAAACTTACCCCAAAGCCAAATGATTATGAACTTGTTACCAAAAAGTAGAAACCAAATCTTTGGCAAAGGTCCATGGATCCACATATTATGGCGCTCCATATTTGCTTATCCACTATTGAATGAGTTGTTATTGTTGGCTCGTAATGTTATATAAGAGAGATTAGTGGGAGAGGATGCAAACTAGGAAGCAAAAAGAAGAATGAAATATGTTTCGAGTTTGACGGAGAAAATGAGGCTAAAAATGAAAAAGGAGGCTATATTGATTTTCAAATTTATACTAACAGCTGTGGATGACTACTCGAGGCGAACATGGATGTTTGTGCTAAGGCACAAATTTGATGTCATTGTCACAATAGGTAATTGAGAGTTTTGACCCCAAAAAATGAGATTGGTACAATGATCCAACATGTGATGATTGACTATAGCATAGTGTTTTGCTTGGAGCTGTTATAAAATTCCACATCAAGGAAGACACGGCAACACACTATGCTAATGGTAGTGAATCATAATAGGTTTCAAAGTTGATGAACAAAAACATTAGTAGAGACAGCCCATAAAATATTCTCTAGTGCTGGTATAGCTAGGGGATTCCTAGCAAATGTTCTTAGTACAACAAGCTATCTGGTGATTAGATCCTCATAGATTGCATTAGATATCGAACTCCCAAAAAAGAGTGGTCATAAAACATTATTAATTATTATGATCTTAAAATATTTGGTTACCCATATTATTTTCGAGGAAAGATCATCAAGTCAATGGAAGGAGTAAAGAAGTAAATATTTGTAAGTTATGCACAAAGTGAGCGGAGTTATTGGTTGTGGTGTTCAAAATTACATTCACATGTTATCAACAAATAAGTTACATTTGATGAGTTCCAATACTTCTAGATTAGTGTTCACATGGATCTAGATTATATTTAGCTTAAAATGAAATTGCAACCAAAAACTTCTAAGGTAGTAGGAATTGACATGGTAATTAACACAAAGAGCACTTGTAACAAGGTGGAGCTTTTAGAGCCAATGGACTGCTAAGTTTAACAAAGTGTATGTTCAATCTTCTGATAAATATTAATACAACAATAGTTTTACTTTATTTATGATAGAGGAGGATGTGCCTAAAATTCTTGTAGAGTAGCTAAAGGTACAAATAGAGTTGGCATTCTTGATGAACTCCAATATCAAAGTGAAGTTCAAGCACATCTTAGACTTCAAGACGTCTATGGCAATTGAGCCCATGAGGGGCTATGGGAGAGTAGTAGTGCAGTTGAGATTCTAGTAAAGCGATTGTGACTTGACTCTACCATAGAGCCAAGATGGGGATTGTTGAAAATATATCTCAAGTTTGGGATATTAAAAGGAAACCCTATCCAAGTAGGTTTCCTAGTTTGAGTAGGTTTTATATTTAGAATTCACAATATTTTCCATATAAAGGGTCTTCTTCTTGAATTGCATGCAAGAGGTTGTTTCTTCATGAACTCAAAAGTAATCTAAGAGTGTTGAAGCCAAGAAGTCTTGCAGTAAAACTTGTGTATTCCCCTAGTGAGATTGATAAATTGTTTCGCTAGGAATTGTGAAAGCTAAATACTGTATGAGCTATTTGGTATAATTAAGAGTTGGAAAACACTAAGAGTGGGTAAATGACTCAAACGTAATTATAATCCCCATTGTATTGCTTGATCTATAGTGGAATCTCGTAAGACTCTCTTTGTGAAGTAAATCCCACTAATCGAACCATGTAAATTTAGTATTCAATTTATTTTCTTATTCAATTTATTTTGTTGTTTGATCGATTGTTTTTCATAATAGGATCTTGTCTTTAACATGGGGAATGGTCTTTTGAAAAATAGAAGAGGAAATGCGGCAATGGCATGAAAAGTGAAAAAGGTAACTGGTATTTTTCCCATTTTTGAATAGGCAATCCAACCACAGCTCAAAATTCGATTATGACCTATCAGAAGATCGTGAAGTCAAAAAGAAAGGACCATAATCAGGAACTGGGTACATACAATTTATCGTAAAACGGAACTGTCTCTGAAATTCAATTGCTGAATTTGTATTTGACCATTCTTTCATCGGCTATGCAAAATAATCGGCTTAAATTACACCACTTGAACTTCGGTTTGCTCCGACCGAAAGAAAAAACCTCGGATTGGTGAGGCCCAATGACCCTTTTATAACAATTTTTCTATCTAAAATTGGAGTGCTCGTCATTAAGAAAACTGGAATTCGTAACTTTCATTTCGAGAGTAATTGAGTAAACCATGTAAAATGCTCCTTTTATGAAGAAAACTAAAGAAAAATTGGGTTTGATGCATTAATTATAAATGTTTCTCATCAACTTAGGTTCTTTCAAAAGGAAAAAAATGTAGTTTCCTACACTCGATGATAGTCTCCATCTCCATTTGTTTGGAAGAAAATTTTACATTTCGGGAAAATTTTACATTTCATGAAAATGTTTCCAACAAATTGTATTTCCAAAAAATGGCAATATTTTTTAGTATTTAGTTGAAATGTGAAAATGAATTACAAATTATTTTCCGATTTGAAAAGAAAAACTTGATTTTATTTTCCTAAAAGACGTGCACCATTCCTGCGATATAAAGGATGGCCAACCATTGGAACCTAAGCACAAGTGTAGGGGACCCTAGCCAAGCCATGATGGACTTGAGCCCGAGTGCTAGTGACTTTGGCGAGGGAACCGAATACCCAAGCACCCGGGTCTTAGGCCTAACCTCAAGAGACCTAGGGTGCAGGCTTTTTAGACTTGGGCTCAACCTCCGAGGAACTAGACCTAGCCTTAGGCAATGGTGACTTGGGTGTGAGAGTCGAGTATCCAAGCACAACTATTGAGGACTCAGGCAAAAGCGCCGAGGTCTTGGCTCGACTTCAAGGGACTTAGATTCGGCTGCCAAGGAATCAACAACCTCAGTCGACATAGGCCCAAGCGTTGAGGACTTGGGTGCAAGAGCTAGGTAGTTAAGCATGCCATCGAGGACCCGAACACAAACACTAAGGTCTCGAGCTCAACCTCTAAAGACCTGGGCCGAAGTGCCAAACCAAGGTCGCAAACCTGCCCTATATGGACACAACCCTAGGTACTAATGACTTGGGTGTGAGAATTGAGTACTCGAGCATGGCTACCGAAAACCCAATCATGGGCATCGAGTTCTTAGGCACGGCCTCCATGGTCTTGGGCCCAAGAGTTTAGTGACTTAGGGTAGGAAGCAAGTTCTAGAGAATAGCCAATCGAGGACCCTGGCATGAGCACTAGGGTCATGAGCCTAATCTCCATGGACCTAGGCCCGACCTCAATGGACGAGGCTTGAGTGTCGAATCAAAATCCTAGGCCTAGACACCAAACCAAGGTCCCAAGCCCTAGCACTAGTGACTTGGGTGTGACAATTGGAATACCAGGGCATAGTAGGCTTAGCAGCCGAGGACCTAAGCACGGGCACCAAAGTTTTAGTCCCAGCCTCCGTGGACCCAACCCTAACCTCGTGGACCCAGACTAGACATCAATGGACCTAGGCCTTGGCATAGGTGACTTGGGCATGGAAGTCGAGTATTTGGGCATGGTCGTAGAGGACCTGGGCACAAGCACCAAGTTCCAAGCCCAGTCTTCATGAACTTGAGCTTGACAACCCAAGCTTAGGCACCAATGACTTCAACTCAAAAGCTAGATACCCGAGCATGGTCATTGGGACCCGAGCATGGGCACCAATGTCCCAAACCTGACCTTTGTGGATTCGATCCCAACGGTTGGTAACTTGGGCACCTGAGTTGGGTCCTCGGGCATGGTTGCCACAGACCCAAGCACCCAGCACAAAAGTCTTGAGCTCATCCTCCATGGACTCAAGCCCGAGCACTGGTGACTAGGCGCGGAAGCTAGGTAATTAGTGCAAAAACAAGCATCTTGGGCCTAGCCTCAAGAGACCTTAGTCCAACCTCTGTGGTCCTAAGCTCAGCCTTTGTGAACTCTAGATTGAGAGTTAAGTGCAAAGGCATGACTACTGGGGATCCAAACACGAGCACTTGGGTCTAGAGCCGACCTGTGTGCAACCCAAGCTCGATCGCCAAGAACGTAAGCACAAGAGTCAAGGTTCTCGCACGAGAGTGTCGTTATCTAGTCATATTATAGAAAATAATTTCTAATTCTTAAAAGAGGAGATCATTTTCTTAAAATATAAGATTTTTATTGATTCTGAAATAATTTTCCATAGACTTATTTACCTAAGCGATTCAAATTCAAAAAATGAGAAAATTATTTTTTAATAAAATATTTTCTACAAAATAAAAGAAGCTAAGAGAAATCCTTTTCTTGCTGCCAGCCCACCATTACTTTCGTAATTTGCATTGTCATGATCTTGAATAGATAGAATTGATTGATTGATCCTAAAATTGGCAGCTTCTAGAAAGTCAACACTTTTTCAAATCTTGTGGCCGCCCAATACGTGCCATGGACAAGTATGAAGTTCAAACACTAAAAACTCGTGACTTTCCGGCAATGCATATCAATATATATAATATATATAGGCTTAGTAGGTCGGTCCACCAGAAATCAGAATCATAGGCAAAACTAGGATGAGAAAAGTTTTCAAAGTAGAGCGTGCACGTCATGGGTGTTGAGGTCGACGTTTCATGTGCAAGCAAAACCCTAATGTAGTTGCGCGAATCGCGCTATTTGAATTTGATATCTCCATATTTGTCCTTCATTCCGCAAGCATACATCATCAAAAGACATGCTTTTGTAGCAACCAAACATCAAAGACTTTCATATCTCTCTCTCCACACATGCCCATGATCACATGCAAAGCAATTTGGACTCTTCCAAAGAATAATGCCCCATGAAATGTTCCATCATTATGCTGGGATGGCGGGGAAAAAAGACAACTTTACAAATTCGTTTTGAACTTTTCAAAGATAGAAGAAAATATGTCTAAGAAAAAGGAATATGTTACTCGGCTCATAGTGCGCATAATATTCAACGATTATTCAATCAATTATAATAATCCTGTTGACAATTGTTATGCTACATGGGTCGAAATCGTTGAATACTACAACTAATATGCAATACCACATCAATATATCACGCAATGTACATATCTTATAATATACTTTCGTCCATTATAAAAACATCATTTTTTTTATCCATTTGTTGAACAAAAAGAGAGCAAACCCTTTTCCTTGTTGATGGCTGAGGGACCATTTGAGAAAGCTGAAAATGATCACGCACAAGCTGAGCTTCCAGTCAAATTCATCCACCTGGAGAGTCCCCATATAATAAATGTGGCCGCCTCCGATACATTTTGATTTGTCAAGATCAAAGCAAATAATGAAGACCGAAGCAGATTTTTTCTGTTTACATTATTGTCCTGCTGTATATCCTATGGTGCGGCACAAGGACATCATGCGTGGGAATGTGACCGGAAAAGGTAAATGTCTTTATAATCATTATTAGAAAGGTCGAGGACATTGTTTGAGTGGTTGAACATTGAATTTGAACTAGAGTAGCTCTATACATGGGTTCCATCTTCGGCTAGATTCAGAAATTTCAAATCAAAAGTTGTGATTGATTAGACTATGCTTTTTTGAATGATTAGCTTCTAGTTGTTCGTTGCAACTTCTATAATTTTTCTACTTTGTCATCAAAATTTAAAACATAATCTACATTTTAAAAGAAGAAAATTTGGATCGACGATAGTTCTAAATGTTTCACTCAATATGTATCCAAATCCTAAACATTTGGAAAATAATAGCGCAACTGATTTTATTCATGGCAGAATCCAACATTGATTTTTTTATATATTTTCTAGCACATGCAATGTCGATGTGCCGTTGATGTGGCACATAAGCTCCATGTTGGAAACAGTCAATTTTTTTAAGAAATTGAAAGATCATAATAGCCAAAATCTAAAGAAATAAATAAATAAAAGCCGAAAGTTAGGAAAGATAACAGAAAAATCAACTAACCTATGATGGAGAGAGTACGGACCGTGAGGTGGGTGGTTTTGGACCAATTGGGGGTGTCGTTGCCCGCAATCTTCACATACCCCTACAGAGGGAGGAGGCACATATGCTAAAACGTATTTGAAAACATCGTGTTAGCAACATATCACGTCAGGAGAATTGGTTTCGTGATCACAAGAAGGATTCAATTACACCGGGGTCAAGATATTTAAGACAATCATATATTCTCAAACGTTTAGAGCATTTGCAAATTAGGCCGGACATTTAAAGACTTTTGGTGGAATTCTCTATTTTAAAAAGTTGTGAAAAAAGATTTATATGTAATCTCTAAAATTAATTTTAAAAAAAATTAAAGATTGCTATCACTTTACATTAAGAAAGTCAAAATGCGTATGTCACAAAATTTGGGTTTGCATGAAAATACAATAATATGGTAGTGCCTAATGAGGCTCCTCTACTCATGCCACGTGTCGGATTCTCTAGCTACTAACTATTTTTCATGTATTATTTGCTTAATTAACCCAACAAATGAGGAGCCGAGGCCAGCGGCACATAGCCTTTGGCTTTCAAGCAAGAGACCCGTTCGAAAGGCGAGGACAAATAGACTTTGGCACCTCCTCACTTTGGCTTTTTTGATCTCGCCTTTGCATTGTGGAGAGCATGGTCACAGGTGGAAAAGAGGACTGCTATTGTAGTCAACTCGACAAACGCATTCTTTGACAAAATGGGTATGAAGGCAACTTTGGTCAAAACCCTAGAGAGAGAGAGAGAGAGAGAGACTATACGTGCCCCTGCATTACCCACCAAAGTACCAAATGACATGGGCCCAATGACAGGGAGAAACTAACAAGGGGGGGCCTTCAAGCCACTAACCGTAGGACCACTATTCATTAAAAAAATTCGAAAAAAGAACCCTAGAATTTCACAATAATCAACGATTTGTGCAGAAGAATGTATTGGGGACGCAACCCTTTTTTTTTCTTTTTATATCCTGCCTGATCTGGTTTAGAAGGAAGTGAAATCGGTCATGTCGATAAGACCACATGAAGCCAATGAGATTTGAAGCTTTGGAGGGACCCTTTTTGGCATTTTCCTAGGGTTTCGAGCAGATGAATGAGGATGAGGTTGAACTGGGACTCCTTTTGTTGCTCCAATGAGCTTTGGTGATACTAATTACCGACTTGCTGGAAACAAACATTAACCTAATTTGTTTGAGATTAATTACACCTTATACGCGATTAGGAATTGATTAAACACACATACCTTCCCCCCGGTCTCTCTCTCAAAGAGAATCATAATCCACAATAGAAATTCATGCATATATAATAAACATTAACAATAAGATAGATATGCACATATATACATATAAATGTGTGGATGGGATGGAGGAGGGATAGGGACGAAAGCTAATATGGTGTATTCATAATTCAAAGGTCCATTTGTTTCACATAAAAATGTATATTTTTTAAAAAAATCATAAAAATAATTACTTATACCACTTGAAATAATTAATTAATAGAAATTGTTATCATTATTGTCAATAACCTATGTATTATATTTTTGTGGATGATAAAAATATTTTTTGTTCATATTTTTATAAATGATACAAGCAATCATTTTTTAAAATAATTTTTAAATCATTTATTTTCCATTGAAGAAACAAAGCCTAAACATTTAATTTTCTTAATTTACATTATCGGGTCTTAAACCTTTACTCAATAATGAATATAAAATTATAAGGTTTGAATTGGTGCAACTCAAGTCGCTAACACTTCTATCCCCGATTGTCAGCCCCGAGCATCCTAAATCCCCAAGTAAGTTTGTGGATAAACATTAAAAACAAGTTACTTAGCAAAATAATACAATTAGTGGCAAACCCATGATTTCAACTTAGTTAAGGGGATAAATCAGCAATTTCGTAAGTTAGATAAAGCTGAGACCGGAATAAAAGTTATGTTTTCCATTATCGTGATTGAAGGATCAAATTAGATTAATTTAGTTGATGAACTATGCTAATTTAGGAAAAATGTATTTTTCGCATTGATCAATGTTGCATATTAGAAAACTAATTTTAACTATGGCTTGGTATAATATCATGAAACCTAAAATTGGTGCATATATGACAAATTTACCATGAATTTATTTTATTGATCATGAAAAATCATAAATTGATATACATGTGATAAATTTAACCTTCATTAAATTTTACTTCAAATTGCTAAGTTTGATGATAAACATACCAATTTGGGGTATTACCATTCGTTTTATCACAAGTGTACCGTTTCGTGGTTTTTCGTAATATAATTTAACAAAAACTAATAGATGGTATATTTGTCATACTTATACTAGTTTGAGATTTTAAATGGTCAAAAAATTAATTTGGAGTAAATTTGTCACTTGTATACCGTTTGAAGTTTTTTGTGGTCTAAAAATTAACTTTGGATAAATTTAATATGAATGTACCATTTTTAAGTTTTTCGTGATATTAACCCTATATCTTAAGGAGATGGATTCGATTAGATCAAGCCTAGTTTCTTAGATTAATTCCAATGGAGATCGTAGGGTTAATTGTGAAAAATCGACGATTCGTGGTAAAATGTATAAAACCAAGGATGACTTTAAGGGTTGTCTTGCAAATTTTATGAATTTGAAAATGTATCAAATATGAGAGATTTTTATCTTGAATTAATCTAGAGTTCGGTTATCAAATTTAATGGAAAAGGAGGCTTAAAAGTTGCAGTTATTTGTCGAGGTGCAATTAATCAAATCAAAGAATTTGAGGGTCTAGTTAGCAAATTTAGGATCTGGTCTCAGTTTATTAATGGGACCGAGACATGCTTTGTAATTAAAAAATAGGAAATGAGATTTTTTACAATTATGATTAGGCATTACTAGTCACGGCTATCAAAAATGGATTTTTTGTCTATATGATAATAAGGATCTTGAGTATAATAAATGAGATTACTTAACATGGATTTCAATTGAAATATGGGAAATAATTTGTATTTACTAAATTGTTGGAAATTCTATTATACTAGAAATGAGGATATCCCGTTACAATAAATGAAAATTTTCAAGATAATTAGGGTGTTTATTGTTAGTGCTTTGTCTTTTTTGCACTATAATGATTTATGATATGTGCATTATATAGAGATTAATATCATGCGAGATGTATTGATGAGAATGTGTTAAGCATTGACATTGAAATGTCATGGCACTTGTGCTTATGAGATGCTTAAATTATCACATCTAAAGTGTCCAAAGATAATTATACTCTACATTGATGCATCACATGAGTGAAATATGCATGACAAAGACAACGTTCTAGAGACATTATTTCTACCTCTATGTTAAATTATTGTTATGTTGCACATGTTTGGTGCCATGTATGAAGGTTTTGCTTTGTGACTTATTCGTCAAAAGTAAATACCCCTTGTTTATATGACCGTGCATGTATGGAATATATGAAAGTATCTTATGCCATAAAATCACACGACAAATGCCTACAAAGTTAATATGGACAAAAGATTTTATAACTCATGCATGAGGAGATAGGCTCGTGATCCACTAATACTTCCATAATCCTACGGTAGCCATCATATGGATGTACAGTAAGCACAGTTGACATTGCCGAGGTAGAAGTCACTCGATGAATTTATGATTCTCTCCCTAAACGAAGAAACATGTGAAACGATGTTTCATTAGTGGAAGCAAGTCTTGATCGGTCGACAATGCCGAACGGACGCTTGCCTCTCGATCCTCTACACGTCAATGAGTTACCACCGATAAGGCGTTGGCTTAGATGGGACCACTTTCCACCTAAAAAAAAATTTGGGCTAAAATAACGTTTGTCCCACGTTAATTTAGGCCGAATTTCTCCTAGTATTTTGCATTGGGCAATATGCTGACCGTACAAAATTCGACCGGTAAAAATGACATCGCACGATCCATTTCTTGCCTTTTAATGACTAATGATGGTCTGTCTGAGCTGTAATCAATTTCATCAAATGGCATAGATATTCCCGAGCCCTTTGACTGTTCCACCTCTATTTAACTTTTGCTGCACAGGACCCAAGATAAAATTGCAGTGTTAATTATGATGCTAATTACTTTTTTTCTCACCTTAGGCATATCCTTCTGGATCTAGTCCTCTAGGCCCGAATAAAATTTCTTTATCGGATTTTTTTAAAAAAAATAGTATTTTCCTCTCTTGTCTTTTTTTAGCTAGCGGACGAGGTGATTTAGGGTATAATGAATGACATTGTATTTTTCTCATATCATATTGATACATTTCTGTTTTGCTTGTATGCAACAATCGGACAAAAATATATGTTTATAAAATTATGTCTTCTTTATATTTGGATAAAGCTTTTCGATTTAACACAAGTTGTGAGAATTTCACTATATGCAATTTGGAACATCTTAAATAGAAGACCACGAAATGATTGCCTTGAAATTGAATTTCATCACCCGCTAATTGTCAGTATTGGTTTTTACAACATATTATTACAGTATTAGGGCCTATTTGTTTTTGGGAATTAAGCAAAAGCACACCTTCCTGCCAAAATTTATTTGAATTTCCAAAAATTATAAGAAAGAAAACTACATATCAATATTTATAAATCGTAAAAGTCTAGAGTGATCTTGAACCAAGAAAAGTTCAATACGCGTGAATTGCAGTGCCTTTATATTGTAAGAGATTTGGGGCCTCAAACAATTATGGTCAAGGTCACTCACGTGAATATTCTCATTTGTTTGCACAAATCTTTCTAATACATAAAATTATGTGCATGATTAGGGATATTTCCAAAAGATATCACAGGGAATGATTTCCTTAATAATAAAAATCAATGATTTGGGGATGTAGGTTTTTACACGCCACAAATATAAGGCCCATGCTATTTACATCCTTTAAATGACTATAAAACGCCCTAACTTATTGAGTTGATAAAAGTAATCTCGAGAAAACTAATTAATCAAAATCACAAATGGAATAAGTAAAATTGTTGCTTCTTTAAAATGCAAAAACACATATTTTCATGAAAACACAAGATTAACCGTAATAATTATAACAATAATATTTTATTTCACCACCTCGTTTTATTTTCCATTCATTTTATACAAATTTTATTTCCTTTCTTCTATTTCCCAATGTGCTCAAGCTGATTCTATAAAAAAAAATTGTTTACGAGTTTGAACATTGTTGATAATCTTCGTAAATTAATATAATCCAATATGAATTATAATCATAATGAGTTCACAATTTTAACCAAACAATTCCCCAAAAAAAAAACTTGAACAAAAGAACTGTATACTGCAAGGAGTTATTTCGGATTGAACCCTAGTGAAACATCATAAATAAATATGCTATATCAATATTCTTTTAAATTAGGATCTCAATCATTTAATTCATTAAAGGACTCCTGAATTAGTTGATTATCATAAAAGAAACAATGAATATGTAAACTTGTCTCGTTTAAACATAAAGAAGAAACAATAATTCAAGGAAGGTTTCATATCTAAGCTATATTTTTTTTTTCCTTTTTCGACGATTTATCATTAATTTATCATTAATGAGGTCTCGATGGAGGCTATTTGGGACTATTTAAATTTTAAGATGTGTCTAAAATTATTTGAGGGATGGAAATAGCATAAGCCAAATATATTATTATTATATGGCTGTGGATAACATTTAAAAATGGAAGGTTTTCTCCCAAAAAAGGGGAATTTTAAAAAAGAAGCTGCAGCACACTTCTTCCATTTGAATGGAATTTAATGAAATCTGACCATAACAGGAATGGAATTTGATTAGGTGGCCAACAAGGGGACTGAAGGAGTTGAGGAGGAGTTCCATTCATTCCTGCGCAAAAGAGAAAGAGAAAAAAGGGAGGTGTTGAAATTATAGAATTCTGAACTACCCCACGTCAGTCTCTGACACACAGTCACTGTTCAAAAATAATATTTTTAAATTTTTAAATTTTGTATTTGAAAATTCACCCACTCAAAGGTATAAAGTGGGCATCGGTGGACGTGCCCCAAAAGTATCTTTGACTGATGAGTGATGAGTTCATTGAAAATTATTATTATTATTATTTTCTCTTTTTTATTAAATTGCCTTTTTCCAATTCAATTTTAATTATGAGCGTTAAAAAAATCGCCGTAAAATCTATTCCGCGGCGAGGAATTCAGAAGAGCTTGGTTCTCAGAAGCAGCCACGGCAATGCTGGCGGAATTATCGGCCGTGGATTTTTTTTCTTAATTATGGTTTAGGTTTTTTGCCTTATTATCATTTGAAAACCTCTATCTTATTTATTTAGGTTGGATCGAGACAACCACGCACTTACATCACCCCCGATGTGTAAAAAATCAGGGTTTTTGAAATATCGAAAAACGGCACATGAGACCATCAAGAATAATTTGGGTTCGACAATAAAAAAAAGTGCAAGAATAATTGAATCATGCATCAATTATAATAGCAAAGTGCAGAAAAAAGTCATTTGTGTTAGAAAAAGTAAAATTATGATATTAATAATATGCTAGCGCCTATTATATCTATGTAAAAAGCAAGGGGGAGTTATATAATTATGAGATTAATTATATATTAGCGCCAATAATTTTCTTGCATTACTTTAGGTACAATTTTGTTCTTGAAAAAAGAAAATTGAGGAAAATGGAGAGTGTTGTCATATCTATCTAGGGTTTGTCCAATAATATCACATGCCTGACAAACCTTCTCAAGGACTGAAAATAGTATGAATTTTAAGTGGTGTGACTTATCTGAAGTCCCACGATTTCTCCACTCATGCACGTCAAGGGTCATTTCAGACCCATAATTCAATGACAAGATATAAATTAAATAATATTATCTTAAAGACCTAAAAAAAAAAGGTGAGAAAAAAAAAAAAGATGTCTTGAATTCAACGAACTCACAACTGCTCTCGCCCAAATTTGTACGGGGAAACAAAAATTTGCAGTTCCCACCCCAACCCCCATTGTTTTCCTGTAATTAATAAATGGCCACATCGCTTTGGAATTTGCAAAGTCAACAACCCTAGATGTAATTTTCTCTAATTTTTTTCAATAAAGAAAAGACACATACTAGTGCATGAAATGAATGGTGTTGATTTTTTGGCCTCCCTTGATTGGTGTCTAATGAGTTTACTTGCCAAGGAGTAGATGCCAAGGATTGTTCGATATTTGCAATTCATCTCATTATAATTCATTACTATGGAATACTCACACATTTGATGAGAAAACATTTGAAAATCACAATATTGATGGTGTATATCCCAAGAAGAATCGGTGCATTAAAATTTTGTATTATTTTCTTATTTAAATGCCCTTCACAATTGTGGTTTCTTTTGAAATTCACCATACTTAAACTTCCCAATGGATCTTATCCCAAATTTATACAGATAATTTTAAAAAAGTTATTGAAAAAATTGGAATCAATGATGCATTGTATGTTGAGCGTAAGACAGCACATAATGCATGAGAGATACATCCTATGTTCGTTGAATTATAACGCAAGACTTATCTCAAAAGACGAACCGGTTTGGCTTCATCTGATTCAAATTTGGATTTAATTAGTCTTTGAATTTATAATTTTCGTGTCCCTATCATGGCAAAAAATAAAAAATGAAGGCTATAAAGTAATTTTGGGAGGAATGTTTTGCAAGATTCAAGGTTAATAATTATATTATTTCTATGGTCTACACTGTTGGAGAGTATCTAGATGATTAGTAGATTCTACGCTATAGCTCTTCTTGGGGGAACATGGAGACGTTGCCAAAAGGATTTGATTCATCCATGACCGTGGATAGTCATAGATAGTCTTGCATGACCTAGGAGGACCACACTAGATGTCTCGCTAGTATTGAAAATAACAAATAATGGATTGCGTATTTAATGAATTTGATTGAAGGTGCAACCACATTATATTAATGTCAATATAAGAAGGACCAATGGTTATATTGATAAAAAAAAATTTGGTAAATGACATAAATAATTTTTAAAATTTGGCTAAATGTACAATGTAATCCCTGAACTTTAAATTATTCAACATGGTTCTTGAACTTTAGCCTAATATGAATTTTCATCACCTTTAATTTATTCGATTTGGTCCATAAATTTTTAATACTTGTTCAAATTTAGTTCTTAAACTTTAATCCCGAACTTAAATAATGAAATGTCAATATTAAATATTTCCATACAGTTTTGAGAATTAAATCGAACATGCATTAAAGGTTTATGGACCTTATTACATATTAGGTCAAAGCTTAAGAACCGTTTATGTTATTATTTAAATAAATAAAAAAAAGTCATTGGCGATCAAAATCTATAATTAAATAAAGAGTGCTAGATCCAGAGGCAAACTCTACCGGCAAGTATAGAAGCAACCGAACACCGACCAATCATGCCAATCCGGACTTTCCATTCACGGATTTTGTGTCTGCTGTGTTGTCAAATCACCAGACCAAAATGGTCTAATCTCCCATGTGGAAATCGATTGAACGGATGCATTCAAAGCCTGGCATATATCGAAGACTTGTCTGACTTAGCCAGATCGATTGAAGGTACGTCTCCACGTGATGTCGGTGGGATCTTACCCGATAGACACAAGGAAATAACGGATACTATTCAAGATTAGGAAGACCAAACAGCGAGCCGAACTTAGTCGGTCGATGAGTGCCTGAACTAAAAGTGCACGGTTATAGATAAAAAAAGAAGAAGAAAAGTTAGTAAAATTTATGGCATTAAAGATAGGTTAAATCTTGAATATAGATTTGAAATGCTATCAATTTTTTAAATAAATATTTGTAATGAACATTATTTCAAATATAAATTTAAAATACTATCTTTTTTTCAAATGAAAATTTAAAGTGAATATTATTTTAAATAAGGGCATGAAATGGTCATGTTGAAAATTTCACCGGTTGACTAATGGCATTTTCGTCATTATTTCTTATTTTCTTTTGGTTTTCCTTTTTTCCATAAAAAAGATAAACTATAAGAAGAAGAAAAAGACAAAAACCTAAAAAACCTAAGTGGGTTGCGACTAGTCCCGACAAGAGTTGCTGCCCTCCTGGTTTTGGCGAGGGTCTACTAGCCATTATCTCTAGTCATCGAGGTTGCTGGCAACTTGGCGAGGGCCTTGCTGGCAATGGGCGACGGCCACAAGCGAGGGAGGGCTAACCCTCTCACCTGAATTTTTATTTTTTTTTTTTAGCTTTAGCTTTTTTTTTTTGAGTTTGTATTTTTTGAAAGAAAAAAAATATAAAAAGGAAATGAAAGAAAATAAGAAAAAGAAAAGGACAAAAATGCTCTTGATCAAGCAATGAGGTTAAGCTATTTTTAAGAATGACATGATCATTTTCGGTATTTATTGGAGATAAGATTTATTTCATATCCTTATTTGAAAAATGAATATAATTCAAGTTTTTATTTAGAATAAGGTTGATTTTACATTTATATTTGAGAAATTTGAATGTATTTTAAGTTTTTATTTAAAATTTCTCTTAAAAGGTTGTATGATTCGAGTCCACGTGTCCTGGAACCGAAACGAGGAAAAGCTTCATGGGTTCGTTCATGATGATAAAAGCAAAGATCCAACATCGCTGTAAGTGCGATTTCGATAAGATTGATCGACATGATTATGCTGCTCTCTCGCAAACCCCCCTCTTAATTTCCTAACCTTTTCTCCTTCACCTATTTATGTCGATTTGATTGATTGACAACGACATATTTACCTCCCAAAAAAACACAAAATAAAAATTACAATTTCTACGAAAAAGGATAAGAAAAATAATAAAAAACAAAAAATAAAAAAGATCCAACTTTTCATCATCCCCCCCTAAACCCCTCCGGGGGGTCGAGGTTTTAATCATTTCAATCATTTTCCTTGTCTCATACCGAAGAAATTTTTTTTTTAAGATAAAAATAAAATAATATTCATTTCGAGAAATACCGAAATCTCGAAGGCGGGGGAGGGGTTTCCTCGAAGAGAGGGATCGGCGATTCATCGCGCGCTAGCGACCCAATGAGATCTCGACACGTCATCGTTGACCGGGTCGGTGGCGGTCAAAGGTGATGACGTGGAGGGTTTTAGGGTGGAAGTACTTGCACTTTTTTGCATCCTATTTTTGGAGGAACATCCTTCATCATCGATTTGGAAAGATGGAGAAAAGGACCGGATGGGATGTTGGTCCCCCCGACGTATGAATGGAGTACCAAGGCCCCGTTGGCTATCGAAGACCGTCGACCATCGTGGTTTGAATTTTTGACCATAAAGAAAATTTCTCGAAAATTTCCCATTTTGGAAAAAAATATTTTTCTAAAGGGAAAATGAAACCCCACTCAAAATTGGACTTTTGAGTTAAGGGTAATGATACAAATATTTCGTATATTTTAGCATGATATATAATATGATCCATAAAAAATTTTATTCATTTGAAGTAGTCTTTGAACTTTTAAGTTGTATTCAACGTAGCCCCCAAATTATATGGAGATGTTTGATGTTGTTCCTAAACTTTAATAAGCGAAAATACAACATTATACATCTTCATAAAGTTTAAAAAATAATCATATTGAATAAATTTAAATCTCAAAAATGACATTACGATTGATGGGTCGAGAGATGCAATCTTATCCACCAAATATAATCTCGATCAAGGTTGTAATTTAAGAGCTTCAAGAATAAGAAGATGTGCTCTCTGTAATCATTCAACCATTTTAGTAATTTAAGTTTCATTATCTCCTCTAGAGTTTTTTTCTTATTTTCTCTCTTTACGATCTAGGCGAATTTGAGTGAGCCATCGATTCAAAAAAAGCTTGGCTTAGGTATTCTAACAATTCCAAAAGAGCATATTTTCTCTCTTTACGATCTAGATAAACTTAAATGAGCAATCAATTCAAGAAAATCTTGGTTTAATCACTCCAGCAATTTCAAAAAATCCAAGGGAGTATAAATCATCATACAATCTCGATCACAAACGATCGGGTCATGACACTTTCATAAATAAATATCATTAATTTCACAACACGTGAAAAATAATTAAATTTAGCTATGATCATAGATGATTATTTATTAAGCAAAAAAGAAATATCAATTAAATTCTACTAAATTAAATTCTCAATATCGATAAATCAATAAAATAATGAATTTTTAAATTAATAGATCATATTTAGGCTTGATATAAAAATTTGGCAGATCATTTATCTTATAAAATTAAAAAAAAAAAGAGATGGACCCCACAAATTTAATTTAATATTGGAAATTTTTTTGTATTTGTGGATGATATACTTATATTTTCTACACAAAGTGGGACGAGACTCTGGTGAAAGTGCAGAGGTTGCTGACCAATGAGCTATAAATTCTTCTCTGTGTTCCACCGTGGAGAGAGAAATTGTTCATTTTCTGTGTTGTAGAGAGAGGAAGACAGAGAAGGCGGGGAAGGGAGGGAGGGAGGCTGGCTATGGAGTACGAGAGGATAGAGAAAGTTCAGGTACGCCCCTGTTCCTTCAAGTTGAGTGCGAAATTCAATCACCCTTTTGCCAGTCGACTCGAACTCTGCTGGTTCGCTAATGCATTCCTCGAAGCGGAGGTCGTTCGCTCGACGACGATGCCTTCTTTCTCATCTTCCAATTGTAGCCATTTCTTTCTCCTCTTTTTCTTCCCCTGTTCTTTTTCTGTGTTCACGCGGTGCTGAAGGAATGAATTGTAGAGAAGATGAAACTCGCTTCTGAGCTGAAGAATTGGTCGCGTGGACGTGTTTGTTTGTTTGACTGGTCTCTGCTCGTAATAATTCAGCGAGTTATTTGCTGTTTGATTGAAGTTGAAAGTGCTTGGATTTGCTGTCGTGTTTGCAGTGGTCGTTGATTGAACGGTGGTGTTTGTGCGATCTTTCTTTTTTCAAGATTTTATCTTCTGATGATTTCGTTTGAGTGTTTGACGCTGGTCTTTTGGGTTTGATTCTTGAAAAAGCAGACTGGTATAATCTCTCCGAGCAAATTGAGGATGAAGCTGATGGGTCCTCACCATCATAGGAAAAAGGATGGGTCCAACAGCAACTCTTCAAGAACATCTCCTTCCAAACTCGAGGACTCCGAGTTCGCGAAGAACAGATTGTTGGCCTCCGATGGTGCAGAATTCGACGAGGAAGGTGCGTGGCTCTCACCTTGTCCACTTCTTGTTTAGATAGGTTGAGTTGGGGTTGTCTTAAAAGCTTTCTTAAACAGAGTTTTCCAGGAAATTCTCAGGGAAAACTGCTCTTGAAAACCACCGTATTTTCTGAAAATATCGATGGAAGTGCTTTGGTTTGTCTGAGTTCTTCTTGAAATGCTGAGATTTTCTGAACAAGCGCTGTCGATTTTGTGAGTAGCCGGTTTAGATTGAGATGAAGATATTAGAGAAACAGTTCTTCATTCTCTTGCAAATGCTTTTCCTCGGAACTAGTAGAATCGGTTCCAAAATAATTTGCATTTCGTTCTTGGGAAGGAGAATCGCGCTTTTGTTCTTAAAATCAGCACTTGCACTGATTTGAAGCTATACTTTAGTTGCAGTTGCAGCTACCAGTGCAGAAACCACGTTAGTTAAATTACCTGTTCAGTCCACCGTTTCGGAACCAAGCCACTATAATCAGGCCTCACTCAATTCCAGAGTGATGGTCGTGAGAGAAAATGAGAATGTAGGCCGTGCTCGCTTCGAACAATTCGCCAAGGGAGATGGCAGCAATTCTAGTGCAGTTTATCCTGTGAGAATATTAGAGGACGAAAATCTTGATTACGATAGCAATGCTAGCTCATCCAGTTTCGAGTTTCACAAAGGGGAGAAGTCAGTTCACCACCACATCAACAGGTCGCTCTCAAGGACGATGCCGTCAAAGTGGAATGATGCTGAGAAATGGATAATGAACAGGCAGAGCGGCCAAGCCAACTATTGGAAGAAGTCCGTTCTGCAAAACCAAACAAATCGCCTGCCAGCGATGAACACAATCAGAGTTGCTCCTGAGCATGCAGGGTGTGAGAATAAGTTACCGTTTGCTAGGGGATCTGATACCAAGAGAGTCGATTTTTGCCATCCTACTCATCAAATGGGACTTGATAAGTTCTCTTTTGGCCCTCCCGAGGGAATGCCGACTTCAGGTCAATCTAATGGTGCAAATTTGCGGGTTGATGCAAATTCTCAAACTAAGGATTTGAAGGAAGTAGTTCATGCAGATTCCTCTTGCATAAAAAGCTCGACAGCAGAATCAACAGGTACGAAACTGTTTCTTGCTTTGCAGATGTAGAGTGCCCCTTATCTTATAAAATTATAATTGAGCAGTTTTAGTAAATTTATCAATCTCACTGGAACTTACTTTCCACGTGATTCTTTTGCCTAATGATTGTCGTCTCCACTCTTACCGAGCCAATCATACATTATCAGCTCATTGATTTATATGATCACCAACTGGGCCGACTAAATGGATGCGCACGGCAATTGTTTTGCAAGGAGCCACAGGCAATTTAAATGCTTCTATGGCGTCATTAACACAGCGACAGATGGAGTAATTATATATTGTAGTTTTAGGAGTGTTTAAGAAATAAATTTAAGAAGGAAAAATCAATTTAAAGTATGAGCATGACGCAATAGTCGTAGTGCACAATATTGTGTGATTTTCTGTGGGCATATGAGTAATCCTCAGAAAGTGGGACTGTTGCTCATGACTGCCTTAAAAAGTTCAGTTCGTCTTGTCTTTTTGATAATTTCCTTACTCTTGCCTCTGATGTTTAAATTAATCAATAAAGCAGGCATTCTTGCAATGAGAGAAGTTTGCATGAGAGATATGGGAACAGAGATGACTCCTGCCACTAGTCAAGAGCCTTCAAGGACAGCAACTCCTGTGGGTTCAGCTACCCCGCTTCGTAGCCCAACTTCGTCAGTGCCATCAACTCCTCGAAGAGGAGCACCAGCTCCCACACCTGCGGGGCATACCACTGATGAAGAATCTCAGCATCCAATAGAATTGTGCAAAAAGGAATTGTCCGAGGAAGAACTGAAGCTGAAGACCAGGAGAGAAATAGTAGCCCTCGGTGTCCAACTGGGTAAAATGAATATTGCTGCTTGGGCAAGTAAAGAAGAATCCGAGAAGAACAAGTCTTCCTTGGAAAAAGCTACTTTGGATGAACTTGAACGGATCGAATTTGAAAAGCGTGCAGCTGCTTGGGAGGAAGCTGAGAAAGCTAAACATACATCAAGGTTCGTGTTAATATTTGCTCCCCTTCTGACTGGATTTCATACCACTTATTTTATTCTCTCTTGAAAAATGTAGAATGCAGAGGTATGTTTCTATATTAGGAAAATCTTTTAGTCTGACAATAATGACCCGCTTTCTCAGATACAAGCGTGAAGAGATCAAACTGCAAGCATGGGAAAGTCAGCAGAAAGCAAAATTGGAAGCAGAAATGCGGAGAATAGAGGTACTTAAAATCATCATCCCTAAAGATGCTAGCCATTGAGAATAGAGCGGTTGTTTAAGAAGCCCAAAAACTATTTACTTGAACGGGGGGACGATGGAGTTTGTTTGCTAGTATCTCATTTAGTTTCTTAGGCCTAGTGGTAGCACTTTCCTCTCATCCTCTTCGAGTATCAGTGGCCGGTGTAGAAAGATATTGTAACATTTTAAGTCAGTATGGAAAACCGAGAACAGGTCAACTAGGTTTCTTTATATTTTTAGCACTTCTCTTCATTGTGGAGTGACTCTTCTTCAGGCTCAAGTTGAACAAATGAGAGCCCATGCTCAAGCGAAGATGGTGAAGAAGATCGCGATGGCGAGGCAAAGATCAGAAGAGAAACGGGCCGCAGCTGAGGCTAGAAGGAATCGGGAGGCAGAGAGGACCACCGCACAGGCAGAATACATTCGTCAAACCGGACAAATGCCGTCGTCTCCTTACATCTGCTGCGGTGGTTGGTTATGATAAGGACCTCAGAGGATAAGATAGAGGGACTGGCCCAAAAGAGTGTTGTGGCATTTGTATACTTTGAATGTGTACGTTGCATGTTTTTCGGGCTTAGATGCAGACTGTGTTCTTGAAGTGTCAATGCCATGTCCGTGTCGATGATGTTGATGGTTTGAGAGTATCTGAAGAACATAGGTTGCTTCAATTGCTGTAGCATTTTAACTCTTAACAGTGCTTTTGACAGCAACTTTAGAAAGCGGCTTCATGGCAGGAAGCTCTCATTTCTTGGCCAATGAGTTCTGATGCTGAAGGTTTCGGTTAATATTTCTGTATCGCTAGTGCTTCAAACCTGGCTTTGCGCAGAAAATATTTTCGACTGAAGGAATGAGAATTATGATTGTCTTTGTTTAGATTTAGAAAAATATTTTATGTTATTTCATGGCATCAAAAATTTTGACTGATACAACTGGTCAGAACATGGTTGTACTGACTTAGATAAGAGATATTTTCTCATTTTCTTTGCAAGTCTTTCTATAAAGGACACTCTCAATCTTATTTACCTATTGAGAGCACTTTGTGCTACGTAAACATCTATGTGGCCTCTTCCAAATTTTCAATTTTTAATACCTTTATCGATTAGGAGAAAATTTAAGAACTTGCCTTCCAAATAGCATGAAAAAGTTTTCTAAGAAAAGATTGAAATTGGGTAATGATAAAATAGAGTTTTCTAATTAACTATTGAGTGTTCAATCTAAAAACGTATCATGCTACAACATTATCGAACAATCTATTTAACAATACAATACTTAAAATGATTAGTAATTTTTTTGTTCTAAATTACATACAGTTATATAAAATTTTAAAAAAGTCATTATTTGAAAGGAGGCAACTACTGTTACAAGTTGCAGTAATCAGGATAATAATGTTATGTATGTTTATGGTATATAGTTATATTAATATAACTACATAACATTTATATTTATACGTAATCAAGTAGTAACGAATAAAGTTCCATGGTTTGAAATATCATATCATCAAAATTAATATTATATAATATAATATAAGAACAAAAATAATTAATTATCAATGTAATTTGATGTTATTTTAAATAATCAAATGATATCGATTTTTAAAAAGGCAGTTGTCTTTAGTAAAATGGTGGAAGTCACTATCATGTTTTTGTTGTAAGATATGTAAAAATTCGGTGACATCTTGCAAAAGATGACAGATCATATAATTACGAACAATATTTGAATAAGTACTGCAATACTTGTGTTGTAGAAAGGTTTATGATTCAGATCAAAAAAAGAAAAAGAAAAAAAGAAAGGTTTATGATACCTTATGTTTTATAATTTTACATATTAATCGCAGAAATTTTCGTAATATGATTAGCATAGTTATTAATTACTTGATTGAACATTACGTATGGTAACTTTCATATTTAAATGTAACTTTTGCATAGTGTACTGTAATAATTAGATATAATGTAAAATGAAATTAAAATTGTTCAAAATCTATATTTCTTAGGGTAGACTAGATTATCATCTTTAAAGTCATTGATACTCGTACTCCTAAGAAATTTAAAATTCAGAATCATCTAATTGTAATTGAATTACAATTATCTTAAGTCGTCCTACAAGTGAATTTTATTAGTTACTGAAAATTTAAGATGATAAACGACATAAGACAGCCCAAGTGTCAAAACTTGGTATGAGGAGACACTTAAGTGCCAAAAGTTACAAAATGTACACTTAAGAGTCACTTTTTTTGAAAATTGGATCATTTTATACTTACGATCGGAAATCCAACGTGGCTTATTTTATACTTACATGGCTCGCCTGGAAATTGAGTCGGCAAAAATTCAGCCAAAACGATGTCGTTTTGCACTGACGTGACATTTAAAAAGTATTAATTAAATAATATTAAATAAAAATATATTATTATAAAATTGATTAATTAAAAAAAAAGGGAGGAAGGGGAGGATCCGGCGAGGGCTACCGAACCCTCCCTCCCCTCCCCTCCCCTTCCATTTATTTTTATTTTTTTTATAAATAAAATCGATTAAAAAAAAAATTCTAGTCGACTTGGGCAATTTTTTTTCTTAAAATTGCCATATGGATATTTTATTTTGAAAAAAATGCTCCGTCAGCAAATAAAATCGCCGGAAAATGGACACGTGGCAGTTTGGCCGGATTTTTTTGCCGTTGGCACTTGATTCTTTTTCTCCGATTTTGGCACTTAAGTGTACATTTCTGAACTTTTGGCACTTAAAGTGTCTCCCGTGCCAAGTTTTAGCACTCCAGGGGTCCGTACGTCGACAATAGACTAAAGAAACATAAAAATTTATTGAACTAAACAGAAGCATAATGGACAATTAACTTGGAAATCCCACATGCATAGCGTACGGATAAATTTCAATTATATCAATATGTAATTATTACGCTGTTACAGCCTAATATTCTAGTCGGGTAATAAGAAATTATGTTAACTATGTTAGGGATAATATCATCATTAACATATTAGTAGAGCCACTCGATCAAACGAATTATTTTCTTCCTTGGACGACATTGGCCTTTTTCCTTTGACGATTGTATTTCGAGGAAGAAATATATGTACGGATTGGCTCCATGCTTCCTTTTGCAACACAAAAAAATTATTATTTTTTGAGAAAATTCCAAATAAAGGCTTGAAATGCCCTCGTTTTCTCGAATAAGGGTCTAAAGTATATATCGTCTTAAATAAGGGTTTAAAGTGCTATTATTTTCTCAAATAAAAGCTTGAAGTGGACATTATTTCAAATAAGGTCTAAAGTGCTAAATGAGTCTCAAAGAAGGGCCTGAACTCATCAACTGTGACGAGCAATTTCGTCTTTTTAGATTTTTCTTTTTTCTAGTTTTTCTTTTCAAAAAAGCAATACAAGCAGGAGGGTGCAACGAAGGCCAGTGGGGTTATTGGCGACCTTGGCGAACAAAAGGCAAGGCTAGCAAGCCCTTGCCAGAGACAAAAAAGGGCGGCGACCCTCTCCTAGATCTGGTGAGATCACCTACCTTCACCTGGTTTGGGCAAGGGTCGCTGATCGTCACATAGGCTTGGCTTGCCCAACGCCCTCAAACCTCGCCACCAACCTTTGGGGGCGCTGGGTGAGGGCCGCCAGGCTTGTACGACGATCGGCAACTCTCGCCCAAATCTGAAAGAGAGTTGCTGCCATCTCCTATCTTTAACGAGGGCCTATCAACCCTTGAGTCTAGTTAATCGGTGTTGTTGGCCTTTGCCGTTGCCCCACTGGCAATGGGGCGGCAGCCACAGACAAGAGGGAGCACCCTCTCGTCAATGTTTTCCCTCTTCTTCTTCTTTTTTTAATTAAAATTTTAATTGATTTTTAATTTAATTTAAATTATATTTGGACTAAAATACCTTTGATGGCTTGGAATTTTTTACTGGCCGACGAGGCTAGGCCCTTTTTTAAAACAGTCATAACTATTTCAGGCTATTCCTTAAGACTGATATGGGCACTTCAAATATTTATTTAAAACAAAGTCCATTTTATATTCTTATTTGAGAAAACGAGGATACTTCGTGCTCTTATTTTGAATTTTTCCTTATTTTTTTATATATATAATCAATGTAATAAAGGATATACATTAATCATGTGCAAGCAATTATATGAACATGATTATTAGATTGTATTGGTAATTATAATGATTGTTCTAGTTTTAAGGACAATTCCCTCTTTTTTAGTAGGAAACTTTATTTTATCATACAAGATTTCAGCATTCGGTAAAAGAAAATTGTTTTTTTTTTTTTTGGTAAGGGATAAAAAAAAAGAAAAAAGAAATAAGTGATTGATTTGCTGATTGCTTATTTATGCCTTATTGATTGAAGCACGTTTATTCCGATAAAAGAAAATTGTTTGTGCTGTCAAAAAGGTAAGTTTTTAAATTTTTTCAAAAGTTGATGATTTAAAGAAAAAAAAAGTCACATGGATGTTTACGTAGTACAAAGTGCTCTTAATAGGTGAATAAGATTGAAAGCCCCTCTTCACGGAAATAAGTTTATCAAGGATGAGATTATAGGAAAAGCTCAATTAGATAATTATTTACGAAATAAGAAATATTTTAAAAATGGAAACAACGTTTAACTGGGCATGCAAAAAAACTAAAATTATAATTATTTTTAATATTGTTCCATAAGCATGAATATAGTTCTACGCGTTCAATGTTATTCCAGATTATTAGACGGAATTGGTTCTAAATCAATCATGTCACTTTTTTTTTTGGTCAAGAATGTCATGTCACTTGAGTGAGTCATTTTTAGGCAAAATTTTTATTCCTTTCACTTTAAAAGGAATTACTTGATAAATCAATGATTTCTCAATGCCATCAGGTATGTTTTTTCTCTTTTATATGATTGGAATAAGATATCATATATAATTTACATAAAATATGAGCAAAACAAAGATTCTAATATACCTATCATGTCATTTCAAACATGATTTTAGATATTAATCGATAAGAATAGATACTTCACTTGATCATAGCCAAAAGCCGAGAAAAGTATACAACACAATTTTAGATATATTACCACAGCACTAACTCGTCAAGAAGAACTGTTTCTAGAAAAACGATTTTATGTAGGAGTCCATTTATTTAAAAAATATGTTTTAAGGAAAAAATGTTTTTCAACTTTTTCATGTGTAGATGGCAGAAAACTAATTAATTTATGCTGAAAACGTTTTCTATGGATCGAAACAACAAACATAGATAGTTGGAAACGACGTCACCTTCTGGTAAAAACGGAAGCATTGCTATTAAATTACCAAATAAATGAAAATTAAATTTTCCAGTGATTCGTCCCAATCGACCTCTCATCTCACTAGCTGATGAAATCGTTGACCAGAACACCTAATAAGAAGCAATATCAGCTAATGAAAAAATTTAACCATGATGCTCCGATTAATTATCATAATTAGAAGAAAACCATATTGTAAGGCAAGGCATGTGTGGGTGGATGGACACGCAGGAAGCTCGTTACCCATATCACTCAGTGCAAAACGATCACATGGTTATTTCACAATATATCTACTGGGGAAAAAGTTGGGGCATGAATAATATTCCCATACGTTCATGGAAGTGATTAATACCAACTTAATTTGGAAAAAATGATAAAGAAGCAAGGAAGAAGATGCATGTGCTATCATGACCTAACATGATGGACCGCATTTTCTCGATGCCTGAATTGAGCACATTTTTCTTGAAATTGAACATCGCAACAGAGGTACTGCCAAAATATCTTATCAAGAATCTCGAAGCGCATCACATTCGACACTTGAAAGTTAAATAACAAAGAAGAGGCACCTCGAAAAAGCTTTAACGAGCACGTCACCTCTGTTAGAAAGTTCAACCCGAATATTCGAATTCATAGTGCGTCGTGGGATGCTTTAACACCCCATGTCAAGTGTGGCACGTGGAAATTGATAAATGGGGGCCTACACATGTGAAATGAACCGAGATAAAAACTTATTATGATACCATGTAAAATGATGTAAACAAGTAATATGGAATATTTTAACATAATAGTAATGCTTCAATTTATCGAGACAATATGATGATGGAATCCCAAACTAACCCCGATTCGAAATCTTTAGTATGGTGTCCAAAAATTTTGTAATGCTTGCTTTTTGCGGTGGTTTATGGGTGCATAGTGAAATTCCTCATGGTCATCATTGTCTCATCTCAACTTGACCAAAAGCGCATCTCAGTTTGATGATTTTGTGGTAGTAATGTCGCATGCGTGCTTTTCTCCATTATTCTTTGGAGTCACCTAAGATTACATAGTCACTCATTTTCATTGGCACATGTAAAACAAGATAAAACAGACATATCGATCTCTCTCTCTCTCTTTCTCGTGTGTAGATCATGGGGTCACTTAGAAGCATGATTCTCGTTTATTTGAGAAAAGAGGAAACTCTCTTTCCACCAACAAAAGAATTGCAAAAGAGAAAAGGAAGAAAAATGCTTCTTATTGGGGCCTATAATTGATGATAGTGCCCTACCTTGTCACCATTCCACACACCATCCCAAAAGAAAAGAGGTCCTTATCAAATGACCAAACCCCACCACATGCACAAAAAACTCCAAAACCCACACTCCAATTATCATTTCCACCTCTCAACTTAGCTAGTGTCCAGCCCAATCCCCGAGGAAAGGGAGCTCAACTTGAAAATTGTCCTTTTCTTTCAAAAAGTTACCAAGATAAAAACATCCATTAAATTTCTTAACTTCTCAACCCTATGTCCATTGTGTTGGCTAGCTTTGATCTTGAAGAAAGACTAAAAAAAAAGTACTCTGTTATCTAATGACCCAGTGACACGGGCACTCTCATACTTTCAACTCAAGAATTTGATGATCGTGGGTTAGATTTTTATCATAAGAAACTTAGATCACTTGTGCTAGTTCCCTTTCAAGTAGCCGGTTAATTATGACTATGCTTGTAGGTCATAAAAAAAAAAAAAGAGATGCATATTAAGCACCATTATAAATGGAAAATTTTCATGTCTTCATCATGGTTAAATCAAGTTAGAAGAAGCAATGCAGAGGGCATCAGAAGTGCCTTAATATAGCCATTCTTTACAAAAAGCAATCTAGACAAGTCCATGTCCTCTATAATTAACAGAAGATATGATCATAATTCAAACCTAATAAGGAGAATCCAGACAACAATCTCCAAAAGCCTTAATTTGATTGGACTTGTTCTCCAGGGCAAGAAAAGTCTTGCGTTTTTCTTTAGCTGACTAAGGTTGTGGCAGTGAAAGTAAATAATAGAACATAATAAAAAACTAGAAAAAAGAAAGAGGTACAATGAAATAAGGAGGGCCACACTCCTCTCACTTGTCATATCCACTGACACTTCATTGGGTCCATGTACATGGAAAAACACACTGTGGGGGTTAATCAGATACAGCACATGAAACCCACACAAGCTGAATCATCATATAAAGAAAAATCTAGCCAACATAAAATCACAGCCAATTAACAAAGCTGTATCTGCATAAGTCCACAGCGCCAAAGAAAAAGGTCTATTTTAGCTGTAATAGTGACCTGATCCGGCACAGGCTAAAGGCATATTTTTTCAGAAACCATGGTTCTTGAACTTCTTCCTGGACACGAGCATGATAACGACCTCAGAATTCTACCCACAAGAGTGCAAAGAATGCACTCAACCGGACCAAAATTTTAAGCTAGACTCTAAAATGGATAAGACAATCATTTTAAGTCGTGCATCGGGATAAAGTTTGGCACCGAGATATGAACTATTGCGGTAAAACTTTGATCTAATTCCCAACTCACCCGAACATCATTCAAGGACATGCTTTCTGACGGGTGTAACAATCTTCTTATTATGTCATTTCCTTTTCATAGTACTAAAGACCATGTCGAGAAATTGTTACCAAGACTCACTCTGCTCAACACAAATAATCACAAATTCAGAGTGGAAGAACAGACGGAAGCTCCAAGTGCACATTCTTTGAAACGATAGATGATAGAATCATTTTACCTCAGTAGTCACTTTGAGAAAGAGACACTTAACGATCCGTCCATGCCAATACCCAGAGACAGAAAGGTCAGCCAGATATAGAGAAATTCCATGGTCTCCATTTCCTTCGACCACAAGATAATGTCAAACAAGCACACTACAGATACTTCTACTACACCGAAAGACTGTCGACGCATAAGCAGTAGAATGTCTATATACCCAGCATAACTCATGTCGTGATCACTAATTTCCTAGCAGCAATATGGCGTATATCACAATTCAGAAAAATGGGAGAGAAGCAAATATCATTACAGTGCTAAATTATGCAAAGTGTTGCAATCTAATGTAAGAGCTAAGCAAGTTGTTTTTCCAACCACAGATGGCTTGGATAAGACTGAATATTACAGCAGGAAATTGCATCTTAACTGGTCATAAAGTTCCATAATCAAGAGATCCCACAGATGGTATTCCAGAGCTCATGGTTCTAGAATCCTGTCGGTTAGTGAATTCATCGCAACTGCCGTTCCTTTGAACAGGGATGGAATTCAGAAGCTCCAGACCGTGTTTGCCCATTTGCTGGACTTCTTGAGGTGAGAGTATCTTGATGCACCACACACTGTTCACAAACTCCCTGCAGCAAGAAACAATTCAATTATAAGTTTAAGATACAAGCCTTGTGTAGCATAAAATCGAGAAAAGCCCAAAAATTGGAATTCGTCTAACAAGAAGTCCATTGGATAATCATTTACAGTTCAAGACCAGTTGCAGAAATGTTGTAAGATTATCTTGATAGCTACTAGAGGTAAATCAGCATTCAAGACCCTTAAGGTGCTAGAGATACCGATATACATTACAAGCACTTGGATATTTCACATGATCCTCCTTCTTAGGAAGACAACATGTAAACAAAGAAAGTGCATAAACCTACCCACACAATCCATGCTAGTGCACCAGAAAGAATCAGGCAGAACATAGGGATAATTAAATAAAACTTGAAATTCATTGTAAGGAAAAAATGAAACTTAGAATTCGTTAAGAATAGAGAGGACTCACGGCCAAGGGCCATCACCAAGGAGAAGAATATCATTCTCCCTATCTACAAATACAAGCTGCCAGCCTGATCTCACAGGGTCCTCCAACTGGCCTTCAAGGCTAAACATGCGAGCAAGCTCGCTCCGCAGCTCATTGTAGCTGCTGAATTTCGTGATGTCTAGTGACCTGCCGAAGGACCCTGACTTGTAAACCTGTCAAGTAGACCAAACTCCGTATTCAAAATCAGCAAGTCATCATAACAAAATACAGAACCATAACAAATCACAAGATTAGTACATAAATGCATTTTCGTGATGAATGTTTTAGAAGATAGGCTGCAGGAGGTCAGTTACCTTAACAAAGGTTCTGGTCGGTGCATTTACTTGATTCAGATTTTCTGGTGACTGCAGAAATCCTGAATCATCAATGCCCCCGGGAGGGACCACCGATGGATTAGGTGCAAAGTCTGCACCGCTGTTGTTGATATAGTTAGAAGGGAAGGGCATGGATGTCGAGTCACTTTCGCTGCCAACAGCCCTTAGGCTCGAGATCCCATTTTGCATCAGAAGAGATGAGGGTTCTAAATTAACTCCGAATAAAAGATGGCTCTGCACATCAGTGACTTCTTGGTCCAAACATTCTCTGCCAGGAAAAGGTGGCAATGAGACGGAACTAGGAGAAAGATTATTCTGGGGCGGACCCAGCTGATCCAACTGAGGCAAAACGCGTTGGGAGGGCCCTGAAGGAACAAGAGATTCAATTGCAGCTCGCTTTGATGGCCACGAAGAAGGGGACACCGAGGAATTAGTCCTGGGCAAGTTGAGTTGATGGGTTGACCCATCTTGAGTAAAAGAGCCCAGGAGGGTCTGCAGGGGAGAGACGACAGGGCTAGTGACAGGATTGCCAGTTGAATCAGAAAAGCTCAGTTGCTGGCAAAGGGAAGGCATGGTTTGCAATGGAGTGTGAGACTGAGAAGCTGAAGTGAATTGAGACGGGGAAGAAGCACTTGGAATCTGCTCCTGGTTGACTAGCTGCTGCCGCAGCTGCTCTTGCTGTGGCTGCTGTTGATTAGTAAATGAATTCTGATGCTGCAGCTGTCGCTGAAGAAGGTGAGACTGCACTTGGTCTTGAGAAACTGAATGATGCAGGCTCTCTCGACTCCCTTGGAGAAGAGACTGCTGAGGCTGAGTTGAGGTCAACATTTGGGATGGCATCAAAGAAGCAGAAGCGCTTGTTATGTTCTGCACATGCTGAACAGGCATAAGGGATGTGGCGGCTAGCTTGGAGGGATCCACGGCTCTCATTTCCTGTAGAGCTGCGGCAGCCATAGCTTGGTACATGTCTGTTTGCAATCCAAGCATGGAGATATCCAGCCTCGGTTGCATCCATGGTGTCAACCCCATTCCATGGAAATTTAGAGATTGAATTCCTCGGTCTCCATCTCTAAGCCACAATGATGGAGAAGCCATTCCCATATCATCATCCCTGAGGCCTTGGATCAACAGAAGAAACCAATCAGAACACCAGCAGAAGAAAAGGAAGGCTATATGGATTTTCTTGTGCTTATAGTAATGTTAATCATGCTAGTATATCCAAAACCTACACAATCCCTATTGGAATAACTTAACTTACTAATCATACAATAGTTCCATGATCTTGAAAACTCTAAGATAGTTCCATTTAACATCTGGCAAATATTTCAACAAAAAAAAAAATGTCTGACAAACATGAAAGTGTCAAGCCATGATAAAAAACCATTTTTGAATAGATGACCTTTATATAAATCCTTTATGAGGCCCTTCTGTAGTATCTGTGAAAGATGAAACATCACTTTGTGGTAAATATACTGTGAAAAGGAGAAACATGAAGTTGATCCGACATCCAGAGCCACACCTTAGAGTGGCAAATCATTGTAGAGGAAAGCCAATTCGTATCGCAAAGGCTCAACGTTGGTGCAGGGTTAAAACATACCATAAGAGGGTAGGCCAGGTGGCCAAGGGCGTTTAAGCCTTAGGGGAAAAGGAGATGGGTACATTGGGAATGTTGTGAGTGGTTCGATCTCCCAAAGAGACACTCTTGGCTGTCTCTCCCCGGCCGTGGACTCATCCCATCCGACCTGCATGCATTCGTCAATTGCCATAAAGTCAAACAAATGGGTCCAAAAACCTACTAAACTACATATCCAACAAACTGGTGGAAGCATACCTTCACAGAACGCCAATGCGAATTTGGCCATCGAACAGGATCCAAGTCACATATGCCTGTAATAGTTCCCATATAGCTGTACATCCAAAATATTTTTTCATTCAGTGTACATTAGACTCCTCCAAAGGCATTTCTTGGCCACAATAGCGTAGGGTAGAACTACAGCAAAACTGTATAACTAATGCAAGTCGAAACTGTTTTGAAGAAGAAATCAAGGGAAAAGAATAACATGAAGGAAACTTGATGGTCCTTTCTCCCCTCTTGAACATCACATACTATGGCTAAAATGTGATAGAATATTTAAATATTAAACCGCCTTCATCTAAGGGCTTAAGCTTTTCGAACAATTGACAGTGATCCCACAAAATTTCACATGGTATCAAAACAGGAGGTCCTGAGTCCAAATCTTTCTAAACCCCCATTTGCCTCGCCAATTAAATATTTCCAAGCTTAGACCTAGGCAAAAAAGAGAAAACTAAGCATGTGAAGGGGAATGAGAATATTTAAATATTAAACCACGCTTTCATCTAGCAAAGCTCTTAAAACACTTGGCAATGGTCCCGCCAAATCTCACAAAATGTTCTTTGACATGAAGCCATCATTACGAGGGGGAAAAAAAATCCAACGGTATACAAATGAGAAGTATTCTAAGCCAAACAAACAGTCTAAACTTACAGCAAATGGATCAAAGCCGAAAAGCCTGAAACTTACCGCCTGACACTAGATTCTTCTGTTTCGAAAAGCATCCTAAAGCGCATGCCAACAGAAACACGTGTATGATAAACTGCTTTGATGTATTTGGCCAGGGATATGACAAACTCAGATGGGCAAGCCCTGTGGCAAAATATCATGAGCTTTAGAAGGATATAAGAATGTCACACCTTCCTCAAAAGACCAAGTTGTACTTGTACCTTGGGTTATAAAATATGGTGAAGCGACTATTTGTTGCAGCTGCGTGGGCTGCAGCTGCAAGAAGACCCAAGTGCATGCTGTCACATGACAAAACTGATGATGGCATCACAGTTTGAGGTCGATTTGCACGTCTAACCCCAAGAAGTAATTGGTTCTTCTCGTTCCTAATGAAACAAATCAGACCGTGGTATTAGAGCCAACTCTAAGTAATCACCAGAAAAATCCATATTCTCATTGCAAAGGTATCAACACAATTTGAGTATGAGGAACAAGAACATAGTGCACCCACACCCACAGTGCTACGACTCATTCAGAGAGCATCAGCAGAGAAGAGGCAAATGACATGCCAGTTGATGGCTCTGTTCGACAATAGATTTTCTGTTTCTATAATTCCGACAGTGTTCAGGGTATAAAAGTACAGTCTCAGCATGCAGAGAACTCTCGAGATGGAATGTTAGATAATGTAGTAGTTAAAAGAAAATCATGGTAATGAGGCAAACTACAACCTACACTACTTACCATATAAAGAGCACTGAATCACCAGCAACAAGCCTTTTAGCGCTAACAAATACACTCCATCCTGTTGTAAGAAGATGCCTCTTTGGCTGACCTGCTCAAACAAGAGGCAGAGGTTGGTGAGAAGCACATAAGTAACAATGCTGAACTAGTCTGTTGCGCAATGATAACAATCTAGACCAGTCGCAGAAAAGCAATCAGAAAATTCCAGAATCCTATCCTAGCTTTTTTTGACAAGGCAAACAAACTAGAGAATGTAAAGCTGGAGAAATATTAAGATGACATAGGAAGAGAGTACAATCTGATGATGCCTCATCAGACAAGTATCAGATAGAGAAATCTAGAAGGTAGACAACTGCTGTGTCATCTATTGCACATTTTTAGCATATGCCATTTGTCTACTGAAATAGGTTGGGAAGCAGAGGTTATGTGAGGCTCCCGTTTAGTAATACAACAAGGCTCCAAGATGAAAGATTAAGGCTCATGTATGGGTGAACAAACAGAACAATCAATCATTGCTAACCAAGGTGGAATTCTCATTATGCAATTTTCTCATCAGCCTCACTAGCTGTTAGTTCTTTTCTTGTAATAAGGAACCTCATTCTTCATCGTTAATGAACCATTAAAATGCATATACTTAGCCATCAGCGAGAATTACATAACAGATTAACTTACCGCGAAATATATGCCTAAATTTCCATTCATTGTCATGAAGATCCCTTGCAATTAATTCCTGGGCTGGAGGCTGTAGGGAGTAATCCTGTAAATTACACACATTAGTCAGTTATGCGTCATGCATTTTATCACTGATCTTCAGATGCTACACGAACAGAACACACAGACATGCGCACAGACAGAGAGAGAGAGAGAGAGACCAAAGGTGGGAACACTTTTTCAGCTGCCCGGCGGGGAACCGAGAAACCACCATGTGTACTGGTATCACTGGCAGTCAATGTCTTACAAAAGTAATTTGTGGGTTGCTTGCTAGGGGAGCCTAATTCTGCTGGGAGGTATGTTTCCTTTTGCTCTTGCTACAAAAGAAATATAATTCTGAGAAAAACTGGGCATAGCCACTAAAAATGAATACATTAATACTAAGGAAGTTATGTAGCATACTGGACTAAGCGGTTGCAATGTCATTTGAGCATATACTTCATCCGTCTCAATATCTGCCTGAAGTAAACAAAAGCTTGAAACTTTAGGCACAATTTCAGGAAGCATAAGAGGTAGAGAGGGAAAAGGTCTTACATGCATGGTCACGTTGTGAAGCTGGCAGATAAGTTGTGGAGGCAAGCTTGGGTAGTTAGGAATTTGAGCATCTACCTCTTGATTGGTTGATGCTGCAACCTGATTAATTATGAAGATGATGTTAACAATAAAGTTGGTGTAAATGCGGGAGTAGTATATTACTGATAATTGGTTGTCCATCAAAGGATAAAAGATGATGTCAAGTGTCCAACATAAAAAGTTCAAGATGCAATTTTTCACCAGCTGCTACCACGAAAGACACTTGCGAACAAGTCTGTTGGGTGGGTTTGTAAACTCTGATCATACATAAAACGCATAATGAATAACTTATATCTAGTTCACGATCAGTACAGCAAAAGTAAAGATTAAACTACAGAAATAGATCCTTGGTTTGTTGAATAGGAAGTTGTTCTTATGTTTCTTCATAGAGCTAATATCCATGTCCTTCCCTCAAGCTAAATGGGGTTTTTATGAAAGAAGATGAACCAAAACAGCTTCAGAGCAATCTCAAACTGCAAGCTAATTAAGGCACCCTCCACAGCGAGCAGGCTTACTGATTTGTTTATTTACATACTTGATTCTTCTTCAGAAAGCACAAGCTAACGTACAGAATACATCATCCAATCCAAAATCAATTTGTTCAAGATCGTGGATCCAAATTCTCCTCTACTGACCTGCTCGCTATGACCTTGAGGAAAGTAGACAACTCTGCTTCCGATAGCAGGCAGAGAAACAAGAGGACCAGCACAAGCATGCCAAAGTTCAGAATTCAAAACTCTCTTTTCACCTGCAACATTTTTAAAGAGATGAATGATCACATTAAGAGCTTTGAAATCGAAAACAAGATAGGCTAGTGGTGAAAACCGGCTGCACACAAGATAACATGGGCACTTGGTACGGACATGGCGCGGAAGAGAGATTGACTTCTCTCTTCTTCTCTCAATTGTAGCTTCTCAGAGGTAACAGCAAGAACCAAAATCCAGCATCCAAGAATTTAGAAAAAGCAAATTCAGCTGGACCAAGAAAAATGAACCCTTCTGCTGGGGCATCTGAAAAAGCACTTCACTAAGGGAGAAAAAAGCAAAGATATGAAAAAAGTCACATCTTTTTGCTCACTAAGCAAGAATTTGGTTGAACAAGCCAGCCAACATCTTTATGGTCAAGCTTTTGGTCCTCATACTTGTAAATCATTTTCGAAAAACTCCTGAGCAAGGGAAATTGTAGCCACCCCAAATTTTCAAACATAATACAACAATTTATGCCAGCAGAAATCTGAAAACAAAAGTTCCAGTTGCATAGGTCACCCAGACCAGAGAGATGAGAGAAATTCAAGCACAAAGTTACACCCAGAAAACAAGAAACGTACCTTCCTGGGTTTGGGGAGAGAAACCAGCAGAAGACAGCCTCATTTTTTTGGCAATCAGAACTGCAAAATCCAAATTTCAGCGGAACTCTGAAATCTGAACTTCTTTAAGAAAATATAGACCCCCACTAAAGAAGATCCGAAATTGAGACCCTTCTCTTATTTTCACTAGAATTCTCTGAATAAAAGTACACAACCCACAGCACTGACCAAGAAAAGCCCTTTTTTTTAACTCTTCACCACAATTTTCCCTTCATAATATAACACCAGACTTTTTCATCCCCATCACCTTCTCTGAAAAAACCCCCAAAGTCAAATCCACATACTCCATCTTATTGAACTGCTTCAAACTACTCAAAGCTGGTCTAGTTCAGGACCTTTTTATAATGCTGAAACCACAGATAATGATCCATTCCAGAACCTTCAACCAAAACCAGTTCCGCTACAAAACACAACCCATTTCAGCCTCATTCGCTCTCGATTAATTTCATTAAAACCATAGGAAACCCCTACAAAATGTTCCCAAACTCAAGCAAGGAACTTCATACCCCAAGTCCTCAGAGAACAGAACCAGCCACCTTCAGCTGCTCAAGAAGCTTGTGATTCAACGAGATTGAGGCCAATAACTCCAAACCCAAGAAAGCACAACCCCCAAATACAAAGGCAACAACGAAACTGGATCCCAAGATTCAAGAAAGCAAGTTTTTTTTTTATCAAACAGAGAAACCCAGATGACGACTAGCGGAATTCAACGATTCAAGCACGAGGACGACGAGGGAGGTGATGAAACTCGAGCTCGGGCTCCTGTAACCATAGGAAGAGAGGCTACTACTGCAGGGGAAGTATTTGTATTTAGATACACAGGGCATGTAAGGGCACACGTGAGGGGTTTTGCTCAAGGAAAAGGATGGAGATGAATATGAACATGGGGAGGTTCGGTTTTTGTTTCCAGTAATGGAAAAGGAACAGCGAGGTGTCACTGATAATGGGGGTGAAGAAGAAGCATGAAGACTGTAGTTGTAGTACTGCTAGTGGGTGGTAGTTCTGCTACTTGCGCTTTTACCCTCCTCTGTCTGTGTCTCTCTCTCTCTCTCTCTCTGTGGACTCCCTGTTTTTCGTGTGTGAGAAAAGAAAAGAAAGGGGAAGAAGAGAGAGAAAGAGGGAAGATCTGACAATCACTTCTCTCTCATGCACGCCCTCCTTCTCTCTCTAAGAAGACCGTTCGTTTTTTTCTTTTCTGATTTTCTTTTTTGGGCTCTCCAAGGTACAAAAGACAGCAAGAAATGGCAGTCTGTTGATGGAGAGAACTCCCTCCCATTCATCCTGGACAATTTACTCGACAAGCCTGAAATGCCCTCCCATAAAGTTGAAATTCACGGGATTGGTTTTGCCTTCCCTTTGGTTTCTTTTTTGTAGAATTTTATAGACCTACCCAAAAAAAAAAAGAATTATTTTGTAAATTAAGTTGAAATATTCTGCTAACTAAGATATTTGTTACATAAAAAAGTTAGTTTTGTCTACGGTATTGCGCCAGCCCTAATCTAGCATGAATTATTTCACTTTATATATCAAGAAAAATAAGAAATTCAATAATTAAGTCGTCTCAAACTTGTATATAGTTTCTTGCGGAATAAAATGATGGTAATTCATACCATCCATGCATAGTGTTGAGGTGATTCGTATCAATGAAAACTCATTCTTTTGGGTGTGGTGATTTGTCCTTAATCACGAGTGTATATGAGAAAGCAAGGCAAATAAATTTTTCTTCACTTAGATTGACCATTGCTCTTCTAATATTGGAATTATTTATTTTCCTTTCAAAGAGTATATGATTCATCAAACTCATAATTTTGAACTCACTAAACAAAAAATCGATTTTCACACAAAACTTTTTTTTTGTCTCGTTTCGAATGGCTAGATTCTTTCAATTAAAAAGAATCATTTCTTGCATTATAATCACATATCGTGTGTGTGCAGGAATATTTGGTTAAATTAAATCAATTCTTAACTATAATGCATAACCCGAGAGAATTTCAAAGTGTCATACCATATTCATTTGTAAATTCTTTCAAATATCAAATCATGTCTAAATATTTGATCATTCGACCGCAACAACATTTAAGGATATATCAATTTTCGAAATGAAACCTTAATCAAAATTAAAGTTTTAATATTAGTCTTGAAATTGACAGCAAAAAAACAATAGCAAGAGGTAAATTTCCAATATAATTCAAGGATTGAAAATAGAAAATAATATTGGAAATCACTCTTTCTACCTCTTATATCACAAATTAAATAAAACACAAAAACTATATAAAGAAAAAAAACTCACTCACCAACCTTCAACCAAAATGGAAAAAAAAACACAAAAAAATTTGGAGTAACCCACACCACCCAATAAGTGCTCCCTACCCATTCAATGCAATCTGAATATTGTACGTCCCAATTTTTGTACAATACCATCCTAAACTTTTTTAAATTGGTACAAATATAGGGGCTTATCTATGGTGTCATGTTCCTTCACATGATAGAATTTTTATGCACGATCTCAAGCATTAGATTAAAAGTTGATAATTATCAACCGTTGAATGACTAAACTCTTCACCTTTGGACAAAAGCAACTTAGGTCAACCGCCGGATTTGACATGACAATCATATCTTGCCAAACTCCATCAGATCAATTTAGTGTGCCATCTGAAAGGACAACTTAATCAATTGGACACCCTATTCTTCATTAATCAATACTATCTTTTTATTATGTGCTCTCATTTAGTAATAGCTAGAGATTATGGTGTAAAAATCGAATATGTAACATGAAAAACATCACGAAAATTATGGAAAATCATGTGAAACTTTTCCTTTAATCACCTACATCTCGCAACTTTTATTTTCACATCATCAAACATTTTTGCACCTCAAACGGCACCATGACGAGAAAGCTACGAGGTTGGAAAATTGTTCCAAAGAAAAAGAAAAAAAAAAGCGGACAGTGACCTTTCTAATTTCCTCGAAATTAAGAATACAGAGGCCGGATAAAGACTTGAAAATTCGTGAGAATTGAGGTTAATTATTGGGATTGTCCCCAATTATTACCGACATCCATGCATGAAAAGTACGTGAGGAGTTTTTTTGTAGGAACATCCATTGAACTTTCAGACAAAATACAGAAGGAAACGCAATTTAATATAAATAGCAACATTATTTCAAAAAAAAGAAAAAGAAAAAATTTGAAATAACATCCTTCCAAGCGATGAGCTGACGCTTGTACAGGAGTAAAGTGACAGTTTCTGCTGGAGCTTTCAAGTTGCTTTTTTTTCCCTTTCATGCATGCCCATAATGTTGACCCGATTGGAGTTTGACCGTGCGATGTACAACACGAGACGCAGACACTGCGAGGGGGAACGAGAAAGGGTACATGGAATTGCCCAGTGGAGGTGGACTGATTGGACGTTGATTAACGTTGGAAAATGGAATTAAGAATGTATTTGTTTCGAAGAGGATTTCTTGAATAAAAAAACATTTTACAGAAAATCATCTTACGAAAAATGTTTTCCTTTTTCTTAAGTTCAGAAATTCATTTTCATAACATTAAGCGGAGTATTTTCTTTGAGTATAAATAATTTTCTGTTGACTGAACACGGGAAAGTATAGAAAATTGATCTGCAGAAAATTTTCTCACTCAAATAAACACGTCCTAAGATTGAATTTATGTCTAGATAATATATTCCAAGTCACTCTTACTTTAAGTCTTCCATTGCATAGAGAATGGCTGCAAGGGCAAGGATAGAACAACGATAGAGTCAAGAGCAGATCATTTGGCGGTCGAGCCAATTGTCAAGTCTATTGCATTGTACGAATCTATGCATCAGATAAGATTCATATAGGAATAATTGAGGTTAGGCTAAGGCGGACTTTCTCGATTAAGCATGCTGCTTAAAATCAGCCCATTTGCCTTTTGAGTTTTGGCTGAACGTCCGTCGATTATCTCTGGTTAATTATATGTGTTTTCTTAAGAATGTGAAATTATTTCCGAACTACGAGAGAATCGAAACTCCTTCTCTTACGTAACTTTCTAGTTTGCATTGAAGGTTCGCGAAAATAGAAAAAGAGGCAAAATACTATACCTTTCGGAATTGCGAAGGTAAATGATCATGCTTTCTGGCTCTTGCTAGAATTGGAGTTCATTGGTTGATTTATCTCGTCGATGTTGTTATAGTTTGTTTACATTTCTTGTCACGGTTGAATTGGTGGCTCCTAAATGCTATAATAAGCTCCTTTGCCTTTAAATTTTAGATTATACAATAATCAGGGATTGATTATTGGATATTGTCTCCGTTTGTGTATTTTCAAGTTCATTTGCACTAATATGCAGTTCCTACTAAACAATGGACATGATATGATGTAATATGAAAATATTAGCTTTATTATTTTAATTTACCAAGATAATGAATAGGATATTGTATAATCAATAGATTTCATATCCTACATCCTATCAAGTCATATCCTAACTAGAAATCCAGAATACCATACACAGCTTAAACACATTGGATCAAACTATCCTCCATAGATTTCATATGTTGGCATTCAAATGTGGCTATTGAAATATATATCCTATATCGCATGATAATAGGGCTTATATGCACCTTATATATGTAGTCTCCCTTCACTCATTAGCTTAAGTTTTTGGATTAAATTTTCCAACATGGTATCAAAACTAGGTTCTACCCCTTATCCTTGTCAATTAAATTTTACGTGCCGCTTCTAATTCAACTTGCATGTGAAAATGTGTAGTCTGAAATATTTGTCTCACATCATTTGACATTGAGGCTTATATGCTTTTTATATGCATATGATCTCCTTTTGTCTATTAGCTTAAACTTTGGCGTTGGACTTTATAACAACATCTCTTTGAATGCATGCATATCAACAATCGAAGAGCTAAATAGGAAAAGAAAAAAGAATATCATTTTTTTTTATCGATCTTACTCTATTCTCACTCTTACTTTTACTCTTAGACTTTTGCCCTGCCTTTTTATAGGATGTGGGACTCGAAACTTACACTTAAAACCAAATCGTCTCCACCCTAACCTCCCTTGAGAATGTAGGAATTTGAACCCCTACTTCCTCATTCTCATATGAGAATGGTGACCATTAGGAATAGCTATTCTATTTCAAATAACATGAGTAACCCAACTTTCCGCTCGATTGATCTCTTCATTGGACACAAAATAGCCACGTCCAGTTAGATCGCTTAAGTGGTGGACGTTGCCCCGAGCGAGTGCTCCATTACTCAGCCTCTTAAGAATCATTACGAGAGGCTCAGCATCAAAAACTCAATTAATTGTACATCAAGAATATTTCCTAATAAATTCTAGTGTCTTTTTTTTTTTCCTCCTTAACAAAGAGAAGTCGTCTAAGTGGTCGCCGCCTCAGGCGGCAAATCGGAAATTCACAACTCTTCAAAGACGACGGGAGGAAAGAGTCCCGTACATACTAAGTAATATGAAATCATCACGATCCGCATATATCGCATGTTCATACCAGCTCTCTCATTTGATATTGACATAAATAAATAGTAGAGGTTTCAAACTTGGAAATCGTAGTATTTTCACTGCATTGCATTTAATTTTTAGAAAGTGTTATGCCGATTTTTTTTATTTTTCTAAGTCGTGTTTGATTTTGCCAAAGAAAGCAATGGGGAGCTTTGGGCATCGAAGGCTAGCAAGCGAATGGAGTCGGTGGCATCAGCTTTTTCTCTGGTGGGGGCCTCCCACGTTGCTTTCGCTGACGGTGTTGAAAATACCGCAAAGCGACAATCTTTGCTGAAGCACACCTCTCGCCCAAGGGCAAGGGAGACGCGAAGATCTTCTGCCTTCACATCCAATACAACGTCAGAACTGTGATACCTCGACCCAATCGAATGAGAGTGGGAGAGATTTTCCATTTGTCCATTCATAAGATTCATCTTCTAAACGGTCATCAGCTTGAGTGATTATGTCTGAATGCTCCTTCTAAGGACTTAGACTCACATCCCACGGATCGAATCTCTCCCAAAAAGGGTATTGGAGCCATGACTGCTACAGCAGAGCGTGGTTTGTGATCGGATTGAGCTCTTGACCGATCAATGAAGAGCAGGGCAAGATCATTGCGGCAAGAGAGTTTAGATAAAATGCAGCTCTTGGCAAACATCAAGAATAAACCAAACCACATATCACGTCAAGTCAAAATATTGTCAGGCGATATTGGTCGATAATAAGAAAGACATCGATGCTAAATGAGTGAGTTAATGACATCCCAAACCTCATATGAGATGGTAGCGGCTTTCTTACTTATTTAGAAGCAAGATTTACACCCAAATTAATAATCATTAGTGCAAATGGTCACACCTCAATACTCCTTTTAGGGGCTTGACTCGTGTAAAATGTACTGGTTTATTATATAAAATGTTTATATGGTGGCTCAATATGAATGAATATCTTTTGCGCCCAACATCAATCAATTCGTGTTCATACTCTTTTTGTTTTATTTTGACTTATATATTCTACGTTTAGGGTTTTAGAGTTGACTTTTTATAATAACATCTCAAATCTTCAAACTAATATGACTATTATATTTCAGTTATAATTTAAAGCAATTTGACATTTCGTTCACGGCAATTTCTTTTTTGACGAGAAAGGAGTAAAGTAATAAGTAGGATTGTGCAATTATACTGGTATCTTATAGTGCGAAATCATTAGAAGGGTTGAAATCTGAACTCATCAATATTTTTATTTAGATTTTCTTTTTATTGAAAGATTTAAATCTCTTGACTTATGTGACTCCTTTTGAACTTTAATTATTCAATGTGGGATTTTTCTTTGGCCCACACTATGCATATGCATCATCCATTAGAAAAATATCTATGGAACCTTGTGGCTCGTACGTTCAAGATTCTGTCCAAGAAGATAAAAATGAAGAAAATCAGACCATGATGAGTCGAGATGGTGGCAACCTAAGAAACGTTAGAAATTCATAACAAAGGAAATTGTCCAATCGATTCTCAATTTACTATACGGATGTTAATTCAGTTTTAAGTTTTTCAATTTTATTAATTTAATTTAAATTATTTGTATAAAATTCTAATATAGTTGTTTCGGTTTGATTAGGTTAGAAGAGGATACCATTTCTCGAATTCTAAGGTAAAGGGATTTCCAGTCCAAAAAGAAACAATATTAAAAATAAAGATGAGAAGAAAACACAAAAAGCTAAACCCTAATTTCTGCCCACCATTGCCCATCAGAGAATAATTCAACTGTGGTCATCCACTTCACTCATCTACCTAAATTTATTTCTGGGGCCTACAAATCTAAGTGATCACTTTGCGAGATCTCCAAATTGTTCTTTTTATTTCTACGCTCCTTTCCCCCTCTCTCTCTCACACACACACAAATATATATAAATAAATATATATATATAGACACACATATGTATTTAAATAGACACCCTTGGAATATCTTATCGATATTAGAAGTCTTTAAGATATACTTAACTATAAGATGCACGAAGGCCATAGATATTATATCTAGTCAAGCTGGGCCCTTTTACCCTGGATTTAAGAAAGTGGTCGTCTTTGGCTGCTTGCTATCATAGATACAGTATTATAACGTACTTCATCAATCATCGATCTATTCTGATTAGCTGAAACGCCCTAACTTATAAGACTACTTACGTCCTATTTATAGTCAAGCCCTCTTCTTCCTCATCAGTGCTAACCTTGATTGCAACTAGTGCGGCCCCCCTTCTTTCTCAAAGTCAACTTTTCTCGCTTGTTGGTCAAGTCAGAAGCCCCTACTTATTGAGATAATTGAAGAAAAGAAGTGCAAGTTTGGAACCCGACGCATACAAGGTGCTAGTCTCAACCTCGCTTGAAATAATCTCAACCATTGAATGATAACAATGTACGATGTGTCGTTGCACCTTTCAAAATTCCATCATATAACACATCTTTGGCAATTATTATAACTTCCCCTCTTCTAGATAAAGAAATATTATTTAAAGAGAAACTTCAAAGAATCGTCATCTTTGATATCATAATCACTTTACATTATCATTAACACTCTAGACATTTGCTATTAGAATCAAAATTCCATCTGACATGAGAAAACCCCCCAAACCCTAACCCTCACTCAACCATTGCCACTGTCCCTACCACTGCCACGATGATAAGCCCTCATCGCCGGAGCCTCTCCCTCCATCCCTTCCTCAAGGACATCCAAGACAACCTTGTGTCAAGGCTGTTGTAATTATCGACCACTTTAGATTGAGGTCGTTATGGCATCTATGATCTCGACCTAGGTTGCCAGTAACATGTGATGACCTCTCACCAAGATCTCCATGGCGTCGGCAACTTCGATTTGTGGTCGATAACGAGCACGAACAGGTCATGTTGATTGTCCAAGAGAGGGGGGTCGACCTAAAGAGAGAGGCAAGGGGTTTGTCGGCAGTGATGCCAGAGCGGTAGGAGGTGGTGGGGCAGTGGCTGACCGAGTGGTGGTCGATGGAGAGAGGTTACTGTTTGTATTTGTAGGATTGTAAGAAATTACGATTTGGGGAGAGCTGAGGGTTAAGATTTGCGGTTGGTGATTGGGGATTAGGGCGGATTTGGAGATTTTTTTCCGTAGGGAGAGCAATTGGATCTTTCCAGCAATGTATTTTTCACTAAGATGCAAAGTGGAAGATTCAGCAACAAAGGATAAAAAAAAATGGAACGCGGTTGAGAGTGGAGAATGGATTTCAGTATTATTTCATGACTTTAAATGACTTAAAAGGTGCCAATAGTCATATAAGAGTATAGTTTTTAGATAATCAAAGTTAGATAAAGTCAAATTTTGAACACTAGAAGTGTAGTTGGATTTTATATACTTTTTCTAAGTATTGCAATAATGAAGTTATACAACGCTTACATTTTATTATTATTCAACTTGAAACACTCAAAACCTTTCATAATACACGGATGTTTGACATGTAAATAAATTCTTATATAATTTCTTTCGTAACTTCTTGAAATCTAAATGATATTTTATAATTTGACAAGAAAATAAAAAGATTCTAGATAACTCCTTTTTTTTTCAATTAAAAACAAACACATCTTAACAATAAGTTCGAAATAAAAGCGATCAAGATCCAAATCCAAATAGGCAGTTAAATCTCACCTTTCCATAAGGCAACGGCTCTTTTCCCCCACTGGTCATAAGGCAGCAAATATCACATTCTAGTAATAGAAATCTACACTAGACACATGGCTGAGTTGTAAGTGAATTGAGTGAGGTTGGGAATGTTTAATTTCGATTATGAAATTCGACTCCAATACTTTACGAAAAGGTAAAGTATAACTCCGAAAGAATGAGATTAGTTAGAGAATGACAAGAAAAAAAGTAAAAGAAATCTGCTTCATCTCACCACAAATCGACCAAACCACAAACCAACCAATTGGAGAAAATTTGTGGAAAAATTAGAGGATCTTTGACTATGATAGCTTTTGATCATAAGATTGTCCTTTATGCCAGAGTCATGATTGGTGATTAGTGATGGTTTCCGTTTCTTCTTCTTCTTGGTGGGGGGAATAAAATTGGCTATTCCCAATTCGAAAGGACTCAGCACCATCTTCCATCTCGCTCATGTTCCCAGGAAACAATTCCCCATTAGTTTAGTAAAGAGTATCTCGGAAGTGTCAAACGATGCCCTTTTCTAAATCTTGACCCACTTGGTAGCCTACCAATAAAAGAAGAAGAAGAGAAAAACCTTCACCCACTTAAAAATAATAATAATATAGCTTGGGGAGTAGGGCTCTAGAGGAAATGGAAGAGGAGACTGATCTAAACAAGAAAAATGCGATGATGGGAACTGGAGAAGCGAAATCCAGCACAATAGAGTCAACTGGAGACCCTGTTACATGACTTTTTGGCACATAACCCACAAAGATGATATAGGAATGATTATAGTGGCTGGTGAGGAAACAGCACTTTAAGAGCAGAGCTTGGTGCTGATGGTTTCTTGCGGTTGTGTTGGATCAGACTCTCTCTCTCCTTGTGTCACCCAAAACATGGTCAATGAAACATCGAAGGTTGCTGGCCTGTTGGCCTGTTTTGCTCCCTCCTAGAGAGCCTGCCAAAAAGAGCACAAGAAATTCGAAACATCGGGTCAAATGTCTTCCTATTTATGTACGTGTCTCTCATCATTTCTCTCTCTCTCTCTCTCTCTCTCTCTTTCTGCTCAGATGGGGTGTGATTAAGAAGGAAAAAGGGGTCGCTAATGACCCATTCTTGTTTTAATTAATGCACATCGATGGTTTCGCTTTCGTCCTTTCCTTTGTCCAATTGGTGTTTTGGCTTTCTTGGTCCTACTACACACACACAAAAACATCATTAACGAATGGGCTCCACCCTAATCATCTTATGTCTCTATATTTGCGTCGCTTCGTTAAGGTTGTCTATATTAGATATGGGATTAGTGGTATGGGCAAAAAGAGGATCAATGTGCAAGGACTCGAGTGTACCTTTCAATGAATTGAAAGTTTATCACTTGTTCCTGACAAATACCTCATTTGATTAGCTGAATCTATTAGAAAGACGCCCATGTTGGCGCGTGATTCTCCAACACAACTTATCTTTTTAGAGATGATGTGACAAACTAAATGACAATTCATCAAAGTAGTTATCTGAGATTGTTAGATTAATCTCGAAATGAATAACATACAATTCAAGAGCAGATTGACTCCTCTTCAACATTTCTACGACTTACTTGCCTTCCCTCTTTTCGAGGTGAAATTTTTTTCATATTCTAGATATTCTCAAAGATTTTCGAATTCTAACTGTTACAACTCTCCTCCTCTATTTTGGTAGTTTCATTTTTAGAGAAAGTCATACCCCATATATATTAGACTAGTAAAGTCATATACCTTGGTCACTTACCCATTACATCAAACTTTGTCTTAATTAAATTTTCTTTAATTGCACTCTAATTTAAAAGTGCATAATATATTTCTTCTCTTTGGAATGCCTTCCTTTGTTGGTTCTCCTTCAGATGTAGATTTCCTTTTTCCTTTTGTTTTTTTCAAAAGGTCGAACCAATCTATTACATAACGTATCTCGTTGAAATTTAGCCTAATCTTGGCTATAATATAAATTGCAGTGCACGCATTAAAGTGAATGTTTGTCCCTTTTTTTTTTTTAATAAGATTCCGTTCGTTTTACGAAAAACATTTTCCGGATTTTCCAGCATTCATTTCATGAAAAATAAACTAGTCGGGGAATATATTTTCTATTAACAAAAAAAGTCTTCTAAAATAAGGGAAAATGTTTTTGCTTTTTAAAAAGCAAAAAAAAAAAATTTCCATCCTCTTTCTTTCACTTTTAAACCAAGCATGTTTTCCTTTTATTTTTATTTTTTTTTTTAAAAATTCAGATTTGTAATTATTTTTTAATTTTCCTTTTCTTCTTTTTCTTTTTACCCTTATTTATTAGCCGATCGCCAACCAAGAAAGAAAAATTAAAAATAATTAAAAATAATTTAAAAAATAATATAATAAAAATTATTGAAAATGAGTACACAGAGGAAAACATTTTCCTCACCAAATGACAGAAAAATTCCACTTCATTTTTAAGTTTCAGCCTAACATCAAAAAATATTATCATTTTCTTGAAAAAATGGCTTCTTGGAAAATATCTACAAATGAATAGAGCCTGAGTATACGCTTGTAGATTTATTTTTTATATATTTTTCTTTACCACACAATATGATTCTTCACACGGCATAGTAAAATTAATTCATTTGTATAACTATGAATGCTTTCTCATTACCAAAGAATATCTTGTATGCTGCATTCACATAATGCTTTTTTTTTACCAGAGTCAATAGAGATTTAAAAATAACATCAGACATAATTAATTAAAGCTCGACAAAAAAAATTAAACAAAATCACGGGCACATCTTAAGAACAATCCCTTAAATATTGTAAATGATAAAATGGTATTTTTAAAGAGGGAAAATGAATCCAAAAAGAAAAAGGAAATTAAAACAACTTTCACCTTTACATAATAATACAACTTAAAAGAGAATTTATACAATTAAGGTCACATTAGTTGAATGGAAATTGGATCCTATACTCGATTTCCATCTTGTGATATGATTTAGTGACAACAATAGAAGTTTTTGAACTCTATTTATTTCGTAAAAAATGTTTTTCATGAAGTTATTTTAAAGGAAAATGACAATATTTTTCCGTTATTTGGTTAAAATCTAAAAATTAACTGGAAAATATTTTCCCATCTTTGATAAGGAAAATCAAATTAGAATTTTCTAAATAAACATATATTTTTTGGATGCTAATGACTTACACATAGGCAATCGAGGAGCCAGATATGAGCATTAAGATCTCGAATCCGACCTTAATGAGTCTTAATCCATGCACTAAAGACCCGGGCTTGGCCTCAATGGACCCAAATGCTAGGGATCAGGGCATAGGTTTTAGGGTCTCAATCTTGGCCTGATGGAGTCGAGTAGGGGTGATTGATTCCCGATTAGTCTTAGAATCGGTCTGGTTTGGTTCTGGTTCCAATCCAGTGGAATTAGTCTAATATAAAGTGAAAGAGAAAATGAGCTTGAAGAATTTTTTTGTATTCACTCTGATTTGATATGTATTCTTAACATGTATTGACATTACAAAGTGTAAACAATAAAAGAAAAATACAAAGATATGAAATCATTTTGAATCACTAATTGATATCAATCTAAATCTTAGATTAATTTAAATATCTTCAATCAAATTAATTGCACAAATCATATCTTCAACATGGTCACTTTTTTTCCCAATACTTGGAATCGATCAAGAAGGTGTCTACTTTACATTTTAATATTTTTTTAAAGAAAAATATATATTTTTGGTTCAATCTGATTCTCCATTGGAACTAGGAAGCAGATTAAGACTGTCTAGATACCGATTTCACTTTTAGGAATTGAGAACCAGATTGACAGCCTTGGGAACTGAACCCAACCGGCTTGTTCAGTCCAGTTCGGGTGGTTCCCAATTTGGGCAATTTGTTTTGCACACCCTAGAGTTGGTTGTAAATGTTGTGGACCTAAGGTGTGTGTTAGGGACTCGGGTTCAACCTTGATGGACATGGGACCGAGTGCCAAGGACTCTGGCAATGATACTAGGGTCCTAGGCTCGGCCTTGGGCACCGAAATCTTGAGCTCAAACGTAGAGTTTTTGATTCAAGCATCAATATTTAGTAATATTTTGGAAAATAATTTTCAATTTTTCTTAAAATGAAACAATTTTCCTGAATTTAAGTATAGATTTTTCATTAACTCATTTTTCTAAGCCATCTAAACACCAAAAAATATTTTCCACAAAATAAACAGAACCTAAGTCACTATTTCATTTGGCAAGTAATAATCCTCATCATGCAAACGAAAAAGATTCGGATTTGGATCCAAAGTCGTCATCGTCACTCATAGATTAAAAACTATGCCGATTATGTCTAAATTTAGATGGACTCGTAAAAGGATTAAGCTTAAAGACTTTTGTTGCACTTATTTCTAGTTGAAAATAGCAATTAGCGATTTCTATTCTATTAGATCTGTTGATAACTTCTTCACTAGCTATCAATTAAAATTGGAAAAACTTTACACGAGCGATCTTATCCACTTTTAATTTGAGGTTATTAACTACTCATTCTCTCACTAAACATCAAATCCAAAGTAAATTAGATCTAACCTTGTGGAGAACTTGTTTTTTTACATCGAAAGTGTATGCTATAATTACTTATGAAACTAACCTAAGGGCCTGTGTAATAGGTTGGAGGCGTTGAAATCGAGAAATTTCCAGTTTGGAAATCGAAAGTTACTTGTTCAAATTTCACTAATTAAGTGCTAACTATTTTAAATCTTGACCACCTACATAAGTCAAAAACAGCTTCAATTCCCCTAAAAAAAATCTTAACTTTAGGTTTAATTCCAATTATGTTCTAAACGTTATTTTTCTAAAGAAGTTATCAACTGTAAGTTTAGTCTCACATTTGTTTACACATCCAAAAATCGCCCTGAGTTTCTTCAATATTATTGACATCAAGAGGTTGGTGGGTTGTTGTTTCAGAAGAAGATGAGGGTGTTAACGAAGGTGTAGGTTCTGATGATAGACGTTTAACTTGCATCGATTTAAATAATTTTTAGAGTGAAAAATGGAAACCTTTTTCATTGACAAGACAATAAGTTAGGAATGAAATAGGATCGAACTTAAAGTTGGAAACTTTTTTTAGGAAAATAAACGATAAAAAACCAAGTTTTAACTGATTTACACAAACTATGGGTTATCTATTAAGGGTGTATTTGATAACCTATCTATTCTCAGGAATAAATTTTGCTCATAAATGATTTTTTTATTCTGTTCCCTAAATAAGTTTCTAAGCATTAGAAGCGCTTAGTAATTATCCAAAATTTTTATTATCGAAATAGAATAAAAATGTATTTGGTACAAATCTTAAAATTTCTTTTAATTTTTTAAATAAATTTTTTATATTTTTTATATTTTTCTTTTTCTTTCTCTTCTTTTTTTCTTTAGCCGGTCACCAAGCCAAGATCTAGTGAGATTGGCACCTCACCGGCCCTTGGGGAGGTCAAGCCTCACGATGGCTAGGCGAGGCTTTGGCAAGGTCGTTGGACCTTGTGTAGCAAGTCGCCAGCCATTGTTGTGGCCAATGATCAGCTAGAGGAAGAAAAAGAGAAAATAAAAGAACATGAAAAGAAGAAAAGAAAAGAAAAAAAAAAAATTAGGCTGACTTGATTATAGAATTATTCTAGAGAACAAAAAAATAAAATTCTTTCAATTTTTTGATTTTGTTCCAAATCTATCGTCGAGAATAAAAAAGTTACTAAACGAATTTCTATTTTTTTCTTTTTTTTGTTTCGAATGACAAAAAGATAAAATCATACACTATTTGATATATTATCAAACATACCCTAAGTCTCCGAGTAATTGAAACTCTTTCACTGTAGCCGATGTGACACCATGGAAAAGTATCACGTTAGAACTGAAGAAGTACAAAATACGCATATTTACGCGTACATGTTACATGCATATATAAGTACATAATACGTCTGGCGGGCTCATGCCGACGGAGCTGGAAGGGGACGCGCGCACGCGCCCGCAAAGGTCGCGTGGAGCCGACGTTGGGTTGGGGTGGTGTGGTGGGAAAGGAAGGGGACGAAATCTAGAGGGAGGAATCGGGGCGGGTCCCGCAAATCTAATCGGGTGAGCTGTTGCTTCTTTTGACGTCTATCACTTTTCCCACACACATTACTCGTACGGACCCCTCTCTCTCTCTCTCTCTCTCTTATATTGATTGACTACATAGAAGAGAGAGAGAGAGAGTACGATAAATTTCAAGAAAATAAATAAATTTTTTTAAGGCCTTTAATTAAATTAACTGAAAAAAAAAAAAAAAAAACACTTTTCGATAACATTCAAAGGACAAAAGAGACATTTCAATAAGTCGCTTGCTTCGAGTATTAGATTTTCATTTCCCAAAACACTTTTAACGAGACTTGCATAAAATACATAAGGGCACCACTCCTCAACATTACTTTTCTCTTTAAACGAAACATAAGAAAAATTTGACTCAATTTGTGACGTAAAAATGGATATTTGCGAATTGGTAATTTTGTATTTAACAAATTTTAGGCGATTTATGATGAATAGAAGTTAAGTTGTCACTTATGGATTTGATGAAAAAAGTGATAGTCCCTTTGAAGTTTCAAATAGACACTCAATAATCCAATGAAGAAGAACTGTCATTTTAATTATATTTGGTGATGAATTGGACTTGATGTGTACAATTTTTACATCTTGAATTTTGATGTTTCAAATTATCATGAAAAAAGGAAAAATAAATAGTGTACCTACCAAGCCAACGAAAGTACATTAATTAAGCGCTTTTCATTTTGAATTTTGATTCTCATTCCGTCTCAATTTAACAAAGAAAAGAATGGGAGACCCAATTCCAATTTTAATGATTTCATTCACGAAATCAAACCACCATTCGAAATTGAACTATTTTATCCGTTTTTATTTTCACAAGCACTTCTATTTTACTTTACTCATTAAGATGATTCTCAAAAATAAAATTAAAATTACATATAAAGTTTGTGTGTCAGTAAGGAATACGACCTTATCTTCCAACCCACCCCCACCATTGACCATCAATATCTGAGCTCATTTATTGCCGCTCCTTTTAAGGCAATAATAATAACAATTAATAATCACTTTTTTTTTAATCACCCCCTCCCCATTTTAGTTGCAATTTGCCCTCTCCAGCCCCCGTTTATTACGGAAATGCCACGGGGGCGGTGTGGAGATGGGGAAATTCCTACGAATTATTCAATAATATCTCCTGAGCCGACCGGGAAATTATTGAGGATAGTTTAATCGAACGTGAGATGATGATAATTAATTTCGGCCAGCTTTTTGGATATTCTCTCTCTCTCTCTCTGTAGCCTACTCCCCCATGCTTGATGCCCATAAGAGCTTTGCTTTTTCTCTTCTTTTTTATACCCCTTTTGTTTTCGACGAAATTAAGGTTGCAGGAGGGAGGGAGGGAGAGAGAGGGAATAATTAATATTATACTCATTGGGTAGATATTCCCATTATTATTGATTTGAATTTCTGTTGTTTCTCTCTCTCTCTCTCTAGTCTGACCTTTGTTTGCTGTCTTGTGAGTGAGTTTTTATCTGCATTTTGTCTTTAATATTTGATTTTGTTGGGGGCTGAAATGATGGCGTTCTCCCGCCGTTTAAGAAATCAATCTCTTTTGAAATAACGATGGCATTCTCCTCCCTTTAAAAAGTTTAGATTTAGCTCGGGGACCAAGCAAAATTGACCCGATTCTAGGTCAATTCCCAGGCAAAACTCCTCAATTTTTAAAAATTAGGAACTAACCCGATTTGCTTCAAATACTTGGTTCAAGCCATGATCTCACTCTAATTTAGCGAGTAACTCCACTGATTAAGCTGGTTCCTGGATAGAACTAATATGAACCGGGTTGGACAAAGAATCATGTCCTTAAGAATAAAATAACTATATGAAATTTTGGGTCAAATTTGCTTGCTTTGAATTGTGCTACCATATCTTATTCTTTCTTTTCCGTTGCAATATAATCCGACACATTCTCAAGGCTAATGTTCCATCTAACCTTATAAAATACCCATATCGATTACAAACACTTCAAGGGAAAAAAAAAAGAAAAAGAAAAAAAGGAGTAGTCTTCCTCAAGATTGGATGACTAGGTGACAAAGAACCATGTATGATTTCTTGAATCATATGGGACTCACTTTTGCATTGGCCCGCATAGACTTCGGTTGGAGAGCCCCCCCCAAAAAGAGAGCTGCTATCCCTAGGTCAGATTTGAGACATTCAAGCGAATCGAAGAGAAAGGGACGTCTTACCTTAAGGCGGGAGGAGGCATTCTCAGCCGATGCACGTCGGTCTCCTCCCCCAATTTCCCTTTGTTAATGTCATGACCAGAAATCGATCGGGTCCCCAAAAACCCTAGCCAAAAGGACACAGCACCGTACCATTGTAACTATCTGCTTGCGTGCGTCCATATCCATGTACCTTTATGTTCGCCCACGTACGTTTTGGACATTTTAGAAACGATGCTTTGCATTCGAAATGTGAACATATCTACCGTCTCGAGGAGAGCATAAATTCGGCAGGAGGGAATTCATTTTCTGTGCTCGAATTCGCTCGATCGATCACATCGCAGCCATCTGGATCCTCGATGGTGGTTGCAAGGGGTACCTCACCAAAACAGGAGTGACCTGAGCCATCGATGGGGTCCCTCTGCCGCCTTTCCGCTGATTTAGTAGGCTGCATAAATGCACTCCTTATTTCGAAAGATCGGTGTTTGCACACCTCATCCCTTAAATTAGGGGATAGATTTTTTTCCTTCGCACTATAGAATACCTCAATGTTTTACGTTTCAAAATTTAGACGTAACAATTTAAGGTTATGCTAAGGTTCAAAGTACCTATATGTTTGCCCATGTATGTTTCTCACGTTAAGAAATGATGCTTTGCATTCAAAATGATGCACAAGATATGACGAGGTGATGAACATGTTTACCTTTCCAAGGAAAGCGTAAATTCGACGGGAGGGAATGAGTTTCCATTCGCGGATCCACTCAGGCAATCACATCGCAACGTCTGTCTCATGGGTTTGGCTTCTGCCCCCAGATGTAAGTCTCGTGATGTAGAGGGCTGAGATGGATCCGATTGGGTGGATTCAGGTCCAAGCAAGAAAATCACATTTGACATACGGACAAAAAAATGTGGGGATATGATATGGACGGTTCCTTGTTTTCCTAGATAATATGGATCTTGGATTTTTTTTATTTTTTATCTTCTTTGGTCTTGGAAAATTAGAAAATATAAGATACTAACTAGTGTCATTTCCAAAAGGCAAGAGATATTTGTTTATGCATATACCGGCAAAATAGCGCCTGCATTATGCATTAAAAAATAATAGAACTTTAAATAAGCAATAAAAACGAGTGCAACGACTGAAAATTCGATCTATTGAAATTCAGGTTGCAATTATTTCAATTACTGTTAAGTTATTATTTTTTTCCATTTACCAGTTTCGATAGGAAAAAAGAAGAAGCTTCTCTACAATTTCTTAGGGTTTTTAATGGCATTTTGGTGTATAGTTATAAAAGATTAAAATTGAAACCACCTTTCAATTTTGTTTTTAGATAAAACTTCGTTTCCATGCATATACCACGCGCTAGCGCGATTATGTTCTTTTTTTTTTTTTAAACCACTACATGGATTTCTTTCTAGAAATCAAACATTGAATGAAAGTATTGCTTTTCTTTTAATAATAAAAACAAACCTTTATTGAAAATTTTGAAAAGAAAAGAAAAGAAGGATGAAATTGGTTATTGCACTGCAAGGACACCTGAGGAATTCACCAAATGTAGCCTTTAGCGAAAAGTGAGTAATTAACATATTCCTTTACCTCTTTATCCTTTTACCTGATTTTATTTTTATTTTCTCTTTAAAGGTACATCTCATTACAATATTAAAGTAATATCCATCGACGGTCAAATTTAAAAAGTAAAAGTGAGACAAAAAAATACTTTTGACTTAGATATATACGCAATTCGATATAAACTTATACATTACATGTGCCTATTTATTTATCCATATTTGAACTGTCTCTAATGATTTATATTATTTCTTCCATGCATCTTATACTACAATTATCCGAATCAGGCGACATATTAGTGTACATCAGTCTCATGACAAAATCATTATTTTTTTATAATTTCATTCTTTTCCGACGATGCATATATAAAATAAGAGAAAATAAAGAAAAGCAAACGAGAAAAAGAAGAAGAGGAAAAAGACATGATTGAGGGTTTGCAAGAATGTGGGTGCCCATGTCCCATAAATCCCACATGCAGCTGCTCCAATCCAGCAAATGATAATCACGTTCTTCGGTTGATTCTCCACCACCAAAGTGAAATCCAACAGCCTTGTTTATCTCGTCCTAACTTATTTTCGCCCGATAGAAGACAGGCCACGTTTTGCTCGCTGGAAGTTCTCTCCCTTTTCCTTTCTTTCCACACTTCGAAACGAATTTTCTTCCCCGAGATTTTACCATAATTGAGTGAGGCATGGATTTGGCTTCCAGTTGAAAGAGGAATGGCTCCTATCTCTTAGATCATTTGCATCATATGAGAGAGTGAAGAAAGACAAAGAGGAGGGGGTGTTGCCGTCGGCATTGGACATATCCACTCATACCTAGTGGAACTCCGGCGACCAATTCGTCCCGGCAAGAAGTTACCGGTATTACCCTCCCCACTCCCCGGATGTGGTGGAGGGTTTCGGCGACAGGTTCGCCCGGTGGGTGAGTAGTGCACTGTTGGCGCCTTGAACCGAAAAATTTGGCCCCAGATGAACTAGACCACCGCCCCGCTCCAAACCCTTTTCTCCTGTTCAAAAGAGGAAAATAGGGTATAAAAGGGAAGGTCGCTTTCTATGGACCATCTCGGCAAAGAAGTCGCTTGACATGTGCGCCTAGGTTGCCAAATTATTACGAAGGCAAGCATTTGGAGGATATCTAGTTTGAGGTTGTCTAACTAGAGTCTAGTTTTCAAGAGGAACGATGTGATTTTTGTTGGTTCAACGATAAAAAGCGGAAAGAATCACTTTCTTCTCTATTTTCATTTTCTTGTTCTTCTTTTGGGTTGATTTCTCATTCCCTGCCTTCGCTAGCAAAATTACGAAATATACAATTTTGGTTGGTATAAAGGAAATGCAATTTATTTGTTTTCGTCAAAGTATTTCTTGTAAAAAGAGTTTTTTTTTTTAAAAAGATAACCAATGAATTCTTGCCACAAAATGCATCCTTCGATTGTAGAATGTGACATGATCTGTTAAAAACCCTAATATTATTCTTAAAGGGACAAGGACATTGGTGTTTTTTTTTTTTTTTTTTAAATTTTGCTCATTGCTCAATGTCCTCCTTCAAATTGTTTCTTTTAATTCAACACGACCCTTGAACTATTAAAAATTGATTCAATGGGTCATTGTACTAAAATCATAGACGAAATACCATATCGTTCTTTTTTGGTTCTTTCAATCTTGCCATGTCAAATTTAGGTTTAATGTTAACACAAAATACTTATTTATTATGTCACAACATTAAAATCCAAACAAGACATGTAAATAAAGTGGATTGCACAACATGAAACGTAGGTTCTACGTATATGTTTTCATATTGCAAGTACCTTTAGATGTACCTAAACATATGTTGTGTTAACATAAGGTTTACTTTTAAGTAGTCAATTAAAACCCAATATTGTATTGATTGACCAGTTCATGATGCAAATGTGATTAAGTTTAATATGAACACATCAATACGTGTATTTGTGTATGCCTTGTTAAGGGGGTGGTATGGAAGATCACGAATAATGTTCGATGACTCTTGTGACTAACAAATACCATATACACAATAAAAAATAAAAAAACTTCCAAAAGTTTAAATTGTCAAAAATAAAATATTTAAAGATTGTCTTTTGACAATAAACATGACCATTGCTCGTGGATAAATTTTGATCCTAACTTATAGATGCCTTTTGAAAGGCACAAACTTAACTTGATTTTAAGCTCAACATTATACATATTCACCTTTATGAAACCTTTTTGAAAAGAGAAAATTACACAAAGGATAATTGAACTTTGATTTAACATGCTATATGATCTTTGAATTTTTAATTTATTCAATATAATCATTGAATTGAAAATTCTTTCAATGTAATTTATGAATTTTTGTTTACATATTTAATTTAATTCATAAATTATATGAAAATATTTAATATTGTCTTTCCATTAATTCAAATTAAAAAATAACGTCGAATTTTTTTCATATCTTTTATGAACTAGATTAAATATTCACCAAAAATTTATGTATCATATTAAATAAATTAAAAATTCAAGAATGATATTATATATTAAAATTAAATTAATGTATCATATTATATATTAGACTAAAATTTGAATACTGTTTGTACTTTTATTCCCTTTTGAAAAAGATAAAAAAGGTAAAATTCGATGACAGAACATAAGATAGCGATTGCTAAAAAAAATCTTTCCACTTAATCTTTTTGCAATATTTTGATTTTTAAATCAAGAGGGTCACTTCATCGCCATCAAGTTCCCTATTTACGAGACTGCCACTTAGCTAGCCACTAGGGGGGTGGTGTGCGTGTGGAGGGGCTCATTGAAATGGACTTGTTAGGGGGGCTTAATTGAATTCCGTGTTGTGTTTCGCCATCGTACCCCAACGATGGCGACCCCTTTTGAATTCCGCCAAAACCTTTTCTTCCCCCTCCTCCCTCCCATCAATCATTCCCCATCAAAAGTCCCCACTTACCAAAGAACCTGTGGGCCACACTTGTACCTTGTTATAATATTAATATGAAAATATATATGTGTGTATATATAAATTTATGTACAATGTAATTGATGTGACGTAAGTGGCCAATTTACATGAATTTTGCAAAGTGAGTATCCAAAAATCAAATTTTACTTTTGAAATTCCGGTATTCTCGCGGCTCAATTATTGTCGTGTAACGTAACCATCGCCGACGAGATTGACAGATTTTTACTATTAAAGATACTGGTGTCGAGATAGGGTGGGGGAGGATGATGATAGTTCGAGACATATTGAACAGTTCAGTAATAGAAATTGATTTCGACCCGTGGTGACCTCATCAGGAGAATGGCGTCGGCTTCCAAATAATTTCTACACGGAAGATTGATCTCGCCTCAAGAGATCCTTTGAAGTGTAATTTGTTTCTACTCAATAATTGTCTAGCACAAACACCCCCATGCCCGCTCTCACGAATCAATTGTATTGTCCCTCATGCAACACTTGCTCTCTCGTTCTAATGCTACGAGTTCCACATTTTCAGCTCATAGAAGTGTGGGAGAGTTTGGTCCGTAGCATATAAATGAAGGTGCACAAAGGACGACCTCTAGAGAAATTTACCAGTGTCTTTTTACTCAAAATGTTCCACCTAGATATCGGGTATGTCTCAAAGATTTCGTAAACAATTTCACAAAAAAGAAAAACAAATTCACAGGCTGCATTGAATTCCAAAATAAGAGGGTCCCTATAAATAGTAATTTGTAGTTTTTCTTTTTTCTTTTTGCTAACTATGTGAATTTTTTTATTATAGAAATTCATTAATTAAATAAAGCGGTGCTTTCCGGGCTTGTCATGGAAGATGGAAATTGGTGAAGCTGCTCGTGCATGAGATTACTTGAGTTTACATGTCTCAAAGAAGGCCTCCAAAGCTGAAGAAGGACTCTGAAAAGGCCTTCGATGCGAAAGTTCTCCGGTCCGAGCCGTGTCTCCATGCCCGTGCATAAAATCACAGATTTAAGCATCCGCAATCTTTATTAACACGCGTGAATAATTTCGCAAAAGTGATGATTACTTTTCTCGTTGGACTAATAACTTCCTAAACACGATGAAGTATAAAGCCAAGGATTCATGAAACCATCCATTCTTCATCAACCCGAAAAGAATCCTCTCGACCATAAGTTTGTTCACCATTAGAGTTGTATTACCGATTGATCAGGAACCGCCCGATAAGAGTTTTGATGGAAACATAATAGAGAACGTACTTGGTGTCTTAAGTCCCCGGTTTACGAGTTGAGAGATGTTCGGAGTTCGGATTAAGAAAGAGTAATGACTCAAAATCGATGGCCTTTCTAAAGGACATCAAGAGGAACTGGTAATGTTTTGGAAACGATTACTTCTCTAAAAAAGCAGGAACATTGTCAGGAATACGATAGAGCTACAATGCAATGGTTAAAAAAGTGGATTCGTTCATGATGAATGAGAATGAAATTCTGAAAACTTGCACATATGCATGCATTTACCACAAACTGTCCATAACTCTATTGGCGGTAATCCGCCGGCTCCAGAGCCGAACTGGTGCAAGAATAGCAACGTCTACTCTGACTAGGTGTTATCCATCACCAATCAACAATAACAACAGTGATGCAGCCATGATGGAAGTCTCTTGCATACAAAGTCAATACACAACTTAACTTCTTATTCATATTGCAACCAAACTGGACCTATGGTGAATCCACCCGGAAATCAGACAAGATTGGCATCAGCAAACAAAGCCTTTGCGCAATTAGGGCAAGAGAAAGCCATTAAGAGTTTAGTCCCCATAACTCCGTAATTACAAAGAATTTGGCACCAGTACCACCTTTGGTAGGACCAAACTAGGCGAGGGGTGGGGCTGATACAAGAACCTCTCTTTTTCCTATACATTGTCATTGGCTGAGATTTAGGCCTTTTGTTCTTAATTCTTTCTCCCCTTGGGTAGTTAAGGGTAAGCAGTGGATCCACAGAAATCCCTCTCATTTTTTGCAATGAAATTGGCTAAATGAGGAATCAGTGTTCAAGATTAGGAAGGTGGGATACTCTTTCGATTTCCTTGATGATTATATCCTTCTCTTCTTCAAATTGCTCATCATCAGCACCTGAAGAATAAAGGATGTGCAAAAAAGTCTTAAAATATAAAGACAACAAAATCAGTTAAAAATGTCTCACTGCAAATTTAATCCTGCATCCAGAAGATACACAATCAATTCTCAGGATTACCTTTACCACCTGAGAGATCATGAAGCAATGAAACCAGCTTTTCATGATTTTTTGACAAGATAACCTTAATTTCGAGCGGTTTGTTAGGATTCGCGACAAACACCTGCAGATATAATAGGATTAGCAAGACCCAGGCTATCTTTCTGAGCATTTGTATCTAAAAGCATTATAACTTCTGGTCAATGAAAGAACTAGGAAAACCTTGAAGATGTGGAAAGCAGTCATCTGAATGTTTTTGCTTGAGTCCTGGGTCAGCAAGGAAAAAGACGGCAATTAATCAGAAGCCTCACAGCACAGAGGCAAATAACAACATCCCCCATTCAGAAATGGATTAAATAACCAAAAATCCAGTATATCGATGCTTTAATGTCTATGGGCTCATCCATGACCGTGACAACACTGATTTTAGAAGTTACCCAGGTTCAAACCTACTCATCGAGATAACTGACCAAATAAATCAGCTAATGCGCCCAGCATATTTTCAATCAGAATTCTCATGAAAGCAGATCTACATATGTAGAGATATTTACGAACTAGGAATAACAAAAGGCAGGGAAGAAGAAATTGAACACCATTTAATTTGTAGATGCATTCACCTATCCTAGATAACAACATTTGAAAGAAAAAATCCCGCAATCCATGTCCAGATGTTGCATTTTATGTGTACAGAGGAAGGCAAGACAAGCAAATAGCCAAACATACAATACCTTCAACAACGTCATCATGACTTTGAAGTAGCGAACTTCTAAAATATACCTCTTCATTATTTGGGAATTAGGAGGCTCCAAGAGAAAGTCCGAAAGAAGCTTGAGTTCAAAAAATACACATATTATGTCATGATAATTTAAAAGCAAAACTGAGGTACAAGGACTGAGCTGCAACTAACCTTCACAGATTGCCTTTTGGTGACATAATTAGCTGAAGTCAAAAGTTTCTCATATAGATTAAAGAACTGGAAAAACCAACACTTGTTAGGTATATGCTTTGAAAGTAACATGAGTTATACTACAAGTACTGATTGTCTAAAGATCCTATTATCAGTGCCAACATGTAAAATGAAGCATCAGAATTGAATAAATCCTACCATCAATGAAATTACTAAGTTGACCATGTTAATTGAGATAACACAACACAGAAGTACTTGTCAAGTGCCAAAAGAAGGTGCAGCATGCAAAACAATCAGATCAATATAGCAGAGAACACCACATGCAGCCATGTGTAGTGTCATTTTGGAGATAACATATTAAAAGCAGGTGCATATTTTAAGTGTTCAGAAACAAAATGAAACATATAACGATAGTTAAAAGGCAGCTAACCTCGTCATAGTGGATGTTCAGATACTCGGCAACCACATCTCCATGCTTTGTGAGCAGATCCTGTCATATCTTTCTTCAAGCCTGTTAAAAAATGTAAGGGCATAATAGAAATTGCAAGCACTAAAAACTCATGGCTCTCACCTTAAAAGTAGTAAATGCATCAGATGCAACATCAAAATTTGGCAACTCTACAAATTTAAAGAACAATTCAAAGCTTGCTGACTCCAGAATGTACCTAGAAAACAACAGCATAAAATTTTGTCACTTGTTAGTAAAAAAGAAGATAATATTAGCAAGTATATCCCATAAACTGCTGCAAAATAAATATGCATGGAAATTTCATAGCTTGAATAGACAGATAACTGGAGCTGGTTACAGGTGAAGGAGTGCACCATTTCACCACTAACATAATCACATTTCAGATTCACATGATACCCAGAGAAGAAGAGGATGTAATCTCAAGCACCCTGCACTGACAAGCATATGTCTACTCATTGCTTCTAGAATTCCAACAGATAATTTAATCATGAAAAGGATTATTATAGTGCTAACAATCATTGTTTCAAATTTGAGAAGCAAGAAGTTCTTAGGTACTTATACATCAGCACAACACAAAACACATGCTCACTGTGTGGCCATACCTCCTTTATTTATTAAGGGATCAGTTAACTCTCATTCTGTATGTTTGAGCATGTGAGTGTGTGCATAATGTGCTGTATGCTTTTCCGAACTCCCTCAACAACCATCGATGGAAGACACATAAAACATTTGCCAATAATTAATAGTAAACTTACAGAACTAAAGACCTCAAGGCCTTACACTAAACTTCTCATTTCCCAAATAGCATGAATATCTTACTTTGCAAGTGTAGGAAACTTGATGCATTCCCTCAACATATTTCCACAGTTCAATGCAATGTCCTTGTTATCGTAACTGCAGGCAAGAGAAAGTAGCAATTAGCTAAATACGTAAATGAGAAACATTAATAACTACCCAGTAATTTAATATCAGCATGGTGTAGGTTCCTAATTGTCAAAAGCAGTCAAGAGTATTATCACTAGGTAGGACAATTATAACAATGGTCAAGGCAGAATAGCTATCACCACCTAAAAAAATCTGATGTTTGCTTATACACGCCCTGGGGGGGAGCATAGGTTTGAAGCTTGGAAATATTGACAAAAAAATTAGTTATTACAAAAGAAGACATGTCTTGACAATTCTTACCTTACAACAAGAGAGTCAAGCAACTCAAAATGGTTCTCAACATATTCCACACAACAATATGTGGAGCCAACCTTTTGTTTTAGCAATATGGCCCAACAATAGACCAAATCCTTTCTTGCCTGCGTAAACATTATATCATTACTTCATGAAGGCAATTAAATAGTCTCTGATATTCAAGAGTCCAGAGCATCAATCTACCTCCCATCCTAGGATATGCAAGTTGTGAATTATAAGGGTAATAACATCCTCTTTACATATTTCAAATGCGAGCTGGGAAATTTGATCGACATTAGGCTCAACCTCTCCATCTCCAGAAATCATGCATCTCATAGTTGCAAAATTCTTTTCAACTTCTTCCAAAGCCTGCAGTTGAACACAGAGAGTGAACATCTAGATGGATTGATCTTTTAAAAATATGGAGACCATGATCTCTTAAGCTGGACCCACGAATATCAAAAGGCCATGTTCTCCAATTTCATGCATAGAAAAAATTAACTACCCCACAACTCCGAATCCAAGCACAGCATGACACCAACCAGGCTGCAAACAAGTCTAACTCAACCTACTGACTACTCAATCATGAATCAGTTCTAATTGAGTTAGTCTCCAATATCAAATTCTATGTTAGTAATTATTTAACGCGGGAGTCTGATATGGACACATCCAGGTGGTTGATCACCAAAACTGAAACTCTAGGACAATGTGACTCGCCCAAAAAGTGTCCAAAAGACAGATATGTTGCCCAAAAACACCTACATCATTAGCAGGTATGTGTATTTTAATTTCAACACTTTTGTATCCGTTCAAATAATAACAATGCAATTCATCTCCTATTAGTTTTTCATAAAAACTGCTTTATGTATCTTAAAGACTGCATTTTTGACTAATGGACACATGGTGCCTTTCAAATTACTTGATAATTCAGCCTCTGGGCCTGTGGTTCCATCAGCTTTTGAGTCAACCCTTGTCGTTTCAGAGATGGTCTTTTTCCCAGGCCTGCAAATGTTTGGTGCCCATAACTAGCCATAAACTTCTGTGGACTATTACTTTCTGTTTTTTCTCCCATTCTAGAGCTGACTCAAGGCCCATGTGATCCTTGATTTTGCATGTGAATGTACTTTCTTCCAGAGCTTCGACTCTTTATCTTCTACCACAGTCGCCTCCATCAATTCATCAGAAGCAGGTGGACTGATAGATGATCTTAAGTTCTTTTTTTGACATGGATCTCATGTCCTTACCAAGGTTGGGTCATGTTGACTCTAGAGCAAAAGCAGTACATGCAGAGTCAATGTATCAAGATCAAATCAGGTTTATCTCCAATTCTAAATATTTGACTTAGAGCAGCTTTTGAGCTAGATTGAATGCTTGAATTCTTTTTACACAGATATGTATTAGCAAACAATATATATATATATTTATATATATATTTACAGATAATGTCAGTTTTTATTCTGTTTGTACACTGAAAAATTGAGTCCAAGCTTGATCTCAAGTTTTCACTAGAGCTTGCCTCAAGATATCAAGCTTAAATATCAAATCAAACACAAGTCTCTAACATTTCAATGTCAAGCTCTCCCAGTACGCTTCAGATCTGTGAGGGGGTCTAAGGAATCTGCTAGGATTATTTTGAAACTAGACATTTTAAGAGCTCCTTGTTTAGATCAATCTTAACTAATACCGTGATGTGCGGGCAGTTTACTGTGCAATTTGCACATCCCTTGCTTTGGAACAACTTAAATCAACAGTGGTCCAAGGTATAAAACTCTAACATGGCAAGCTAAACTATATGAAAGACTCTACTTCTATGGAGGCTGGCTGGTGGAACTCCTTTCTAGATCCGTGATCAAAAGCTAAGTTAAGAACCCTGACAGTCTGCCCACTATGCCATACTGCAGAAGAGAATGCTACTTAATTATCCAAAGAATGGTTGTGCAAGTGTAATAGCAGGAGAACCCATGGAGAATTGTGACCCATAGAGGACCTTATTGGTTAAGCCTATACAAAATTCTGAAACAAGGATGTGAGTAGCGATCAGCTAATACTATGAACAGTCCCCATGTTAGAGGCTCTATGGAAAGAAGAACATAGTGCACCGGCTGGGAGCTACTGTAATTTCAAGAAAAATGACATTCAAGTTAAGAACCCACTGATTGAATTCAGCTCTTTTCACAGTTGGATTTGGTAAATAACAACTCCTGCTAATTCCCCATCTCTCATTTCAGAAATCTTAAGCAAATGTAGAAAAGGACAGTATGAATATATCATGTAGCCCTTTTCACATTCCAGAACTCTGAGGTTTATTCCACAGATTGCACATTGATATTTTATCTATATTCAGACTAAAGACAATCCAGCAGCAAATGTTTCTTCAAAGCACCCAAATTCCAATCGCTGAATCCATCGATCAGGTCCCACTACAACACAGCAAGATGAAATACTGCAGCTTGGGTGAGATTCATGATCAACACCGGAAAGGCAAGAAGCAAGACGAGACTCACCTTCTCGAGGGCTTTAACTTCCACAATGGTTTTGGTGTCGAGGGCCATGAGGCTATCCTTGACCCCCTTCACAAACTCCTGCGTAGTCTTCGGCCTCGACGGCCTGAAGAACGAGAACGACATGATCGCCTCTCCCTCCCTCTCTCTTCACTGTCCTCGACGAAATGGCGACCCAATTGCCGGAGATGATGTGGCTGCCCTCCAAAAGCAGGATCTTTGGGCGTCACCCTCGACTGAGATCGAGCTCAATTGGCGACCTCCGATCAGGATTCATCCCCAACCTCTGCGAGAAGGGAATTCGTCGAGAGAGAGAGTGGAGCTCCGCCACTGGAACTCCTCATTTTGCCCTTCGAAGCAGGCGGCGGTTCGGACACGACACGGGCGGGCTGGCTCTTCAGCAGAAGCTGCGATTCGTCTTCTTCGACGGTTCGGCCATGGCGATTCCTGCCGTTCGGAGAGAGAGAGAGAACCCTAAGACGAAATGGACACGGACACGGAGGACTCCTCACGTGAGGGTTGTCTTGTCCTTCTTTCGTTTTCAGGGGCAGAGCCTCTAGTTCCCGGGAGGTAACCGTGCCTTCTGAACTTTTCACCCATCATATTGAGAGTGTTACACAATCATGACCGTATAATTTGGGTTGTATTGAACGGCTCCAACGGTGAAAGATTATACCCGAACGGCGTCTCTCCCAGTCCATGGAATCGCCCTTCTTTATCAGTCGTCTTGCTGCTTCGACAAGCACCAATAGCACGACGAGCAAGTATTGCCTGTATTGTGATGTCAATGAGCACACTCCATCTCTATCTTTAAATTGTGTGGGTCTCAAATTGGCAAGCGCTATTCAATTACTAAGATGGAGTGAGCTTAGTTTGTCCCTCGGTAAATATAATACTTTCTCCAACACAACATGTTGATTGTGTTAAAATCTTATATGCAAGTGTCATTGGCCGGTTGATCTATCATTCTCTTACTCGTGCTTTCTAGGACACTGACAAGAATTGTAGAGAGAAACTCTTTATAGAGAAGTTATAAACTTTTATTACTTACAAATAATGGGAGGAGGCCCATATATATACATATACTCTTCGGTTTACAATTATAGAATTTTCTTGAATCTAATGATGGAAATTTTATCTCCCTATTCACTAGCTATCCGCATTTATCACAAAAACACTCCAAAATTAGGTATATTTACAATATTCTTCGCCTCTATAAATATTCTTGAGAACATTAGAGAGAGGTTCATCTTCTTGGATTATTCATGATTCTTCTTGCAAGGAAAACCTCTAGATTGGGACATTCTTCCCCACCTAATCGGGCAATGCCCTCATTGCGTCTTCTATAATGAATGCATTAATTTGCCTCTTGAATTGCCAAATAACTTTAACGGGTTCACAACTAGCTTCACTCTTGGTAGACCCTTTCATCGGATCAAATGTTCTTGTTTTAGCGCACAATAACGCTTTCGTATGACTCAATTTGTCATGATGAAGTCAACGTCTCGATCATTGGAGGTTTTTACCTCAAGAGGTGCTTGATGTGACTCTCCTTCGTCTACATGAAAAAGTTTAAGCATGCTTACATAGAACACCGAATGTATTTTTAGTTTTGGCAAGAGCTCCAACTTATACACAACTTTTCCGCCTCGTTGCAACATTGGAAATGGCCCCTCATAGCAACACATCAATCCTTTGTGCACGTCTTGATATCGAAGAGCCAAATATAGTTTGGTTAGCACTAGCCCCTTAACTTGTTATTCTATGTGCTATCACTTCTTATTGCTCCATTTCTTCATATGCTTTGAGGCCTTATCTAGACAAGTATGCACCAAGTCTATTTGCTCATCCCAATCAGCGTGCTTGTAAGCATATGGGCTACTCCCTCAATAACCCATTGCAACTCTACTCGAAGCGAGTAGTTGTTGCACCATTATGACCTTCAAAGGACAATGGCCTATGAACTCACTCTATTGTAGGTTTTTGGACGATTAGGTTATATCAATCAATTTTGCCAAATTCGCTTGTGTTGTGCTCACATGATGTTAGAGGTACAACTCTAGAGTGCACTCACTCCCTCCATTTGACTGTTGGTTTGGGGATGTAGACTCTTGGAAAAATTGAGGTTCGACCCTAATAGCTTAAAGAGCTTGGTCCAACATCTCATAATGAACCGAGGATTGCAATCACTCACAATTGTTTGTAATATGCCCTAATACTTGGTGATGTGTTTTAGAGATATCCTGGGCGCCTCTTTGGCCAAACAATCATTTGTAGTTGGTGCAAATGTTATGTTCTTGGAGAATCGATTTGCCATAATCATGAGAGTCTAACACCCTTTGGACTTAGGCAAATTCACAATGAAGCCAATGAAGAAACTCTCCCATGGACACTATTAGATAGGAAATGGCTCAAGAAGCCGTGCCAGCTATTGTTGCTCGAGCTTGTCTTGTTGGCACACAAGACGTGTCCTCACATAGGTTTTAACATCGTTATGCAGGTGCAACCCAAAATACTAATCCTCCACAAGTGCCATTAGTGCTATCTGCGGTGGATTCGTGGATGATTCACCCACTTAAAATTATGGCATTAGTGTAGCGCCTCCTTTCATAGCTTTCCATGAAGTAGTACATACGGTCAGTGCCCCTTGGTGTAGAGTAGGTCACCCTCACACCATAATTGTTGAGTTGTCCCCTATCATGCATGCTCAAGAAGGGCCTTGGTGATTGGTTTATCTCATAGCCCCTTCTTGATTTGCTTGGTCCAAAGGCATTTGAGTTGATTCATGGTTGCTAACTCCATTATTCAACTAAGTGCGTTGGCCATAGAGTTAGCCTTTCTAGGCTTGTACACAAGTACATAGTCGAACTTTGCAAGAAAGTCTTGCTAACGAGCTTGTTTTGAGCTCAACTTCTTTTGGGTTTGAAGTAGCTCGTAGTCATGTTGTTCATCCTCACAACAAACCGCAATCCCAAGAGATGGTATTGCCATGTAAATAGGCAATGCACCCACTCTGTCATCTCTTTGACCATGTATCGTCATTTGGTCTCATTCAGATTTCTTGATTCAAATGCGACTAGGTGTCCTTGCATTACAACATCACCAATAGAATAATTGGAGGGGCCCGTTTCTACCTCATATGGTTTGGAGTAATCGGGCATCACGATTACTAGTTTTGTCTACTTTGGCTAATCGAATGCTTCTTGACATTGGCCTGTCCACTCCCACGATTTCTCCTTCTTCGGTATATCCATGAGTGGCATGACAATGCTCGAATAGCTACGGATGATCCATCAGAAATAATTTGTGAGGCTAAAGAATGGTTGTAGCTTTGTCACCTTGGTTGGCGGCTCCTACTTTGTAATGGCTTAGATATAGGCTGAGTCCACCCCTAACGATGTGCTCTAGGAATAGTACTTCTTGCTGTGTGTGTACACTTTTCACGCTTGACATTCTCCTTTAGGACTTAGGCTGCGTTTGGTTCAGCATTTGCTTGCAAGAGGCTTTGAGTCCAATGCAAATGCTGAAAGTCCAAAGCTATTTGGAGAAATGCAATTGTGTTTGGTAAAAAAATTTTGCAAATGGACGTAATTGTTATATTAGGGCAGGTGTAAATGTGAACTTTTATTTTAGACTTAGAGATTTCACTTGCTAGATTTCGGCTCATTCCTTTATTTTTCATGCATGTAGGATGGCTCCTCTACCACCACCACTTTTTGGAGCCTCAGCTCATATTAAGTATGAGTATGAGTATGAGTATGAGTATGAGTATAAGGAGGTTGCGTTACCTAATATGGTTTTTATATATACCAAGTGTAATACTATAGTGTGGGTTGACATAGGACTTACCGAGTGAGTTCCTCATTGGTTTGTAACCGAGTATGCGATCTTTGATAGTGACTGGATGTGACCGCTTAAAAGCTTTGATAGTCCTCCTAGTTGTGTTGCCGAAGAGCTGATGATGGTGGAGGTTATCGATCCATAAATGTTGGATCGATGTTGTATAGGTAGGATTATGAGGATGGAGGTATGGTAGTGGAGATAGGAGTTACTGAACCCTCCACAAATGTTCCATATATGTTGTTGTTGTATTATAAGTTGATATATATGTACATCATTAAGTATGTATTATAAGGATATGACATGTCTAATTATTTGTTGTGCTTCCACTTATGAGTAAATTAATAAGAAAGAAATTATATACACCATGTGTATCGCTTAACGCACTTGGGATGTAACATTAATTCATCTTAAGCCTCTTCCTTTGCATCAATGGAATAAAACTATTGTTAGAATTCCTATATAAACATTTCCTAAGTAGTTATAGGTTCACCACTCCTATTATTGCACCTACAATGTCATCAAAAGAGGGCATTTTCAATTAAATACATTGCCACGATACTTATCGAAGTATTTCATTAATAACTCTCATGCTTAGAAGTACCACTTTATGTACCACAAGAAATTGTCTATATCCTTGGCCACCCTTGAACCTTTGAATTCATTCAGTTTCGAGGTGTTCACTTGTGGACCACCCCATTCACATGTATAACTTCCATCTCGACGAGCTTGACCTTAAGTTTGATTATTTACATGCACATGACCTCCACTAAGGCTTTCGCGGCATCATTCTGCTACCAAAGTTCTTAGGCTGTAGTGCTCAAGGTGTCCACATCTCTCTTCAGTCCCACCCATGCCGGATTTGAACCCTTGCACCCCTACATGGAGCTCCACCTTTCCGATCTCAAGCTCTTCAATGCTCTTAGATAGAGGTGATCGGGTCCAGGGTGGGTAGGGTCCAGACCTCGACCCTGTACCCGACCCTGTTATGACCGGTTCCCCTTTTTTGGACCCTGTACCCAACCATGTTTTCATTGGACCCTGTTTTGGACCCGATCCTATTTTTCCAGTCCAGGAACAGGGTCTACCCTGTTTTCATTAGAACCTGTTTTTTAACCACTTGATATCCTTACGATTTCAAATTTTATATTAATTCACGAGAAAATAATAACGTAATTCTCCTAATTTGACCGATAAGAAAGTGCAAAAATCATAACATTGCATAAACTCCACCCCAAGACCCAAGTTGATTAAAAAGCTAAAACAATCGTCTCAGGTGCAAATAGAATACCACGAAAGCATACCACGTCCTGGGTCGCTGAAGCCCTTATTTCAAAGCTTCATAAATCCAAAAGGACACTAAATAACACATCAATGTATGATTGTCAAAACACCCCGAGGCACTGAAACATCTTCCAAGCACAAGCCAGCCTCAGGAAGTAGAAGTACACAGTAATTAAATTGGCTCTTCAGATGATTAAGGAGGATCTAGTCCCACTAACTACTTACTTTATTCATCATGTTCCAGCACACAACCTCAGGCAGGCAATCCTTTATTCTGCCCGAATCATGATACTTGAGCTGCAAAGAGTAATAATCATAAGTAAGAGTGATTTCCTAAACTATTGCAGATGTTAGGGACAACAACCAGGAGCACGACAATTTACCCAAGGTGCGGGGAGAATGCGTGCTTCCACTTGAGCAAGCTTCTCACTAATTTTTATTCCAAACTCCTTAGCATAAGGGTCCTCATGGTAAGCATTATGATGAACAGTCTGGATGATAGAAACAAACAGAAAATTATCACCACGAGGCGGCAATACCAATATTATTCTGACTTGATATGTGTAAATGTATGAAACTATTAGAGAAAGTATTCAAAATTGACAATGTGGGGCATGGACCTACAATGAAAGTACCAGTGTATGACTCCTGGTCTCATATTAATCTGACTCATCAACACTAGGAAGTGTGACTCGATATGTGTAAATACATCAAAATTTGACTCGATAAGCTATGGCCTCTGTAGTCTCTACAAAAAATCTAAAACTTCACTAGCATTTTATAGTATTCAACAAGATGCCCAGTCTGGCAAGTATCAGATGCTATTGGCATCTCTGCATTACAATTTTCTTGGACTGATTAGCGTAATCTTCATCAGAGCCGAGATAATCAAACCGGCTTAATCAACTGTGGACACTCTCCTGTTCTGCACAAGGAGCGCCCTCTCTTGTTCTCGCACAAGAGGAGCAAGCAGCTGGCCGAGATAATTTTTTTGCTGTTTTGCACAAGAACCCCACGACCACCGTAGACACTCTCCCCGTGCGGCGCGACGGCGGAGCGGCAACGCCTCCAACTCACCGGAGTTCGAGTTCCGGGATGGTCCGAAACCCCATCTTCCCCCGGCCCGGACCTCCCTCTCGCCGACGAGCTCTTCGTTGACAACGTCCTCCTCCCGCTCCACCTCCCCAAGCCACGACCCCGCCCCCGAACTCGAAACTGGCCCCGGAGGTCTAGAACCTCCTGCTCCAGAGGCGAACCACCTTCCCAACGCCCCCGACCCGAATCTGGTTTGGCAGGTGCGCTATGGATAGTGGACACAAGCACACACACAAGGACAGAGAGGGAGAGGGAGAGGGAGAGAGAGAAAAAATTGGTTACCTTTCGCGGACCCAACACTCGTCGTCGGGGGAGAAGAAGCGACCAGCAATCGTCGCCTCGTCGGTTGAGCAGCGGCGGAGCAAGTAGATCGGGGGAGAAGAAGTGAGCAACGATGGGAGAGAAGAAGCTAGGGTTCCGTCGATTTGTGTTGCTGTGCGTCTGCAAATTGCCTAATTCTGTTCTTTCTTTTTAAAAAAAAAAAAACCGGTCCGGGCCGGGTGGATTTTCCAGTGGAACCGGTTCCAACCGGTTCCCAAAAGCTGGAACCCGTTCCCGGCCGGTTCCACTGGGAACCAGTTCCCGAACCGATTTTTCTGGGTGGTCCGGTCCGATTCCCGGGTCAACTCGATCCGGTTGCATACCCCTACTCTCAGACAACTCCAAGTCCACTCTTTGGATGTCACTCATGGCGATCATGAACTCCTGAGGCCTTTCTTTGTCTTGATAGCTGGTTGATTAACAGCCCTTCTATTTCGTTCCTTAACGGGCTTTTCACCTTGGACGTTACATCAATACATGCATCCATTGCGTCATGGATTGACTTCACTCTGATACAACTCGTCACATGCCATTGATCTAGCATTTGTTACCCTGTGTAGCCTTAGGAATTTCTTCTCAAGTCAACCTTTTCCACCGCATTCACAAAGATTGTAGAGAGAGAAACTTTTTAGAGAAATAAGTTCTGGATTTCAATCACTTGTGAGATGAGACAACAGACGGAGATAAGATATATACAAGTACTTCTTAAATTATAACCGTAAATCTTTTCTCAATTTAATGATGGTGATTCTATCTCTTTATCCGCCAACTATCTGCATTTATTATAACAACACTTCAAAATAATATACATAGTACAATATTGTCTAGCCCTCTAAATATTCTAGAGAATACAAGAGAGGTTCGTCCGGTTTCTTGGATCATTCATGGTCCTTCGTGCATGGAAAACCCCGGACCGTGACACGAGCCTATAAAATTGTGTAAAAAGGCATCCTTTTTTACTTGAAACCCCATGTAACTAAATATTCTAAGCGTCTTGTAAGCAGAGTTAAGAGAGTGGAGTTGCGCCCGTATATTGGTCATCCTTTACAACAAGAACTCATTCAATTTTTTGACATTAAAATGCTTAAGTACGTGCCTTGCATGTTTTGTGTAGACTTGTGTCAAAATTTGTTGGTCTTAATTTTATAGTGAAGAAATTACTAATTGAGTCCTAAATCTATTGTGGTGTTTTTATTAATTCAGTTCTAAAATTTTCAATTTTGTTAATATGGTCCGAACTTTAGCGTGAAATTTCAATGTAGTCATTCTAGCTATTTATAGCCAGAAATTCTTTGGTGTAGTTCAATACTAACCGTATAAAAAATTTAGCACCGATTGGGTGATTATTTCACTTTTACAATCTTATAATTTAGGAATTCCTTTCTTCATTTTACATTGGTTTCTTAGATGTGATTAGAAAGGGAAAAATGAATTTAAATATTAACGAGAAGAAAAAGATATGAATGATAGAAAGATAAGGGCATAGGTTGTTAAGCAACTCCACCAATCACTTCAAATCCCTACAGTTTGTATGGTTTGGAGAGATTAAAAATCACACAAAATTAGCTATAGTAATCTCTCCAAAAAAATCATTGAGATTTGCCTAAATAACCACCATTTCCACATGGGAATGGGGGTTTGAACCCCCATCTTCTCAGAGGGATTAGGGTTGAGACGATTAGTTTCAGGTGTGAGTTTAAACTCTCACGCCCTATAAAGAAATATGGCAAAAATTTGAAAATAAGTTGAAAGTTAGGACAAACCAAAAAAAAATCTCTCCAAAAAATTCCGACAAAAAAATTCTCTATAAAATGCTTTCCTTTTTTGTTTTTTTATCCAAATATCTTTCTCTTGCCCTCTAATCACTCATGCCAAACACATGGAAAGCACCTAAAATTTTTCATATATATGAAAAGCATGTTAAATCATGCACTAGTTTTTATAAATTTTTGAAACTTATTTTCATTTTTACAACTTCGAAGAAAATATCATAAGTTACCAAAAACAAAAGAATCCCGATTATTTGGTTTTTTTTTTTAAAAACCTTGCTATTGCAACGATCACCTTCCTTCATGTCAAAGATGGGGTCTTCAGCTATATTCTTTATCTATACAATCACCTAACTTTTGAAATTAATGTCTATACCTAAAATATCCAACGTTCTCTTGACATATAATATTATCTTAGGTTACGTTCAGTCGCCTGGATTTGTAACTGGAATAAGAATAGGATAGGATATGAAATCCAATGATTTTGCTATATCCTATCTACTATTTGGTGAATTGCGGTAATAAATTTGGATATTTTCACATCATATCATGTATATTCTTTGGTACAAATGGTATAATAGTGTAAATGAACGTAAAAGTTCACAAATGGAGATTATAAAAATCTCTTGCGACACTCTTACCACTTTATTTTTATTTGCCTATTTTCCTCTCTTTTTTAATTATTTACCTTTTGATTTCTTTTTTTCCCCTTCTATCATTTTTTAATAAAATTTTATTAATTAGTAAATAGTACTAATATACCTAAAATACCAAAATACCAAAATATGTAATAGATATAAATATTATATATATATTGAATTTATATTATAAGATAGAATAATATTCGAATATATAAATAGTAATAAGATTAAATTTAAAAATGAATTGTTAATTTTTTTATTTTGAATTTCTTATACTTGAATTCAAATACTATTTATATCGAAATATATAATTTTATTAATTTAAGAAGATTGTTATTCAAGAACAACTTTCCTATTATGTATAGTTTCCCTTTGGGATAATTTTATTCAGGTTATATCTTTCTTATATTCGAATTTATCCCGTCTTGAGAATGTACCAAATATAGGATAAGATAAATTTTATCCGGGTTATATTCTTTTTATATTAGACTTTATCTAGTCTTGAGCATGCACCAAATGTATTATAGGATATTAAATTTGATCCTGACTACTAAACATAGTCTTAATAGATTGGATGGGATATAGAAGCTATGCACAATTGTCTACATCTGGTTGGGCTGTCTCGAGGATCGGGCCTAACTGCACGCCACCAAACAAAGAAAGTCTCTTGGATTAGTCTAAGAAGGATCCTCTGATATTTAAATTGGTAGACGAGATATAAGGAGATAAAAGGTAGAAATTCGAAAGCATCTCTTCCAGAGGAGAGCTGAAAGTACAGAAGAATGCGTGGACAATTTAGGATTGGTGTCGTTATCTTTTTGTACTCCCGCTAGCGTGCTCCTCCAAGAGGGTCGAGGAACCCACGATGCCCTTTGTACCGAGCGCTCCGCAGGCTTTCATCGCTGTTGGTCATTTTGAAGAGAATAGGAGTTGGGTTGGACCTATCGTTCTCTCCCCCAGTAGAGAACAAAACCATGGACATTTAAAAGAGCGGAAAGGATTTGCCCTAGAGAAGGAGAATAAGTTAATGGACGAAAAATGTGTTTTAACTTCCGACTTCTGTAGAAGGTGAACAAGTTATGGAATGAGGGTTCATCAAAGCTTGAACGGAATGATAGAATGTGAACAGCTCATAGAAAATGGGGACGTCAATTTGCTTAGAAGAACCTGTTTGTAGGTGAACGGACCATTCAGCGAGAATCTGTGTAAGGTCTGGAGGGATTGTTCTGTAGAAGCAGCTCATGCTATAGACGGGATAGATGGTTCTAGATACAAGCCTCTACAGTCCTGGTGGGAAGACTAATATGTTTATCAATTTGGAAATGAACTCAAATTGGTGTAAATCCGCCTCAAGCAATCCGGAGTATGTAAGAACAAATTTTGCCATTGTGAAAATGGAAAAAGGCCCAGCTAGACTGTAAAAGTAGAGAATTCTAATTTTGGAAATGGCATTCAATACCTACAGACAGACGTTTTGATTGGGCATAATGTAGCCCCGATGGTAAAGAAGGTTAGAACAATGGAGCTTTGACTAGGAAAGCTTACGATGGATATTTTGAAGCTTGAAAGTCTATTTAAACGGATCAAGTGGCTGGCGAAGATTGAAGTTCAAGAACTCTCTCTCTCTCGCATCAAATTTTCTAGCTTTGCTTTGTCCAAAATCAAGTGATTTATAATTGTAAATCTCTATTGAGAGCTGGAATACCTGTAATTTGGAAAGAAAGTACTATAGTGTTGGGAGAGGTGCTTAAACTTGTAGAAGCAACTACTGAAACTTCGTGTAGAAGCAACACTCTGCACAAGCTGTAACATTTTAAGGATTACACAGTAAATTCCAGCCTTGAGGTTATTGAGCTTGAAGAGTGGAGTAAAATAAGTGGAAGGCCAAACCGCTATAATAAATCATATGCATCTCTTCTATCTCTTTAATCCCTTCAATCTCTTTTTAATAGGAAATTTTGCTTTTGCATAATTTTTCTTTTTATCTATTCTAGTCTAACTCTCAATTCACTCACCGACTTTCACTTTATCTCTCTACAAGGCATGAAAGTCAAAACTCACACAAAAAACTAAACGTCCATAGCCCAATCCCGAGTAAATGGGGATTCAAATTCTTTAACTTCCCCTTCCCATATAGGAAGGGTGGCTTGATTAATGTTTTTAGTTTCATGGGCACCTTCTATATACCAAGTCACTTTTACGAAAAAAGTTTAATCCCCTCTCTTTACTGTTGTGCCTAGTTCATTTCAACAGAATGGATTGGTTAATCTACTCGACTTCGGAGTTGCACGGCTACGGTAGTCTGGTTGCGCAGACCGTGCATTCGACCGGTGCCCGGCCCCATCTTACTACTAGCACGAGGCCTCCAAAACTTGTGCGGAACTCGTAAGAAGTCACAACAAACAGATTTTTAAATGATATATTACTAGCGTATGATTAATTAATTGAGTTTTGCAATTATCAAAATTCGATTATGGTCATCTCCCACCATCTGTGGCCTCCCTACCGAGTTCCTGTTGCTCCCAAGTGCCGGAGTTTCTTTGCCGTGACACCCTTCAGATGGGTGGTCTTCTGGGTGTCGGACCCATTTTCCGGCAACTCCAGAGAAATCTCGGAAATTCATCCATTGCGTTTTCTTTTCATGGTTGATTGCACATACAACCATGTTAGGGAGAAAAAAAGGCTTAGATCTGTATCAATATGTTCGAAAAAAGGTGATAAATTAACTCCATTTTAACGGCAGGACAGACAGATGATCATGAATTGCAAGTCCCATTGCTGTGTGATGGACACCAAGACGACCGCAAGAATGCACTAATCACTTGGTAGTTTCAACTTTCACGGTGTCGTGGTCCTCGGCAACAAATTCCTCAAGCACAGCCCCAAATGTGCCACTAAGAAGTTTCAGCAGCATGCTATGCTCTCCACTCTTCCACCGCTGAGATCAAATTCATGATTGATGGCGATGGTGTGCCGGGTGAGCGTGGCGAATGGACTCGCATAGTTAGTGAGGTGAAGGGTCCCTCCATCCGAGAAGGTTCATTCATCTTCTTCAAAATCCAAGAGAAAATCCGTTAGATTTTCGGAATCATCTACAGCGTCGTCCAACGACATGTGACCGTCCTTTTTGGGCTTCTTGTCCTGCAATACGTAGCGTCAACAGAACAAAAAAAGATGCACGTCACCCCAATTGAGGAAGAACTCTGAGCCTGAGCATAAAGCTTGAGATGCAAAACGTTCTCAGAAGCAAATGCTGCTACAGGAAGAGGAAAGTCTAACAATCGTGGGCACACGAAGCAACGAGTACATGCTGGATTTTCAACCTGCCAAAGAGCCGTTGATTGTGGGAATAATGCACGAGAGCATATGTTACAATTACCTTCGACTTGCGGAGCTCAGGGGTGCTTTTCAAAACACTCCAGTTGCGTGTTATTTTCTCCTGCTCTTCCTCACCCTCACGCTCACTGTCTTCGCCTTCCTGCATGATAAAGAGCCGAATAATGAATAAGATCTCATCAGAAAGTCGGGAATAGTGCATGATTCATTGAGGTGTTAAGAAAGAGAGACTCACGTCAGTTTCCCCAATGTCAACAGCTCGTGCCATTGCTTCATCCATGTCTGTAATCTGCATTGATCACGAAGATCAAGGTTTAAAAATCTGCATTATTAGCTGTTTTCAAAATTATCCTGCTCTTTCCCAGGTAATCCTATTGGCAAAGGTCTAACCTTCGAAGACTTGTAATTAGTTGAGCTTAACCAAATAATAAAGAAATCTTTGAAGAGTCGAATCAGAAAACAGGTAAGAGGAGTTGGTCCACGAATTCTATGCAGTACAACAAGAAACTTTTCTCACATATCAACAAAAACAGGGCAGCTGTCAATACCAAGGACTCAAAACTAGTTCCATCTGGAACAAAAACCAGTTCTAATTGAATTCAGGCTTGTCCTTTTTCATGATAGGGCTTCTCTTAGGTTCTCAATTACAAGTTCTCAACAAAAAGTGCCTCGTATTTTCACATGAAAGTTCAAGTTCTCGAGCAGACATTCAATCACTTAACCAATGTGTCTCAATTTTCTTCTACCAAAACAACTAAAAAACCAAGTTGGTGCTATGACATGAATTAGCAAGAATCTAAATCTTTCTTCTTGGTTCTGGTTGGGCCGTTTTATTAAGTAGAGTAGTGAAGGAAAAAGTTAGAAGAAACTTGAGAGTTGGAGTCACAAAAGAAGCATATAAAAATGAGCTTCAAAAAGTAGGTTTGCAGTGGACAAAACAGCAGGAAAAAAGTACTCATGAGTCATGGCGCATTAAAGGTTGGATTTGTAATTGATGATACATCACCTCAATTTCCTCTGTTTTCTCCCTTGCCAGAATTTTCTCAATCTCCTCCCTCGATATTATCTTGCCTCGCTGTCAAAGATAAGGAAGTCAAGGGCTAGAAGATAATTTCCAAAAGATGCTACAACTAATATTGGACTTTGATGCTAATATCAGGGAATTAAAAGAGGTGAAAACAGCAGTAACAGCAAATCGATTTGCATGCATTACATCTTTGTGGACATCATAACTAACAGATCATTTAGCTTACTGGATCCTTCTACAGATATTACTCGCCACTAAGCAAGTAAGCCAGAAGCCACAAAATAATTTAGTGGAGACCAACATATTCTTCCATAAAAAAGATAGGAAGAATCTGAAGAACTTATATCGATGTAAAACAAAATTAAGAAAGACTAATAGTGATAAATTGATGAGACAGAAAACGATAATTAAAGAAGCATATACGATCTCCATTTTCGTCATTATGATTATTTTGCACATCATACCAGGACAAGAAAGAAAAATGAAACTATTACTTTGTACTAACCTCCTTCAGATGAGCCAACATATTGGGAGTTGGTTCATGAAAATCTGGACCTCTGTAATCAATAATTTCATTCGGATCCTGAATATAATTTATGGTAGGATATACTGGATCTCCACCCCAAACTGCAACAGTTATCAGGATCTCAACAACCAGCATGAAGCCAAGAAAGGGAAATGAATACAACAATACTCCAATCTCATCCTTTGACATGACTAAGATGAATGACATGAGATGAATGGTGTTTCACAAGATGTAATAGCTAAAATATGCTTTTGCCTAAAGCAATAAACAGATTTAGTCAGCCAAGGAAGTATTGAACAGGGACAGAAAGATGTTGAAACTTTCCCCACCAGCAAAAGAAAAGAAGTAATCAGTTGCGTGTGACTGTAGCTGCACAACAGGAGGCACGCCTTCTAACCTTTCAGTCCTAGGACCCCATTATTAAATGAAAACTATGAACATGGTATGTAAAAAGTTGAACAGACAAAAAAGAGGAACTCAGTAAACTTACTTTCTTTGATTTGATCCTCTCTCATACGCATTGCAAGAGGATCTCTCTGAATGCGCATATCAGTACCCATCATAATGCGATACTCTCGATCAGTCTGCTGCTGAAACATTTCAATAAGTTGTGTGTTTTCATCTTCACCAGTTTCTTCAAAATGCTTTTGAACGGCTTCACGGGAAGTGTCTCTCTTCCATGCCGACACCCATTCTGAGTAGTATGCCAATGGACCTATTTCTTGCAGTCTATCCTGTTCAGCTTGAAGCCTATATACGTAATGAACATTTCTTAAGAATCTAGACACAAAATCAGTGAACCGCCATTAAGAAGCAAGGACAACGATGAACAAGGCAATTTTTCACACATGGTTCGTCTAGGAATGATGCACAAGGATCAAAAGCATGAATTCCACCCAAAATGGGAATGGGCTAGGGTCCACATATACGAAGGCACTTATAGCTGTAACTGGATTTAAAATTTTACAGAAATCTAAAGGTCAATGCAGCTCTCACATGACAATGATTAATTGATAATCTATTAAAATGTGAAACTGACAAACTCAAAGATGTAGAAGTGCCGATAAGTCAACGATGAATTAAAACCAATCTACAGTGGCATGAGAAGAGCTATCAACTATAGCTACTTCCAATAATATGCATAATGGTTTTGAGTTATGGACTAAATTGTCAGCATTTAGGATTGAGAAATGAGAATAGATGAAAAGGATTTCTCTCATCAATAATAAAGAGACTCATCATCAAGAAAATCAAGTAGCTGTATGTATTAAAAGGTAAAATAGTCCCATGCAATGCAGTCTCCTGACCTAAAATACAAATGACCCTGGACAGTCATGCAACAAACTTAAAACCTACAGATGCCACTGTCCACAAAGACAGAACCAGATGGAGCACCCATATCAGCACATATTGCAGAAGTAGTTAACCATATGATATTCTAAACATGCATGCCTTTCTTCCTTGAATAGATGCCGTCTTGCTCTATATAAAGATGTTTCGGTCAATGTTGGATGATCTCCGTAAAGTTTTACTTGTCCGGTCTCTGCCATCGCTTTTAGGAAAACCTGCAAAACAGTATGTCCTATCATGTGGGCAAACCACATCAATAATTTGTAATATAAAGCAAGTGGAATCCAAACTAGGTGGTACATCGTATCAATCGCAAATTCAAGCTTCATAGAAGATTAGGTTTGATAGCAACTTTCTGTGATTGGTGAGTCTGATATATGGCAACTTAAGTATAGTTCCAGAAATAAGCTCTGTACATGTGATATCACTCAAAAGGAAATATGCAAGTTCCTACTATTTAAACGAAAAATATGGTTAAAATAGGAACAACATTTGCATGAAACCTCATACAGCATCAAGCAACATCAAGATTGGTTTTCTTCATTTCCCCTATATCAATACTGACCGTTTCAACATCAGGTCGCCTCCTTTGCCATCTAGACCACTGTTCCTTATCTGGCTTCCTCCAGTTCCACCATAGTTCTTCACTTGTGAGTGGCTCCTCTATCGGCTTCTTCACTTTTGGATCGATAAAAGGGTGGGGACGCCCTAGCTTTTTGTCCAAATCGTATCCAGTCTCTTCTTCCTCAGGTTCTGTTTGATAAACAACATACTCAGATGAGCTATCTTTATGCTCCTCTATAGCATCATCAGAAGTTTCGGGTGTCTCTGAGTCAGACAGTATGAGATCAGTCTGAGATGATCCAGATGCAGCTTCTGGGACAAGTAAATCATTTGATTGCAAACTGGCTCCAGCAGATTCAGAAGCAGCAACTGATGTTTTGTATTTCTTCCTCCTGCTTCCCGGACTTTTGCCATAAGATGGAGAGCCTAAAGATTTTCCAGATGGTTCAGGAGCCCTCGCAGCCCTAACACGGCTAGCAGTTCCTTCTGGCCAGTACTCCTCTCCAGGGATAGCAGCACGTGCACCAGAAGCGGGTTCAAGCTGCCCAGATGTGGAGTCCAGGTAACTATAGTATGGAGGACGCTCGACAGATACATCTTCAAACTCATCCTTCTCGCACTTTACACAAGGTACTGAAGGGCCCCGCCTAAGAGAACTATTTGAGCCAATTCTAACTTGTGCAACTCTGGCAGGGAATGAGCCCAGAAATGATGTCTACACAGTTTGGAGTGAAGAAAGAATTAGCAATTGCATCGAACATGAAGGATTGCACTGTCAGTGAAGGTAATGAGGCAACTTATTAGCAGTTGCACTTGAAAACTAAATTACCATATGCTGCATTGATAGTTGGACATTACTGACATTGGATCATGATTAGTCTCTTGCTGACTGTATTCAGAGACCAGCAAAGTTAACTTACATGACACGAAACCCATGCACATGCACTGGTTTAAATATAATCAGTGATCCAAATGAAGTGACATATTCAAAAGTTTCTGCAAAAACTTCTTTTCAGTGGTTTGTTAAATAATACTTGGAATAGTACTTTGGAGAATAGATTTCAACAGTACAGTAATTTTCAGAATCCAAATGACCAACACTGGCATCACATTTACACATACAACGCCATTAGAATGAGTATCGAGAGGAAACTTTTTATGTTCCTTTTAGAATTGTTTCGAACTACATCCCACTAAGTACAGTATGATGCTCAAAATCTACATTCTACAGTGACATGATTTCTGAATATTCCTAAGACATCACTTTCATACAAGAACCATGCTTTTATGTGGACAGCTTTCACACTTGTTTGACATGCAATAACTTCTAAAGCTTTGATGCCTTAATTTTAGCAATCCACCTCTTGAGTATTCTCTCTTCAGTAGTGGAAATAGCCTGCAACCATCATCCTTGTTATAGGGTATCAATGGTAGCTAGCAAAATATTGCATTGTAGTTCAATTGGAGAAAGGAATTTGCTCATAAAAGTGGATGTATTGTAGCTAAAAACCTAAAGATATTCAACATGCATGCGACTGTATCATCTGTAAGATAGTAGGTAAGCATTTCACTCTATTGGTAGTAAATATATCAATCATTTTTCTCTTCGTGCTTCAGACTCAGCTGAAAAGGACAAAAAGATTCTCAATTTCAAGCTCGAAAGATTTATTTATAATGCTCAACTTAAGTCTCAAGCACACGTACAAATGTCAAAGCAGGACTACACAAACCTAAAACTCAATCCCGATCAAATTCTGCATCAGCCTTTCACAAAAGAAAAAGCATTAAAATCCTGCACCGGTCATGCTAACAGATAAGGAACCTCAAAAAAGGGGGAAAATGATTCTAACTAAATTGATTTAAATGAGAGAAAGTGCGTCTAAGTCTTTAGTTTTGCTAGAGAAATAAACTGACATATCCAGAGAGTATACCCTGATTCAAATCTTTTCAGGGTTTACTCTTTAGCTCTTAGATGTTCAAAAACCCATTAGGCGTCTAGAACAAGTAATGAATTTGAGCTCTAGAACAAAGACATGAGCATAACTGAGAGAAATCAAAACAAGTTAGGAATTTGAGCGCTAGAACATGTGCCGGTATCAACAACTTCCGTGAAAAAGCTACTCACTAACAGAGAATACACTTACCAAATTGTATAACCTGATAAGAGAAAAAAAATTCTTGGTTCTTTTTCTTATATAAACATACCTGCAAGTAATTGGAATTTGGCCTCCCGGGGTCACTACCATCAGCTTTGACCGCGCACCTCAATCCGCTACCTGCCACAACTAAATTATCTGCTTACAGAATCAAGAACCGAAAAGCATTTTCTCGGACCAATAAAAAACACATCTTTTCCTCGGAAAAAGGCATAAAGTGAAAGCGCAACCAAAGATAAGAAAACCCATACCAGAACAATGTAAAAAGCCGCTCGCACTCGCAGAAAACATAAACCTCAGACGAACATTGAAACAACGAAACAGACCAAACAACCCCAGAATCGTCGACACGAATTCATAGTTCAGCAGGAACCCATCTCGAGACACTTGTCTATCTAGTCCAGCATTTTGCAATGAACAAGCTGGGGAACAAAGAAAGAGGAAAAACCAGAGCTTTACCGAGACACGACCAGGCGGTTGACAAAGAAGCCATCCCACAACGACCCAAGGACGACCCTTGTTTCCTCGGGCCACAAGATTTTCAGATTGTCAAGAGTTTGGACGGGGAACTTCTTCGGATTGTCATTTCCTGTTCCGCCTCGTGCTGGATAAAGCTTCTAGAGGGCATTGAGAGTCGAGACGAGCACGGTTCGGAGGTGCTGAAGTTTGGCACGACAGACTTCGGCTCATACAGCCGAGTTTCGCAAGCCCAGATAAGAGTTTATCCATAATAACAATAATGTAAGCGGAATAAGAAAAGGGGAAAATTTCAAAAAAAGCTTAAAGTATCAATATTTTCTTAAATAAAGATTTGAAATGAATCTTTTTTTAAATAAGGGCACGAAGTACCATCACTTTCTCAAATAAGGGCCTGAAATGAATTTTATATCATATAAAAGCTAAAGTGATATGTCTGTTTTAAATAAAGGCCTAACTTTTTGACAATTAAGGGTATTTTTGTCATTTATCATTTTTTTTTCCTTTTTTATGGTTATTCTTCTTCCTCTTTGTCAGTGGCCGGTCGACCACCGGCGACACCCACAAAAGGCAAGTACAAATTTGCATCATTCAAGTATGTCTTTTATTCTTGATTTGATAAGTTTTTCTAAATTAAATAAATTATATCATTTCTTTCATGCATAATTAGATAGATTTGGTTGGATTAAAACTATGGCTATTGGTGTCTCACAGAAAATGAATGATATGGATAATATTTTCCTAAAATATCCATGCGTATTGCTTAATATTATTAGTAAATAAAAAATGTTTGCATTATTGACAACAATTTATGTCTAAATATTTTCGTAAGCAATGAAAATATTTTTTCAAATCATTTCATTTTTGCGAAACAAACACATCCGATATCATTTAAATGTACATTAAAGATATTTTATGTTTATCCTTTTATTGAAATTCAAATTTAACAAGAGATGAAGTTTAGATATTACAAAATAATAAATCAATACTTATTATTGAATGTAAGACATGGCAAAATTGTATCGGGTGTCTTACCACGTGGGAGGCATAGAGGAACCGTATAATATGGCAAAATCATATGGTTGAAAATTGAGGAGATACGGCAAGATGAATGAGTGGTAAGTGGTTAATTTGAGTTCGAAAAACTTGTGGTAAGATAGTGCAAGGAGTAGCTAATAAATTGGGGTTACGAGAGAGGGAGAAAAAGAAAGTGATTGAAACATGTGATAAATATCAATGACCTTATGGTAAACATAAGCATCATGAATGGAAAAATCCTCTATGTTATTTTTAAGATGACAAAGTAATCGAATGATGCTAATGTATGTATTGGTTGAGTACACCGGGTGATCTATGTACAAGACAATACGCAAATTGTAATCTAACCAAGTGAGCAGATATGAGGAGTGGTCTACTATTATCTAGGAATTGTTGCTATATAGGGTAAACAAGAAATATAGGGATGATGAACCAGAGGTGAACAAGCCTAAAACAAGAGTTTGGTAAAGCTTGAAAGGACCATGGAGAAGTGAACAACTGGGTAGAGCCATGGCCATTGATAATATGGTTAGAAGGGCCAGAAGATAGAAGATCGGATCGTTGCAAAGAGGAGAGGATCGTTGGCAGGAGTAGTGGATCACTAGCAAGAGCAGTTGCCTCTATCAAATGAGGTGGAAAATGTGTGATGCACTTCTCTCACTGGGATAAGAAGGCCAAGACATTGATATGAGGAACATGTTTTGGCGCCTAAAGTATACAGTGGACCATAAGATGAAAGGATCTTGATAAGGTGAACAATTGGAAGGACCTTGATTGAGGATGATAAGTCAAGAAGAATGAGGATATTCATGAGGACTCTTGAGATAAGTGAACAATTGAAAGAATCTTGATAGAGAGTGAACAAGTTAAAAAGAAGGGGATGTTCATGATGATTTAGAGCTAAGTGCAGTCTAGATCACAAAGAATACTTTGGATAACACCAACGAATTGCTGATAAAAGAATGTGCTGTTATCAAGTGATGAGGAGCAACGTATTGTGCCATTGTTAAAACTTCAAATTTGCTTGTTACTTGATCATTTGATTGGAACATTAAAGATAGTCGTTGACAAGGCTTGAAATTCAAGGAAAGAGTATTGGAGTTGAGTCATAGTAGTTTTACCATGTATGGGTGGGTGGGAAACTCTGACTAAAGCAGAAGTGACTTTTTGGAAAAATTGCTGTTGACAGAGCAATCGAGAGATGTTTTGCTGCCGTCAAAGAGACGTTTTGCTACGGCTTATGATTAAAAAAGATGATCACATGAGGTTGAATGGCTATATAATCAATCCAAGACAAGTAACAAATATTAAAATATGTCTCGAGTTTGAGTTCAAAGCAAAAAGTTTAAATTTTGGAAATTAAATTAATGAGAGATCAAGTTTCGGTAATAAGGTTTCCTAATATGTGCTGGAGTCTTCGGCCATCGAAATTGGAAAGTCCAACATGTAGTTGGAATTGGCCCAAATCGTGAATATCTTCTAGCGATGGGATTTTCTTCTCGGTTAATGTTTTTTGTTGGACTTCACGGCTTGAAACGGGAAAGTCCAACGTTGGAGTCTAGGCTTGACCATGATTCGGTCAACTTTTAGAGATTGAAAGAGCCCTTTAGTATTTGCAGTGCCTTTGGGATGTTATTTGCCTTGGCGGAGATAAGACAAGTGCCCAACGTATAGCCTCTTGGTGGGCCTTTCTTTACCTATTTTAGACCTTAAATGGGTCGAATGGGCCTAAAATCTCGAGCCCATTTATATATTAAAGCTGGTGTCATTTTGGCCACCCCACCTTTAAGCCTAAGTGAACACTATGCCTCTGAGGATTTCAAGATTTTGATATTGATTTGTAAATCGATGTTCTATAACTTCACAAAAGGTATCTTAGATTTGTGCATTGAAGGTGTAGCTTCGACATGTGCTTCGCGAGGCATCTTGCATTAGGTGCACCCTGGAGGATGTCATATCTTTTCTCACCACTGCCATTTCCTTCATCGATTTTGCAGTGCCGATGAGAGATCGAGATTGTTTGAGACTCCCTATTTCCTACTTAAACATCGATAATTAATCAATTTCTAACCGGAAAAAAAGAATAATTAGATTATATAATCTACATCGATTCATTATCTTCGAATGGACAAACATGATTAAGGGACGGGCCCATCTATCTGAGGCTCCTGTGTTGGGCCCTGCGAATGAGGCCCAACAACGCACGAGACCTTCTCTGCAGATTGCTGAACGGTAAAGAGAGATGACGTCACGCGGGTCCCCCCCCTCGCTCCCTATCCCTCTGGCAGTCCTTTCCCTTTCGTCCGCCACGTGTCCCTTTACAATCTTCGTGAGGCGGGGCCCACGCACCGAGGAACGTAATCCGATGAAAAACGATGTCGCGGTAGGCTGCACCCTCTGCAAGATCCACGTGTAATCGTAATGGATTCGCAAAATCGTCGCTTTCGATAAAGAATGGCTCCCCCGCTTCCACGTCAGCAAAAATATCTCACTCTGTCCACCCACCCACTATTTTCGGCGGACTCATTAAATTATTAATAAATTATAAAAAACTCTAAATTAAAATATGTAATAAATTTATCATCCATTAATTTAAAATTATTAAGTTTGAATAATAGATAATATTTATCAAGTGTACTAGTTTATAATTTTTTGTGGTATTAGTCTAATAAAAAGAAAACTAACTGAAAATGGATTTGTTATAAATGTACCAATTTGAAATTTTGTATAATCAAAAAATTAATTTTGGATACATTTATTATAGATATACTATTTTTGGATTTTTCGTGATATTCATTTTAGTAAAATGGAGTTCATCTAATTTGGGTGAGATTTAAGCTCCGTTTGTTCAAAAAAAAAAATGATTTGAAAAATATTTTATAAAAAATGATATATAGCTAAAATGATTAGTTAATGAAAAGTAGTTTATTATCAACAAAGTCTATATCTAAACATTTTTTTTTTGTAGAAGATGAAATATTTTTATTGTTCATTGTTGATTTTTATAAGTGATATAAACAGTTATTTTTTCACCCCACCTTTGAGTTTAGGCAAACATCATACCTATGAGGATTTGATGATTTCAACTTTGATTTGTACTGTAACTTTGGATGTTACCCTCAATCAAGGTACTATAACTTCAAGAAAGGTGGCTTAGAAATGTGCATCGAAGGGTAGCTTCAACACGTGCTTCGCGAGACATCTGGCATTAGGTGCGCCCCAGAAGATGTCGCATATTTAGTAGGTGACCCTCGATACTCCGTCATCATCTACCTCATCTTGCATTAGGTGCGTCCCAGAAGACCCAAAAGGAAAATAAATAGATGGGAGATCTGTCCTGAAGTGAGAAAGCCCACGATACCAGCATCCATATTTCAACTAGAGAGGGAAGACGGGCAGGGCTCCGGGCTCCTCAACAACCACTAGTAAATGCCCAATTGGAGTTGCCAGACTTCTACTGGTCAGTCTGTGCTTCGTACAGTGTCATGAATTGACTTGCTGACCAGTACCCCTGTTCATTACACCGTGGGAAAACATCAATAAATTAATTAGTTTCTGACCAGGAAAAAAGAATATAGATCACGTAATTTACAGGATTCATCATCTTCAATGGGACAAAAAACAATGAGAGATGGGCTACCTGAAGCCCGCAGCGCCCCATGACAGCTTCTTCTCTGCAAAGTGCAGATGCCCGCGCAGCCCTTTCCCTTTCGCGCGCCACGTGTCCCCTTGATTATCTGCGTCTGGCGGGGCCCGCGCAACGGAGGAACCCGACCCGGTAAGAAACGACGTCTCGCCAAGATCCTCGTGTACTCGTATTGTATTTGTAAAATCGTCGCTTTCGATGAAGAATCGGGCGTACGTAAGCATACCTCTCTCTCTCTCTGTCCACCAACTCTTTTCGGCCTACTGTTCAAATTCATAAAGTGGAGTTCCTTTACTTTGGACAAGGCCCGTAATAATTTAAAAAATATTTTCTCAAAAATAATTATTCACATCATTTGAAATGATAAGTTTAAATTTTCATTCATTTATTTTGGTAAGAGATATAAATAATTATTTTTTCAAATCTTTTTTCTTTCTCGAAATCAATACGGCATACAGACAATTGAACAAGTATAGAACGGCGTCGTCTTGACTCGCGTGAGTTCGGGGTCCTTATCGAAATTGAATTATTGGGAACCCACGTTCCATCACGGTGGGTCCCGCCACGGCATCATGATTTCCCGCCTACTCCCATAGGTAAAGAAAGAAAGAAAGAAAGATCAAATGATTGGATAATACTTCTTTGTGGATGTTAATTCGCGTGGGAAAGAAGCGGTTTCCTTCCGGGACGTCCGAGATTTGCGCGACTTGTTACGTAAGATGCTCTTTGGAAACCGCACTTCTCCTTTGGTGCGAGGAAAAGTCACCTACTTATCCTTAGATTTTTATGTTTCTTTCAAATTAAAGATTAATATAACGAAATATTCTAAATTCATACATTTATAACAAATTTACTCTTCATTAATTTTCATTAAATTTTATTATTGAATTGCTAATGTGAATAATATGTGATAATTTGATGGTAATTTGAAATTTTACCCTTTATTTGTCACATATTTATTAATTTGTGATTTTTCATATTATTTTAATTTTAATGAAAGGAAAATTTATCATGAATGTATAAGTTTGAAATTTTTGATAGTAAAAAAAAAATAGTCTAGGTGAATTTATTACGAGTGTATCAACTTAAAGATTTTTTTTGTAAAAAAGTAGTTCAATATAAATTTGTCAAAAATATATTAATTTTGGATTTTTCGTGATATTAACCTTTACATCAATAGAATTATATGGCAAATGCCAATTTGTGTGTGTGTCATGCTCAAGAATATAACAATAGCTCAACACATTATCTGGTAAATTGATTTTGTAAACTAGTTTGCTTAAGTTCATTATTTTCCTTCCAAACTCTTATCAGGTCTATTGCTGGTGTAAAAAGTATACTCATCATTGGATGAGTGATACATTGAAGAATTCTTTCACCAAATTGATTCCAAACACACATGTCACTTATCAAACCATGAGCATGTGAGATTTTTTCTTTTTTTTTTTTTCACAATGGCCATTGACCTAACAACAGTCCTCTCTCATATTCAAAAGCAGTATTTTTACTACTTTTACGCTTCTCCTTTTTCTTGGTTAAAATGAATTTTCTCCGGTTTTGTTTGTGTGAATTTCAAACAATGACATTGGGAACCCCAAAATTGTTTACCCGTGCAATGTCATCCTTAGATACTTATTTTCTTTTTTCAAAATTGACTCTTTAAACGCTTGGACACGAAAACCGACATGGCATTCACATCTTGCACCACGTCGATAAAGCTCCTTCAGCAAGCTTTGGTGTGGCGATTGACGTGAGAGCTAAGGCAGGCGGGGCCAACAAGAGTCCCGTCTTCACCTTCACAAACACGCGCTTGTGATTGATTGGGCCGCTGTTGCTATCGCCTTGTCCATGGAGGCTTCACCCTAGACTTGGATGAGTTTTTGCCCCTTTTTGCCTTCAAATCTCTCCTTTCTAAGAAATCAACTTTATTTTTCACTTAATTTTTTTTTTTTTTACATTTTTTGATAGGCATGTGATGGCCACGCTAGTGCCGACATAACATTTGACGGCCATGTCGCCATAAATGTCATTATATGATATTGACAAAATCCAAGGATTCCTCGTGTCATTGTCTTCGCTCTATTTGAACTATAAGATTTAACGTGTCGCAATTGCAATTGCACTCCCTTAGATTGTCTTATGCAATACGGTGATGATTATGCTTATACTGATGTAACGATGTGCCATTGATCACATTTTAGATTCAAACAAATGATAAATTACATCTTTTGAAATTACTTTTCGCTTTAATTTTCATAGCTAGACTTTACTCTAACACATCCCCTGATCGTTGTGATGTGTAGATAAGATTCAGATTATAGATGTACTTATGCGTATTTTTGCTCCTGTGAGGATATTATATCTTCTAGATTAAGCATGGTATTTTTTATCATTCCTTTTTTTTCAGACTTATTTCGTTTTCTAACTTAAATTATATGCACATCGTGTACGACCAAAGTTAGCGCACCTCTAATTTCCAGCTCATAAATTGAATTTCAACATAAAAATTGTAGCTACAAAACAAAGATTCTTGGACATGTCATGTATTGCAAAAAGATAAAGGAGTAATACCTTGGAAAACCCTAAATTGGTACACCTATAACAAATTTATTTCAAACTAATTTTTTTACCATAAAAAACCCAAACTAGTATATTTATAACAAATACACCTTAAATAAATACAAAAAACCCCCGAACTAGAATACTTGTGACAAATTTATCCCAAAACTAAATTTTTGACTGCAAAAAACCCTAAACTAGTACATCTATGACAAATATACCATATGTTAAATTGGATTAATACCATAAAAATACAATACCAGTACAATTATGACAAATCTCAAATTAGTACACTAGTCAATTGTCACGTGTCATTCAACTAGATAATTGATAGTAAAATTTAACGAAAATTAACATAGGGATAAATTTGTCATAAATATACAAGTTTGGAGTAAAAAATTAATTTTGATAAATTTATCACATGTGTACCAATTTGGGAATTTTTCAGGGTATTAAATCCAAAAATAAAAAAGGGATAATTATACAAATGGTCTATAAATTTTGGTTCAATGCGTAATGTTGTCCATAAACTTTTAATTTACTTAATGTGGATGTCTCTCAACTTTTAATTTTCAATATGGTCTATGAACTTTTGATAAATATTTAATTTAGGCCTTGTATTATGTCCCTAAATTCAATTTAATCCTTGGACTATCTAGTTCGTGAACTAAATTGAATAAGTATCAAAATTTCTGGAATCACATTGAATAAATTAAAAATTCATGAATTACACATTGAGCAACCATCTAAATAAAATTAAGAGTTTAAGGTCAATATTACACATTTAACAAAGTTCATAGTCCGTTTGTGTTATTTTCTCAAAATAAAAAAGGATATCAAAAAAAAAAATAAATTAGTACACTAATGATACATTTATCTTAAACAAACTTTAGTGCCAAAAAAGTTAAAACTATTAAGGTAAAACATTTACTACCAAACCAATTTTGTGTTACAAAAAAATCTCAAAGCAATACACTCCCAATAAATTTACTCTCTGTTAACTTCCATTCAATATTTATGTTAAATTATCGACATGAAAATCACGCGTGACAAGTGAGTTGTCTGACATGGATTTGACACAAGAATTTAGCATAAATGACTTCCGAAAACAATGTTGTGTGAAAAATTTATGCTCGTCTAATGGATCCTATTTTTGCGAGGAAGAGAAGATCATGGAAAGAGTCATGAAAATTCAGCCATCTTAAGGGAAGCATTCGGTCCGTTTTCAATTTATCTCTTTGCAAGCTCTTCTATGAAGAATGCGAAGTCCATAGGATGTTTGTTCTTTAGTGACAATCTATGAAGATTCACAGATTCTCTCTCATTTTATCTCCCGAAGAACAAGAACCCTTTCGATTGCCACGGGTGCAAATGTCATTTTCTTTATGTTTTATTATCTCTAGCAACTTCCCTTCCAAACAAGAGCTCCTTTGCGTTTTGGGATTTTGCTAAATTCCAAAATTTGCCTGAAGATTTTGGTGATCCGAGAAAGAGATAGGCAAATTCAATTTTGGCCTAACTCCCAGTCTCATCATTTTGTTCATATTCAACTTTATACTTCAATGTCATTTAAGAATCCTTTTATACTAAATTTTCATGTGATTTGTCATATGTTTTCGCATTAATAATATATCAGGACGTCGCATGGAAGCTAACGTCAGCTCAATTATTAGAGATGTACTAGTTTTATAGGAAAATTAATTCAAGACATATTTATATCATATATATGTCGATTTAATGTCATTTATAAATTAATTTTAGATAAACGTGTGGATGGAGGTACCCATCGCAGAATTCTTGGTAGGGTTATTCCAAATAAAAAATAGAAAAAAAGAGCTCGACCCAAATCATGCTAGACACGCTCTTGCCGACATGTTCTAATGGCAACCGTGACAGCGATCCTTGCGGACCCATCAATCAAATTTAAATTTAATTTTACATTTCTATTAGGACAAGAGGGCAGAATCAAAGATCAGCGGAGTACAAGGACAGCGCGGGCCCCACGTTATCGGGTCAACGGCCGCGATTTCTCCGCGCAAAGGCACAAGTTGGGGGAAGGAAGAAACCACGGGCCCCCGCCCCTCGCAGTCTGTCGGCAACGGACACGTGTCCCCACGAGGGTGGGGAAAAAAGCAAGTCTCGGCAGTTGGCGCCACGTCTCCCGCTTTGACGGTTAGCTTTCCGGGGGGCGGGGGTTTCGGCCCCCCCCCCTAAAAGCGACGCCCACTCGCGAGGGCGTCACGCGCCGAGAGGGAGGTGGAGGTTTCGGGAAGGAGTGGATGCACGCGTGGGCGCGCGCGTCTGGAGAGGAGCGAAATCGAGGTTGCGGGGGTAGGGAGTGGTCTGTCCGATGTGGGACGGTTTTTGAAGGAGCGCTTTCGTGAAAAGGTGTGAACGGGAGCGGGAGGGGGAGCGATGGATGGGGACGCGGCTCCTGAAGAGGATCCATGTGACGAGAGATGGGAGTGGATGGAGCGAAATGACCGGATTGCCCTTCGGGTGTCGTACTAATTCAAACTCTGTCGTAGTTTTGTCCTATAGGGATGGACGCACGAAAAGCCTACAACTACCCAGTGATTCTTAAAAGTAGAATTTAATGTTAAAACATCGAAACATGTAATCAAATTCTTTTATTAAATTCGTTCGATTTGGCTAATGAAAATGTCGACATGACTTCTTCTTCTCTCTCTCTCTTCTCTCTCTGCTAAACAAGAAAAGTTAAGGTTGAAAGATATTGTCTTCATCCATATTAGATTTTTTATGTAAATTTTAGAATTTTCATTATACTTATTCCTAATATAAATAATATTTAGATTAACAAACCAGATTTGGTCCAAGATGGCGTCATCTTAACCTTATATTTCTTGTTTTAGCCATGTAAAAGAGAAAAATATAATAATAGATAGTTATGTCACATTTTTCGTTATTTAAAATTCGAAGGAATTAATGAGATAACTTAATTGTACTTTTTAAAAGTTTTAATATTTAACTTAACTTTGCTTTCATGATAAGTTTTGACACTTCCAATATACTTATCTTTCCATTTCTTTTGTGTGCGATTTTTCCCTTCTAAGTAATCATATAATGTGGAATGACATTCTTTTTTAATGGTTTGGATGAAATTTTTCTCAGAGTAGGTTTTTTTGGGAACACACGTCTCAACCATTGAAGACTCGATAGCTCATATGTGTTTCATATTTTTCCTTTTTATTTTCTTTATTTCTTTATTTCTTTTTTCAATTTTCCCTTTTTTTAGTCACCACTCATTTTCTTCCCTTCACCAAGCTAAGCCACGAAGATCTACCCTCGATTTTTTAGGAAAAAATAAGTTGGGTATAATGATATGTGTTATTGACATGGCAACCAAACTCCATGATAATTCAAGAGTATTTAAATATAAAAAAAAGAGAGGTAGAGAAATGAAACTCTCTGTCCATATCTATAGAGAGTGCCATGACCTCTTCGTGGTGGAGGTGGGGGACCCCGTGACCCTCAAGCCTTTGCCACCATCTTGAAGGGTCGTTGCCACCCGTTGCTATGGGAGTAGAGAGGGTTGAGCAACCCATTGTGAGGAAAGGCTTCAGTTGACAATTTCATAATTAGAGGTGTAATAATTAGTGATGTTAAATGCAATTTGAAGTTTCGATCCAAAAAAGGGATAAATATACTATAAGTAAAGTCCATTCAAGTCATAAAATTTTTAAAAAGTACAACAAGGTCTTAAAACTTTTAAAAGTCCAATCAATATAAATGTTTGATTGGATCAAATTATATTTTCATGATCAATTTTATAACTTGATTTTATTTTTTAAAAGTCTTAGAATTCAATTATTCTTTCTTGATTAGTTTAAGATTCTTAGCACATTTAAGACAATCCGCGGTAGGATGACCATGGCAATAAAGTAAATCGGTGAATGCAAGTTTCAAAAAGCGAGGAAGGTATTTTCAAAGTTTTTTTTGTTATAGCGGTTATTCTTTCTACCGTGGAAGCAACAGATCCGTTACCTACGCGTGAGGACCGTGGGATTCGACTGCCGCACGGACAAGAACCCCCCGATTCGTAGGAAAGCGGGTCAAGAAAAGAGAGAGAGAGAGAGAACAAGAGCCTGAACGGCATTTTCGTCCTTTCACGCTCTCCCCACCTCAACGGTCTTGTCCCCCTCCCTCCAACTCCTCTCATTCTCTCTCTGTAATAAAAGAACGATGCAACTTGCTCCACGACGAATCCAAAAGAAAATGGAGAAAAGATAAAGATCAATCACACGCAGAGTAGAGCAGAGCGAGCAAGCAAAGCAAGCGAAAGAGCGTGGCGGCCCACAAACCAGCTCATCACTCCCCATCATCGTCCCCTTCACAGCATTCATTCAGATCTCTCTCTCTCTCTCTCTCCAGTCGATATCTTTGCGTTATAATAACTCCACCACCAACATAATCACCACCCTTCTCTCCGCTCCTTCCCTCTTCCCAACCGTTACTCCTCTCCCTCTCCCTCGGACCTTTCCTCGCCTACCCGTCTCGCATTCCGGGAGAAACACCGCGAGAGAGCTCAGTGACGAGGCGGAGGAGGAGGCGACAGCAGAGAGGACCCAGATGGATTTCAGCTCGTTCCTGACGTCGCTGATCACGTCGTTCGTGATCTTCGTCGTCCTGATGGTCTTCTTCGCGTGGCTCTCCAGCAAGCCCGGGAACAAGGTGATCTACTACCCCAACCGCCTCCTCAAGGGCATGGACCCCTTCGACGGCGGGAACTACGCCTCCCGCAACCTCTTCGCCTGGATCAGCGAGGCCTTCTCCACCTCCGAGCGGGACGTCATCGCCATGTCCGGCGTCGACACCGCCGTCTACTTCGTCTTCCTCAGCACCGGTGCGTGCGCTTTTCTTTCTTTCTTTCCTTTTTTTGGGTTGTCTGGTCCTTTCTTGCGTTGTTTGGGTGCTAGTAATGTGATGTTGGTGGTTCTTCTGGTGTGATCTTTTCGTTCGTGGAGGGGCTTACTAAGGGAGGAGGGGGCAAGTACCGGCTGCCGGAGGCGGCTGCGTCCGTCCTTATTTATGGGTTGGTTTGAACTCGGCGCTTGGGTGTGTCTTTCGCAATTCGAGTGGAGTTGTGGACAGTTCTTTCCGAATATGTTTCCTTTTTTTTTTTTTTTGTGTGTTTTCTGGCGGTTCTCTGGTGAATAGGTCGCTTCACTTTTTTCTCGGTTGATCTTTCTTTTATGGGCGTTGGTTTGGTTTGGCTCGTTTATGGTATGATTTTCAGTCTTGTTTCATGAATTTTAGAGGTCGATTTCGTAGCTAATTTTTGCATTTAGGCCAATCCATTTTAAGTGCTACATGAACGCTTTTAACAGCATTTCACTTTCATGCCATGACCAGAATTCTATCCTGTCACTCGATTAAGTGAACACTTTGTGCAGTAAGATGTTAGACTCACTTAGACTGCAATACAAAAACAGGTTTTTTTTTTTTTTTTGGTGATTGTGAGTGGATTTTGACTTTCTAGGCTAAATATGTATCCTTTTACTCGAGCATAAAGCCTTCAGCACGTGCATTTGGTGCTGCTGCAATGTCTAGCTGATTGTCATCGCTCCTTTTTGTGTCGTGGTTAGTGAACCCAACCGTTTATTTGAAGACATACCTTGATTTGCTATGAAAGTGGGGCTGGTGTGATACATACTGCTTGCACCACCAGTTGTGCATAATCAAATGAGTTGATAACGAGGCAGTCGCCATACTTGCATTCTGTTGTTGCAGGAAATTGACTACAATCTGATTTTGATGAGCATTCATATTTTACAACCTCTCAAATAGATTAGGCTTTGTGACTTGGTGGTTGGGGGAGGGATGGATTTCTTCTAATTAAGGAGAAAAGAGAAGTAGCATCTTCTATTTTCCCAAGAATTTCACCCGTGTAATCCTATATATTGGAAAATAGCGATTGAAATTCTTGATACAAATGAGGTGGAACTTAGAAGGAAGCCTAAATTTTCCATTTTCCTGTTTTCCTTTGCTTCTCGTTACAATGACTTGATGTATGGCATACACATTGGTATCATGCTCCCTGGATGGTTAGATCTCTGTTTTGCATGTTTGAGAATCCATACTTGTGGAGGCTTTCACTTCAGTTTTCCTCATATTGTTATCGATGAACACTTGTGCTTGTATATTTGAAACACTCCACTGTATGTAGAAGTGGCAAATTCTGAAGACTTTTCCCCTTTTTACTCTGTGACAGTGTTGGGAATATTAGTTTTATCTGGCATTGTGCTACTACCGGTTCTTCTACCTGTTGCCGCCACTGACAAAGCTACAACCACATCATCAAACACAACCAGCAATGGGACATTCAGTGATCTTGACAAGTTGTCAATGGGAAATGTGGCAGTAAGTTTTAGAACTCTTGTGCAAGGATTTCTTTTTTCGTCTTATTCAGGGTAGAGAGAAATGTTGCATTTCCTATTTCCACCATAATTTTAGGACATTGATCGAAGTAGTTTGAAAATAATTGTAAAATATATATAAAGAAAAAATGGTATGAACTTTTGGAAACTATGGAGGTCTCCACTCTTATTAATTACTTATCATATCATACTTGGTGGTGAAAGAATTGGTGGACAATGCTGTTGTGTAGAGAAAATCAGTGCTAATTTTCTAAATCACATCCTTTTGTATGTACAGGAGAAAAGTTCAAGGTTGTGGGCATTCCTGATAGCTACTTACTGGGTCTCAATCGTTGCATACTACCTGTTATGGAAGGCATACAAACATGTTTCTGCTTTGAGAGCAACTGCTTTAATGTCTCCCGAAGTGAGGGCAGAGCAATTTGCTGTCCTTGTGAGAGACATACCTCCGGCCCCAGAAGGTCAAACTATAAAGGAACAAGTTGATTCATATTTCAAGTCTATTTATCCCGATACATTTTACAGGTCCATGATAGTGACTAATAATAAAGAGGTATGCTTTTATAATGTTTCTTTCTAGAATACTCTATTTGTTCCTCGGTTGTTGCTATGCTAAGTCTTGCTATAAGTTCTGCAAACTTTGTCTTTTATATTACTATATATACATGTACGTGAGTATATATTGCAACTATTTAAAGTATCCGGTTGCTGGCTAGAATACACGAGGTGAAAGAATATCATAAAAAAAACTCTGTGGTTCCTGATGGTTAGTCTTTCTATGATTTCTCCACTACAGTGGCTGTGCAGCTATTATGGTAGACATTGCTTTGGACCATTTTCATAATTGATTCTATTTGAGGAGGATTATGAATTATTGTGGGGCTGGATGAGTAATGAACCCAAGGGAGATACTAGTTTGTCGCAGTTTTAAGTGGTAGTGATGTGAGTTCACAAAACAAGGCAGTGCATTTATGTGGTTTGTCATATGGCAGGAGTAGTCACACTGCTATTAATGAACCAAAATAAGACCGTCATAGACAAACAGGCCCACTTAACACAAATAATTGAGGTAATGACTTCGTTATACATGTATCGAAAACAATCATGGTTGACCCTTACTGCTATACGGTTCCTCTCTTGGCAATGGACTCTCTGCAAATCCAGCATATGGCCCGGGAAGGAAACAGTTGTGCCGACTGGTTAGCCAACAATTCTTTTGATCAGGCCCATAGTTTTGAGTTTTATTCTAGGCCCCCTCACGGACTGGGTTTATTAAAGGGCAAAGTGTTTTTTTAGTACCAAGAGAAAGCGGTCGTGAATGCAGTATTCAGTATACTGTAGCTTACTTCCCTGTTCACCTAAAAGAAAAAAACAAAGCGATCATGGTTTATGAACTTCTTTATTGTGCCACCGCGGCAACCCTGTATTGTTCATAGAGGCATTATCTCACACATGCCCAGAAATACTCAAAGGGATAAAGATAATGTCATATACTTGAAGTTCCTGGCATGAATGTTCTGGTTATATATCGTGACAGAGAATATAGTCATAGTAGAACAACTTGTTCTTTTTCTTTTGATTTCCATCCATTAAGAGATCTTTCCTTGTTATATGTTATCATGTAGGTTAACAAAATCTATGAAGAGTTGGAATTGTGCAAGAAAAAGCTTGTCCGTGCTGAAACTATTCTTGCAGCATCGAAGACAACGGGCAAACCAGAAGGAACAAGACCCACAAACAAAACCGGCTTCCTAGGTCTTGTTGGGGAAAAAGTGGACAGTATAGAATACTACAGTGAGAAGATCAGAGAACTGACTCCAAAGCTTGAAGCTGAGCAGAAAGCCACCTTGAGAGATAAGCAGCAAGCAGCGGCTGTGGTCTTCTTTACTAGCAGGGTGACTGCGGGCGCTGCAGCACAGAGCCTGCATGCCACAATGCTTGACACATGGAATGTGATGGATGCACCTGAACCTCGTCAAATCATATGGACTAATCTTACGATGAAGTTTTTCCAGCGACAGACACGGCAGTACATTATCTACATCATAGTGGCTCTGACCATTTTCTTCTACATGATTCCCATCACATTTGTTTCCGCCTTTACGACTCTGGAAAATCTGAAGAAATATCTCCCGTTTTTAAAGCCGATTGTGAATATTGCAGCAATCAGAACTGTGTTGGAAGCTTATCTCCCTCAGATTGCGCTCATTGTGTTTCTGGCTTTGTTGCCGAAGTTGCTGTTGTTTCTGTCAAAGCTAGAGGGGATCCCTTCCCGGAGTCATATAGAACGTGCTGCCTCTGGAAAATACTTCTACTTCACGGTCTTGAATGTGTTTATTGGTGTTACTATCGGTGGAACCTTGTTCGCTTCATTCAAGGAAATTGAGAAAGATCCGAACTCTCTCATCACAACACTGGCGGCCAGTCTTCCTGGAAATGCAACATTTTTCCTCACTTATGTTGCTCTAAAGTAAGATGCTTTTGTTTCTCCTCAGTCTTCTATTAGCTTCTAACTTGCCGAGTGACAGATTCTGATTCTTTTTTGATGCGAAGGGAATGAAAAGAAAAAAATTGAGTTACATTTGCTTATGTGCTCATTAGGGCAGTTTGTTATTCTCATAATTTGAATTTCTATGTTCCTTAAAACGGTTTACAGTTTCATATGGCCATCATGTAATCAATAGAATGGTTATGTTTCACTTCATAGTTCTTGCATGGGCTTTTTCCTCTGCTTTCCTGGTACAGAGATGGTGCTAATGTCTGAATTTGGGGAATTGGCTGTCAGGTTCTTTGTTGGCTATGGTCTCGAGCTTTCTCGGATTGTTCCTCTGATTACTTTTCACTTGAAGAGGAAATACCTTTGCAAGACTGAAGCTGAAGTCAAAGAAGCATGGCATCCCGGAGATCTAGGATATGCGACCAGAGTTCCTGGAGACATGCTGATCGTCACAATTACCCTGTGCTATTCCGTCATTGCTCCTCTGATCATCCCATTCGGTGTTATATACTTTGGCTTAGGATGGCTTATTCTTCGAAATCAGGTTGAGTGGCTAAATCGACGTCTTACTTTAGTTTTGAGTCAAAAACTTTTACACATCTTTGCCTCTTCTAGAGCAATCCTTAACTTTCATATGATTGCTTTTGTCGACAGGCACTCAAGGTGTATGTTCCATCCTATGAGAGTTACGGAAGAATGTGGCCGCACATGCATTTGCGGATCCTAGCTGCTCTTGTCCTTTACCAGCTGACTATGTTTGCCTACATTGGGGCGAAGAAGTTCATCTATGCGCCTCTCCTGGTTCCGCTGATCATCATTAGCCTTATCTTTGGCTACGTGTGTAACAAGAAGTTCTATGGCTTCTTCCGCTGCCCGGCGCTGGAAGTTGCCGCACAGGAGCTGAAGGAGACACTGCACATGGAGGCAATCTTCCAAACGTATGTCCCTCCCAGCTTGTGCTCGGAAAAGGTCGAAGACGACCAGTTCCAGGATGCTCTGTCTCATGTTTCGAGGGCGGGCTCGTTTGCTTGATGTAAATATCAGTATATTTTCTTCCACTGGAATGTTTTTTTTCTTGTGTCTATCAAAGCAGGCAAACTTGTAGGAAGTTACACTAGATTTGTTCAGTAACGTCATAGGAAGCGTTTCTGGTTCTGTTTCATCTGTGTAGTTTTTAGTGTAATTTTGTGCATCTTTTGTAAACGTGTTATATGTTCAGGAAAAGATAAGTGTGGTTTTTCATCAGGTCTTCTCTTCCTGCTTAATTACTTTTAACTAATCACATTTAATCATGAGCGGTAAGTGTTTTAAGTGGTAATTTCTTGATGTGTGGCCACAATAAAAAGAAGAGACTTTCGTAGAAATATTACACCGTATGGTTTAAACTAAAATGACTTGTTAACAACTAATTTCACAACGCTTGTTAAGGTGATAAATGGGATAAAAAAACAATTGACATCGTGGACATCACATGAAAAGAGCCTACTTTAAATTTCAAAAATTCACATTTCGAAACCATACTTAATGCTCCTTAAGAAGTGCCCTTTTAACATGTTTTTCTACTAGAATGTGGAGAATGACATTTTGGGAAAATTATTCAATTAGTCTTAAATTTTTTAATTTCACTAATTTAGTTTTAAATCTTTGTGCAAAATTTCAATATGTTCATTCCGATCAATTTTCGTTGGAAATTGATGACGTAGCGCTTTAGTTATCGTTGCCCATTCTACGTAGCACACCGCCACGCCATCAATTTATTGTGAAACTTGGTAAGAAGGATGGTAAGAAAGACTATAGTAAAATTTCATGCAAAAGTTTAAAACTAAATTGAATAAATTGTAAAGTCTATAATTGAATCGACATCTACACAATATGGTTAGGATTAATCGGATAATTTTTCCATTTGTAATTTGTAATTTCTCCCTCTAGTGCAGGAACGAGACGAGAGATGAAATGATGAGCGGATGATATCATATATGTCATGATTTTCGTGATGCCATAACAATTTCAATTGATAACTTGTGTCATAACTTTTAATAGACATCCACCACGAAAGCCATAAGTTTTAATGTCTTGATAAATTTTCTAATACTCTAATAATCAATTGAAAGTTATGACATCGATGTGAATATTTTGTAAAAATTTATGATATTCACATGATTGATTGAAATGTCATGGCACAAAAGTGATTGCCGAATGAACACTATGGTACTTTGGTGTGTTTTTTCTCTCTGAAATGGTCATGTCTCTATTTACACAAGAGGCAATTTTTTTTTTTTAAATTTGTAAACAAATAAAGTATTTTGTATATGGATCCATTTATTATGCAAGGAATAAGGCATTGGAAGTTTTAAATTTTGTTTGAAATTGCTTAAGTTCTAAAATTACCAAAAAGTGTAATTAAGTCCTACAACTTCTAAAAAGAGCAATCAAGTCCAAAATTTGTTAAATTAGTCCAATCAAGTCCTTCCATCGATTGTTTTTTTTAAGTTTTAGAACTCGATTGCATTTACGTGATAAGTTTTAAGACTTGATTGTATTTTTTGAAAGTTTTATGATTTGATTATACTTTTCCGACAATTTTTAGAACTTCTAATAACACTTATCCCATTATGTTTTAGGGTCAATATTAAATTAATCCAATCAATAGAAAGATTTGATTGGATTAATTTGATAAAGTTTTTTGATTATTTATTGATTATAATTTGATTTTACTTTTTGAAAGTTTTATAATTCGATTGTACATTCTTGATAAATTTTAAGATTCTCGGTACATTTACGACAATCTACGGTGGAATGACCTTGGCAATGAAGTAAATCGGTGAATGCAAGTTTCAAAAAGCGAGGCAGGTATTTTAAAAGAGTTTTCTTTGTTATAGCGGTTATTCTTTCCACCGTGGAAGCAACAGGTCGGTTACCTACGCGGGAGGACCGTGGGATTCGACCGCCGCTCGGACAAGAACCCCCCGATTCGTAGGAAAGCGGGCGAAGAAAAGAGAGAGAGAGAGAAAGAGCCAGAAGGGCATTTTCGTCCTTTCGCGCTCTCCCGACATCATAAGAAAGATCACACGCAGAGTAGTAGCGCACAGCGAGCGAACTCAGAGCGTGGCGGCCGACAAACCAGCTCATCACTCCTCCTCGTCACCCCCTGCGTAGCTTTTATTCAGATATCTCTATCTCTCTCTCTCTCTCTCTTTTTCTCTCTCCAGTCGACATCTTTGCGTTATAATAACTCCACCACCACCACCACCATAACCGCCACCCTTCCATACGCTCCTTCCCTCTTCCCAACCGTTACTCCTCTCTCTACCTCGGACCTTTCCTCTCCTACCCGTCTCGCATTCCGGGAGAAACACCGCGAGAGAGCTCACGGTGACGAGGCGGAGGAGGAGGCGACAGCAGAGAGGACCCAGATGGATTTCAGCGCGTTCCTGACGTCGCTGATCACGTCGTTCGCGATCTTCGTCGTCCTGATAGCCGTCTTCGCGTGGCTCTCCAGCAGGCCCGGGAACAAGGTGATCTACTACCCCAACCGCCTCCTCAAGGGCATGGACCCCTTCGACGGCGGCAACTACGCCTCCCGCAACCTCTTCGCCTGGATCAGCGAGGCCTTCTCCTCCTCCGAGCGGGACGTCATCGCCATGTCCGGCGTCGACACCGCCGTCTACTTCGTCTTCCTCAGCACCGGTGCGTGCGCTTTTCTTTCTTTTTTTTTTTTCTGGGTTGTCTGGTCCATTCTTGCTTTGTTTGGGTGCTAGTAATGTGATGTGGTGGTTCTTCTGGTGTGATCTTTTCGTTCGTGGAGGACTTACTAAGGGAGGAGGGGGGAAGTACTGGCTGCCGGAGGCGGCTGGGTCCGTCCTTGTTTATGGGTTGGTTTGAACTCGGCGCTTGGGTGTGCCTTTCACAATTCGAGTGGGAGTTGTGGACAGTTCTTTCCGAATATGTTTCCTTTTTTTTTTTTTTTTTTTTTTGTGTGTTTTCTGGCGGTTCTCTGGTGAATAGGTTGCTTCACTTTTTTCTTGGTTGATCTTTCTTTTATGGGCGTTGTTTGGTTTGGCTCGTTTATGGTATGATTTTCAGTCTGTTTCATGAATTTTAGAGGTCGACTTCGTTGCTAATTTTTGCATTTAGGACAATCCATTTAAGTGCTACATGAACGCTTTTAACAGCATTTCACTTTCATGCCATGACCGGAATTCTATCCTGTGTCACTCGATTAAGTGAAAACTTTGTGCAGTAAGATGTTAGACTCACGTAGACTGCAATACAAAAACAGGTTTTCTTTCTTCTTTTTTGGTGATTGTGAGTGGATTTTGACTTTCTAGGCTAAATATGTATCCTTTTACTCGAGCATAAAGCCTTCAGCACCTGCATTTGGTGCTGCTGCAATGTCTAGCTGATTGTCATCGCTCCTTTTCGTGTTGTGGTTAGTGAACCCAACCTTTTATTTGAACGCATACCTTGATTTGCTATGTAAGTGGGGCTGGTGTGATACATACTGCTCGCACCACCAGTTGTGCATAATCAGATGAGTTGATAATGAGGCAGTCGCCATACTTGCATTCTGTTGTTGCAGGAAATTGACTAGTATCTCATTTTGATGAGCATTCATATTTTACAACCTCTCAAATAGATTAGGCTTTGTGACTTTGTGGTTGGGGGGGAGGGATGATGGATTTCTTCTAATTAAGGAGAAAAGAGAAGTGGCATCTTCTATTTTCCAAAGAATTTCACCCGTGTAATCCTATATATTGGAAAATAGCGATTGAAATTCTTGATACAAATGAGGTGGAACTTAGAAGGAAGCCTAAATTTTCCATTTTCCTGTTTTCCTTTGCTTCTCGTTTGCATATTCTCTACAATGACTTGATTTATGGCATACATATTGGTATCATGCTCCCTGGATGGTTAGAACCCTGTTTTGCATGTTTGAGAATCCATACTTGTGGAGGCTTTCACTTCAGTTTTTCTCATATTGTTATTGATGAACACTTGTGCTTGTATATTTGAAACACTCTGCTGTATGTAGAAGTGGCAAATTCTGAAGACTAACCCTTTTTACTCTGTGACAGTGTTGGGAATATTAGTTTTATCTGGCATTGTGCTACTACCGGTTCTTCTACCTGTTGCTGCCACTGCCAAAACTCCAACCACATCATCAAACACAACCAGCAATGGGACATTCAGTGATCTTGACAAGTTGGCAATGGGAAATGTGGCAGTAAGTTTTAGAACTCTTGTGCAAGGATTTTCTTTTTTCATCTTGTCAAGGGTAGAGAGAAATGTTGCATTTCCTATTTCCACGATAATTTTAGGACATTGATCGAAGTAGTTTGAAAATAATTGTAAAATATATATAAAGAAAAAATGGTATGAACTTTTGGAAACTATGGAGGTTTCCACTCTTATTAATTACTCATCATATCATGCTTGGTGGTGAAAGAATTGGTGGACAATGCTGTTGTGTAGAGAAAATCAGTGTTAATTTTCTAAGTCACATCCTTTTGTATGTACAGGAGAAAAGTTCAAGGTTGTGGGCATTCCTGATAGCTACTTACTGGGTCTCAATCGTTGCATACTACCTGTTATGGAAGGCATACAAACATGTTTCTGCTTTGAGAGCAACTGCTTTAATGTCTCCCGAAGTGAGGGCAGAGCAATTTGCTGTCCTTGTGAGAGACATACCTCCGGCCCCAGAAGGTCAAACTATAAAGGAACAAGTTGATTCATATTTCAAGTCTATTTATCCCGATACATTTTACAGGTCGATGATAGTGACTAATAATAAAGAGGTATGCTTTTATAATGTTTCTTTCTAGAATGCTCTATTTGTTCCTCGGTTGTTGCTATGCTAAGTCTTGCTATAAGTTCTGCAAACTTTGTCCTTTATATTACTATATATACATGTACGTGAGTATATATGGCAACTATTTAAAGTATCCGGTTGCTGGCTAGAATACACGAGGTGAAAGAATATCATAAAAAAAACTCTGTGGTTCCTGATGGTTAGTCTTCCAATGATTTCTCCACTACAGTGGCTGTGCAGCTATTATGGTAGTGGTTAGGAACTGCTGACATTGCTTTGGACCATTTTCATAATTGATTCTATTTGAGGAGGATTATGAATTATTGTGGGGTGGATGAGTAATTATTTATTATTGTGGGGCTGGATGAGTAATGAACCCAAGGGAGATACTAGTTTGTCGCAGTTTTAAGTGGTAGTGATATGAGTTAACAAAACAAGGCCGTGCATTTATGTGGTTTGTCATATGGCAGGAGTAGTCACACTGCTATTAATGTTCGACCCAAAAAAAAAAAAAACACTGCTATTAATGAACCAAAATAAGACCGTCATAGACAAACAGGCCCACTTTAACACAAATGATTGAGGTAATGACTTCGTTATACATGTATCGAAAACAATCATGGTTGACCCTTACTGCAATACGGTTCCTCTCTTGGCAATGGACTCTGCAAATCCAGCACATGGCCCGGGAAGGAAACAGTTGTGCCGACTGGTTAGCCAACAATTCTTTTGATCAGGCCCATAGTTTTGAGTTTTATTCTAGGCCCCCTCACGGACTGGGTTTATTAAAGGGCAAAGTGTTTTTTCAGTACCAAGAGAAAGCGGTCGTGAATGCAGTATTCAGTATACTGTAGTTTACTTCTCTGTTCACCTAAAAGAAAAAAACAAAGCGATCATGGTTTATGAACTTCTTTATTGTGCCACCGCGGCAACCCTGTATTGTTCATAGAGGCATTATCTCATACATGCCCAGAAATACTCAAAGGGATAAAGATAATGTCATATACTTGAAGTTCCTTGTATGAATGTTCTGGTTATAAATCGTGACAGAGAATATAGTCATAGTAGAACAACTTGTTCTTTTTCTTTTGATTTCCATCCATTAAGAGATCTTTCCTTGTTATATGTTATCATGTAGGTTAACAAAATCTATAAAGAGTTGGAATTGTGCAAGAAAAAGCTTGTCCGTGCTGAAACAATTTTTACAGCATCGAAGACAACGGGCAAACCAGAAGGAAAAAGACCCACAAACAAAACCGGCTTCCTAGGTCTTGTTGGGAAAAAAGTGGACAGTATAGAATACTACAGTGAGAAGATCAGAGAACTGACTCCAAAGCTTGAAGCTGAGCAGAAAGCCACCTTGAGAGATGATCAGCAAGCAGCGGCTTTGGTCTTCTTTACTAGCAGGGTGATTGCGGGCGCTGCAGCACAGAGCCTGCACGCCACAATGGTTGACACATGGAATGTGATGGATGCACCTGAACCTTGTCAAGTCATATGGACTAATCTTACGATTAAGTTTTTCCAGCGACAGACACGGCAGTACATTATCTACATCATAGTGGCTCTGACCATTTTCTTCTACATGATTCCCATCACATTTGTTTCCGCCTTTACGACTCTGGAAAATCTGAAGAAATATCTCCCGTTTCTAAAGCCGATTTTGAAGATCGCAGCGATCAGAACTGTGTTGGAAGCTTATCTCCCTCAGATTGCGCTCATCGTGTTTCTGGCTTTGTTGCCGAAGTTGCTGATGTTTCTGTCAAAGCTAGAGGGGATCCCTTCCCAGAGCCATATAGAACGTGCTGCCTCTGGAAAATACTTCTACTTCATTGTCTTGAATGTGTTTATTGGTGTTACTGTCGGTGGAACCTTGTTTGCTACAGTCAAGACTATTGAGGAAAATCCCAACTCTCTCACCACAATACTGGCGGCCAGTCTTCCTGGAAATGCAACATTTTTCCTCACTTATGTTGCTCTAAGGTAAGATGCTTTTGTTTCTCCTCAGTCTTCTATTAACTTCTAACTTGCTGAGAGACAGATTCTGATTCTTTTTTGATGCGAAGGGAATGAAAAGAAAAAAATTGAGTTACATTTGCTTATGTGCTCATTAGGGCAGTTTGTTATTCTCATAATTTGATTTCTATGTTCCTTAAAACGGTTTACAGTTTCATATGGCCATCATGTAATCAATAGTATGGTTATGTTTCACTTCATGGTTCTTGCATGGGCTTTTTCCTCTGCTTTCCTGGTACAGAGATGGTGCTAATGTCTGAATTTGGGGAATTGGCTGTCAGGTTCTTTGTTGGCTATGGTCTCGAGCTTTCTCGGATTGTTCCTCTGATTATTTTTCACTTGAAGAGGAAATACCTTTGCAAGACTGAAGCTGAAGTCAAAGAAGCATGGTATCCCGGAGATCTAGGATTTGCGACCAGAGTTCCTGGAGACATGCTGATCGTCACGATTACCCTCTGCTATTCCATCATTGCTCCTCTGATCATCCCATTCGGTGTTGTATACTTTGGCTTAGGATGGCTTATTCTTCGAAATCAGGTTGAGTGGCTAAATCGATGTCTTACTTTAGTTTCGAGTCAAAAAAACTTTTCCACATCTTTGTCTCTTCTAGAGCATTCCTTAACTTTCATATGATTGCTTTGGTCAACAGGCACTCAAGGTTTATGTTCCATCCTATGAGAGTTACGGAAGAATGTGGCCACACATGCATTTGCGGATCCTAGCTACTCTTGGCCTTTACCAGCTGACTATGTTTGCCTACTTTGGGGCGAAGGAGTTCTACTATGCGCCTCTCCTGCTTCCGCTGATCATCATGAGCCTTATCTTTGGCTACGTGTGTAACAAGAAGTTCTATCGCTTCTTCCACAGCCCGGCGCTGGAAGTCGCCTCGCACGAGCTGAAGGAGCCGCTGCACATGGAGAGAATCTTCCAATCATATGTCCCTCCCAGCTTGTGCTCGGAAAAGGTCGAAGACGACCAGTTCAAGGATGCTCTGTCTCATGTTTCGAGGGTGGGCTCGTTTGCTTGATGTAAATATCGGTATATTTTCTTCCAGTGCAATGTTTTTTTTTCTTGTGTCTATCAAAGCAGGCAAACTTGTAGGAAGTTACACTAGATTTGTTCAGTAACGTCATAGGAAGCGTTTCTGGTTCTGTTTCATCTGTGTAGTTTTTAGTGTAATTTTGTGCATCTTTTGTAAACGTGTTATATGTTCAGGAAAAGATAAGTGTGGTTTTGATCAGGTCTTCTCTTTCTGCTTTATTACTTTTAACTAATCACATTTAATCATGGGCGGTAAGTGTTTTAAGTCGTAAATTCTTGATGTGTGGCCACAATACAAAGAAGAGACTGTCGTAGAAATATTACACCGTATGGTTTAACTAAATGACTTGTTAACAACTAATTTCACAACGCTTGTTAAGGGGATAAATGGGATAAAAAAACAATTAATAGTTCGATACTTAAAGAATTGACATCGTGGATATCACATGAAAAGAGCCTACTCTAAATTTCAAAAATTCACATTTCGAAATCATACTTAATGCTCCTTAAGAAGTGCTCTTTAACATGTTTTTCTACTAGAATGCATAAAATGACATTTGGGAAAATTGTCTAATCAGTTTTAAATTTTTTAATTCCACCAATTTAGTTCTAAACCTTTGTGCATAATTTCAATATCTTCATTTCGGTCAATTTTTGCTGGAAATTGATGACGTAGCGCTTTAGTTATTGTTGTCCATTCTACATAGCACACCGCCACGCTAGCAATTTACTGTGAAACTTGGTAAGAAGGATGGTAAGAAAGACTACAGTGAAATTTCATGCAAAAGTTTAAGACTAAATTGAATAAATTGTAAAGTCTATAATTGAATCAACATCTATACAATATGCTTTGGATTAATCGGGCAATTTTTCCATTTGTAATTTGTAATTTCTCCCTCTAGTGCAGGAATGAGACGAGAGATGAAATGATGAGTGGACGATATCATATATGTCATGATTTTCATACAATACTTATTGTGATGTCATAATAATTTCAATCGATAACTTAATGTCATAACTTTTAATAGACGTCCACCACAAAAGCCATAAGTTTTAATGTATTGACAAATTTTCTAATACTTTGATGATCAATTGAAAGTTATGACACCGAAGTGAATATTTTGTAAAATTTATGATATTCACATGATTGATTGAAATGTCATGGCACAAAAGTGATTGCCAAATGAACACCGGTACTTTGGTGTGTTTTTTCTCTTTGAATTGGTCATGTCTCTATTTACACAAGAGGCAATTTTTTTTTTTTTAAATTTGTAAAGCAAATAAAAGTATTTTGTATTTGGATCCATTTATTATTCAAGGAATAAGTGTATTGGAAGTTTTAAATTTTGTCCGAAAGTGCTTAAGTTTCTAAAATTTCCAAAAAGTGTAATTAAGTCCTACAACTTCTAAAAAGAGCAATCAAGTTCTAAAACTTGTTAAATTAGTCCAATCAAGTCCTTCCATGGATTGCTTTTTTAAAATTTTAGGACTCGATTGCACTTATGTGATAAGTTTTAGGATTTGATTGTATATTTTGAAAGTTTTATGACTTAATTACACTTTTCCGACAAGTTTTAGAACTTCTAGTAACACTTATCCCATTATGTTTTAGGGTTAATATCATGAAAAACCCAAAACTAGTACACTATTAACAAATTTACCAAAAACCAATTTCTTGACCACAAAAAATTTCAAAATTGGTACACCAGTGACAATTTTACTCTCCATTAGTTTATATTAAATTTTATTATCAAATTACTTAGTTGGATAATACATGACAGTTGATGAGCTTAAATGTTTGGGGTTTTACCATGGGTACCGATTTATGATTTTATATACTATTTGATCCAATTTAATAGAAACTGATGAAAGGTAAATTTGTCATAAATATACTAATTTGGGATTTTGGCAGTCAAAAATTAATTTGAAGTAAATTGGTCTAAGATATACATGTTTGAGATTTTTCGTTATATTAACTATACCATGTCAAGAAAAGGGATTTCTTCAAAAAGATGGACATAGAATGTCAAGTTAATGGAAGAAATGGTAATTTGTGTTTGTCAATCTTCAAAAAGATGGACATAGGATTCTTTTGGTGGAATTTCGACTGACAAAATTTTTAAATGGAAGTAAAATTCAAAATTTCTAGTCCAAAATGATTTCTTTTAATTTTTTAATGATTTAAATACAACTTCATTTTCAATTTGTGTTTGTCAATCAACCAAAGGCTAAGTCGTCGTTTGACTCACCGGTGATTTCGCGGCCTTCGGCCGAGGCCGACTCGCCCAGCCCAAGGCGAGGCCGAGGCTCGCCCGCAGACTCGCCGGGCTAGGCGAGCCTCCCCGAGCCGAGCTCGCCGGTGGCGGGCGAGCCTCCGGCGAGCTCGCGGGACTCGCCAGCCCACTCACCGGCGGTGGCCGGCGCCGGCGACGGTGGTGGTGGGCGGTGATGGGCGGAAAGGATGAGGAAAGAAGAAGAGAAGAAAAAGAAAGAAAAAAAAAAAAACTGATTCTTGAAGTTGTTCCTTAATCAAGAAGCTACTTTTTGATTCTTGATTCCGTTCCAAATCTGTTCCCTAGGAACAAAAATTTTAAAAAATTTTAACAAACAAAAGGAAATTTTTACTGTTTGGCAAGTTAAGTCGGCCCTTTTGACCATGATTTGTTTGAATTTGGGCACGAACTGTCTACAAGACCAACCTAGATTAGCAAGGCACATGCCGTTGACTACTCTCGGTCACCGCATAGGCAAAGTAGACGCTTTTTAGTATTTTTGGGGTAAAAATAAAAAATTGGAATATTTGAATTTTTATATTTTTTTTGAACCCCAACCAAATGTTTTGGTCAAGGACTTAAAATTTCTTTCCTACAGCTCATTTTTGATATAATTGATGTGGGAGCATTGGACTTAGCTTTATCGATGAACTTAGTGTCATTGATGCTCATCCAAGCCAAGATTGGATTTGGGCATAAGATGATTCAATGGGTTCTTAAATGAAATTATCAATGAAGAAAACTATCGATCATGAAATATTATGGAGTTGTCAATTCACCATATTATTTGAAGGATTTAAGGCCGAACAACAACCTATCGACGGGAGGCTATTTTGGGCAATTTCCACGGATGTTCAATGAGCTTTCAAGATGGTTATCTATTGGTCAAGCTGGGAGCATGAATTTTACAAAATTGAAGAATAAAGAATGCAAATTTCCAAACCATTTAATTACATTTTTAAGTTCCTAGGAGTCTTTACTTTTATATAAGTTTCAAGAGCCCAAGTTTTAAGTTCTTAGGTATTCAATTACTATCTAGTTCTTGATGTCTTTAATGCTTTAGTGTTCCCTAGATATCATCTCTCCTATAAATTGAGGAAGACTCTCCCTTGTAATGCAAAATTGATTTTTTTTTTTAATGCTTGAAAATATATGAGATTTCCTTTGTGTGAGTGATTATTTTCGGAGAGTAGATAACTCCTATATCGGTCTATTTACCCCTGGAGAGTGGATTACTCCTCAGTGGTGAGCCAAGAAATACTTTATCCTCGGCTGGTGGATTTTTCTTTAGGCCCTGGTGGTGGGCTTTTTCTATCCCGAAATCCTTTATCCTTGGCGGGTGGTTTGCCTTTTAAGCCTTAGTAGTGAACTTCATCTACCTTGATCCTCATTCTTGGTTGATGGCATGTTCTTTATACCTCAATGGCGGTCGCATTCTATCCTGCATTTTGCATTTCATCCTTTGGTGTCCATCCTATACACCGGGTTTCCATTCACTTAAACCAAAATTCCCCATATTTTGAAATTACTTGCCCATGCACGCATCGATAGTACAATTGTGTTGTGAAGTGTGATGAATCTGCACATTTCATAGTGCATGTTCTAGAGTTGCAGCATTTCAAAAACTAAGCGAGACAGCTTCTCGAAAAGCTATCATAAGCGGTCGCAATTGAGTGGACAATGCATAGTGAACAGTTGGCCAAACACACAGTAAAACTCGCAACACTTCTTTCCAAATAGTTGCATTACTCTAATGCAGAAAGTTTGTATCGAACAAGTTTGTTAGCTTTGTTGATTAAAAAAAGGAATAAGTCCACCAAAAGTCCTAAAACTTATAATAAATGTATAATTGAGTTTGAAAATTTTTATAAAGTGCAATTGAGTCGTAAAACTTGTCAAATTGGTAGAATCAAGTATTTCTGTTAACTTCGTCAAATTTGGCTAAGGAAAAATACATACGTGGTTAAAATGAAGTTGTTTTGGTATAAATATGATAATACAAATTTTATTTAAGTTATATTAAAAAATAAGAAAAACGCAAAAAAAGGAAAAAAGGAGGGAAAAAGTAGGTGGAGGTCGCAAGCCCTTGTTGCCATCGCCCTAGGGATGGTTGGGGGAATGGTCAGTGACTAGCGATACTTGTTGATTGTAAGCAAGGGCTTGTAGGTCCTCGTTCAGATTTGGGCAAGGGTCACCAACCCTTGATTGAGGCTAGGCGACACCCGCTGACCATTCCCCCACCATTGCCAGGCCTTCCAAGTGATGGTGAGGCAGCACCGAGGGCTTGAATTTTCGCATTTTCCTCTTCTTCTTTTTTTTTTTTTAAATTTTGCTTATTTTTAATATAATTGAAATAAAATTTATATTAAAAATTAATAAGAAAGTGGCCACTTTGTATATCAACATTCTGATTTCCTTCTTAATCTTGCAAGATAGCTTTGGTTTTTACTATTTTTCAACATTTCAAATTCCTAGGGGTGAGCTAGTTTCAAGGTAGAACTTAGAATCTGAGAACCGCACCAGTGGGATTGTCCAATTCCAAGTTTCAAAATATGTAGAGTAGATTTCGGGTTCCAAAAATTGAGAAACATATTTTGACGGATAGGTTCTAGGTTCTATGTTTGGGATTCTCATTGTGCCTATGCATGGTTGCCAATTCAATTTGGTCTGCCATGGTTGTTGCTCATGTACCAAGTCGATAATGCTGCTCTGATACTAGGAAGAGCAGGAAACATTTTGGAGAAGGAAAAATTCTATTTCAGTAAATTTCGTATTTCTCTTATTGATACAAAAAAACACACGGATATATATACCCACACAAACACAAGCTAAACCTAAGATTCCCTGTAAATAAAAAAACATAATAGGTAACGAATTATTCTACAAATTACTAATTTGGTCCCAATTTACAGCTCACGCCAACCCAAAATCCTATGATGAGAAACCCTAGGCGCCTTTCTAATCCGTCAACAAAGCCCTGCGATGAGAAACTCCAGGCAGCTTTTATCCGTTACCAAGATTCCGCGAATGAAGAGAAGAGAACGAGGGAATAGTTAGTGGAGAGAGACGCGGAGAGAGAACGTGAAACTAAAGGAGGATGCAGAATTTAATTTATTCATTTTTAACCGGAGTTCTTTACAACCATTGCAATTGGGAAGAGGAAGGAAAGGGGAAAACATTGTTTCTGATGAGAAGGGACCAAAACCCTAACGGATGCGGGGACGGAATGACGCATCGCCATGCGGTCCAACCGACATGGGGATTTTGGGATGAAACCTCAGCCCGATGAGGCCCCACTGGGTATACCACTCCTTGCCTCACTACAGTCGTCTGCCATGGGAATAATTTAATTATGGATAACAGAGTCCAAATCTATGTTAGTGGCGAACAGAGAAAATCAACTTAACTTTGTTTTGGGCCCGCTTCCATATTATTAGTAGCGTGATGAGTGAAAAAAGAACATATCGTCAACTAAAATTGCTAAAAAGTTCGCCACAAAACTTTGTACCTATTAGTGGCAATGGTTATAATCTCCCATCTATTAGGATTAATAAGGAGAATAAAAAGCCGGCACAAAGAAATATCACTAATTCTATGATTTCTTGTGGGAGACCCTAAAAGCAAAACTATGTGCACTTGCATGGTTGCGCTTTTCCGGCGACATTGTGATTTTTTTCTGCATGAAAAGCGGATGGAAATTCCGAAGGTTCTTGCTGATGCAATGGCCATGACGAATGCAAAAGTGTCTAGAGCTTTCCTTTCTGTAATATGTTAAACTGATCACTACACATATTTTCGTAATCGTTGACGCGTGGACTCATCGAGGAGGAGACAATAAATGTTGCATCCAGTTGGAAAGAAACGAATGCTTTCGGAAAGTGCTTTATTATTTATTTACTATGATCCAAAATAAATTATTATTTTTATAATAAATTAAAAATAATCACAGAATCATTTTTCTTTTTTAAAATTTAAGATTCCTTAACCCCTTTCTCTGTACTAAAAGAATGATGTGACTTAATCCAGAGAAAATGGAGAAAGATGACTCACGCGCAGAGAGAGAGCAAGCAAAAGCTAGGCGTCCCACGAGGCCACAGTCGGATTTTTCTCTCTTTAAATAACTCCACCACTGCCATAGCCGCCGCACACCCCCCCGTTCTCTTCTTTCTCTCCCTGACACTGTGACACAGTGAGAGAGGTTAGTGCCGAGGAAGAGGAGGCTATAGCAGAAACACCTGGATGGATTCCACCTCATTCTGGACGTCGCTGATCACAGCGTTCGTGTTCTTCGTTGTCCTGATGGTCCTCTTCGCATGGCTCTCCAGCAGGCCTGGGAACAAGGTGATCTACTACCCCAACCGCCTCCTCAAGGGCATGGACCCCTTCGATGGCAGCAACTACGCCTCCCGCAGCCCCTTCGCCTGGATTGGCGAGGCACTCTCCTCCTCCGAGCAGGACGTCATTGCCATGTCTGGCGTCGACACCGCCGTCTACTTCGTCTTCCTCAGCACCGGTGCGTGCGCTTTTCTTTCTTTCTTTCTTTTTTTTTTTTTTGGGTTGTCTGGTCCTTTCTCGCTTTGTTTGGGTGCTAGTAATGTGATGTTGGTGGTTCTTCTGGTGTGATTTTTTCGTTCGTGGAGGGCTTACTAAGGGCGGAGGGGGGGAGCACCGGCTGCCGGAGGCGGCTGGGTCCGTTCTTGTTTATGGGTCGGTTTGAACTCGGCGCTTGGGCGTGTCTTTTGCAATGCGAGTGGGAGTTTTGGACTGTTCTTTTAGAATATGATTGCTTCGTTTTGTGTTTTCTTGTGTTTCTCAGGTGAATAGGTTGCTGCACTTTTTTGTTGGTCAATCTGCCTTTTATGGTTGTTTTTTTTTTTTTTAATTTTTTTGGTCCGTATGGGTGCTGGTTTGGTTTGGCTCGGCTCGTTTATAGTATGATTTTCATTCTTTTTCGTGAATTTTAGAGATCGATTTCATTGCTAATTCATGCCTTTTAGGACAATTTATTTCATGTGCTACGTTTACACTTAAGCAGCATTTTACTTTCATGCCATGACCGGAATTCTGTCGTGCATCACTTGATTAAGTGCACACTTCGTGCCATAAGACGTTAGATTCGTGTAGATCTCATAGTACAAAAATAGGTCTTTTTCGTGATTGTGAGTGGGTTAATATTACGAAAAAATTTAAATTAGTATACATATGACAAATTGATCTCAAATTAATTTTTTGACTGCAAAAGACCCAAACTAGTACATTTAGACAAATTTATCCTTCGTTAGCTTCCATTAAATTATATTAACATCGCAAAAAACCACACATTGGTACATTTATGACAAACAGAGAGTAAAACCTCGAATTGATACACTTATTAACCATTACGTGTTATCCAATTCAATAATTAGTGTCTATTAAATTAGATTAATATCACAAAAATCACAAACTAATACACCTATATCAATATACTTATCAATTGCCACGTGTTATCTAATTTAGCAATTAATAGTAAAATCTAACGAAAACTAATATAAGGTAAATTTATCATATATTCACAATTTTAGGGTTTTTGGTGGTTAAAAAGTTAGTTTATGATAAATTTGTCATATGCGTACCAGTTTGTTGAGTTTTTTATGGTATTAACTTTTTGAGTTTCTAGGTTAACTATATATCCTTTTACTCAAGCATAAAGCCTTCAACACTTGCATTTCGTGTTGCTACACAATTTATGTTGAAAATATGTCGAGTTTAGGGAATAGCACCAAAAAAGTCCTAAACATATTATAATAATACTAATTTAGTCATAAAACTCTTAATTAGATCAATTTAGTCTTACAACTTTTTACATTTTGTCAATTTAGTCCATTGGCCAATTTAAGCCTAAAATTGTTAACGTGGACTCTAATCATTCTATGTGACACGGTTGGAGTTGATGTGGATATTTTTTTAATTCTTTAATAATTTTATTTAATTTTTTTGAAATTATTATTTTTAATTTTTTTTTTTCTTCTCTTTTTCTTATTTTTTTTTTTTTCCCACTAAGGTTGGCGAGGGTTAGCAAAGCTCATTGGCTAGTCTTGCCTAGATGTGGGTGAGGCACAAGCAGTTGCGAACAAAGGCGGCCATGGCCATGCCACTTGAGGTCGAGGCCGCCTTTGCTTGAGGCTAGTTAGGCCATGGTGAGGCCTTGCTCACAACCGCCTGTGCCTGGCATGGATTCATGCAAAGGGTTGCAACCCTTGTTAGCCAAAGTGGAAATAAAAAAAGAAAAGAAAAGGAAAATTTCAAAAAAATATTTTAAATTTTTTGAAAAATTATTTATGTTAGCAATTTTCGACCTAAATTGGCTAGATGGACTCAATTAAGAAAACGTAAAAAATTTTGGAACAAAAATGATTCAATTGAAATGCTTAAAATTGAATTAATATCAATACAATAAGTTCAAGACTTTTTGATACTTTGAACCTATGAACAAGCCTGATCTATTAAAGGAGAGTCCAAAAATTGAATATTTATGGACATCCGCAACTGTATACAGTAGAAACCCATATTTCTTGTTTAAGATAAGTGCATTGGAAATCCTAAACTTATAACGTATGTAGAATTGAATCCTAAAATTTTCAAAAAGTGCAATCAAGCCCTAAATTTTATCATAAAAGTGCAATCGAGTCCTATAATTTGTTATGAATGTATAATCGAATTTTAAAACTTTTAAAAAGTGTAATAAAGTCCTAAAACTTGATAATAATGTGTAATCGAGTCCTAAAATTTTCAAAATATACGATTAATGAAAAAACTTGATTTGACCAATTTGACAAGTTTTAGGATTATTTTTTGAAAATTTTAGGACGCAATTGCACTTCGTGACATGTTTTAGGACTTAATTATACTTTTTGAAATTTTTAATACTTAATTGTATATTCATCATAAATTTTAGGACTTTCAATGTACTTATTTTTTTTTTCCGAGAGTCCACGGTTGGTTAGTTTCTATTATGTCTGGATACCAAAATGGTGCGCAAGAGATGTCGGCTAAGAAAAAGAAACCTGGACTTTGCTCACCGGTTGACAGAATATTGGTGTTGTCCATGGATTTCCTATTCCATGTCGAAATCTGCCACATCGTTCTTTCCTTTTGCTATATGTTGTGCTCTTGCTCTTTGATACTCAGTGAGTCGTTGAAGTGCCGTCCGAGTGCTTGATAGTGGATATTCTTTGTGGGCTTTCTTTGTGAATTGCATCCTATGAAGTTGGTCTTCAAGCCGTTGAAATATTGCGGTAAGATTTGTTAATTCTTTCGTGAGATTGAGAGATTATTTGGGAGCAATTGTCGAGCTAAATAATGTATAAAATTGTTGGGTTTAAATTGAGCTAGGAACATTGAGAATGTTTGAGCATACTTATAATCTTTATTATATCGCTTGATTTATAGTGGGATTATATACCGTGCTCCTCGTAAATGTAAGTCACATCAATCGAATCACGTAAATCCAATATCAATTTATCTTTTTTCTTGTTCAGCCTATTTTATTACTCAATTGCTTTGCTTCCGCAATAATCTAGCTAATTGTCATTGCTCCTTTCGTGTCGTGGTTAGTGAACGCACCCAACCTACATTTGCCATGTAAGTGGGGATAGTGGTACATATCGCTTGCACTACCTATTGTGCATAATCGCAAGGGTTGACAGCCAGGCACTCACCATAATTACATTTGGTGTTGCAGGACGTTAACTATAATTGTATATGGATGAGTATTCATATGTTTATAACCTCTGAAATAGTTAGGCCATTGACCTTTTTTTTGGGGGGGGGGGATAAAGAAAGAGGCAGGGGAGGAGACGGATTTCTTCTTTTTAAGGATAAAAGAGAAGTCCCTGCATTTCCAAAGAAATTTACCCATGCAGTAAAATATATTGGAAAGTAATGGTCATGAATTCATTATGCTTTAAGAATTCTCAGTGACATAAAGTTCCATATGAAAGCAGGGAATCTAATTATATCTGTCGTCAGCTTATTAATAATTACAGGTAACTGAAAATCTCGATGCGATGAGGTGGGGCTTAGAAGGAAGCCTAAATTTGCCCATTTTTCTATTTTCTTTGGCTTCTCGTTTGCATATTCTCTACAATCATTGATTTATGGCATACGTATTGGTATCAAGCTCCCCTGGATGGTTAGAACTCTGTTTTGCATGTTTGAGAATCCATACTTTCGAAAGCTTTCGCTTTAGTTTTTCCTGTGTTGTTATCGGTTAACACTTGTATATTTGAAACACTTGTCCATCCGTGGAAGTGACAAACTCCGAGGTCTTTTTCCTCCTTTTACTCTGTGCAGTGTTGGGAATACTAGTTTTATCTGCCATTGTGCTGCTACCGGTTCTTCTACCGGTTGCTGCCACTGAAAAAGCTACAAATACTTCCAACTCAACCAGCTATGGCACATATAGGGATCTTGACAAGTTGTCAATGGGAAATGTGGCAGTAAGTTTTAAAACTACTGGACAAGTATTTTCTTTTTCCTTGTCTCGTCAATGGTAAGAGAGAAATGTAGCATTTCTTAATTTAACCATAATTCTAGGACATTGATTGAAGTAGTTTTTTGGAAATTATCAGGTTCCTACTCTTGTTCCATTTATGTTTTAGAAAATGATATTATTTTTTAATATTTGACTGAAATATGAAAATGAACTGAAAAATTCCATCATTTGATTAAGAAAATCTATTAGACATATATAATTCGGGCATTGGTAACTTGTGCATTAATAGTGGAAAATCAAGTACAAGCACTAGGGACTTGCGTTTAGCCTCAATGGACCCCTACCCACGCATGAGCATGGGATTCGATCTTGGTTCTGGTCTCAATGGACTCGAGCAATATGGACCGAGGCATGGGTGTTGGGGATTCGAGCCTAGCCTCAATAGTTAGGGGACCCGAGCATGGCCTCAATGGACATAGGCCCGGCACTAGCATTGACTTCATAGGCCTGATGGACCCAGTCTCAGGCATGAGGTCTTGGGCCTGAGTACACGTGGACTTGAGCTAGGCCTCAATGGACTTGTGTCCACAATGCTTGGTCTTAATGGACCCCTGCCCATGCACTAGGGACCCAGGCATGAGCACGAGGGCCTTCGGGCCATCCTTTGTGAATATGGGTCAAGAAGTCGGGAGTTGAGCAATGGTATTGGAATCCTAGGCTAGCCATTAGCATTGGTGTCCAGAGCCAAAACTCTTTGGGCTCGTGCTGGACCTCGATGGATCTTGATACCTCGATGGACCCGACCTTGGCCTCAAGACCTGGGTCTATTGCCAAGGACTTGAGAATAAGTGTTTGGATTCTTATGCCTAAATGTAGAATTTTTGGCCCAAGTGCCAATATATAAAAATATATTAGAAATTGATTTTTGATTTTTTAAGGAGGAAATCATTTTCCTAAATTTAAGCATAAATTTTCCGTTGATTCATTTTTAAAGCCATCCAAACACTAGAAGATGAGAAAATGTTTTCCAAAAATGTTTTTCGCAAATCAAACGGAACCTAATTTCTTATAAGATCGTACCTGGGGGATAGGAATTGGTGGACAATGTTGTTGTGTAGAGAAAATCAGTGCTGAATTTCCAAGCCACATCCTTTTGCATGTACAGGAGAAAAGTTCAAGGTTGTGGGCATTCCTGATGGCTACTTACTGGGTCTCAATCGTTGCATACTACCTGTTATGGAAGGCATACAAACATGTTTCTGCTTTGAGAGCAACTGCTTTAATGTCTCCCGAAGTGAGGGCAGAGCAGTTTGCTGTCCTTGTGAGAGACATACCTCCGGCCCCAGAAGGTCAAACTATAAAGGAACAAGTTGATTCATATTTCAAGTCTATTTATCCTGATACATTTTACAGGTCAATGATAGTGACTAATAATAAAGAGGTATGCTTTTATAATGTTTCTTTCTAGAATGCGTTATTTGTTCCTCCGTTGTTGCTATGCTAAGTCTTGCTATAAGTCTTGCTATAAGTTCTGCAAATTTCGTACATTTTATAACTATATCCATATGTATATGAGTAGATTTTGCAACTATTTAAGTATCCGATTGATGCCTAGGATGCACAGAGATGAAAGGATATCATAAAACATGGTGTGGTTCTTTATGATTTGTATTTCAGTGATTACTCCACTGCAGTGGCTGTGCAGCTTGTGCTATTTACGATGGTTACTGGTTGGGAACTGCTGATCTGGCTTTGGACCATTTTCATAATTGATTTTATTTGAGAAGCATTATGAATTATTGCGGGGCTGCATGAGTAATGAACCCAGTCACTATATTTAGATTTTTTTGTGAGATTTTATGAGACTATTATCAACTGTTCTCAAAGCTTTGTTATGTAGAGATTCTTGTGAGATTTTGTGGACTTGTTAGATGAATATACGTTTTAATATTTATATATTACATCAATCCTCTTGGGAGTCAAATAGTAGTCTAAAAAGATTTGAACTACGGATCTCCTACTCTAATAACATGTGAAAATTTTGTCGATCGCTGTTAGCTATTTCAAAAATTTAAGCTGTTAGATGAAATTGTAATTTAATACTTGAATACTCTTTCAATTATGAATGAAAGACCCAACTAAAAGGGAGATACCGGTTCGTCAGGCAGTTTTAAGAGGAAATGTGACATGAACACAAAACAGCAAAGTGCATTTATTTGGTTCGTCATATGGCAGAAGTGGCCGCACTGCTATTAATGAACCAAAATAGGACCATCATAGGCAGACAGTCCCACTTAACACAAGTAGTTGAGGTAATGACTTCATTGTATATGTATGGAAAACAATCATGGTTGACCCTTACTGCTATACGGTCGCTCTCTTGGCAATGGACTCTGCAAATCCAGTGTACGGCCCGGGAAGGAAACAGTTGTGCCGACTGGTTAGCCAACAATGCATTTGATCAGGCCCATAGTTTTGAGATTTATTCTAGGCCCCCTCCCGGACTGGACTTATTAAAGGACAAAATACGTGTTTTTTGGTACCCAGAGAGCGGTCTGAATGCTGTACACAGTATACTGTAGTTTACTCCCCTGTTCACCTAAAGATAAATAACAAAGCGATCATGGCTTATGAACTTCTTTATTGTGCCACCACAGCAACCCCATATTGTTCATAGAGGCATTATCTCATATATGCCCAGAAAAACTCGGAGGGATAAAGATAATGTCGTATACCTGAAGTTCCTCGCATGAATGTTTTGGTTATATATCGTGACAGAGAATTTAGTCATAGTAGAACAACTTGTTCTTTTTTTTTTTTTCCATCCATTGAGAGATCTTTTCTTGTTATATGGTATCATGTAGGTTAACAAAATCTATGAAGAATTGGAATTGTGCAAGAAAAAGCTTGTCCGTGCTGAAACAATTTTTGCAGCATCGAAGACAAGACCCACAAACAAAATTGGCCTCCTAGGTCTTATTCCCAAGGTGGACAGTATAGAATACTACAGTGAGAAGATCAGGGAATTGACTCCAAAGCTTGAAGCTGAAAAGAAAGCCACCTTGAGAGATAAGCAGCAAGCAGCGGCTTTGGTCTTCTTTACTAGCAGGGTGACTGCGGCCTCTGCAGCACAGAGCCTTCACGCCACAATGCTTGACACGTGGAATGTGATGGATGCACCCGAACCTCGTGAAGTCATATGGAGTAATCTTACGATTAAGTTTTTCAATCGACGGATACGGAAGTTCATTATCTACATTATAGTGGCTCTGACCATTTTCTTCTACATGATTCCCATCGCATTTGTTTCCGCCTTTACGACTCTGGAAAATCTGGAGAAACATCTCCCTGTTTTAAAGCCGATTGTGAATATTGCCACAATCAGAACTGTGTTGGAAGCTTATCTCCCTCAGACTGCGCTCATCGTGTTTCTGGCTTTGTTGCCCAAGTTGCTGTTGTTTCTGTCAAAGCTAGAGGGGATCCCTTCCCGGAGCCATATAGAACGTGCTGCCTCTGGAAAATACTTCTACTTCACGGTCTTGAATGTGTTTATTGGTGTTACTATCGGTGGAACCTTGTTCGCTACATTCAAGAAAATTGAGAAAGATCCAAACTCTCTCATCACAACACTGGCGGCCAGTCTTCCTGGAAATGCAACATTTTTCCTCACTTATGTTGCTCTAAAGTAAGATGCTTTTTGTTTCTCCTCAGTCTTCTATTAACTTCTAACTTGCTGAGTGACAGATTCTGATTCTTTTTTGATGCGAAGGGAATGAAAAGAAAAAAATTGAGTTACATTTGCTTATGTGCTCATTAGGGCAGTTTGTTATTCTCATAATTTGAACTTTCTATGTTCCTTAAAACGGTTTACAGTTTCATATGGCCATCATGTAATCAATAGTATGGTTATGTTTCACTTCATGGTTCTTGCATGGGCTTTTTCCTCTGCTTTCCTGGTACAGAGATGGTGCTAATGTCTGAATTTGGAAGAATTGGCTGTCAGGTTCTTTGTTGGCTATGGTCTCGAGCTTTCTCGGATTGTTCCTCTGATTATTTTTCACTTGAAGAGGAAATACCTTTGCAAGACTGAAGCTGAAGTTAAAGAAGCATGGTATCCCGGAGATCTAGGATATGCGACCAGAGTTCCCGGAGACATGCTGATCGTCATGATTACCCTCTGCTATTCCGTCATTGCTCCTCTGATCATCCCATTCGGTGTTGTATACTTTGGCTTCGGATGGCTTATTCTTCGAAATCAGGTTGAGTGGCTAACGCGACGTTGTACGTTAGTTTCGAGTCAAAAACGTTTGCACATCTTCGCCTCTTCTAGAGCATTCCTTAACTTTCATATGATTGCTTTGGTCGACAGGCACTCAAGGTTTATGTTCCATCCTATGAGAGTTACGGAAGAATGTGGCCTCGCATGCATCTGCGGCTCCTAGCTGCGCTTGTCCTTTACCAGCTGACTATGTTTGCCTACTTTGGGTTGAAGAAATTCTACTATGCGCCTTTCCTTTTTCCGCCGATCATCATGACCCTTATTTTTGGCTACGTTTGTCACAAGAAGTTCTATTGCTCCTTCCGCTACCCCGCGCTGGAAGTCGCCGCAGGAGCTGAAGGAGACGCCGTGCATGGAGCGCATCTTCCGGACATACGTCCCTCCCAGCTTGTGCTCAGAGAAGGTCGAAGATGACCAGTTTGAGGATGCTCTGTCTCATGTTTCAAGGGCGGGCTCGTTTGCTTGATGTAAATGTCATTGTATTTCCTTCCCACTGGAATGTTTCTTTCGTGTGTCTATCAAAGCAGGCAAACTGGTAGGAAGTCACACTAGATTTGTTCGGTAATGTCATAGGAAGCGTTTCTTTTCTGTTTCATCTGTGTAGTTTTTGGTGTAATTTTGCGCATCTTTTGTAGACGTGTGTTGTATGTTCCGGAAAAGATAAAAGAGTGCTTTTGGTCAGGTCTCCTTTTTATGCTTAATTACATCACATTTAATCATGGGTGGTAAGTGTTTTAAGTGGTAATTTCTTAATGTGTGGTCACAATACAAAGAAGATAGTCGTAGAAATATTACACCATATATTTTAACTAAAATGATTTTTTGTTAACAACTAATTTCACAACACTAATTAAGGGGAAAAACAGGGTAAAAAAACAATTTAGCTAGAATTGACATCGCGGACATCACATGAAGTTCCCCTTTGACATGTTTTTCTACTAGAGTGCAAGAGTGGCATTGTAATTGGAAAATTACCAAATCAATTCTAAATATATCAATTCAGTTTTAAAATTTTTAATTTTATCAATTTAGTCCTAAAATATTTCGTTGAATTCCACTATAGTTGCTTTGATCAAATTTTACTTGAAATTGATGATGTAGTGGTCTAGTGATTGTCGGCCATCTCATCAGCGCATTGCCACACTAGCGATTTTCGGCGAAAATTGACAAGAAGGATAACGTTGAAATTTTGCGCAGAGGTTTATGACTAAATTAATAAAATTAAAAAGTTCAAAATGAAATTGATATAAGCACGATATGTTTAGGACTGATTGAATAATTTTCCTATTTGGAATTTGGAATTTCTCCATCTAGTGTAGAAAGGAGATGAGAGATGACATGATGGGAGAAACACATCACAAATATCATTACTTTCGTAGAATGCTCATTTTGATATCATAACAATTTTAATCAATGACTTATAATGCCATAACTCTTAATATATGTCCACCACAAAGCCATAAGTTTTAATGCCATGACACATTTTTTGACACTTAAGTGACCAATTGAAAAGTTATGGCATTAAAGTGAACATTCTATAAAAGTTATGACATTCATGTGATCGATTAAAATATCACGGCATAAAAATGAGTGCCATATAAAAGTTATGAAATTGATATTTTTTCTTTGAAATGGTCATGCCTTCGTTTACTCAAGAGGCAATTTTTTTTAAAAAAAATTTGTTAGCAAACAAAAGTATTTTGGATCTGGATCCATTTATTATTATTTATGTCTGATTTTAAGAAAAGGAAGTTCTTCGTAAAGATGGGCGTAGGCAATGAATTTTTGAACGACAATTTAATGGAAGAAATGAGTTTAAAAAATAAAAAAGAGCCACCATCACGAAAAATTTTAGACTAATACATCCGTGACTAATATATTCTAAATTAATGTTTGGGTCACCAAAAACCTAAAACTAGTATACTTAGGACATATTTACCTTATATTAGCTTTTGTCAAATTTTACAGTGAAATTATTGAGTTAAATGACACATGATAATAAATCAATTAACATGGTAAGTTTACATGAAAATCCATATTAGTTTTGGATAAAATTATCATGGACATACCAATTTGAGATTTTTGGTGACCCTAAATTTAGCTTGGGATCAATTTATTACATGCATACATGCATACCGTTTTGAGGGCATTTTAGACTTCTTAATTTATGGTGTGTTCTAACCATAATAGGTGAGGACATAAAGTCACACTAGATAATTATGTAATAATATACATGAGTTCTTCACCCACTAAATAACTTAAGTTTGATCGACCATAAGTTTTGGAGTTTGACATTCTAACATAATACATGCTAAGAGTTTAGATCATGGTACTCCTTTCTCAAACTAATTTCTTGTGGTGGGCTCAACAATTTACTTTGCATGATAAGAGTCATGTCCATTTCATAGCAGTTGAGGCAAGTCGTGCACGTGTAAGAGGTCAGACTACGTCCGATGGGGGTAATTTAGATAGAATCTCATCTCCTTAAAATACGCGGTTATAATCTGTTTGATATATATGTAGTTTGAGAATAGGCACGAGTGAGGTCTTGCCTCTTCCACCGTTTCTATGTCCTACCAAGTCAGGCCTGGGCAAAGGTGACCGCCACAAGTTAAGGCTGTGTATTATAAAATTTCTGTTCTAGAAATCAATTTTTGGCCAGCAATTAATTTTTTTATTTCTATTTTCCGAAAAATTTCTGAAACAAAATAGGCATTTAATGATGATATAAAATATCCGTTTTTGGAATAGAAATTCATTTGACAACAATTTAAAATTTCTTATTATGAAGTGGCGGTAACGGCAGTGACTAGTTATGACAACCGGTGGAGTAGAAATTTGTTCCAAATAGAAAAATGAAATTGTGATATCAGGGCACCCCATACAGAGAAAATATCCTTAATTAGTTGAAAGGAAAGAATTAGTCTCACTTGTGAATTTCGGAGAGTTGGGAAAGTGTCGACAAAGTGAAGTATGAGGTACTTGGGAAACAATCGCCTCACGATGTTTATGTAGGAAGCTTTCCAAGCCTGTATCTCCTGTAAAAGCAAGTTTTGTAGGTGAAATTACCCGAATGGCTTTGTCCCCCCATTGGTTGAGCAGTAAGGATTATGAGCTAGTCTATCTTATAAAAAAAGAGTTAATATCATGAAAAATACCAAATTGATATATCAATAATAAATTTACCAAAAACTAAATTTTCGATACCAGAAACCTAAAATTAATACACATGTAATATATTTACTCTTCATTTGCTTCCGTCAAATATTGCCGTTAAATTGCTGACTTGAATGTTAGGAGGATCATCAATTAACGAGTTAATACCACAAAAAATTTCAAACCGGTACACTTGTGATAAATTTACTTCAAAATAATTTTTAGGTCACCAAAAACTCTAAAGTGGCATGGATGACACATTTATCCTCTATTAGCTTCCGTCAAATTTTACTATTAAATTATGATCTTTATTAGCTTTCGTCAAATTGTCACAAGTAAAATTATAGTCTCACCTGCATAATCAAGTGCCTCCAAACAGGGTTATGCTAAATGTTTGGGTAAATTTATGTCACTACGCATTATTCCAAGACCATAATTCTACTTGTGACCATAATTTAATGCTTCAAGGCACTTGTATATTTTTAATGTAGCCATTGCAAGTTTTACTTGACCTTTGCTCAATATTTCCTCTTCAAGAAGAGCATAAGGAGTGTCTTTTCATAGGTGTTACGTAGCAATTGTTACACTCCCGAACCCCATTAAAAAAAAAAGTAATGACAAATTTTCTTAATATATTTAAGTAAAATTTGACAAAAATTAATGGAGAGTAAAATTTTTACTTGTGACAATTTAACAGTAACTAACATAGACCATAATTTCTCAGTATGATTATTTGAGGACTGCTTCGAGACACTGACATATTTCCGGATAACTAATTTTACTTATGACAATTTTTTGAATATGTAGCTTTCTAAAAGAAATTCCTAAATGTTTCTCCCTAATATATATTTTGTTTTAGTTAGCATAAATGTGCCAAGCACAATTCCTACGCTCTACTTTGAAGGCCAAACTATGGTTCTCGAATAATGCATAGCAACATAATTTTATCAAAATATACGAGTGTCTTGAAGCATAAACCTATGACATAATTTTACAAAAGTATACAAGTGCCCTGAAGCATAAAATGATGGTCATGGGTTAACTTTATGGTCCTCGAATAATGTGTAGTGACATAATTTTACCCAAACATTTAGTATAAACTTGCTTGAAGCACATGATTATGTAAGTGAGACCATAATTTTACCTATGCCAATTTCACCGAAATTAATGAAGGGTAAATATGTCACACATATATTGGTTTATGGTTTTTGGTGACCTAAAAATTAGTTTAAAATAAATTTCCACGAGACAATCAAGTCACCAACTTAACGATAATATTTAACAAAAGCTAACGGATTGTAAATATGTCACACGTGTACTGATTTGATGTTGGGTGATAAAAAAATTAGTTTGGGATAAATTTGTTACTAATGTACTAATTTGAATTTTTCGTGATACTAATCCTAAAAGAAAAGAAGTTATCCTCTATTTTCAATTGAGTCTAATAGTTTGCTTGCTAGCCATTGATACAAGAGCTGGTGTCTATAATGCGTTTACCAGTTTGAACAAAAATGCCAAATAAATCAGCAAGCCCTACCTCTAAAAGTATCTAATTTTACCAAAGCGAACGGTACATCTTATTATAAAATCAACTCATTTCTGCTTTTTCGAAAGAAAGAGATTCTTCATATCTCATGCTGACGTCCTAGGAAGTGTATCGGTCACTTCAGGTTTGGCTAGACTTTCTTGGGCTCCAGCAATCTTCTTCCAGGCTTAAGAAACACTGGGCTTGAAATCCAAGCTCTATTCTCTATCCTAGAACTTTGTGAGTAGATCCGCTAATCTCTCCCCTACGGTCTCTTCAGAATCTTTGGCGCGTTTAGTTCGGTTTTTTTGGAGAAATGCAAAGATTTTTAACCTGACAAACTATAGTTTTGCCTATTACCAATTACTTCCTCTGAGACAGCGTTAAAGAACTCAAATTTGCTGCTTCATTAACATTTTTGTTTTTTTTTGCCTATATGCTTCTTTTGGTTTTATTTGGTTCTACAAGGCACGGTCCTTTGACAAGATGGATTTCCCAATGCTAACAAGGAAGTAGAGTATGTCGATCCATGATTCTGATCCATCATCGTGCTACAAAATAATTGCCATAGCATACCTCGGACCATATCCTAAGTAGCTCAATGCACGTTTTGCCGATTGATGGAAGTTGACCGATCGGGCGTGGATCTCCTCTATCGATTTTGATCGTGCCTGCAAATCCTGCTTCCACGAGTGACCTGCTGATTTTGCATCAAGTCCTAGACTTATCCATCCTACACCTTCCAATGAAGAATTCTTCTAAAGAAGTATCTCTCAAGCCTACCATCTTCCTCTATTTTTTTTCTCTCTAGGTAGAATGGAAATTCTTCCTCCGAAGTCCTTCAAGTAAACCTGCATAGATTCGGGGCGGTGCCCTGCGGGATACAGATTTCTTGCCCTACATGCCCATCCCTATGCGTGAGCGTGAATTGTCATCTCTATTCTCGAGAACCATATGAATTAATTAATTGAGCTGATCCATGTGGTTCGATCTGGGGTATGCGTTATTTTCGTGGCATTTTTTTATTACTTAGATTGTGTTCTTCAAGCTATGTGGTGGGGGTCTCATACACACAATTAGCCAACCCCAAAAGTTGATTGAGTTGGGCAGTAATTTGTCAAAAAAAAAAAAAAAAATTGCTCAATTTATAGTGAGCTGGACCAACGCACATACACGGTTTTCCCAACTTTGTCTTGTCCTTTCTATATGGAGAAAAAAAGGCATATAATAGCAAATATGATGCTACTATTTCGATGAAAATTATAAGATATAACATCTACATCGTAAATGGAAAAAAAATATTTTTGTAAATAACATTTTATTCATGAGACATTTTTATGATTTTAGCCGCGGCTTATATAGGCGAATCCATGGAGGGTCATCATTGACTCATTTTCAAAATAGTCATTTTTTAGTTTAGCCCAAGGTAATGTATATGTAACTCAAGATAATCTACTTAGGCAAGATAAAAATAGACAAATAAGGTATATACAATCTAAGGAATAGGAATATGATATTTCGAATTAGGAAATTGTAATGAAAAAAAAAAAATTTATGATTGAAATTTATTTTCGTATGTATATGTTATAGATTCTACACATGGGTTGTCAAGATATGTGTTGGTGAAAAATTAAGATATTATTGGTAAATGATTGCTTGCTACAAGTATTTCCGCAGCCCCATAATATCTACGAAATTGAATTGCAAATATAAAAAAAGGGTTTAGACCAAGTATTAGTATTGACAAGTGGTCGTGGAACGCAAGGTGGATGCGTTGAAAGTCAACGAGGAGAAGGTCGAAGTGTCTCCACGCTAATTCAAAGAGGGTTAGGCAGTCAGACGTCGTCCGAAGTACCGGAAATGCCCCTCCCTCACTTCACTTTAATCCTATCGAGAAAAAATATGTTTTTCCCCATTCTTTTCTTTAAGACAAAGAAGCAAATTTTTTGTTTGCATGCAAAACTATCATGCAGTTCATCATCACTCAGGCAACAGGCCAAACAAATTTTGCACAAGTTATTGAGCCAAAAAAGAGCTGGCAATTTAATTTGGGCGACGTGTGTTATCGCGGAGGATGAATGATGTAAAAAATATTTCCTCAAAATTTGTATCATTTAAAATAATTAGCCAATAAAATTATTTTCATTATTGACAATAATATATATCTAAGCATTTTCATAGACGATTATAATATCTTTCTTCGATCATTTTTGTAATGAATACAACTGATAATTAATAAATAGATATTTTTCAAATTATTTATTTTTCAAGAAACAAACGTAATCATAAATTTTACCTATTTTCCTCACGTCATCCTCTATAAAATGCATTTTTACAGTTCAAACCCATTATTTGATTAAACTAGCCAGTCTAATTGGGCTTCATTTTCCACGTCAATTATTTTGAGCCATTAAGTTTTCAGCTAACAAGATATTCATTTCCCATCAATTATCTTACGCGAGATACCTTATGTTAACTATACACGCACACCTGTCTCACAAATTAAACAAATAATATGAGCTAACATATTACAAGTCCTTTTATTTCTTTGTTTTTATTTTTTTAAAATTTTTGATGGGGCCACAATCCATTTTCAAAAGATATATGGGAGAAAGAAAGCAAAGGTAGGTATCTTCATCTTGAACGGGTCAGATCTGGGAAATTGCCATTTTCTTGTTTGAACAGCTTCGGTTTTGGTCACCTTGACTGGGCACCGCAAGCTTTGAAAAAAATACTAAAAACCCTACGCGGACTCGCGTGCGTTGAGTCAAGACTCGAACCATTCCAACCCCCTCTATTCTGAAAATTTGGTACACGAAATAAATTGACAGTTTCTGGTCTAGCATTAGTTATGAATCACTTATCTAAATGTCCACTTGTAGTCCGTCACATTACTTAGCATACCAATTTAAGAATCGATATTTTTTTTAATGTCTTAAAGTCCCATGTCAAATCAAAGAGGCCTTGTCGAGTGATCGAAAAATAAACACTGATCCCAAATGCTCTTTGCTTTATGTGGTTATTAGAGTATTCCTTTTGGGGCTTGGCTTACATGAAATGGGTCAAGTTGTTAGAAATGATACAATATAGGATGTTCTCTAGTAAATTTGTGTTTTGGGACGGATTGTGCTCATGTCAACTTCAATGAGAGCAGCAAGTGATCAGTCGATCAAAAGAGCTCGAAAAAAGTGTGATTCCTAACAGCCTTCTAAAAGGAAATTTAGGAATATATGGGACGACTAAGGGAAGCTACAATTCACGATACAAGCCAGCATTAATGAGTACATCGATTTAAGTGATAGAGCATGTGACCTCATTAATTATTTGACACGGGATACATTAAGTTAACATTATATGCAAACTCGGTTCACAAATTAAATACATACTTAGAAATAACCTATCACAAGTCCTTTTATGTATTTTTTTATTTTTATTTTATTTTGGGACCACAATCCATCTTCAAAAGATTAATGTTAGAAAGAAAGCAAAGGTATCTTCATCTTCCGAGGGTCAGATCCGGAAAATTGCCATTTCTTGTTTGAACAGCTTCGATTTTGGTCACCTTGACCGGGCACAACAAGCTTTGAAAAAATACCAAAAACCTTACGATGACACGCGTACGTTGAATCAGGACTCGAACCATTTCAAACCCCCAACATACTTCTATATATCTCCAATCTCCATCCCTCTCCATCTCTCTTCAACTCAAAATCTCTCTTAGAACACAACATCTATTGCCAAGCATTTCTTGAACAATCTGCTCGGCAATCTCAATCCTCCAAGCATGGCAACTTCTTCCATGCTTTACAACCCAATTCCCATCACTCGATCCACCAAGAAGAGATCATCATCCATCGCTCGTGCCCAGAAAGAGGCAGTTCTCGATCCACCACACACAAACTCATCAAGCCAAGCCACTCGTCTCGCCGTATCGCTATCGAATCTCCTCCACCTTCACGTCGAAGCGCCTCAGCGAACCGAGGATCTCCACTTCTCCAAGCGGGTTACTTCGCACGATATCGAAGAGAAATACTCTGCCCCGACGAAGTCTCCTAAAGAGGTGATATCCAGTAAGTGGCGCGAAATCCACGGTTCGTCGGATTGGGAGAACCTCCTCGACCCTCTCCACCCTTGGCTCCGGAGGGAGATAATCAAGTATGGGGAGTTCGCACAGGCGACCTACGACGCGTTCGACTTCGACTCCTTCTCGGAGTACTGCGGCAGTTGCAGGTACAATAAAAATAAGCTCTTCGACGAGTTGGGCTTGAACCAAAACGGTTACAAAGTCACCGGGTACATATACGCGATGTCGCACATGGAGATCCCAAGATGGCTGGAGAGGTCCCGGCTGGCGGGCACGTGGAGCAAGGATTCCAATTGGATTCGGCTACGTAGCATGTAGTGACGATGAGGAGACGCGCCGGATCGGGCGCCGAGACATCTTGGTGGCATGGCGGGGCACGGTGGCTCCGTCGGAATGGTACGAGGACTTCCAAAGGGAGTTAGAGCCAATTGGGCACGGAGATGATCATCATGCTAAGGTAGAGCATGGGTTCCTAAGCATCTACACCTCCAAGAGCGAGTCCACGAGGTACAACAAGTCGAGCGCGTCGGAGCAAGCGATGAGAGAGATACGCAAGCTCGTGAATCTCTATAGAGACAGAGGAGAGGAAGTGAGCCTCACCATAACCGGCCATAGCTTAGGAGGTGCATTGGCTCTCCTCAATGCCCATGAAGCTTCATCCACCTTCCCAAACCTCCCCGTTAGTGTCGTATCCTTTGGTGCTCCAAGGGTTGGGAATAGTGCATTTAGAGATGAGCTACACCAAAAGGGGGTCAAAACCCTAAGAGTAGTAGTGAAGCAAGACGTAGTCCCAAAAATGCCAGGGCTTGTTTTCAATGAAAGATTGGAGAGGTTTGATGAGCACATAACGGGGGCATTGGAGTGGGTGTACACTCATGTGGGGGCTGAACTGAAGCTGGATGTCCAATCATCGCCTTACTTGAAACGTGGGTTCAACTTGCTAGGGTTTCACATGACGGAGACTTATCTCCATCTGGTGGATGGGTTTCTAAGCACAAGGTCCAATTTCAGGGTAGATGCCAAGAGGGATGTGGCCTTAGTGAACAAGGCATGTGACATGTTGGTGGATGAGCTGCGAGTTCCTCGCTCGTGGTACCAATTGGCCAACAAGGGTCTCGTGTGTAATGAGTATGGAAGATGGGTCAAGCCTAGAAGAGACCCAGAAGACATACCTTCTCCAATTGGAGGAGGACATTGAGGAGGCCCAAGAAGGCCATGAAGGACTTGTACAATTGCAGAGTCTTTAAATGAAATAGAGAGATTCTTTTAATGGAAGTTTTGTGTTTGCTCATTATAACATCGGATCATCAAGAAATCATTCTCTTTATCATCAAGAAATCATTCTCTTTTGGCAGAAATACTATTATATGACTATTGACATTGAAGGCAGAATCATGGCATCATTAGATCAAAAAATAGATTGAAGAGTCAATCTGAATATATTAAAGATCATCTTGTTGCCGGCTTGATAACTAATTGGTTTAGTAATACTGAGGAGTCATGACCCTTGAGGGGTGTCACACTGGAAAGTTAACAGAGTCATAATACTAGGTAAGGTAATACTATTTTGAAAAACTGATGCACTAAATAAAATGACTGTTTGATTTTGGTATTAGCTATGAACCACTTATCAATAAGTCTACTTGTAGTCCATCACACTACATAGTGTACCAATTTAAGAATTGATTTTTTTAATGTCTTAAAGTCTAACGTCGAACCGAAGAGGCCTTGTTGAGTAATTCAAAAATAAACACTAGTCTCAAATGGTCACTACTTTATGTGGTCATCATGGTACTCCTTTTAAGGCTTGGCTTATATGAAATGGGCCAAGTTGTTAGAGATGGTACCATGAAGGATGCTCTCTAGTAGACTTGTGTTTGTGGACGGATTGTGCCCTTGCCAGCTTCAATGAGAGCAACAAGTGATCAATTGGGTGAAAAAGCTCAGATAAGGTGTGATTCTTAGTAGCCTTCTAAAAGGAGGCATCGGAATATGGGACAACTAGGGGAAGCTTCACTTGACAATACAAGCAAGCACTAACGAGGATATCAATTCAAGTGATTAATCATGTGACATCAAATAGGTAAGACCTGGAGTAATTCATGAAGAAGCACCTCCCTAAATGGCCACCATCTTGTGTAGTCATTAGAATATCCTTTTGAGGGCTCGACCTACATGGAGCGGGTCGAGTTGTAATTTTTTTAGTATACCTAGTATGTTATACTGCAACCACAAGGACAATTGTTTGTCCCCATATGAAATGCAATTAATTAAAGTGGAATTGGAAGGAAGAGTTCCCTTCGCTGCTGAGCCTTGCATTTTTCTAGGAGTCCTTCCTGAAAGAACACCATCCCATGCTTGACTGGGACATCTCAGGGAGTTGAAGCTTTGTTTCTGCCTTTGCTTTCTCGATCTCTATATGCTTGCTTGGCTTTGAACTCATTGTGATTTCAGCAACGTCCTCTTCGATCTTATCAAGCTTGCCCAGCTAGAATTCTGGATCATGATTGCCTGGCCAATTAATGTAAACAATAGCTTTTTGCACTAAATTTTTACTTGAGGCTTTCTTTATTTTGTACAAAATAATAATTCAGAAAACGTTTTTTCTAAAAATATCACTTCTATCGCTTAAAATAATTAGTTAATGAAAAATATATTTATTATTGATAACAATTTATATCTAAATATTTTTGTGAACAATTTTTATAAGTAATACAAATGATCATTTTTAGGAAAATATTCTTCAAATAATTCATTTTCAGACAAATGGAGCATTGGTGTCATGTTCAAACAAATATAAAGCCCGGGTGGCACATAGCTAATTGAGTCTTACTAACAATCGGACTGCATTTAGCACATTTATAACAGTCAATTCGATTTAAGAAAAGAGAAGTGGCATAATATCTATTGAGATTGTTTTATGGTACATAAGTTCGAATTTTAAAGAAATCTTATATGTTCCTAGAATTTAAACTCTCGAGAATAATCATAAAAGACATTATTACCCATAAAAGTTTGGATAAGTGCACCTAAATACCTAAATTTTCTCACGAAAAAGCAATTCAAACTTACAGCTCCCGAACAACGCAATCAAGTCCTAAAGTTTATGGCTATTGACCCTAGATGTTCACTACTTGTTGTCTTAGTGAAAAAAGCCTTGCCTAAATCTAGGTCCACTTGTCTATTGATCATTTGAGTCCAACACACGGGTCCACTGTAAGATCATAAAATCAATGACAGTGATTAACCCGATTTAGTTGACCAAGATCAAAACAAGTATTTCTTGATGATAGATTACTCGTACATTGATTCCCATAAATACTAGACGTACTACTTTTTGCCTAAAGTTTTTAACAGCATCTTAAAGTGTCTGATTTATAGTGTCTGATTTATTCATCGACAATGCGATAGTGAATTGCAATACCAATTATAGTGTTTGATTTCTTCATCGATGATGTGAAGGACATAGTGAATTGTAATACCTTGCTTACATGAGTATGTGTCACTCAACGAGACCTAAATTCATGTTACGAACATTTTATATGTGATTAGCTTGTAACCATTCTAGATTGACTTGTCTCGCCATGGGATCAAACTCTCGTGGTAAAATGTGAAAAACATAGCTTTTACAATTATTGATGCAGTTAGACCAGTGGACACCAGAAGAAGACTAACAACCTTTTATCTTTTGGGGTTTCCGCTCTTCATCCCCTATTTAAAGTCGATACCAGCTTTTGATAAGATTTGATGCTTAACTCAGGTTATTCTGAGTAATTTTGCCCCTACAAGATAGAAAGCAAAAACAAGCTCGTAGCAATGGCATTTGTATTGCTAATCTTGTAAGATATCAAGAGCTGTATCCAGAAAAGAATTCATTCTAGCTCATGGAGAACTGAAATAATTCAAATCCAAGTACCCTTGAGCAGCAATGAGGTTGGAGACTAACCCGACGTTCAACATGTGTTCATCAGAGAATGGCTGGACCAAGATGAGGAATCGTGCAGGTGCGCTCATACTTCATGTCAGACATTATCTTACCATTTTCACTATGTATATCCCATGCATCTGTTTTCTATGAAACCCCTTTTAACAGAGAAAACTGAGGGGTTGAGAAAAGGTACAAAATTGGGTCGAGGAGAGGCATATAGAAAGAACTTCATTCTTCCTACAACAAACCCAAACATGAAAGGCCGTCTAGATGGTCTTCTATCATCTTGCAGACAGCAAAGATAATGCAGAGGGGATCAGATCAACCAACCTATGCAACAAACTTGAAACAGCATGTTTCAGTACTAGATCAGGGAACTTTGTCTCAAGATCAAGGTCTTCGCGATGCAGTTCATTGAGTTGACCTTCAAGAAATCTCTGAAGACCAGCCTCTGCGATATTAATGAGACTAAGAGAAGCATTAGTGTGCATGTATTTGGTGATAATAAATCCGGCAAGCATCTTCTGATCTGCCTTTACAAGTTCACATATGAAGACAGGGAAGAGGATTCTTTCGAAAATAATTAAGGATGGCCTCTCATCTTCACTTGAGTTTGTTTCTTTATGTGCAAGCCTCAACAAACATGCTTCTTGGCACTGACGAGAGAAGTACCCGACCAAATAGCAGATATAAGAGAAAGAACCATCATACAAGGACCCGGAAATTGTTTTAGAGATGACCCCTGAATAGAGCACAAGAATCAGGATGTCAAGATCCTTGCCTATTCCATCTGTGATGCCTTCTTGTTTCAATTTTTCTTCAACTGCATCCAGACAATTCAATTGTAAATCTCCATAAGGAAGCAACATCATCATCTTGAAAGCCCATAACACGTCCCTTCCCAGCACCATCTGGCACAAGCTCCGAGCATTATCTTCGTCAAGTAATATGCCATTTGGTTTTGACAGATATAGATCCAAGTATTGTAGAACATCCCCAAAAAGGGACAGAGCTACATGTCTTTGGATTAGCTCAGACCAGCAGATGTGCAAGGGATGGAGAGACAACGAACTTCCTTTGCTTTCTGTGTCGAGTGGCTCTACTTCCTGAAAGCTTTCCCAGCCTTCATTCCAATCGTCATTGTCCCAGTCATTTCCTGCATCAGTCACTTCTGCAGAGTTCTTGTCATCTTTTCCAACCACAAAAAGCCCTTCCCACTCTCCCAAAACAGTGACTAGAGCTTTGAGATAGGAGTCCGTATCAGCTGCTCCGCATAATTTTGAGAAGCAAGAAACTGCCGTGCCAATGTCCAAGAGGTCATCCGGAGCAATCTCTAAGCTGGGGCAGACGGGTGCCATTATCTGCGATGATCTAAGGGCAACCAAAGTGCTTGTAAACCTATTAGAAGAATCAGAATAATCAGAAACCCCTTGACTTGGGCTAGTTACTCTCGTTTCACCTGTATCGTGCAACTCATCCCATCCCTCCCACGGTAGAACGTTCAACTGTTGCTCTGTAAAGGCGCTCCTAACAGGTCTACCAACAATTGACTGCATCAGTTCAAGAGCATAAACTCGAACACGGCCAGGTAACTGCAAATCATTTGAGTAATTGGCCATTCTTTCCCAAACCACACGTCTGACCCTTTTCTGGTTCTCCATATCGCCTTCCAGCTTACTCAAAGACGACAACAAATTGCACAAATTCTGATATTCAGGGACTTCGCTAGCTAGGCCCTGTAGAATTGGTTCCAATATACTTAGATATAAAGCAGGAAGACCTTGCATTTCTTTCTCATCTTCCAAACTGGATAAGCAATGCGATCCTGCTTCAGAAAATACTTCTGAAATCACTCCAAACCCACAACCTGAAAAAATCATAGCTCGGCAAAATATTGATGATTCGGCAGCAACACCCACCATAAAATCAGAGTTGATGCAACCGTGGATAGTACCCCATCCCTGACTTGGGGAAACACTATCCTCAATCACTAGCCTCGTAAAACATTTAAGACACTTCATGAAACATGTTGGATTGAACCTAAGAATCTCTCTTGATCTGGCATGGCATAAAATTTCCTCTATATCTTCGGTCAATCTGATAAAGAAGTTCATGAGGAGGATTAGACATTCTTGCCAAGCTGATGTATCCAGTAAACTTCCAGGAGTTGCAGTATTAGGTACACTGACAATAAAGAACCGCTTCATTATTTCATAAACATCTGAATCTGCCAAGAGCTTTATATACTTTCTGCACATCTCATATTTGTGCTCAACCAGACCAATAAATCCCTGATATGTTTCAGGACTTTTGACAGTGAAATTAGTTCTCTCATTACCCACCAATGGCATCAACAAACTGAGGATGTAATGTTTGTAAACGTCCTGCCATGATATAAGTCCCTGAGGTGGGATGCCAGCATACAAACTGACAAGAACTTGTACCATGTTAGCTAAGGCTTCCACATTATGTTCATCAATATTCTGATAGACTTCATCTCGGAAACACTCTAGATTCAACCCACCCAATCCAACAATGTTTTTGAAGTTCAGATCTTTCACAAAAGAAACATTTCTGCATTCTTGTTCAATTACCTTGTAGAACCTTGCCAACCCAGAGGAAGTTATAATAGCTTGATCTGGGTGAATCAGTGGCAATGACTCTTTCTTTTCATCCAACTGCATGCAGCAGTCTGAGATCAGACTATATAGGTAAGCAAGCCGGTGTTTGTTGTGCCCATCAATAGCAGGATAGACCATCATTGAAATAGTGTCAACAGTTCTCAGACCATAGCCAACAATTTCTCCCCTAAATTCAGCTATCTCAGCTGTGACGTCATCATTGGTCCATACGTCAGAAACAAGGGCAGAACTCAGGAACCTTAAAAGCACCTGCGGGGGGAAAAAAAGAAAAGAAAGTCAAGAAACAAATATCAGTCACTGACAAAAACATGCATTAGATCATCTCTAATAATATGAATAAGCTCTAACTACCTCAGACCGATTCAAGCTATATGTGTTTGCTAATTTCAACAAGTCCTTCAAGATGTGCTTCCTCTCCATCTTCACACTTTCAATCAAGGAAAAAACAATATTTTCGATGTAGTCAGTATCACCAGACAGAAACCGTGCAGTGTTGACACCAGGAATAATTTGTTCCAGCACTCTAGAATGATCGGCCACATGCTTTCTTTCTTCCAATTTCAGTTTCCATTTCCTCCAAAATGTTGACTGTACATTTCCAAATTTTTCCATCTCATCTGCAAAGAAGTCAACAATAATATTGATGTGCGAAAAAAAGGAAAGACAACACAGTATTCTGTGCATAATTTCTGCATACTGATCTTATGAAGATATAAAGTTGATTACCTGAGCTAACTGGCATGTGCTTCTCCTTGAAAAACCTCAGTAGCAGCTCCCTCCTCCGGTTGAAATCCTCACACTCCACTCCAGAGTTGTGCAATAAACCATATTTCATCCCCACATTCATAATGCTAGATATTTCTTGGTAATTCTGCCTTCTTCTCAGCTCTTCCTCAATTACTTCAACACCATTAAAGGCATCCACAAGGTTCAACAGGACTGAGCATGCCAAGATGTCTTCCCACTCAGTGGCCTGTGATTCTATGACTGACTTTGCCAGAGAGACTATTAGATCATCTCTGGGAGCAAAACCATTTTTTGCTAGCCATGACAGTATGGTGACCACAGCATATGCTCTAACATTTACATAATTTTCTCCAAAAATTAAGCCAGAATTCAATTTTTTATTGGATCCCACTGTCCTACTTAATTGAATCAACCAGGGAAGTTCTGAAGCAGCAAAAGATGATATCCTCTCATTCTCCAGAAGAAGAGAGTCCCACATACTCCCAGTCTCAAGTGGCAAGTCTCTAGCAATGCTAAGAACTATATTTTCAGTAGTACTAAGATGACCTACTTGATCATCTGTTGTACTTCCATTAATAGGTACTACGCCAGCAGTCAAACTAGAAGCTTCTTTAGTCTGCTTTACTGGATCTGAGTTCACTAAGGCACTTTTAACTGAAAAATTAGGACCAGTCCCTGTCAAAGTCATCAAGGTTTCACACTGGCCTTGCATATCTAGGTCTTTCCAAGCATTGAGGAGCTCGCCAATTGACTCCTCATCGCAGTTGCTTAAAGCAAAACCTAACAGCAATTTCCGGGAACTAACATCCATGTTTTCAAGACCAGGACCCCTAGCTATAGCAGCACATAGGTCCCATACGAGACCATGTCCTTTCTTAACCAAAATAAGGCATAGATCAAATGCCAATTGCAGATCACCAGCAACTGCAGCTTCTCTAGCAATAGCTTCCTCAACAGCTGATATGTCATCCTTAGACCTTAATCCAAGAAGCTTGGAAACCTCAATTATTTCATCTACATCCAAATAAGCTCCAGGCTGACTTGTTATCACCATTTTAATAATCTCCATCGGATCTTTTATTTGCCTGAATTGCACAGGTAGAAGAGACACACCAAACCTTGGAAGCTTGGTTGTAAGTGCATCAATTATATCATTCTCTGCTTTAACTGCGCTGCTGCCAGGAAACAGATTCAAACATTCCTTGGCCTTCCAGATCTAAAAAAGGTTTCACAAAATAATAATTTAGATGGGATAGAATATAGATATGTAGCAAAAAATGTTGTAGAACATCTACATGGCATGAGCTATCCATTTCACTCTAAAATATTGGGTCCAAAAATAGAAATGTAATTGACAGGCACTCCTCACTGAGCTATAAAATGTCCTAAAAACTTCCAAACAAGAGGCTCATTCGCATATGTTTGCCCTAGGAACATAAAAAAATCGAGACATGGATGTATATCCATGACTTTGTCTTGTTGCGAGATTCATCACATCTAGATGAAAAGGGGAGACATAATCTTATAGAATTAACTGAAATGGCAAGTTTTTCTGGAGGTTAGACCATTGCAAGTGCATACAATACACAGCAAATTCTTCCATTGCATGTACGCCAACCTCCCGAATTCATTTGAAGGTACAACCTTTGTTGCTAACCAAGGAAAAAAACAGTAGGCTGTAATTATTGGCGCAGGCTCTTTGAAAAATTGCCTTAATTTTCTCAAAAATTAACTATTAAATGGAAAACTAGAATGGACAAGTCACAACAAAAATAGCCTCACTAACTTTTCCATAAATAATCAAACTACATGCTTACTTCTGAGGAAGCCAGTGTGGATGCAGAGAAAAAATACTCTCTGGCTGCTTGAATAACAAGGTTCTCGGCTTTTTCTGGTGCCAATGCAACTGTACTTGTACCCTTCAAGTAATTTCTAGCAAGAGAGAACTTGCCAGCCTTCAGCAGTCCTTTGCAAAATTCAATTAACATATACTCTGCATCAAGAAAAGTAAATGCCTTCTCACGCAATGATTGCATATCACGCCACATACTTGCCCAATCATTATCTGATTGTGCAGCTTGGCGGCGAACAAATTTGGACAGTATCAGGCGGAATATCTGCTTCACAACTTTTTCATCTGAATGTGCCTCCAGAAAAAAGCTTATTGGCTTTGGAACCTGATAAACATAACTATAACATCAACATATGCTACTGAGGCTTCGACTGTTATGCATTGTCAGGATAATATCATCATGACAAAATTAATGCTTAAAAAGAAAGAGGACACTCATTTAGACTTACAAATAAGATAGAGAAATTGAACAATCTTGGTCATATAGGCCTAAAAGTCTTAAAATGATGCATTCACATTACTAAGATTTCATAACTAATAGATTTTAAGGCTATATTTTCCTCTAACCATGCCTCTCATTGATGAGTTAGAAGTAATGAATATCATCCACATGAAAACTCAGTAAAATGTAAATATGAGTGATGTCCATATTTGTAACCAACAATAAGGAGACTGGCTGGTGGAAATTCTCTAATTAGGGATGAAGAAACACATGGCCCTAAAATTTGTCTATACAGGCAGTAAATATTGAGATGTTCATCAACAATTTCATTTTGAGCTCATTACTCAAGGAGAAAAGATTCTTATGCTGCATGGAGTAAACCCAACTATCTAAACACCACTAGAATTTACCACTCGTGCAAGTTACCCACCAAAGAACTTTCCAGATAATCTCAGTAATTGAATGATTAATAAAAACATAAGAGCCGTAAGGCTAATGCATTGGTAGAGACTGAGGTAGACAGACCTGGTAAAATGCCAATATTCTCCCCGCTTCTATGTGGGCCTCTGCCACCTTGAGTCTTCCCTCAAGATCAGCATTACCTATTTCATTAACCTAAAATCAGTTTATTATACCATTAGAAGGCCTGCTATGACCTTATTACCTACGTTAGTAAGAGCAAGAAAATTCGGCTACTCAAAATGCAATCCATCAGTACAGTATACCAACAGCCCAGTCCACTGTCAAGAATATAGTTATAATAATGAACCATTTTACCACCATTTTAATCTGCATTCACTGAATATTAGTCATCAACCCTAAAGCTATACAGTATGAGAATGATTACTGTAGAGAAAAAATTTAACAAATACTTTCTTTACTTCATAGTGGGTCCTTGGGGTGCAAGGCTCCGCTCTGCATCAATCACATGTGCCAACAACAGGCAAAGGCCAAGGTTTTACCATCAGCTAGAAAGTTATAGTACCTTTGCAAACAATTGGCTACTCAAAATGCACATTCATCGGTACAATATACCAACAGCCTTGTGCAATGTCAAGAATTTAGATATAAGAATGAGCCACTTTACCCCAATATCAATCCGCACTGATTTTAGTCATCAACCCTAAAGCTATACAATCTGAAAGTCGACTGAATAAAATTTGACAAATACTTTCTTTACTTCACGATGGGTCCTTGGGGCAGAGACCTCTGCTTGCGTCATCAATTGCATGTCCCAACAATAAGCAAAGACCAAGACCTCAGCCAGAAGGTTATAGTACCTTTGCAAGCAAATTCGGTTACTCAAAATGCACATCCATAAGTACTATATAACAACAGCCTGGTCCAATGTCAAGAATATAGCTATAAGAATGAGCCGCTTTTCCACCATATCAATCCGCATTCCTTAAATACTAGTCATCAACCCTAAAGCTATGCAATATGAAAGTTAACTGTCTTAAGTAAAATTTGACAGATGCTTTTTTCACTTCACAGAGGGTTGGAGCAGAGGCCTCCGCTCGTCTCATCAATCACACTTCCCAACAATAGGCAAAGATCAAGATTTTACCATCAGCTAAGAGTACCTTTTTAGCCCTGGCCTAAGGTCCTATTTATCTCTCTATATGTCTTCTAGGCTATTCTAGTTGACAGAAGAAGCACTGGCATAAGGCCTAAATAAGCCATTCTCGTTCATAAAACATGTGGTTCCTATGGGCTCCGTCAAACTTAAGTTCTGGTGCTGATGCATCCAAGCTTCATGATCTGGCTTTCACTTTGAGCACAAAGAAACTAACTAGATCAAATGAGATATTCCAACCTTTGATAGTTAACTCGCAGATCCCATCAACCAAGCAAAGGATGGATGGTGCAATAATTCATTTATGGCAATGATGAAAAGGGGGGGGACCGCTAGTTAAATGCCTAAAAATCCTTGTACCAAAGGACCAGCGATGTTTTACAGATACATCAAGTCATTAGTATAAGTATTCATCAAATCCACACACAGAGAGATACTTTTGTTATCTACCACTACCATGAATAAAACTTCCATCAAATCTTATTCTATGTTTCATATGATTTTTGTCAAGACAAATGAACAGCTGAATAATGCACGGAATAACAGGAAGGTTTGCAATGCTTCTACGAACAAAAGTAAATTTCATAAACAACTAGATCAATCCTGTTGGTCCATATATTTTGTCGGTACATCACAACGAACAATAAAACCCTCTAGAGAAGCTTTGTTTGCTCTGCACATCTTGTCTTACATATCCAACTAAGAAAAAAGTTTAAGATATACGTAATATGTAAAATCTCTCTAATAGGCTTGAGTGAAAAAAAAAGGCTGATTAAAAAAATATACAGAACATCTGATAACACACAAATATGAAGAACATGTACTCCTAACTAGTAGCAGACCACAACAAAACCAGTTTAGCAATCATAATAACATCTGCTTATTCTGTGTTTCCACTAACCAATGACAAAATCCAGAAAACATCATCCTAAAAATGGAAAATTGTAAGCACAACAGGTGATGTTAGGTGCATTATTCAAAGTACTCAGTTTGGTAAACTAATTTACTCAAACAGGACAAAGTTGTTATTCTAAAATCGAATTGGCTGCATTTAGCTTTATGTCATTTGGCTCATGTTGTTGCAACATCATTATTCAGTTTAAACCCACTGTATCCCTCTATGTTTTTGATACCGTACCCCGTTACAACATGTTGTACTGCATCTCAAGTGTTTTCCAAAGCTGTTAGTCACATCCTTCTTTCTCCCCCTCAAAAAGTTAACGAGCTCAAAGAACCAAAAAGGAGATCACACACCCCTTTTTTTTCCATTAGGTCATTTACCAGTTAGTAACATTCATTTATTGGCATGTTAGAAATACCTTTTATGGGAAACTCACCTAGCCATTAGAATGATCACCTTTTATTTCTTCCAAATCATCTATATGAAAAGACAAAAACTCACCTTGCACCTGTGGAAGCTTGGACAATATTGTAGCCATGTTACTCCACTGATCGGTACTAGAGCATCGATATATGCATTGCAAAGAGCTATCCACAGCTTCAACCTCATCCTTGAAAAAGAAATTATGTCCAAAATCTCTGCATCCTTCATCAATGACCACCAAGCAAAGATCTAACTTATTTTCCGAAGCTATCTCCCTTAGCCATCTAACCAAAAACGACTCCACCTTATCTTCAGAAGACAAAGCTGCTCCATGTAACCTATTTTGCATAAAGGGCATCGCTTTGTCGTGTAACCTCTCAATCACAGTTTCCACCTTGACTCCTCTGAGCATCATTTTGAACTTCTCATAATCTGGCAAGTCCTCCCATGCAGCAAGACTCAGACTAATATTCAAATCACCATCATCTGCGTAAATGAGCTGGTTTAAGTATGAAATATCCTCATAGAAGTGCTGCAATGCATTGATGCCTGTGCTCCGACCAACATCAACTAAGCAGAGGCAGTTGTCAAGCTGCCCACTGAAACTATCAATATCTATAGCCCTCTTCTTATACCAGCTTAAGATTTCATCAGTTGGCAGCCAACAATATGCTAGGCATCGCTTGACAAGAGGTTCAGTTTTAAACTTGATAGCAGTCTCATCATCCATCGGCAATTTCTGAATGAAGTTTACCATCTTCTCACATTCAACCCAATCTTCTTCCCTCAAAACAATATTAGCAGGAGGCCGACTCCCTGGAAGAAGCTGCTTATATGTCTGCACCGGAACTGTTTCAGGAATTGCTGCTAGAATTTCCAACATGAAAGGAATTAAAGAATAAGGATGACGCTTGAATAGTAGGTTGAGGGCACCAATTTTCCCACTTTCAGCTAGTTTTACTGCTGCATCATTCAGAGGCATGTCACGGAATTTAAAATACTCCTGCACAGAAAACCTGCAGAAGACTATGTCATTGGAAGTCAGTAGAAACCATCACAAAAATGGTCTAAATAGTATTGTGTTATAATGATGATAACTACATGATAGTAGCCACTAGATACGGGCATTCAAACAAAATTCTGATCACAAAAATAAAGTTTCAGTGAATGAGGAACTTTTAAGTTTGTATCACAACCACAATAAAGAAGGAGAGCATCCCACATGTTGGATAATTCCCACTTAGCGGAATCAGAAAAATGAACCCTATGGTGCCATTGGTTATTTAATATAGTTAAATAATCAAAACTTCAAAGGACAAAGGAAAGTATCAAATAAACTATAAAACATATCATACAGAAGCCAGGCCCACATGTATGTGACTGTGTGGTTTGTAAGGAGCAAATAGGTAGAAAATCTCAATTAAAGCTGACACATCTATTGTCTAGAGAATCTTTTCTTATTCTAGCAATCAATATAACTGGAATAGATATAACAGCCCATGAAGCAGTGCTGTATGAATCGAACCATTTGCACAGACAACCAAGCCAAAGAAATCCAGGATCTTCTGACATAGACACACAATAACTAGATACTGCCTTCACTGGGGGGTAAAAAGATAAGTAGAAATTCCTGGCTGGGGAAAAAGAAAAATGCTCAAACTAAAGGAAATTCCAGCTAAGGCATGCTCAGACAAAAGGACTTCACACTTGTTTCCCAAAATGGCCAAGATCTAATGAGACCCTTCTAGTGGCAGACGTGTATATCCATAAGATAGGGCTCCCATTTTTGACAGTAACAATACTCTTGACATGCAATGCATACTGGCGTCATAACATTTGAAAGCTCAAGTCGCTCTAACAGTCACATTTCACATGATTTGTTGATATTGAAGCATAAAATAAACAGAATACTCCAAGGGAAAAAAAAAGGAGGTTATAGATTACATACTCCCTACTTCTTACAAGAAGTAACTTTAGGCTTATAAAAGAACATGTTACCTGCCCATGTTGATCCCCATATATGTCTCCAACCTGTCCAAGTATTGCAACAACTGAAGTCTAGTCATACGGCGATCCCAAATGGCATGATTTCCATCCTCTGACTTTGAGAAAACATATTGGTCGGTAAGGCACAGACCATGCTCAAGCAAGGCCTTCGCAGCATCTTCTGTTGAACCAACTTTCTCAACACATTGAGCAAGTACAAAGTCCTGATCTGTGATCATAATCAAGAAACTTTTTATCGCATGCTTCCCTTGGTCAGAGTGCAACCACCGTGACTTCATGACATCGTCCCTATCCAACCCATGATGATGGGCAAACTCCATGGCAGCCTCATACTTCTTATTGAAAATTAAGATTCTATACATCTCCAGGATAGATTTCTCTGAAAATGATATCAAGCTCCATTGGAGCCTAGATAGATCAAATTGATCGAAGTTATATTCAGTAATCTGCTCTACGATGTGTGAGCCATTTTTCTCCCTATTAATAGCTGAATTGTCAGATGGTGTCGTCTCTATAAGAAATAAATGTCCTTCAACCTCCTGCACTCTTTGTAAGACTGAGATACTATTTGCAGGATCACTATCCTTTACTATTAAACCATTTTTCACATCAATCATAGTGGTTACTCCACCCCTTTTTGCAAGAGTAAGAATGTGATCAGACCACCAAGTAAAATCCAGTATACCACCAAGGAGTTCCTGTACTTCACTTTTTTCGCCTGGAGAGCTATTCACCAAAGAAAGCCCTTGAGTATCCCGCCTAAAAATGTGCATCTCTCCTGTCATGTCCAAAGCAGCAGTTAATGTGCCTCGAGGTGAAATCAACACCTTTGGATATGATTGGTGACATTGATAACCTTTGGGTAATGAATAGACACCCTTAAACTCGGTAGAGTATAGATGTTCCAGATCTGATGTGGCATTTCTACGCCAGAAAGAGAGCAAATAGCATCCTGCAATTTTAGTGTTTCCAAGTTACTAAAGAGACTTACCATGATACAATCAGATTGCACTTTAAAAGAAGCTGTCTGGTAGTGACTGGTAATCTGCTTCATCGAGTTCCACAATTTCATTAAGCAAGGAGAAAGCTATACTTTGAACCGAAACCTCATTTTAGAGATTTTTAAGTGCTGATCTATACCTCTATTGAGACCCATCAAGTATTCTAGTGAAAAAGTCAAGACAAGAGTCGGGTATGTAGGGTTTAAGACTTCCATCATTGGCATGAAATGCGAAACCAGTTGTCAGAACAGAAGGCTGATGCTGATTTATAAATCACGTCTTTCCTTCTTGGATACAGATGTGCAGGAAAAGTTACAGCCTTTTTTTTTGGATTTAAGGTGTGAAAAATATGTGCAACAACATATCAAGTATGACTAGTAGATATTGAACAAAAATAATGGTCATAGAAATTATACCAGAGCTACCCTTGGACAGAGACAAGCCCCCAACATCTCTACCCACCACGGCAAGCAAAAAAAGTTTAGGATGGTAGTCAAGACAGATGATATCATGCACTTGTCCCTTTAGTGTTGAACTATTGTTTGAGTATTGTGTGGAAGAAACAGAGGCAGTTGAATCTTGACAAATCTCAATATGCTGAAGGGAACCATCGCATGTAACAACCGTAAAGCCGCACCTGGAAAAATATGTGTTAAACCTGTGATGTCAAACTTCAGCAGAGCTGTTGAACAAAAAGGAAGTGCTTACAAGGAAGATTTCCGCATATCATGATCGTCAGGTGCAATCAAGCTAATTATTGGTAGAGGCACTCTCAGGTTTCTTCTCATAATTCTCCCTATCTCATCACCATTTGATTTGATAAAGTACATTGTCTCAGAGTCATCAACAACTCCAAGAACATCATGATAATCTGACCAGGCTCCAGCAATAAAGGTACAGGAGCTTCTATCTGATGCACAGAGTAGAAGTTAGGGAAAAAGTTTTTACAATCATTAAATTGCTAAAGTACTGGTCAAGCTTCAAACCAGCTCAATAATCATGTTAAATTGGTCATAGCAAAAACGTTAGTAGGAAGACAAAGACTGTTTATTCTTTATGTTGCTAAAGTTGCTGATCAGGGGCTTGAGCAACAAAACCACATTGAAATAGCCACGGAAAAAATTTATTAGGAACACAAAGACTGGCCCTATCAAATAAAATCTAACAAACCCAAAAGAAACATCGTATACTGCCAACAAGATGTCCCTCTTCATAATGTTAAGTTCATAAGATGTGGTTTGTTCTCTCTTCTCGAGGAGACAGAATTTGGCAGAATGTCATGGCAAATGCTGCAGTAACAAACATTGGTCCTTCTATTAGTGATCTGTCCAAACTACATTCTAGAAATCCTTTCTGATCTTCGTCAATTCACATGACTGAATAACTTGCCCTCCATATCAGAGCCTTTTGACACAATAAAAGCATGCCTCCTAAACATCATAATTCCTCAACAAATGCTTTGTCAACGGGGAAAAATCAAAATAGCTGCTTTACTTTATTAACATAGCCGAACTTAAATTCTCAGAGGCATCTTACTGATAAAGATTCCACAAGGTTCCCGGTAATCATCCTTCTTGCCCAGAATGGTTATGCGGTTTCCAACAGCCACCGCCACGTGCTCCCCGCTCGGCGAGACGAACAACGAAATCAGCCTCCTCGGTTTCCTCGGCTCCCTGTACTCGCTCCACTTCTGCTTCAGTCGGCTCACGCCTTCAGAGACACATAAAAACAGGAACAGTCATTAACCCTTTGCAAAATCCCAACAGAGCCAACCCATAACTCGAGACGCAGAGCAATGCATCGAACAAATCTCAATACACAACCATCATCAGTCACTCTCACAACAGCTAGAGAAAACGATCGAATCGGGCTTCCGGATGGAAAACGAAGACGTACCCGAAATCAAGGAGAGCAAGCTCCCACCGCCCGGAGCCTCGTTCACCTGGAATTCAGAAGGGAACGACGAAGAAGAAGGAGAAGATCAGGAAACCGGGAGAAAAGAAAAGAAAAGGCGTCGAATTCACGAGGAATGGGGAAACGCGAGGATCATCGCGCCGGACCTGCTGAGGAGGGTAATTGGAAACGCAAGGCCCCGATGCGTGGCGGCGAATCTCGTAGAGCACTGGCCCTCCATCGTCGCCCATGGTCGCCCCGCCTCCTCGTACCTCGAATTTGCAGAACGAAGAGGAAGCCGATGATGCTGCATCCAAGCGAAGCAAAAGGAGCAACTGCGATTTGATTCCCAGTTACGACCTCCTTTGGTGAGTTTGAACTGAGCCGGACCGGTCTACAGATCTTCTTCTTCTTCTTTTCTCCTTTTACTAATTAAGATTGAATGAATTTTTTTCCTTTTTTGGACTATTCAAGATTGTTCCTTTATTGGGTTAATACCGAAAAGTTCAAAACTAGTACTTATAATAAATTTATCTCAAATAAAGTTTTTAACCCTTCGTCAACAGTCCCAAACAAGGCCGATTTGTGATACGTAATTGAGTTTATTTTCCAAAATTTTCTAATATAGCCTTTGTATCATCAATACGTGAATTTTCTTTCTTTCTAACACTACAAATAATACCAACAAGAAAAAGGCAACATCTTAAGGTAAAGAACACTAGAGATCCCTGCAACCAAAATTTGCACAACGAAGGACAGAGAAACGCTGAACCTAACACCGTCCATCCAGCACGTGCTCGTCTCCCCATTCCCGGTGCAAAGCCACATGAACGCCACGCCCAAGCTCGCCGAGCTTCTCTACCTCACCGATCTGGTCGTCACCTTCCTCAACTCCAACTACATCCAAAGCCGCCTGCTCTGGTTCTCCGACATCCAATCCCATTTCGTGCGATTCCCAGGCTTCCAGTTCATCGCAATAATGGGAAGGTTGTCCGAGGACCACCCCGCTCTCCAGTTACAAGGCTCGAGAGTTGTTCCTCTCGACGAAGGCAGTGACAAAGCCGGTGTTCGGGGTCCGCATCGAGGATGCCTGTCACGTGCATCATGGCGGACAGATTACTGACTTTCGCCATTGATTTTGCAAAAGAGATTGGAGTTCATTGCTTCCTGTTCAGGACTACTAGTGCTGTTTGTTTTTGGGCTAATCTTTGTATTCCTAAGCTCATTTGCTTCTTGTTCATCTGTTTATTTTTGGTCGGAAGAATCGATGTTGTTCTTTACCTTATGATGTTGCCAATGATGAATGGTCGCATTGATTTTACTTTGGTAGCAAATACTTTTTCTTGTTGGTAATATTTTGTAGTGAATCAGAAAAGCAAAAAAATCCAGGCATTCATGATATAGTGGCTGTGCCAGAAAAATGTGGAAAGTACATTTGATCACACATCAAAACTTGGCTCTGTTTGGGAGCATTGACGAAGGGTAAATATGTCACATATATATCAGTTTGGGGTTTTTCGCCATGTTAATTATATAGATTTCTACATGAACTTGCCATGTATCATTCATATTAGCAAATTCAATTGTAAAATTTAACGGAAAATAATTAAGAGTAAATTTGTCACAAGTGTATTAATTTATGGTTTTTGGTGGTTAAAAAATTAGTTTATGATAAATTTGTCATAGATATATCAATTTAATATTTTTCGTAATATTAGCCTTTTTTCATTCAATACACGATTTTTCTTCGTATAAAAATAAAAAATGATGTTTGGAAATTCTAAGTTTCAAATTGAAAGTTATATTCTCGCCAATTTAAAGAAGAAAGGAATTTAGTGTGTTTTTCCTCGGACGGAACGGAGTGAGATGGAAATAAATTAAATAGATAAGTAAAAGAATGGAACAGAATGAAGCTTGTCATTTTTTGGTTAATGATACAAATGAAAAAAAAATTACAAATATAGTTAGCATTCGAAGCAATTTAATATAGGACTTATTGCGGTCTTAACAAATAAAAGTCATAATCATCATAAATAATACATTAATTATAACCGGTTTCTTTGAATAAAACCCGACACGGGGCATGATTAGCCACAAAAAAAAGCCCGTACACATTTGTGCGTATTAAAATGGAAAAGAAATTAGTAACAGAGGAGAAAGTATCATATGAGTTTATTCAAGACATAAATGCTAAACTCTTGTTTCAAGAAGACTTGGTCTAAATTAAATTTAATTGTATGAAATAGTATGGTATGAGATGAGGGTTTTGTTTATCTTTTCAAATTACCATTTTACTCCTTACATAGTGAAAATGATTTATCATTCATGTTATCACAGGCATAAACTTTATATGAATTTAGGGAAAAAGTTGACATATATTTGAAAAACACCCCTACCCCTTCCCATGCCCATCAAGCAAAATCGTAACCCAAACTCATAACTTGTCATGGCACCATGGCGACACTAGAGGTGACTAATGTATAGGCCAACAGACTAGATCTTTAGGTCAAGCCTATTTTATTAGCTAGGCGCATGCACAAAAGTAAATTACAAGTACAATTTTTGGGCTAGGCTAAGCCATCACGGGCCAAGTCAGATATTATTTCTAAATAGCTTTGAGAATTGGATCTGACCACAAAGATTATTTGTGGCTAATTGGAACAGTAGTAGAGCTAACTAGAAATAGTGACGAGAGAAGGTAGAGCTGTGCGTGATGAGGTTTAGCTAGAATTAATTGAATGTGAGGAGGATGGACTTTCACATAGCCCCATGAAGAAAAGCGATGCTAGATACTTGAACATCACTTATCGCATGCAAATATAGACTACTGTATAGAAGATATAAGATCTCTAAATAAGAGATGTGGGATACTTTAACACATCATGTCACGTGTAAATGTAATCGAAAATGATATGTGGAGTTGACATGTGAGGAGGTACATGTGAAATGAATCTGGGTTAATAATTAGGTATAATACCATGCAAAAGATTCAATTTAATAACTCAAACTATTTAGTTTTAAGGAGCCTAAATGTATTTAAGGCCTACATAAGTCTAGTGAGCAAACAATGTTAGATGCTTTAACGCCATAAATATCATATGGAAATTGGATAGTGGAGTTCCCATCCGCATCAATAAACTGTTCCAAGCGCATATTGTTGGACTTAGTGTAGTGCACTAGGGTTCTCGACAGTACTAGAGGACCCAAGCAATTGGTTCCATCAGACTAAAAAGTAAAAGTTACTCTAGATGCACCCTATGTTTAAAATTTTGGGGTTAGGACGAGTTGTACATGTTGCACGGCCCGGGTTGGATTTTACAACTAAGTGGCTTGTCAAAGCTACCCAAAAGTATCATTTCAGCCCATGGGCTATCATATTGGAATGCACATATGATATGAGTTGCATTAAACAAGTCTCACATTAATGAAGACGAATTGATGTGATGTAAAATAGTTAATATATCCAAATTGATGTGGTGTTGAATAGAACCGAGTTGGATTTTACAACTAAATAGCTTTGTAAAAACTACCCAAAAGTATCATTTGAGCCCATGGGTTGTCGTATTGAGATGCACATGAGAGTTGCATTAAATAAGTCTCATATTAAAGAATTAATGTGATATGAAGTAGTGAAGATATCTAAGCCCATAACTTATCGATTTAAGTTTTTGGATGAAGATGAGTTGGACTGCATATGTTGACAGCCTGGACTCGAACTCCCTCTTGGCGATCTCCACAATTAGAAGTACCGATCTTTTGTTGTGCTCTTAACAAGGATATCAGAGTCAATGAATGATTAGTGGTTCACTTATGTGTATATCAATGTTTTGTAAATATCTCATGGAAGAAATCTCATAATGCATTTTCTAGCAACCTTCATGGTTTGGTTTGGCAAAAGAGGCTCGAGGTAAAGGTGGGCTTATCGTGTAGCAATGCAATTCCGATCACTAATATCGTGGTTTGGTTTGGCGAAAGAGACTAGGGATGAATATGAGCATTGTTATTATTGTGGCCCTCACAAGCAACAAATAGAGATTCAAGTTGAGACATGTTGATACAAAAGTATACCTAAATTAAGGGGGAGCAAATTACACGCTAAACTCACGCGCGAGGGGGGTTGTTGAAATGCATATGTCAGTTGTGTTGAAAAAACCATATATCTAATAATTGGTTTGATATAGAGTAATTAACATAACTAAGTTGACTCATAATTCATTAAATTAAATTTTTTAGTGAATGTGAGTCCAATTAGATATGTTGACAAGCTCAAATTTGGGCTCTTTCTAAGGATGCAACAATTATTGGGCACAATGGTTGAGGAGAAAGAGGACGAGAGAAACCAGAGCGTTCTATGATAAGGTTTAGTGAAAATCCATTGAAAGTGAGATCCAAAGTAAGACGGACACTCATCAAAATCTTGAGGAGGAGAAAATAAAAGGGGAGTTGGATCGTGGAGAGCAGATCCATATGCGCGCAGAGAAACACCCGATGAGCAAATATGAAATGAACTGCCCAAAGTATATCAAAATGCACATAATTTCTTGGACTTAAAAGTGAATTACTAGGGTTTTAGAAGTACTAAAGAACGAAAGACAAGCTGGTCCGAAGCCAAGCCAAGGCGCTTCAATCACACCTCGTGCATCCGATACGTACCTACCATTCGACATCTGCTAACATATCACCCTGGAAACATACATATATAAGAGACTTCACAAAGTAGCGAGCAGAGGCCACTTGAGTGTTGAGTCGTTGATCACCGCAGGAGAAATTTCAGATTCTATCTTGCAACTTTGGCCGAACTGGCTCACCGCAGAAGGCGAAAGGCACGTGAGAGTCGACTCTTTGATGGTATGCATCATCCCCGCCTCTGCCATTTTCAGGCATCATCGTCTCCGCGTGTTGCTGTAAGTGAACCCAAAACAGAAGGAGAAAAAGGAGGAAGGAGAACGTTATATGGTGTAATGCAGAAGGTGATGTATATGCCATATGGAAATCTGCACCTCGAACAAGAAGCTAGGTTTAGCTTTACGGATGAAGGACAAGTGTATCTAAGTTCTCCTCACTCCCATGAATTCAATCTATAGACATGAAATGCTCAAAGACATCATTTCGTGATTTTATATGCAACCACCTGTAAATTTCTGTGACTAATTACTTGTTACCATACTCCCCTCCGAAGGTTCATGCAAATAGAAGATCCACATCTTGGATCCATGTTTAATTAGTACTGGGACACACCTAAATTAAGATGTCGAATTTCAATTTTTTGAAATTAATACACACGTGAACCTAACATGTTCACTTCAACAAATAATACAGAAACAATAACTTTAATTTAACATTGATGCCCTTTATCCATCTATCTATCTATTATATAATTGGAAAAGACACTTCCGCCCTTATTATCGGGATTTCTTGAATCTATTACATTAATGGGGATAAATGCGTGCGATAAGGTTTATTTTAGAAAGTCATGTATAACTTTCTCCTATTTTTAAGGAGATGATTTGCTCTATTTGCTGCCCTAAATATTTTTTTCAGGATATCCTTGGAATTGTGAACAAATAAGGATAGATATGCAACAAAAATTATCTAGTTATTATACTGAAAAGACATCTATCTATCTATTATATAATTGGAAAAGACACTTCTGCCCTTATTATCGGGATTTCTTGAATCTATTACATTAATGGGGATAAATGCGTGCGATAAGGTTTATTTTAGAAAGTCATGTATAACTTTCTCCTATTTTTAAGGAGATGATTTGCTCTATTTGCTGCCCTAAATATTTTTTTCAGGATATCCTTGGAATTGTGAACAAATAAGGATAGATATGCAACAAAAATTATCTAGTTATTATACTTATCTCGTCAAAAAAACTGCCAATTTCATTTTCTCAAAGCTTTGGTTTTTATACTATTTATTTTGGAAGTGTAGTTCAAAATAAAAAGCAATAATGTCATAACCAATTTGATTATTAATATATTGGACTAAAATGGAAAAAAAAAATGGTCATACGCAATTGCGCATGTGTAGGGCTTCTAGTGATAAAACAAGAATCATTTTTCTGAATCTTGTTTGATGGTTAACTCTATCCAGTTTTCTTAAGCATTATCTTTCCTAGCTATGCAGCCTAGCAATTTTCTATAATCTAGTTTCAAACAGAACCTAATAGATAGTCTCTGTTGACTCGTAAATTTTCATTGAACTTGAACATTTAAAATGTCAATTTCTAGATAAATTAGTAGAATTCAATAAAGTTCACTTTGATATGAATACAAAGTGCCTCTTGAAAATACGTGCAAAATTTGTAATTTCTGATTTTCGAAGGGGGTATGAAACTTTTTACTCCTCAGAACTCCAACTGGTATTCACCATGTTGTTAACATAGTCTTTGGCATGAAAGAGATATCGTATAAAAAATTGTTAAATTATCTCACTTCACTCGTTTATAAAATTTATATGCTCTTTATATTGTTTCTCTTCACTAAAGACTAGTTTCTCTCGCTTTGTTATGTCTTTTAATCGATTACAGAAGAAAAAGGCATTGATCTTAGTTGGCATAAGATAATGCAGAAACAAAGAACTGGACCACTGCATAAGAATAAGAATGAGACAAAATGCATAGCCAAACTCTAGACACTCTTTTGGGGGACCATGAAATGAGGTTCAGACCATCTTGGCCAATTGATAACGATCTTACTTCCACCAAACTCAGCTCCATCCAAAACCCTAATCTACATCAAGCTAATTAGAGTTGGCTACTGAATTATTAATTAGCTAGTGCACATTTACCCCTTTTGTTTCTTTTGTTTCTCGTTTTTCATTAAAAAAATTACTTAATGAATATGCACATGCATCATCAAGTTGAAGGCCGAAGAAATTACCCCATAGAGATAGAGGTCCTTCATTACCTCCTCCTTCTGCTTCAGCTGTAAAATTAAATTCAATAAAAATAGAAAAGTAAAAAAGAAATTAGAGAAAATAGTTTCCTTTAGCTCCCAAAAGATAAGAGTGAATATAACAAGGTTTTGGATTTGGGACAAACATTTCTCCTGTGCTTCATGACAGCCTCGTCCTGCGGCACACACAAACGGAATATTTAGGGAAAATATTGGAAATAACATTCTTTTTATATATTTATTCTTATGGAATATAATTAAACAATAATAATAATAACAACAACAACAATAATAACAACAATAATAACAATAATAATAACAACAACAACAACAACAATAATAATAATAATAAAATAATAATAATAATAATAATAGGTTCTTCGAGACATTGGAGAGACTTGCCTTTTGGTCTCGAATACATTTGAGGCCATTTTCGAGAACATCTTCTAAGACCATCAACTCTTTAAAATTCAGTGATGTTACGTCCTCTCCTTTTAGGTGCCTATTTAAAATTTTAAAATGAGGGTATTATATGTAAATCAATATTGTTTTACTAATCAAAAAAATAAATAATAAATTTCAGAGAGAGACGAACCTGAGTTGCATCTGCAAGTTTTCATTCGCCTTTTTGATCCTATCAATCTCGTTGCTCAAATTCTAAAAGATTTCACATTATTTCGTGAAAATCTTAACATTCTCAGAATTCTTGCGGATATATAAATCAAATTAAAAAAAATGAAAGTATAAAAGGGCTAAATTTCCTCAAGAAACTGGATAAAATATGCAGAGCGCTCCTCATTTGAGATTGATGGCTTGTCATGAAAAGAAGATCAATCACAAGCCAGGAAAACCAACACGACTTTGCCAACAACAATAGAAATCTTCTCAAAGAAACTATAGCTAACGCAATAAATAAATAAACAGATTTTTGCATGCAACACGAACATATTTGGTGCCAGATCGACAGTACTAGGTTTTGTTTTGTATTTTCTTTCCTTTTTTTTTCCTTGCAACTAAAATTATGAAATATTCCGATTTAGAGGAAGAAAGAAAAGAAAGAGATGAAATCCCGATCACAGATTTTCTCTTGAAATATGCTGTTCTTTTTCTTAGCATCCTTCTATTTGAAAAATGTGTCATTTCAACTTGGATTTTTTTTTTTTAAATGCCATTTTTGCTTGGAAAATTGATAATATTAGCTAGGGTTGCAAAACATTAAAACCTAAAAATCGAAACAAACTGAAAACCCACCTCATGCTTAGCATCCCAAAGCCTCTTCCCACACTGTGCGTGATACTGGTCCAATATATCGACCAACCTTAACCCAAGGAAAGAACAAACATAAACAAATTACAAACAATCAAAGCATCTGTACTGCCCAAAAAAAGGGATGAAGAGAGAGAAGATGCATACGAAGCTTTGGGGCTGCAGTATTCATGCATCCTCCCAGAGCAGCCGAAGATGACGACGGCTACATGAGCATCGCAGAGTACAGAGATCTCCTTGGCCTTCTTGATGATCCCATTCCTTCTCTTTGAGTATGTGACTTGCCTGTTGTTCGTGTTCTCTATCCTCCTGATCTCTATCTTCCCTCTCCCCATCTCTCTGATAAATTCTATGGTCAGTTTTCTCCTTTCTGGTGTGAACTTCTTTTGGGACCTTCTCTCTCTCTCTCTGCTCTAATTGTTTTGCAGACGTAGCTGAATATGAGGGGGAGGGGGTAAGAGAGAGAGAGATGAAAAGGGGAGTTTGGTACAGAAGTGGAGAGAGAACTATTTTTCCATATAGGGTTTAGGGTCAGTGCCGCTTTCCTATGACAGAAGAGGAGGTTGGAGGTTTCATGCTGATGCCTACTTTTTCAATTTTGGTTCTTCTCGCACTCGTGTGACCATCGGTCATCATCGCACTTCCTGACATGTGGCGTTTGACGCTATTTAACACGACGGATTTTGGTTGGTGCGTTCATCACGCTCTGACTGCAGCTAGGTCATAAGTCCTTCACAAGTTTAAACTCATCAAAAACAAGCCCGACTTTTTTCTTTTTCGTGTCAAAAAGTCCAACCCAAAATCCAAAAACTTAAACTATTAGGTAGAGAGACTATATGGTATGTGAAATTTGACAAATTGAGGGTGGACACATATTGACAAAAGGGATAGCACTCACTCTGATACAATGTTAGAAATGAAACCCAAAAACACAAACAATTAAGTGAAGGAAAATTACATAAATATGAAATAAGCATTTAAAACCCCTTTGTCAAGCAACGTGGAACTATATTTAATTTTTTAGTTGTTTTTTAGGACATAATTCACAAGATCATGTCCATCCAAGTCGTTGATGGTTTAGACAGCATGTGCTGAATTGATTCTATGTGAAATTCACCATGAGTGGCTGAGATGGACATGGCTCAGTGAACTTAGATTCACGAATGCTTGCGGTCGTGGCAATCCCCTCCGGCTCGCTTAGATGCGGATCGTCATCTCTCCTCCTTCTCCTCCTCCTCCTTCTCGCCACATCTAGCTCTGGATGCACACCATGGCGACCTCGAACCGAGACGGTTGGAGGCAGGAGGCCTCAAACTGACCTTGACCCGAGGGCACCCAAGCCCCAAAATGTTATTAGGGCTTTAGCAACCTTGGATCGAGGTCAATCCAAAGGCAACCATCTTGAATCGTTTTCCACCCTTGGTCCTGAGGCTTTCTGTCTTGGAAAAATGACAACCATGATGTTTTTTTTTACCGTGCAAGGGTCATGTAAATATTCAAATACAATTAAACTCAGATGTGCATAGCCAGACCCATTAGACAAAAATTCTCAACTAACTTCAATTTGACAGGTAAAATAACTTTTTATGCAAAAACGAAGCAATATAATTTTTTGGTCAGGAAGTAATATAATATTGAAAAATTCCAAATAATGGCACAAAATGCTCTCATTTTCTCAAATAAGAGTATGAAGTGAATCTTGTTTCAAATAAGAGTTTAAAGTGACCATATTAGTCCCAAATAAGGGCCTAAAATGGATATAGTTATATAAAATAAGAGCTTGACTTGCCAACCGGCAAAATATTCTGGTCGATTAGGGATATTTTTGTCCAAACACAATATAAATTCAAATTAAATTAGATTAAAAATTTTAAAAATAAAACTTAAGAAAAAGGAAAAACAGAGGCAAGAGTGGCTCCCTCCCACTTGCAGACACCGCCCCATCACCAGTGGGGCAGTGACGCTAGTCGGCGAGGTCATCGACGCTTGAGCGAGGGCTAGTGACTTTCGCCAACCAAAGGTGAAGACTAGCAGGCCCTCACCAGAAGCAAGAGAGGGCAATGACTCTCTCCCAGATCTGGGCAAGGGTCACTTGTCCTCACGTAGGGACTAGCGGCCCTTGCCCAACACTCCCAAACTTGGAGCGAGGTCCAAGGGCACTAGGTAGGACATGCATATGGTCTTTATTTGAAAATTTTCCTATAATATTTGAGTTATGAGAAATTGCAAAAATACAATAATATAAGTGGGTAGAAAGGACAAACTGTATTGTCTTGTCAAAAAAGAGCATTTGGAAACACTTTTAGGAAAAACCTTTGAGAAAATGCAAAGATTTTTAGGTGAAAGAGTTTTCTCAAAATGTAAAGAGTGTTTGGTAAAGTGTATTTTAAAAAAGGTTCATATCACGAAAACCCTAAATTAGTAAATCTTACACCCCAACTCTTGAGCATGTGACAATCTTTATTTCACTTGCGATCATTTGATTGTGATGTCCCAAGACACGTCTCTGACCATTCTTTTTATCTTTCGATTAAACACATGCGGAAACATTGAACAATCCCCAATCAACACAGTAATAGGGATAGTTAGGAAAATCAATCAGAAATTTCATTAAATAGTACAAATTTAGTTACGTTCTGATTAACCTAGGAAGTTTACATATAGAAACCCTTACAACGGGCAACTTCCTACAGAGCCAACAAAATCAATAAGGCTAGGGTTAATCTATTTCCTCCAAAACACGGCAACCAACCGCACCGCCCGTTGATTCTCCACACTACAGACCTAAAAAATGATTATACAATAACCAGTGAAATAAAATTTTAGTAAGTTAATGATCTAAGCCCCGACTAGGAGATCGACTCGTGTTGGGTGCACTCTAAACATGCAATCTTTTTATCGCCAACAAATTAACACGACAAGTAGAAGGACACTGGAAGTACCAAAATTTTTCACCAACTCACTTAAATACCTAATCGGAGAAAAAATAATCACTTAAGTGCTTCTGGCAATAAATTTTGACCAAAAAGTCCTATGTTACTTTTTAAATTAAAAATTGCAGTCCGGCATGGAATTTTTTTTTTGTCCACCCCGGCAAATTAAACTAAACAACTTGGTTTTATGTTTTTGGGAAACACTTCAGTGTTTTGGACGACAAATTCTGGCTAAAAATTATATGTAGCTTTTTCAATTAATTTTTTCTCTGACGTGGCTTTTTAAAAAGAAATTGTCATGGAATTTTTTTTTTGTCCACCCTGGCCAAATAAACAAAACAACGTGTTATTATTATTATTATTATTTTTTTGGAAAGCTCTCTCTCTCTCTCTCTCTCTCTCTGAGGGAATGAAGGGTTTGCCTTCGGGAAGCTTCTCGTTGGCCGTAACTCAGGATGACGAAATATAGAGCATGGGCGAAGGAGGGACCTGTTCTTGAGCTTGGAGGAGGAGGAAGAGGAGGCCTTGCAAGCGAACCGCAAATCCCATTGTTTTGCTCAGTTTCTCAGTCGGGAAGCTTGAAGTGCTTCAAGCTCGCTCGGTCCTTCTTCACCAGCAGAGACGCTTTCAAGATCCTTACTCTGTAGTTTGAACACCGACATGAAGCCGACACTTCAGTGCTTTGTTTTGGTGAGTTTAGGTTTGAGAGCCGTGGTTGAAGATTGGGTAAAATTCGATTCTCATTAAGCATCAACTAATAGTCTAAACATATTCTGGTGTGACTATGATATTCTAAATCTAAATTGATGCTTTGAATTAGGGTTTCGAATTAAGGGGAAATCATGTAAACACCGTCATTTTAGGGTATATGTTGACTATGCATGTTACTGAGCCACATCAAATGAAAAATTAATGAAATATTGCCATTGAATTTTTGAATTATCTAAATTGAAATTAACAATTAAGTAATTATTTTCTTTTTAAAAGTGACACTTAAGTAATTCGAAAAAAATTTTAATATTAAAATAAGCATTGTATGAAAACTTTGATAGTTTTAATGTCTTTATGTTAAGATAAATCTATTACAAATGTATCAATTTAATATTTTTCATTGCATTAACCCTAAAATAAAATGTTTCGATGTTTTTGCTGTTTGTGACAACACATTGTTTAAATTTTGTTAATCATTGCAACAAAAGATAATTCAATTTTTTTACAACCTTTTGCCCTTCGCGAGGACCAAAGTTGCGAACCTTTGTAATTATAGGAAAAAATGAAATCTAAGTCTGCAATATTTTGGTATTGGTTACAAGAGACTGTGACGGGCTTCTTCGAAAGTTTGTCACGGAAAAATAATGTCATGACAACATTTTGGTCTTACTCTTGGCTTGCCATCCTAAACTTTTGAACCATATTATTATTATTATTATTATTATTATTATTATTATTATTATTATTATATAGACACAACATGTAGCTTCTTATCATGATGTACTGTCATAATTATTCAAAATATAGTCTATTTATAATGATGCATTATTATAAATCTCTATAAAAGAATAATGGACACAAATGATCTTTATATTGTCGACCTAATATTCGATGTAATTTTTAATTTTTAATTTGTTAAATATAATTATAAACTTCAGTTTGATTTAAATAAAAAAAAACTTTAGTTTCACATGTAATATTTAAGATAATATTGAGTATTTTTATATAATTCAGGAACTAAATTGAATATATAATAATAGTTCAGGTACATTATATATTAGATTAAAATTGATAAGTTATATTGCATATTAAACAAAATTTGACTTTTTCGCTCTTTGTAATTATACAATTCATTTTGGATATTCAAGATATTTCCCATAAGACTTGTGGGTGTACGGTCCGTCGTCGTCCCTTGGAAGTCCCCGTGTATCTGGGATCGCTCCGTCTCTCTCGATCGCTCTGCATCTTCAGTCACAGCCGCCGTCGCCGCTCGCTCCGACTACGGTGGCACTCGGGTAATCAAATCTTTTCAACTTCCCATAATACGAGTTTGCATTCTCAGTGGAATTGGATCTTACCCAACAAGCTAAAACCAGGCGTCCTGATTTGGGTCGCCGTTTTTTAGTATTGGGTAATCAAGAATTTACGATTTTTTCAGGGAATTTGGCTTTGTGGGTTGAGTTTCTCTCTGCTAGTTTTCGGATCCGGCTGATTTAGCGTTTGGGTTCTCTTTTGTATTCGATCCGTGTGCTAATGCTTTGATGGATGCGCTGAGGATAAATCTGATGTTTTGTTGTTTTAGTTCCTTGCAGAATGTGATTCATTGTGGTTTTGTCGAGATTGGAATCGAACAGCTTCTCGAATAAATTAATGACTGAAATATTTGTGGGTTCTTAAAAAGATTCTTCTTTTACTTTGTTCCCGGTTCTTGGTTTTAAGATTGATCGTGTCGTTTTAGCTGCAAAAATTCAGGTGATATTGACTGTGTTTGCTGCTTCTATTCGCGCTATTCCACTCTCTGCTGATGGGTTGCTGATCTTTTGTTTTTTGTTATTTTTTGTTATGTTTAGTCCAATGGCAGGGTCAGGGAGTTCCATGGGATACTCCTTCCTTTTGTTTACCGTTGTCCTTTCCCTTCAAGAAATGTACAGAGGGAAGTTGGCATCATCGGAGTTGTTCACAATACTCGGAGGGTTCACTAGTTCTATCCTATTCCTTGTCCTGCTTACAGTGAGTACTAACATGCTGTTTCAGCCATTATTGTTACATGTTACTGCTGCTGGGAATGTATGGATGGGTTGATAAATGATTTGCCTTGTAGTCCCTCAATGACTGTGATTGCACATAGTGCATTGATGAATCCGTAGTTTTTTATTGTCAAATCTCCTTTTCTGCACTGATGAAAATGCTCTTGCAGTTCATTGGCAACTTCCAGGAATCATGTGGCGTGAGAACTGGCTGGGGTGCTGGTAAGTAGACAGTGGTTTTCTTTCTCATTTGTTGTTTTCACACACTACTTTTGTCAAGATATTTACTAGCGAATTGGCAGATTTAATAAGGAGGAATGCACATGCTGTTGCATATCATCACCTATCATCCCCCTTGCCCTGTAAATGAACTTTGAATAGCATGAGTGTCTAAAAAATCACTTGGCCAATTAAATTTTCTGCCTATTGGCTGTTTTAGGGTACATGCTAACATCAATATTTGGGCATTAGTGTCAGGACACATATTGATGATATGTGTTGACAAACATGACATTGTTGGTGGCCTTCAAAGTGATGTGGTATAGGAGTTTAAAATTTATCATGCTGAACAGTTCTTCCCCATGTATATTTCTATTCTTAATAGGAGGATGTATGGGCCTCTTTTACACCCTAGCCACGATTTATTTTCCACTTTGATTGCTAGACAATTGAATTGTAAATTCTGTATGCAGCAAGTAATGCACCATTCTTACTAGAAGTAATGCTTCTTGACATGCTCTGTCTGGCTCATATGTTGTTTTCTTTGCCTGAACAGTAGTTCTGACTATCTCCACAGTTTGTGTATATTTCATGCTGTAATTGGCATGTGACAATGATGCATTCCTCATTGGTTGTTACTGCACTGAAAGCTCACCTGCTAGAAATTATGCTGATTTTCCACGTGATGCGGCATTCACAGTTCACATGGAAGTGGAACAAGTCTATTTATTCAAGTCTATTTTTCCTCTCTACTATTTGCAGTTATATTGGCTGAAGCAGTAGCTCTCATTGCTGCTGGCACTGTTCACCGAGTTTGTATCACAACATGGTAATTTTACTATCATTGTGAAGATCGCATTCCTTTGATTAGAAGTTCTTCGCATAGGTGTTATTTCTTAGTCCCCATGCCATGCTGGTTATGATGGATCATGTCTCTGATGGTCTTGTTTATATTTAGGATACAAACTTGTTCCTTCATGTGCTCGTTAAAGTGGTTCTGGATTACTCTACACCTTTGCAAACCATGACATGGTTACATCTGACCTACATAATTAGTAAAGGCCTACATAAATATAATTGTGTTAGTTCTAAAACATAAATTTTGGGCTTTTGCAATCTATGGAGAAAAACTTCGACTGAGTAATGCCTAGTATTACAGTATATTCTACTCTTCTATTTGTAATATTTCAAATAAAAACTAGTGTCTCAAGTTTACTGTATTCAAATGTCAGTGAATGGCTTAGCAATGGTCTAACCCTCACAAGATGCAAGTTGATTTAGTTCATCAATGATCTTTCCATGCACATTTTACGTTTTAATTTTTCTAAAGAAGAATCAGTAAAATGACCCCAAAAGAATGCTTCAGTGACCTGAATTTGGAACTGTAACACTTATTTGACAAGTAACCCCCATATGGTTCAATGACCAGAGTGTATGTACCTCTGTGTTTATTTGCTTTAAAACTTGGTTTATTCTCCAGAGAGCCAGTGTAGGTAAAGTATTCCTCGTGCTACCATCACCGTCACTATCCATTCTGTTCATTGAATTGTCAAAGTTTATGTTCCAGCCTGTTGCTTTGGTTTCCTTTAGTGGTTCATGGCTAGCATGGCGATGTATTGTTAGTTAGACAAGCTATTGAGCCAAAAACGCAAGCAAACAGTTGGTCCCCCACCCACCCAAGGAGCTTCAGGTTTCTTGGCATTCCTGCCAGGAAAAATGCCCTTTTGGAAACTACAAGTATAAGTCATTCCAATATCCTTTATGCTAAGGAAAGAGGATGCCACTGAGAGAATCAGTTGAATATGTATAGAATTATTTCAGCATTTCTGATACTAAGTATGAAAATTTAACTGCATGCAGACTTTCTGGCCTGGAAGAAGGTACTAACATGTTGTGCTTTCTTGCAGCTTCTTGTTCTCAGCTGCTCTCCTCTATGAAGTCAACAAGATTTCGGGGTCGGTGCTTTCTAAGGCTGAATCGAAGACAAGGAGGCACTGAGTTGTTCCTCTTTCTAGATTTTGTCAGAAGACTGATGAACATTCCCTTAAATGCATTAGATATTACAGACATGATAGATGAGAACTAGAATACAACCGTTTGGATTTTCTTTCTTTTCCTCATCTTTTTATGGCGATAACTCGCGGTAGAGGGCACGATTTATGTACGTACCAAAGTCCTAGATTCTCATTTGAGCTTCTATATGCGTATTTTTATCTTTCATCTGTCTCCTCTTTGGTTATTAAATCTGTTACTATAATTATTTGGTACTTATCTTAAATACTTATGTGTTACAGCAGAAGTTCACGTATCCAGAAAGAGATTATTCAAAGCTCTTGAAGAACTTCCGAAGAAAATCTCTGCAATTCAACCGAGGATTTCATTGATTAGGCTCCACTAAGTTGATGTGTATCAACCCCCTTTTCAGTGTGTAAATTGTAGAGTGTGTGCGCTTTCAACATAAGACTACCAACAAAAAATCGAAGGGTTTGCTAGTTAATCTGCAAATGCTAGTATAGAGTTCTCCTAAAACTGAATGTACTTAAGTAGAGTGGAGCTAAAAAGACTCCTGTATTGTAGCTCTTCCGAAGTTGAGGATTGCTTTCTTTGAATGGACTAGGCAACTGGATGCAAAGCGTTTGAACTAGGTAGATGGTAGTCGTTGGATTGGGGAGTAACTATACAAAGTAGCATCGTGTACCCTGCTTGTTTCGAGGAGAGTTACTCTTACTACATCTTGTAACTCAAGCACTAAGGTTTATGTGGCAACCGTCTTACACATCAGTCTATTTGGCGGGAAAGCTCTTTGGCATTTTTATCTCGGTCATCTCATAGAGTCCAAGAAAAAGGGTTCCTGTTCCATCGGTGAATTCTTTCGAAGGAAATGGTGTGTCTTAGGCTTTACCTTGGAATAGGCATCCTAATTCGCCATTGAATTCTGCTAGACAATATAGTTTGTATTGACATGGTTTTGCTTCACCTTAGAACCGATCTGATACCTTTAGATATGGTTCTTACATGTTTAGAACATGAAACCTATGCTGTAATAATCTCCTCAACCTTATCGAAATTCATAACTTGTCAATCTCACAGGGTCAAGATTACTATATTTTCTCCTTTACTTCTTGGTTGAAGTAATAATTTACACATTTTGCCAAGCCAAAGCAACAATCAGCAGTTCGTTCCCTTCCCGAAATGGATACCTATTAAAGATCGAATAAATGATACAATTTCCAAGCTTAGGAGCTCAACGTGCGCTTTCAAGGACTTTTACCGCATCATGAATTCAATCGCAAGAACTAGAAATTACAAATATGGTACGTGTATTAGAAGAATACACAAGATGAAACCTTTAATAAAGGTTTTAAAAGTAGTAAAATTCATGTCGCACCTAATGCTGCCAAAACCAGAAATCTCACTAGTTTAACTAAATCTTGTCATTCAATATCAAATATTATGCACGAGATCTTATAATTCAACCAGACTCCATAGTCTATACAGGAACTCATCCTCATGAATATTTGAAGATAGCTTCCTGAACGTTATTCAAATTGGCAAATAATACCTCGTGACGAGAAATGTCCAGGGCGGACAGGCCTTGATATGGCAATGTCACACCACAGAATCTACAAGATCGAGCTTAGAGAAGGGAAACAGCATGGGATCCGCTAGCAAAGCATGCTAAAACTAAAAGCACAAACCTTCAGCTGAGAATCAAGAATCTCTCTCGAATAGCAGAAGTTATGCACAGAGATGCAGCATCAGCATTCAGTAAAAGGATTTGAGGCAAAAAAGAAGTGAACAGAAATGATCAGTCTCTGTCGAAAAAATCATGCCATATTACAACATATTTCAACTTAAGTCCCTCAAAACAGGAACAAAAGACAAGCAGAAAAGGACCTGAGAAAGCTGAGAAAGAAGTGAAGTCCTAGAACATAGGGGAAATCATCAGATCTGAATAATCTAGACCAAGAAAAAGAGAATGAAAGAACTCCGTTGAGGTTTTCAGGTTGCCTTCTTTCTTCCTTCTCTTCATTTATTGGCAAGCAAGCTCCATACCACCAATTCTCACCAGATGGTAAAGCTACAACAGGCAGGAAGTTAAATGTAGTTGAGAATGCACTACAAGAAAGGAACCATCACCAAATTTTGGACTATTACAACATGCTTCATTGAAGTCAATGAGTTGCTGATTATAAGTGAAACAGCAAAGAATGTTCAGAAGGAGCACCCATGCACTTGTTTATCTAATGTACAAGAAGGGCCAAGTAAAACACACTCAAAAGTAGGGGAGTTTTCTGAGAATATAGCAAGATAAAAGTACACCAAACAAGATAATACAGAAACTCAGCCTGAACATTCTCAGGATTTGCATATTGTGACCACATCATACAATGGAGCATAGGTTGACTGATGGTGAGAACGAATAAACGGCGAGGAATAACTTTTGCTGGTTAGTCTGCCCCAGCTTTAGAGATAAGTGAAATTTGCTCATAACGTGTCTACCTTTTCCAAAGCATATTACTGGTGGAGAAACAAAGGGATGACACACCTTGTCAGGTCGTTCCTTCTAAGTATAGATAAAGACCTCTCCAGCCCATTTACTTCTTGATCCCATCCTTTTTATCATGATGGTGATGATGTTTGCTTCTCTTGTTGTCTTTTCTCTTTGTCTTGTGGCTTTTGTGCTTCCTCTTGCCCTTGTATCCATACTTAGCAACTGCAGCATTGGCCCTCTCCACTCCCTGTCAATATCACAACATTGGTTACTCAATTTACATAAGAAATTCAAAAGCAACAGCATGATTCATGAGACATATGAATGCATGCACAACATTCTCATAGCAAAAGCTTTGAAAGGGAAGAGGTATAGATAAAACATGAAAGGCATCTTACAGGAAATAGGCATAAAGACGGTGCTTGTCTAATCTCAAAAGCTTCCCAGAGAACTTTCAAGTCAAAAGCTTGGATTTGTGAGCCTCCTTTCTTTAGATGAGGCGGGGTTAGAGATAGCTGATCCGTATTCAGCCTTTCTCCTTTCCTAATTTCTCTATCTCCCACCACACTTTTGAGATAATTTGTATCTGAAACTGATATAGGGAGTGCTTTCTTGCAAAAGAATTCATGGTAAGGTTGAAGCCTGAACCTGTTTATAAGATCAACAGCACCACAAAGCTCCCTAGGACCTGAAATTGAAACATATTATTCAAAAAGAAAGAAAACATCCCACAACACCACCTTATAGCAATACCTAAGAAAACAAAAAGAATGTTGAAAAATTAAATATTGAATGCTATATAGTACATTAAACAAAGGAGGAATGCCTAGAGACTTTTCTTAAAGGGGCAAACTCGGTATTAACTTACAGTAATCATGTTGATCACTTCCAATGATTTCAATTGATAGCATTCTTAGGCTAGAAAAATTAGATAAATAGCAAACTAAGTAGATTTATTGTGTGAGTAGCAACTGAATGTTCATAATTGTGTATCGATTAACCTTTCCAAGTAAATCAATGATTTCATCATATATATATTTCCAAAGACCAGCAGCCAGTCCACCATCCTGCCCACCCACATTCCCCAGCCTCAAACCCCCCAACATAGAGAGAAAAAACCACAGAAAAGTCCACAATCAAAGAACAATCCACCATGGTTTAGAACAACCTAGATAAATTGGTGAAATCCTGCTTTTGGAGATAAGATAGTAATTTTGTTTGCATGCTGCTTATCATACACGACATTCATGAACGTCAAGATATAACCTTTTGCATCCATGTTTATTCCCGTGATTTTGACCTTGCCTGTTTCACATATATAAAGTAGAAAAAAAAAACGATGCTGCAGCACAACTTGAGGGAAAGTACCAAGTACCCATTAATGCACATAAAAAAAACATGCAGTTTCACCAGGCAGTTTCCTTCTCCAAATATAATCCACAGAACAATGAAGGCAAGTGATAGCATTCTTTAATCAGTGAAATAACATCGTTCTCCGATAAAACAGCAATATTTGAAAATGCTGACCCTCATCAACTAGTTCAAGATTTGCACTATGTTTGGAAGCACCCTAGGGGAAGAAAATGGAAAGACAACACCCACAATTTTAGATTTCCCCCCCTCATTCTAATGAAATTTTTTAATTCTTCAAAGTTTTCCACTCACATTTTCATTTCTCCAATTTTCCCTCTCATTCTAATGGAAATTCTTAATTCTTCTAAGTTTTCCACTGAAATTTTCATTTCTCCAATCTTCCCTCTCATTTTAACAGAATTTTTTAATTCTTCAAAGTTTTCCACTCAAATTTTCATTTCTCCCATTTTCCTGCATTCCCTGAACATAGCATTAAGGATAGCTGGAGAATGTTCAGCGAACAGCTCTTGATTGTTATCCTTTTTATCTGAAGCTTCTCCATTTTAGACACAAACTTTCCCGACCACATCAGTTTCCACAAACCAAAATGATAAGGCAATAGTTATAATAATTTTCTCAGAGATGAAATTTTCATGAAAACAAAAATCAAGACTGGAACATAAAATAGATTCAATCATCTTCAAACTTACATGCTGTAATACAAAAAGACCGGTTGTATCACAAGTAAAATGGGAAGGACTCCAAAAGGGGCTTTTATCATGACTACTGAATACTTTGTCATGACCCTAAAGATAACCAAATTGACCTCGCTACCAATTGCCAAATTGTTGTACAAAATATAGATCTCAAATATCTTCAGTTTTCTGAACAAAAAACCCTCTTGGCAACGCATTTTCCGTGTTTGAGGCATACCTTTCATAGAACTACCCCAACCTATCTATTCCTGTCCAGAAGGGGCATATATCCTCGAATTGTTATTTCACTGCGTTTAAACTTCACGCAAAATCTTCAAAACGTGAAGCTCCGGTAAACAGTGAATGTGGAAGAAAAATAAGCAATTGATGGAAGCTAGGAGATCTAGCATTACTGGTAGAGGGAATGTAAACACAAAAGTTAAAGAAATACAAGGCTGTTGCTCATACAATATGCCCTACATCAAGAATACAAATAGGATAAGAACAGGGAAAAAGCAAATAAGTAAGCGCACTTCAGTACTTCTTTTTTTTAACTTCCCCATATTCATATCATCCCTCACAAATCCGAAATTTGCTTTTTTGTCATATTGTAATAGCAATGCCTATGCTATGTACTTTGATGGAAAAACCAAAGGAAAAGAAAATACACCCCAATAGAAAGACAGCATTATGAAATGATTTCTCATAAAGAGGTACTAGTAGCCAACATCAGCAAGAACATAAGCTAAGAAAAGTAGCAATCTCCCATTGTAGGAACTAGAAAGTCAATCAACCCTAGATAAATGTAACTCACCCTTTCCAAACCTTCTATCCACCTTGTGATCCATCATTTCATCAATGTAGGGACTACTGACCAGCAGTCTCTGTGATGAGAAAGTCCAAAAGTTCCATTGGAAAGAGAGAAGAAGATAACGATTTCTTGCCAATGATTATTAAGAGATTCCAGGCACTTATTCTCGAAAACAAAATTTTACCAGAGTCATCATAAAAACTATCAAATTACTTATTGTGAAGTCACCAAGAAACTTTAATATCTTGCTACATCATCTATTGTCCTCACTATTTGCGGAAGACAAACATACAATGGCAAACTAATTTATAATCTCCTTAAATACAATTTCAAGGAAAGCACCAAACAACCGTGAAAGGTTCAAGGAGCCATGATACTATATGCTGAGTAATGCTACTCGTTCCCACAAAATTGGACCGCTAAAACGAGCCGGCCACTCACAGGAAGGTCAACCGGTAGCTTTGGCAACTTCAATTGCACAGGTCACTTGTGGCCATGTTGGCAAGCGTCTCGGCTCACTAAGTCAAAACAGGAAGCATTTTCCTTCCCGACAAGGAAGGAGGCAAATGGTCATTGAGGATGATGGTAAAATTATACTATAAAAGTATCCACGAGGCGAACAAAGGGTCGCCACAGATGGAAACGCTAGCATCCGATGGCGATACTTAAACCAAACTCCTCACATTCAATCCTTTGCACTCCCAACAAATACCCATCATGAACAGGCAGATTCTTGGGAACCCATCTCCTCCATTCAAGATTTGGAACAAATGATACTTGCTTCAAAGTAATTGACTCAAACACCAGAACAGATGCGAGTTTTATACAGAGACACCAAATTAAACACTCCACATATCAAGCAAAAAGTAACAACAACCGTCATTCCGAAATCAACTCGATCCATCATCAAGAATCACCCAAACAAGAACGAGAAAAGTCGCGAACTTGTTAATCTAACTTGAAGAAGAGAGAGACGGGTCTCGCTTCCGCGCCATCAGCAATGGCGCATTGCGAAGAGAAAGGGAGGATTACGTCAGATTTCTGCGAGCGATTAGGGTTACGGACAAGGAGCTCCGAAAGGGGTGTTGATTCCGATTCTCGGCGGACATACGAGAAGACATTCGACGCTTGAGTGTATATAAGTGCGTTTGCTATTTAAACAGTGATTTACTTATATTTTTTTTTTCCCGATCTTATCCTACACTTATTCTAATTCTCACTTTCAAACTTTTATTCTATCTACAAAATGTGAAAATCAAGATTTACACCTATCGTCCCCACCCCAACCTCCTAAAAAGGAGAGGATATAGACATGATTTTTCAATTAGTAATGATTAATTTGAAAAAATATTTTGCTAAAAATAATTATTTATAAAAAAATGAACTGAAATATTCATCATCTACCATAATATTTATAGTTAATAATCCAAAAATCCTAAATTAATACGTGACAAATTTACTTTAAACAAATTGATACACATATGACAAATTTATCCAAAACTGGTTCATTTATTACAAATTTACTCTCTATTAGTTTCCGTTAAATTTTATTACCAAATTGTTGAATTGGATGACACCTGACAGTTGATTGATATATCAGTTTGGAATTTACTCTCCGTTTATAACTGTTATTCCAATTTTATGATTTTTTGTTTTATTAATCCAATTTAAAGGAAAGTATATTTGTCGCGAATGTATCAATTTAAAGTTTTTGATGGTCAAAAAATTAATTTAAGATAAATTGTCACAAATGTATTAATTTGGGATTTTTGTGGTCATTTGAAATAAATTTATCACAGATATACCGGTTTAGGATTTTTCTTGATCAAAAAATTAGTTTATGGTAAAGTTGTAATTTAGATTTTTTCAAGATAATAAACTTATTATATTTATATATAAATTTTATTAATGATAAAAATATTTATTATTAATTAATTATTTTACGTAATATAAATAATTATTTTTTATAAATTATTTATTTTTATGAAATAAACGAATCTTAAATGACATAATATTTAAAAATATTTATTTGAGACTTCGGTCATTTGTTTTACAAAAAATTTTGGATTGATATCAACTTAATTTCATTTGACGTGACTAAACGAAGCCACCAAAGATAAAACCACAATTCCATGTCAGAATCGGTTGAAATGCAGGAACATCTCGAATTAATGAGTTACTTTTTGAGTGAATAAACCTAACAATTGCCGAGCCTCCGATTCAAGGTCGAGCAACCTCAAATAAAAGGTCGTGACAGCTGGAATTCAAGTCGCAACTTTTAATTTGAGACTGCACCCACGAGAGAGCGATGTCGATATATGTTATTACAACAAATTAACAAGCATTGATATTCACGTTAACAAATATTGTCGGTCTAGAGAGCACATCGATTCACTTTTTGAAAGTTGGGTGTTTATTTGAATAAGAAAGCTCCTATACGAGATTCCACATTGGACAAAATTTAAATATTAGCGGAGTTACATATATACCTAGAGAAAAATAACACATCAAGGCTTTGAAAAGTATGTCTCGTCTGCTTCTAGAAAAGAAATTGGGAAAAGCAACAAATTTTGAGAACCGAATGCCTAATGCCATACTCATTGCAAAAGATAAGCTTGGCGGATCCAAATCTATCATGTTGGGCCACTACCTACAAGGGTCCAACCAGGCCACAGATTAAACCGTCAAAGCTCCCAACATGAAGGCCTTTCCCCAAATTGGTTGTTAACACTAGGGGTGAACATGATTTCAAGATAAAACCATATCGATAATAGGGCCATCAAACGAGTAAATCAGATCGGGTTTGGATTAGATTGAAAATGGTCCGTTATATTGATCCATTTAAGCCTTTTTAACTCATTTTCATGTAATATAAATTTAATGATTCATACCCGACCTGATCTGTACTTTGATTCGACCCTTATTACCAAAAAAAAATATTGTTGGAAAATCATTTTCCAAGAAAATAATCATATCTTCCGATGTTTGGCTAAAATCTAAAAATAAACTAGAAAATATTTTCCCCGTGCCCTCTTTTAATAAAAAAATTATTATTATATTTTTTATAATATATTTTTTATATTATTTTTTTTTTTTTTCCTCTTTTTCTTCTTCAATGGCTAGTCATTGGCCACAGGAGAGTTTGAGCCTTGCTAACCTATGGCGAGGCTCCACATCGCTTGATTAGGCGAGGCCCAGCTCGCCCGACATCAGCGAACTCTAGGCCAATCGGGCGAGCTCGAGCCTCGCTAGACATCGATGAGGCTCTAGTGACCTCAGGCAAGGCTTGAGTCGTCGGATTGGGCAAGCTTGACCTCACTTGTGGCCAGTCGACAACCAGCCAATGAAGATGAAGAAAGAGAAAAACAAAAGGAAAAAAAAAGAAAAAGAAACTAAAAAATAATGGGTCTAAATTGAGTTATTAATGACTCAAAATATGCGTCACAAATGGGTCTATCTCAACCCATTCATGACCCATTTTTCAATTAGCTTTATTATAATAGACCCATTTCAAATCCATACTAAAGTTTCAACTAACCCATTTTCTACCCATTTCATTAAATATGGATTAAAATATAGGTCATTGACCCATTTTGCCACCCCTAATCAGTAGGAATTGGCATAATTCTAAGTTCTATGTTATGTAAGATAGGTTTCAAGTTCTAAAAAATGATGAACCTATTTTATCATATAGGTTCAGATTCTAAATAAAATCTGGAATTGTTCACCCCTTATTTACAAATACCCTTTTGCTACTTAAATATGAATTGATTTACTGAAGCCAAAGCAAACCTATAGACTATCAACAATTGGATATAGTAACTAAGGGCTGCGTAGTGCTTATTTCAGGGAACACTTGTTTGTTCTTTTGTTCAGGGAACATATTTTTTGTTAGGGAACGTAAAACGCGTTTAGTAAATTTTTTTGTTCAGGAACAAATTTGTTCCCCGAACAGGTTTGGAGTAGAAATCGAAACAAGAAAAAGTTGTTTTTTGTTAGGGAACAATTTTAAGAAACACTTTTTTTTTTTCTTTTTTTTTTTTTTTTTTCTTTTTCTTTTTCTTCTTCCTCTTCCTCTTCCTCTTCCTCCTCCCACCCCTCGGCCGCCCCATTGCCGCCCATCGCCGCTGCCGGGGGCGAGGTCCGGCGAGCTCGCGGCGCCTCGCCGAGCCGGGCGAGGTCCGCAGCTCACCGGAGCCTCGCCGCCACCCGGCAAGGCCGCGCGAGGCGGGTGAGCTCGCCGCCACCGGCGAGGCTCGGCCTCGCAGATCTAGGCGAGGCCGAACCTCGCCTAGGTGGCGCGAGGCCGCGCGAGCCTCGCCCGGGCGGCGAGAGGCGGGCGAGCCTCGCCCGGGCGGCGCGGGCCGCGCGAGCCTCGCCGCCCCGGCGAGGCCGAGCCTCGTCGGTGGCGGCCGGCGCGAGGCTCGGCCTCGCCCAGATCTGCGAGGCCGAGCCTTGCCGGTGGCCTGCGAGGCTCGGCGAGCTCGCCGGAGCCTCGCCGGCGGCAGCCCAACAAAAAGAAGGGAGAAAAAAAGAAAAATCAAAAATCAAAAAATCAAAAAATTAGAAATTTTATCAAACGTGTTTTACATTCTGGAGTAAAAATTTTGAACCGTTATCAAACACCCTCAAATGCCGTAAAAGCTTGGTTCAGGAACGAAACAAGGAAAAACATTTACGAGCGAAACCAGGAGCGGGAACGTAAAACGTTGCCATAGTAACTAAGTCCTCGTTTGTTCGTAGCCCACTTAAAAAACCTAGAAAACTAGGTAACTCCAATACTTTTATCGTGTCAAAATCAGAAAAAACAAACAAACAAACAAATGACCAATTAAGCTAAACCAAACATGAAAAAAAAAAAAAGAAAAGAAACGAAATTGGCCAACTCTTGGTTAGACTCTAGAAACTTTTGATAAGGTAAGTTTCAAATTCTATGGTATGCAGGGTAGCTTTTGAATTTCCAAAAAATAAGAAATATATTCGAACAAGTAGTTTTTAGGTGGAACCTAGAACCGCTCACTCTTAATTTAATGAAATGCTTCGTTGTCGATCAAAAAAAAAAAGTTATGTATTCCTCATGGTCTAGTAGTACAAGTCCTTCCACATTAATGAATCAATTAAATATGTTGGGATCAAGAAATTAAGGTTTGTTTGTTTCATAAAAAACTAATAATTTAAAAAATATTTTCCTAAAATTGATCGCTTGTATCAAACACAAAAATGAATAAACGAATTTTTTTTTGTCAACTTTGGAATTGTTTAGAGGACAATTACAAACAAGAACCCTAAAATTAGAAATCCTATTGTTTTCTTTCCTTTTTGTCTTCTTCTTCTACTACTGGAAAAATACCAAAAAAAGTCCTAAATTTATTGTGCTTATGCCCATTCGGTTATAAATCTCTCAATTTGGCCAATTTAGTCATAAACATTTTGATAGTTTGTCAATTTAGTCTTGAACTGTTCAATTGTGTCAATATAGTTCTCTATTTTGATGATTTGACAATTTAATTATTCCAAACAATTTTAGCTGAAAAACACGATGCGGCAATCTAGTCAATGTCAATCATCCTACATAGAATAGCATTGACATGGATAATTTTTTTTTTGTATTTAAAAAAAAATCTTATTTTTTATTCTTTTATTGTCTCCTTTTTTTTTTTTTTTTTTTCCTTTTTTTCAACTTTGAGCAAAAAAAATTATCAACATCAGCGTCGCTTATGTAGTTATGCCATGTAGGACATTTGGCGCTATTTAGACCATCACGTTAGCATTTTCTCACCAAAACTAATGAAAAATGACTAAATTGGCAAATCATAAAAAAAAGTTAGGACAAAATTGACAAAATTGTTAGGACTAAATTATTGAAAGGTTTAAGACTCAATTGGCAAATTATCAAAATGTTTAGGATTAAATTAGTATAAATACAATAAATTTAAGATTTTTTTAATATTTTCTTCTCTTCCGCTCCATCTAGATCTATTTGTGCCCTGTGGAATGGCAATTGGTACATAGGATGTCCCAATTGCCTCTCAAAGATTTCCTAAACCCTTCAAGCACCGTCACTTCTCTAGATTGAGAAGATTAAAAGTATTTATAAGGTCGACCACCATCTTCGACCTCAGGTATACCTATAGATGGAGGAGTTGAGGTCGTATAGAAGAAGAAGAAGAAGAGAGAAGGTGGAGGATCTATGGCCGTGATGGTAGAATAACGGGTAATGGGGAAGCAATGACGATGACCATGCCGATGTTGGTTTGGGGTTAAGATTGGCGGTTGGGGTTTCTTGGTAGGGACTGATTGTATCAGGTGCACATCTTGGTGATTGAATAACCCACAAGCATCAACATTGTTGTCCTGGTCTAGGCTAACTCACCGCCTTCGTGATCCTAACTCGATGATAACTTTATATTATTAAGTCAGGAGGAACACAGTCGAGCAGTGAGGTCATGCTTGGTCCCTAAGATAAATTTCAGAATATGATAAATATTATGATATATGATGTTCGGTTGTTGTGCAATATCGAATAAGGCAAGATAAAAGAATGATATAATACGAACTCTCATGTGAAAGTAGAATAAAAGTGGATAGGATTTTTCATATTCATAATATTTAATGAGCCACCACGCGAGGACTACCATCAAAATAGCCGGTTGTTGTCACCTTCGACCACAACACGGTTTTTGTCGCCTCTGATGACCACCAATCATCATCACTGCATGACCAATCATCCTCATCACCGCCTGACCAATCATCCTCATCAGCCAATCAATCGTGTTCCATGTAATCTCTTGACATTTATCAAGCACTATATAAGACATCACAAATCCTATCAATATTGTATATCTTATCTAGCCTCGTCCTATTTGATAAAAAGGTTCAGGTGACCAAATGCAACCTGCAAAATTGGAAAAGTTGGGACAAAGTCAAGGGATTAAATTTGACGATTCCTAGGCTCAATTCAATTTCCACATCACCACCAACTCTTTGAGTTTGTTGAGATGTTTAAGTCGGCTACAGAAGGTTCTCAATCTTAAATTGCTTGAATCATGCTAATTTAGCTGTAATAAAGCGATGGACCTAAGCAATGGATATGGTACACACCACCAACTCCCCATCCTCAACTCCAAAATCATGCTCCTCTTGATCCGTCCCTCGATTATTGGCCGCTCTCATAGTACATCATTGTGAAAATTTACATGTCGAACCAATCGATTTTAAGAAAACTAAAATTTAAATAACATTATAGTAAATTTGAAAAATGATGGATTAAGATTCAATTCTTCAGATGCAATTTATGTAAAAATTTTGAAAACTAATTTATAGTATTCCGTCTTAACTCAATTGACAGATCCTTTTGTAAATTTAATATAAATAAGGGATGCAATTTTTTAGAGGGTTTTCCGGGCGGCTTTTAATCTTGGCCCTTTTTTTTTTTTTCAATTTCTCCTTTTAATTGTACCATCTAAGATTTGAGTTTGTTTATACCAAACTACTCAGATTTAAAGATTAAGATATACAATCATCCCTAAATTGTTTGTAATTTCCGAAAATTGAATTTTTTCCCCTTATTTTGAAGAAAAAGCATATAGTCCAATCAATCACAATCCTCAAAACGGTGGACAATGAGTATTTTTTTTTTCCAAGGAAAACTCTTCCAATACTCACCCCCTAAAATTACATCAAATTCCTGGGCCGCACAACATAACTTTGCGGCTGCAAATTCTTTTCTCCAATGAAATCGAAATGCTTTAAAGCCACACATCTCAAAAAAATATATATATAAAAAAACGAAATACTTCAAAGGCCAGTCTCATCAAAGTAGAGGCTTTTGGCAAAATAAATAAATAAAAGTAAAGGCAACAAGAAGAAAAAAAAAGGAAAAGGTGCTAAAAATCAGATCTTTCTATTTAAACTTATCAGGGCCATCACTGATGGGCCCATCAACCATCAGGCCCACCATGCACCAGAAACCCAACAGGCCGGCGCCCACATCCAATCAATGCTCCCCTTCAGTTGATCTGCCCAATCAGGTTCTTCCACGTGTAAGATGAACATTGGCCTAAAAGCATAAAGCATTATGCATGCTTCTGTTGGGCAATGCCGCAACAGGCTTTTTTTGTCACTACAATACTCGTACTTCTACTACGTAGAATACACGTACTTCCATAATTGCAATAACAAAAAATTTCCAGGCATTTGCCAAGTTTCCAGAAAAGTACTTTTTTTCTTAAATAAAGTGAGTTATACATATGTAAATTACAAGGCATACATGCTTCAGTAAAAATATTCTTAGTTTTGGACTTATCACGTATTTGTTTTATCACTAATTTACGAGTTAACTTGTTAATTTTCTCTTATATTAAAATAATTTTATAATGTTGTCAATAAATACAACATTATATATATATATAGCATGGGACACGAAAATTATCATACTTGAAAATTTGATAGAGTAACCAAAGAACCTTGAAATTCCGTTGTTTGAGTAAAAGCATCAATCAAAAAATGGTGAAGCTGGACTAATTGGTGGACTAATCCTCCACAAGCATATGCACGAGAGTTCGACGCCTCTTCTCAGTGGCACTTAGTTCAAAGAAAAATCTTTTCTAGACTTGAACATAAGTATTAAATATAAGTTTCTAGGTTCAAAAGGAAGGGCTACAGTGACCACACGTACATTTTTTTGTACTCTTAGGAATACTTATCTTATGATCGAACTATCTCTTTCATTTATATTATTATATTCAATCAAATGAAAAGTACGACTCCTACCTTGCCGGCTCCCAAGTGTACGCCGGAACCGTGTCTGCTCCGGCCCGGATGCTTCCTTTCTTGGACCGTCGGCAATCTCTCTCTCTCTTTTCTGTGCTTAGCTGTCACCACAAGCTCAGCAGACAAGTCAACACACGTGGCACGTCTCCCATTGGTCCACCCACGAACAAGGAAAAGACACGGCACACTACACTTCCATCCCATCCCATGGTCTCTCTCTCTCTCTCTATCTACATCTCTCTCTAGCACCGTCACATGTCTGTACTTGACCAGAACGCCCCCCACGAAAACAAAAGACCGCCACCACCGCCCCACACGCTACGCACGCAGTCCTTGTGTGTCGGCAGAGCAACCCCCCCTTCCTTCATCCAATGCCTTAGAGAGAGAGAGAGAGAGAGAGAGAGAGAGAGAGAGTCTCCCAGACGTCGTCCCCAGCATTTTCTCTCGCTTTCCCGGGAAAACTGCCTCGACCCAATTCGGAAAGCGACGAGGAGAAGCCGGGTCTTGTGTTTGTTCGGGGCCGGTCGGGGAAGAGATGATGAAGAGGAGGTCCAACGTCTACGGAAGGGTGAGCGAGAGCTCCTCCGCGGCGTCGGCGTCGGCGACGTCGTCCTCGAGCGCCGCCGCGAGCGGAGACGAAGGGGTTGAGTGGGAGATGCGACCCGGAGGCATGTTGGTGCAGAAGCGGGCCGGGAACCCGGATCTCCCCGCCCCAAACGTCCGGGTCCGGGTCGCCTACGGCGCGATCCGGTACGAGATCTCCGTGAATCCCCAGGCCACGTTCGGTACGGTCTGAAAAGATGCGTTTTTTGAAATCGCTCTCTTCTTCGGTTTTCTGTTTTCTGTTTTCGCGATGCTGAATCGACCCGCATTTCTGCGTTTTCTGGGTGGGGGGTTGGGACAGGGGAGCTGAAGAAGCTGCTGGCGGCGGAGACGGGGCTGCAGGCGGCGGAGCAGAGGCTGGTGTTCCGCGGGAAGGAGAGGGACGACGGCGAGTACCTGGACACGTGCGGGGTCAAGGACCGGTCCAAGGTCAACCTCGTCCAGGACCCCATCAGCATCGAGCGGCGGCTCGTCGAGATGCGCCGCAACGCCAGGATCCAGACCGTCCACCGCGCCGTCTCCGGCGTCGCCGCCGAGGTCGACAAGCTCGCCGACCAGGTAAATTCTTCCCCCCTCGATCCCGCTGTCTCCACCGGCAATTCTGACTTTCTAGGGGAATCGCCGAAAAATCAAATATTCAGGAACAATATATTTTTGCCTTTTTATGTTGATAATTACGCAATTACTAATTACTAAGGAACCAAAAGCCACCGAATAATCAGACAATTTAAATCTGGCCATGCACGCACTTTTGTAACTGGTTTTACGGTTTCGCCATTGCTCGCTTTGACCGTCCAAGGGATCGCCTTGAACATTAGACTACGTTGTTGTTCTTTAAGGTCATGCATTAGAACAATAGTTGCCGTGGGTATGTTGGTCTTTTCGAGGGCAGATGCCGGTTTTAACCCTTTGCTTCAAAAGGGTAATAGCATCGAATGATCATGGTAATAGAGAAAATCAATACGATTTTCATTTCGCATTTTCAAGCATCTTGCGATCCATTGATCTGGAAATGACAGTCTAGAAGCAAATGCTCGGCTCGAGCGTGGGTGCTACTTTCAAGAGATCTTTCCCTTAAGAATTCGCATTTTCGTTCAGCAGGTAAATTTGGAATGTGAAAGTCAAATGTGGACAAAACATGGATCGTTCAATGTCAACTTCTATGAGCTGCAACAATTTACTATTTTGTGTCAAACAAAAATAGTTCATCTTTCTTACCATAAAGGAATCAATTAGGGATTTGGGGGCGACATTAAAAAATGCGAGTCAAATGGAAACTTTTGACTTGATATTATGGAGTTGGGGTGACTTATCCATCCTCCCATTTTGGCCTTCCAAATTTGACAAAATCCCATCAAACTCAAAGTGATTCTAGGGTTGGCAAATTAAGGGAAAAAAATCGAGACCACCCGGGCCATACTAGGAGCTCAGAGAGCCGAAACCCTTCACGGGATGAAAAGCCTAATCTGCTTGGCCTTTATTTGGAGAGGTATAGAGTCAGGAATCTTAGTGTTCGAAACTAGTGACATGCTATATGCCTAATCTGCTTTAATACCATGTCAAAATATATAAAGAAAAAAGGACGTACTTTCATATAATTCGTATAGCTATAGATCAAAATAAATATTCCGTGGCAATTGCGAGGTTCTTATATGGTAGCTAGGAGTTCCTGCACTGATTGCTCTGTCTTCTTTGTTTTTTTTATTTTTTAAATAAATAAAGAGTATATAAATCTCTAAAATTGGGAGATGATGGAGAGGTACAAGGGTGGGTGGAAAACAGTTGCATTGTCATGATCAAAGCAATAGCTGGCAAATTTGTTTTGTTGTGGGGGCCGATGACAATGGAAGCAACCACCTCGGTAGCTTTTCTGCTCCATCAATATCAATTGGGAACTAATTTTTGTGTGCATCGAAAGCACGCGAGACCGCTCTATCTCGTTCGTTCAAATTCTGTAGGCTCTATATGAGATTCACATGATCAAATAATTCAGATGAAGTGGGCTCATATGTACCAAGCGCATGCAAGAGTCGAGTATTGTTTTGTTCTTTAACATGGGGCGCGATGCATAAGCAAGTATAAAATGTGGACCGTAGGGCTCTATATGATTCGTACGATATTTTAAATGGTTTCTAACGTGTAAATTAGAGAGAAATGATGCAGTTGTCTGTAATGTGACTAGGTCTCTACCATGGAGAAATCGATTGCCAAGGGAAATAAGGTCCCAGAAGTTCAGATCACGACGCTAATAGAGATGCTGATGAGACAAGCCATCAAACTCGACGGCATCTCCGCCGAGGGCGACACCGCTCCCCTCAAGAAGTTGCAGGTACGCGCCATTTCCCGATTCAATCGATGCTTAGAAGCCATGTATAGTTTCGAGATCAATGTATATCTTCGTGTTGACGGGCCTATACATGCCAGTACTAGAATTGGATTGAAGAGTACATGATTCTCCATGGTTGTTTCTGCAGGGAAAGAGAGTGCAAAAATGCGTCGAAACTCTCGACATGCTGAAAGTATCGAATGCTAGAATAAAGCCCGTGATCGTCACGACAAAGTGGGAGACATTTGATCATCCACCGACGGTGGCGGCACCGGCACCGGCACCGGCACCGGCGGCAGCCACCGCCACCAACCCTTGGGAATTTTTTGATTGATCTCGACATGTATATAGTATTCCTCTTCTACATTTCTCTAGTTGATTTTTGTTGTGTAAATCGGGTGGAGAGAGACATAAGCGGGCTGCATGCTTGTGGGTTTTACAAAAGAAAACCTAAAGCTTTCTCTCCACGGTCTTTTGCCAATAAGGATTGATTATTTATAAGTAGTTTCTTATGAATGTTAAGAGATTGACTCATTTTTATGTAATATAATTTTCGTGACCCATACACGATCCATATTCAACTCAAATCCCGGGCTCCCCTTATTAACAAATTTCCCCCTGAAAATGGAGCATAGGGTACATGAAACAACTCACAGTGCTGTCACTTTTTACGAGCGAATTCCATCGTTTCGTCTTCTGAAATTTCTTTCTGTTTTTTTTTTTTATTCCGCCGTTTCTTTTCATGCATGGTGGAGTCGACGACGGCGACGCCAGTGAGGATGGAAGAAGAAGATAAGAGGTTGAAAAGAAAACCAGAGAAACTCAATTCTTTTGGACAATGCAAGGAGAGGGGTGGCTTCAACAAGAACAAGGAAATGGGTTCAAGGCTTCAAAATTCATGATATTTTTTTTGTTTCATTTTGATTAAAACGAGTTAGAAATTACCCCAGTCGAACCAATTTAAACCAATATCTAGTCAAGTCTTGTTTATTGTGCCTCATTTCAATCCATTCATAATATGGGAGCAACCCATTTCAAGCTCAAGTCAACAAATATGAATGGAAAAATGGGTTAACGAATCCATTTCGTTGCATTTAGCAGTCAAAGACATGAGATATATCACGGAAAAATAGCTCATGTAGCTTGTTTATACTATATATATTCCCTTATGTATCTAATTTTTTGGGGCCATTATTCAAACATTATTTAAGGATGAAAACAGTGGGGAAAAAAAAAGAGATTCATGAGAACACCAAAATTATATAAAAGGAAAGAAGGTCCCACCGAGATTTGAACTCGGGTTACTGGATTCAGAGTCCAATGTCCTGACCACTAGACCATGGGACCGTGGTGCGTGCCTTTGTTTTCTCATTTGCTTTAAATCACGTATTATGTCTAGTTGTTTATACATTTTGCATGTCCTTCTTTAACTTGGTGGGCGATTCCCTTTGAGGATTAATATCTTGTCGTCCAAACCAGTTCGATCTGATTACAAATTTTAGATATAAGACAATCTATTCAGTCCTATGCATCTCTCTCTCTCATCGAGTATAGATTTGGACCATGAGCTTCTATATGATTCCTACTATAATTTAAATGGTTTCTGCTGCGTAAATTAAAGGAAAATGATGCAGCTGTCCATAATGTGTGACTAGGTCTCCTCTATAGAGAAATCGAGCGCCAAGGAAAATAAGGTCCCCGAAGTTGCAATTACAATGCTGATAGAGATTCTCATGAGACAAGCCATCAAGCTCGATGGCATCTCCGCCAAGGGCGATGCTGCTCCTCTAAAAAATTTGTAGGTACAGGCCATGACAACCCATTTAAATCTCCTTTCTTATGTCCCAATTTAGTCGATGCTTACAAATTACGTAAGGTTTTGAGATCGACGTATAACTTCATGTTGACTGTTTGTGTGTGGCTTATTGATATGTTTGATTCGCAATTCCCATTGTATGAATTTAGGATGACGACTCAAGCGTCCTTCTCAAGTTAACGAGGTTTCTGCCTCACAACTCATTGGTCAATTGTCGATCCGAAACAACAGAAAATTGAAAACTAGGCTCAAGGAGTTTGTTCAAGACATTAGCAAGTGAAAACGGGAATAAATGTGTCACGGGTGTCATGGAGCATGGTTTTCATCTACTCGCATCTCTTTCAACGAATGTTGACATCCATCTTTCGAAATGCATGCCTAACATACTAGTATTAGAATTGGATTGAAGTGTACATGATTCTTCACGGTTGTTTTCACAGGGAAAGGCAGTGCAAAAATACATCGAAACTCTCAATGTGCTGAAAGTGCCAAATGCCAGAATGAAGCCCGTGATTGTCACGACAAACTATGAGACATTTGGTCACCCACCGACGGCGGCAGCGACAATCACCAACCCTTGGGAATTTTTTGATTGATCTCAACATATATGGTATTCCTCTTCTACATTTATGTCCTTGATTTTTGTTGTGTAAATTGTGTGGAGAGAGATATAAGTGTGCTTGTGGGTTCCCAAATGAAAACCTAGAGCTTTCTCTCCATAGTCTTTTGCCAATAAGATTGGTTTATCATTCGCACGATATAAATTTTGTCATACAAGTAGTGGTTTATGAATGCTAAAATGTAGGCTAAAGTATAGCGTAAGTTTAAAAACTTGGCATAAGTGAACACTTAAGTGCCAAAACTTCTAAAATATACATTTAAGTATCACTTCTTCTTTTTTATAAAATTGAGACATTTAAGTGATAAGTCCAGTGAAGATAGTATGGAATCCGATGTAACTTATACTTGATAATATAAGTGGTTTATGTGGCACGTTGGAAAGCTAAGTTAGCAATGAAAATACAAAACGATATTGTTTTGCCCCAAAATTGAATTTTAATGTAAATATTCATTAAAATAAATTAAAAGAAGTAAATTTAAAAGAAAAAAGGGAGAAGGAGCAACTTTTGGCGAGGGACTGCACAACCCTCATCGCCGCTGCCCCCTATCACCGACAAGGGCCAACGACGGTGGGGGGAGGGACGACTGAGGTCACTAAGCCCTAAGCAGTAGTCAACGACCCTAGTGGACCACCAGCGAGGGCCTACAAGCCCTTGCCCAAGTTTGGAGAGAGGGCCCCAACCAACGACGGCCCTTGGCTCAACTGGGTAAGGGTCGACAACCCTCGTCAGATCTAGGTTAGGGTCACAACCCTCGTCAGATCTAGGTTAGGGTCACAACCCTCATCGAATCTAAGCGAGGGCTTATAGGGCCTAGCTAGCAATCAACCAGCATCACAGGCCACTGCCCGAGGCTCAGTGACCCTGGCCAAATCTCTCCCCACCATCATTGGCCCTTGTCGGCGAAGGTGGGACAACAGCAGCAAGGATTGTGCAATCCCTCGCCAAATGTTGCTCCTTCTCTCTTTTTTAAAATTTTTTAACTTTAGTTGTTTTAAATTTATTTTAATTAATATTTACATTAAAATTCAAATTTGAAACCAAAACGATATCGTTTCAAGCTTATCCAACTACGTCAGCGTTAAAAATGACATCTTTTTGCACTTATCTCACCAAAAAAATGCCACACAGCAATTTGGCCGGAAATTTTCACCATTAGCACTTAAGTGTTCTATTCTTCTCCAATTTTAGCACTTAAATGTACATTTTGGAAGTTTTGGCACTTAAGTGTCCACTTATACCAAATTCTAATACTTGCAATGTACTTTAGCCCTAAAATGTATGTTGCATATTCACTTAGATTGATCCATTTCTATGTAATATAATATTCACAACCCATATTTAACTCAAATTCGGTCTCCTGTCCTTAATAATTTTCCCCCTAAATATAGAGCATAGGGTACTAAAGAAAACCCAAGCAATTCAAAGCATATTAACTATTAGAAAAATCAGCAAATAAGAAATTACGAGAAAAGTCGACGAAGCTCTTAGAAAGAACAGATCATGAAACGAGCACTAGGAATGACCTGAAAAATCTGAGGTGGAAGACAATTTCGAGAGGGCAATGAAGACCACAAACGATCACCCAAAGAGCATGATAGCTCCAATTGGCACAAGAAACAAACTTGCAAACTTGCAAGGAGAGGAGTGGCTTCAACGAGAACAAGGGGAGGGTTCAAGGCTCTGCAATTCATGGTACTATTTTGGATTAATATTATGAAAAATTCTAATTTGGTACACCTATAATAAATTTACTATAAATTAATTTTTTTAACCACAAAAAACCCCATAATATACCTTTGAAAAATTTATCCCAAATTAATTTTGACCAACAAAAACCCAAAATCAATACAGTTGTAACAAATTTACCTTTCGTTAGTTTCCACTATATTAGATTTATGAAAAATCATAAACTAGTATACTTATGATAAACAAAGGGTAAAACTCCAAACCGATATATTTGTAACATGTCATTAAACTCAGCAATTTGAAGGTAAAATTGAATGAAAATTAATGAGTAAATTTGTCGTAACTATACCAGTTTGGGGTTTTTATGAAAATTAATTTAGATTAAACTTATCATAGATGTACTGATTTGGGATTTTTCGTGGTATTAGCCTTACTTTTTTTGTTTTGATTAAAATAGGTTAGGAATTGCCCAAATCAAACTAGCTTAAACCAATATATGGTCACATCCTATACTTCATTTTCACCCATTCATAGTATTGGAGTGACCCGTTTCAATTTGACAAATATGAACGGAAAAATGGGTTAGTGAATACATTTCATTGTGTCCAACTGCGGAAGACGCAAGGAAAATTACCAAAAAAATTTTAACGTATTATAATTATGCCAATTCAGTCCTAAATCTTTTTTTTTAGCCAATTGAATTCTAAATTTTTTGTATTTGTGCCAAATTTATCCATTCATTGGCAAGCACTAGTATAGATGTCGATTCTTACGTGACACAACCGGTACAAATATGGATAATTTTTAATAATTTTAAAAAAAAACCGATGAGGTTGTGCCTTGCCTGGTGAGATTCGAGGTTGCAGCCCCTACAACTATGAGGATGACGATCGATCAATCGCATCGAAGGAAACGAAAGGAGACGAGGCACAATGCGGTGATTCTACAACAAAGGAGGAGCTGAATCAGCAAATGATTTCAACAACTTTCCAGAGCCCTAGGTAAGGTCAATATCACCGGCTCTCGCCTCTAGCTGTTTATTGAGGTTAAAGATTGGTTGAAAAAAAAAAGAAAAAGGAAAAAGAAATATAAAGTATAAAAAAAAATATTGACCGATCAAATTGGTCAAGTGGATTAAATTGTTACAAATACAAAATGTTTATAACTAAATTCGTAAAGAAAAAAAAGGTTTAAAATTGAATTAACACAATTACAATAAATATATGATTTTTTTAAAATAATTTTCTACAAAACTTTTTATTCAATGTATATCCCCTGGAGCATTATTCAAACATTATTTAAGGATGAAAACAGTGGGGGAAAAAAAGATTCATGAGAACACCAAAACTATATAAAATGAAAGAAGGTCCCACCGAGATTTGAACTCGGGTTACTGGATTCAGAGTCCAATGTCCTGACCACTAGACCATGGGACCTTGGCGGCACGTGCCCTCTTCTACTTATAATTTTAATAATTTAGTGACGAGGATTGCTATCTCCTTCACCAGACTGTCGCTTATGAGTACCCGATGTCTTCGGGTATGTCGGGACAGTTAGTTTTGGGCGTCTTTCTATAACGCGATGGGTGGTACTTCAGCAACCATCTCTCTTTGAGGGTTATTATCTTGTTGTCCGGACCTATCCGATCTGGTTACGGATTTTAGACGTGAGGCAATTCTCTCTCTCTTTTATAAATTTGGATCATGAGGTTCTATATTATTCCTACTATATTTCAAATGGTTTCTGCCGTGTAAATTGAAGAGAAATGATGTAGTTGTCCGTAATGTGACTTTGTCTCTACCATGGAGAAATCGATTGCCAAGAGAAATAAGGTTTCGGAACTTCAGATCATGACGCTGATAGAGATGCTGATGAGACAAGCCATCAAGCTCAGTGGCATCTACGTCGAGGGCGACACTGCTCCTCTCGAGAAAACTTGCAAGAATACGCCATGACGACCCATTTAAATCTTCTCTCTTTCTCATGTTCCCAATTATTTTGATGCTTAGAAGCCACATATAGTTTCGAGATCAACATATATCTTCCCATTGACTATCTGTACGTGGCTTAATAATATATTTGATTCATGATTCACATCATATGAATTTATGATAATGACTCGAGGCATGTAGCTCAAGTTAACGAGGTTTCTACCTCAAGATTCGTTGGTTGATTGTTGATCTGAAACAATCGAAAATTGAATGACATGGCTCAAGGAGTTTGTTCAAGACATTAGCAAGTGAAAATGGGGATAAATGTGTCATGAGTGTCATGGTGCGTTGTTTTCATCTACTCCCGTCTCTTTAAACGAATGTCGACGTCCATCTTCCAAAATGCATGCCTTACGTACTAGCACTAAAATTGGACTGAAGATTACATAATTCTCCATGGTTGTTTTTACAGGGAAAGAGAGTGCAGAAATATGTCGAGACTCTCCATGCGCTGAATGTGTTGAATGCTAGAATAAAACCCGTGGTCATCACGACAAAGTGGGAGACATTGATCATTGTGAAAAAATTTTGATTGATCTCAACATATATGGTATTCCTTTTCTACATTTCTTTACTTGATTTTTGTTGTGTAAATCGGGTGGAGAGAAACATAAGAGAGCCAGATGTGTGTGGTTTACAAAAGAAAACCTAAAGCTTTCTCTTCATGGCTTTTTTTCATAAATGTTGAAATAGTTTGTTATCATAAAATATGTGTATCTTCATTAAGAGAAAACGTGACTCTTGATTAAGAGAGGATGTAACTTTTGGCTAAGAGGACATGACTTTTGATTGAAAGAAGATGTGACTCTTGATTATAAATATATGTGACTTTTCATCCTAAATTACATGGAGAAGTTATTCTTGACATGAAATATGATAATGGTTGGGGATAAAGTACCTATTTCCAAGAGATGTGTCTATTGGTTATCTATGGGTAGAAAGCAATTCACATATTATTTATAATAACCACAACCGTTCAGAAATAATTCTTCTTTAGAACTCTCTTCTTCTCTTTTCATACACGTAATTTTAACACATTCAAGAAGAAATTCTAAGAGATAATTGAGTAATTACTAAACTCATTTCTTTACGGCTTTAGCATATATCCCGGAGGTATATTTGTTCTAAATCCGACGGCAACAATAGTGGGGGCAAGTAATACCTTAAGAACAGTGATTGTCATCACACATCAAAACATCAAGGATCTACTAGTACTTCTTTATCTTTTTTGGCAATCAAATTTCCCCAACAATAAATTTTGTCATATGAGTAGGATTTATGAATGCTAAGATGTATGATGCACATTAACTCACTGATCCATTTTTACGTAACACAATTTTCACTACCAATACACACATCATGTTCAACTCAAACTCGAGCTCCTGTTCTTAACAAAACCCCTCCACAAAAAAAATATGGAGCATAGGGTACACACAAAAAAAAAAGAATTAAAAGCAAATTAAATATGAAAAAAATTAGGAAATAAGAAATTACGAGAAAAGTCGACGAAGTTCATAGAAAGAGCAAATCATGGAACGAGCACTGGGAATGATCTGAAAAATCTGAGGTGAATGACAATTTTGAAAGGGGAATCAAGACCATAAACGATCAGTAAATAAGCAAGATAGCTCCAATTGGCACAAGAAACAAACGAAGAACACAAGGAAAAAAAAGAAGAAAAATTATTTAAAAAGTCTTAAATTTATTACACTTTTACCAATTCAGTTCTAAACTTTTTAATTTGGTCAATTAAGTTATAAATATTTTTTATGTTTTGCCAATTAAGTCCATCCAACCTATTTTAATTAAAAATCACTGACATAGACGCCGACATTCTATACGACACTGTCGACATAGACTTGGATAATTTCTTTTAATATTTTCATATTTTTTTCTCAATTTTTTTTATTTTTTATTCTTTTATTTTTATTCTTTTTATCTCATTTTTTTCCCTTTGCTGCTCACTTGAAGCAATGACTTCCGGTGGCCATTGATGAGGCCCAACAGTGGCCAGCAAAGGAGAAAAGGAAAAAAGAAAAGAATAGCAAAAGGAAAAAAAAAAAAGAAAGAAAGAAAGAAAGAAAGAAAAACATGAAAGAAAATGACAAATAAAAAATTCGAAAAAATATTGTTAGAAATTATCCATGCTAATGCCGGCCGTGCCACGTAAAACAGTCAATGTTCACGTCGTCGCTAACCCTCCTATGTAAAACGGTTGGTATCCACGTTAGTGATTTCTGGGCAAAATTAACCAAAATTGACGCAATCGGCAATACATGAACATTTATAAGACCAAGTTGGCAAAGCTGAAATATTTTGGACTGAATTAGTAAAAATATAATAAGTTTAGAATTTTTTGGATAATTTTCTTGAAAAAAGATGAAAGAGAAGGAAGATGAAGAAATCACAGTGCAATAAGCATGTGGCGACCGTTCGAGAGTGTTGAATCTATAGATGCATCAAATTTTAAAGCGTTATCACTTTCTATGAGTGAATTCCATCGTTTCGTCTATTAAAATTTCATTTTTTTGTCCTTTGTTTCTTTTCTTGTATGGTGAAGATGAAGGCGATGATGGCGACCATGGACGAAGGAGAAATAGAAGATAAAGGTTGGAAAGAAAACGACGAGAGCTTTTTGTTTGAGAGAATTCAAGGCTCTAAAATTCATGGTATGTTTTTTGTATTGATTAAAACGGATCAGAAATCGGCCTACTCAAACCTGTTTAAATCAATATCTAGTTAGGTTTTATTTTTTAAACCTCATTTTGACCTATTTATAATATTAGAGAGATCTATTTCACATTCAATCCAATAAATACAACAAAAAAATAGATTAGTGAATCCATTTCGCGATGCAAAGAAGCTTAATAAATCATAGAAAAATAGATTATGCAGCTTATATACTCAATATTTATCTCCCTCTATATCTGATTTTTTTTTTTTCGGCCATTATTCCAACCACATTCAAGGATGAAAACAGTGAGGAAAAAAAGATTCATGAGAACACCAAATTAAATTAATAAAAAAAAAAGGTCCCACCGAGATTTGAACTCGGGTTACTGGATTCAGAGTCCAATGTCCTGACCACTAGACCATGGGACCACTTTTGGCTGAACATCCACTAGTCAATATACTTAACTTTTATCATTAACACAACTCTTCTCTTTTATTTACTTTTCCTTTCAAGCGTCTGCTTTCCTTTTGTGAATAATTATTCGCAATTTCGCCCTCGAGGAATAGCAGATAGATTATCAAATGCTTGGTTCTCGTTCTACAAGTTTCTTGTAAAATTAGGATGAGTTGATCATGTCGTCACAGATTTAAATTTAACCTTGGGACACAATTACAATTAAATTTAACATAGATAGAGATAACCAAACATCGCATACATCTTCTCAGATTTGCTGTTTCCAAAGTCACCTTTAAGCCATCATACTATTTAACAACATCCAAGAGTCATTTGTGTATTTAATTGTCTTTGAATTTCTAGTACAAGAAAATAACGAAAACTGAGGTGGACTAGATAGAGAGGTAATAATGGATTGATAGATATGAGTAGCGAATTAGAGCTCTATATATTCCTCTAATAAATAAATTTATTTCGTTTAGGTCTTGAGTCTAATGGCATCATGATACATTGAATTTCGAATTGGTAAATTTTAGTAACTATACTAGTCAATCAAGTGAAACTTCATTTGAATTTCTTGATGGGAAAAGAAAAATTCACTTCCAAGGAAGCAAATGCAATAGCAAATACTCAATCCCGATATAAAGGGTCATTTCATGCATAAGCCAAAGTATGAGAAAATGACAGTTGGTCGGTAAAGGCAGAAAAAAAAGAGGCACCGGAAAGATATGTATCCCAAAAGTGCCTCCATTAGTATCGCATCTACACATATTAAACCACACCTTCATTATAAGGTGCTCACCCTGACATCATGTAGGCCGACCAGATGATCAAGGGTGGATTTGAACCCAGCACTAGGGCATGGATCAAAGCAATGCGACCACACAAGCATTCCCCTGTGGAGTAGGGGTGTAAACGGTTCGGTTCAGGACGGTTTTTTGGTTTTTTTTTTTAATTTTTACTTTACTTATTGGGACCTAAATGAAGAAAAGATGATGATGAAGAAAGATTATTCATTTTTAATTAAGAATTCCGATTGGGTTCGGTTAACCGAACCGAACCGAAAACCGAAAACCGAACTGAATCGAAAAGTTAATAGTTATTTTTCGGTTAACCGAACCGAAATCGAACCGAACCAAAAACACACAAAATTTCGGTTCAGTTCGATTTGGTTTTCTATTTCGGTTCGGTTTTTGGTTCGGTTCCTGACACCCCTACCGGCAATGATCAAGCAATAGAGAAAAAGAGAAACAAAGAAAAAGAAGATTGGGTGGGACCAAACATGCAAAGTTGATGGGTCCCCCCGAATCTCAATGGGGCCAGGGTGTTAGGCAAGCGAAAGAGAAATGCCGCCCTTCCTTCACTTTCTTCGGAAGACTTGGAGGAGGGTTTGAAATCCGGTTCGCCACATAAAATTTCAAGACTGTTCAATATGTTTATTCAAAAATGATTTTCGTTTCACAAAAAATCTCAAATTGTTATTTTTGAACCAAATTCACTATTTATTAACACTTATACATGTCGACACACATAAAATTCTTTTCACATCAAAAGTCTATCCCATCGCTTATGTTGATATGCATGCAATTTAGACGGAATGCAAAAAAAAATATTTATCCTAGTCGGGGTTATCGATTTGAGTGAACATGTCGTGGCGGTGGCAATTTCGAATTTTCAGCAAAATACGAAAATCAGTTTTAAGTAATGAAATTAGTTTGAGATTTTCGATTTAATTTTCCACGGAACTCCTTGGTTGCTACTAGTTCTCTCGCTGGGGAAGTTTATAGGTAAAAAAGAAGAAGAAAAAAGCCCAAAACGGTACAATAAACAAAATTGAAAATCTCTTGTTGGACATGCAATAATGGATCAAAAACACTTTTACTGATTACGATTACACAATTGATTCAAATTGTCTTAAACCTTCAAAATGTTAATATTAGGAATGACCTTAGAGACTTAACTTGCTAGTTTTGAGATCTATTATAAACATGGATGATGGGCTTTTGGATTTAACATGTTACGAATTTAAGCCTGGCAAAAGTCGAGATCTTGAAAATTAGCCATTAGATCCTTCTACTAAAATTATTTGGCCTAGAAATCTGGATAATGTTTCGTACTTCTATTGCCAACGAATGAGATAATGGAAGCATTGATACAATTGCAATGATCGATTGATAATGATAACACCGACCATCAATTAGAAGGAATAGGGTTTATGCAATAAGTTATAAATACTAGCGATTATCCATGACAATAGTTTGACAATCTTGTCTTTTATTGGATAAAAATGAATCCAAATCCTCGCTTGCAAGGAAGATTGTAATTAAGATTATTTTTTTCTCTCTATATATTTTAATTATCCCGCTCAAAATTTGTTAAATTGCTCTATGTATTATTGATAAAAAGAATAAGAATTGAACATTAATTTTGAGAAAAAAAAGTAGAAAAGACGGACGAGACAAAAACCTGCAAATTTAAACCCCAACCATGTGCTGCCCCTTCATCCATTTCAAAAGACGTGGAAATCGGAAGTTGTAGTAAACACCGTTTAATTACTTTTTTGCCCTCCTCTAAATTTTAGAGGAGAAATCTTCCTTCACCAGTGCTAGCCTACAAGGGGGCCTTTTAGGCTTTTCCTTACGGCAACAAACACATTTTCATCTTTTTCCCGGCTGCTTCTTCTTCTTTAAATGAAGTGAGGATCATTATTAGGCATGTTATCTAAAATTAAAACTTTAATTGGTCTCGAAATTTATCAACAACCCGTAGGGGATTTAAGTGTCTTAATCTTCCCTCAAAAAAATTTAACCAACACGCGACCCTTGAAAAGCTTTATTTTCTATTTGCGTTTCCAAGTCAACATTTTTTTTAGGGGGTTAGTGTTTATAACCACATTAATCCACCCTACATGACCAAGAAACAGAGAAAAAAAAATGGAAAAGGAGATTGTGTGGGACAACCACACGTAAAGTTGATGATGGGTCCTCCCGAATCTCAATGGGGCAGGGCTTATTTGCTTTGTCATTTGTGCTTCTTTTTAGCTGCGATTGCATTTCTCAAGTAATTGTGAATTAAACACCTTCCTTAACTAATCTGGGTCATCTCTTTATTGAAGGTAACATAATAGTTACTTTTAAGTTACGTGGACAATAATTAGTATTTCGTTATTCTAAATATTATAGTTACTTCTAAATGTTACTTTTAAGTTACACCAAAGGTGACTCACTCAATCCCCTAAACTATGTGCTAATTAAAAAGAAATTAAGATTAATAAAATGTTAAGCTATGTGCTAATTGATTTAATCCGGCCATTACATCAAGCCCTCTCCACAATGCATGATATGAATGCATTGTTAGTTGTGCAATCTATACTTGGTACCATTCCCATCTTTCTCTCTATCACTCTAATGAATATACATTTGGTTTGCTGTGTTATTAGTTACTAGAAGAATTACGTTAAAAATAAAAGCAAGAAGTCACCCTCCAGGAAGAAATGTAGGCCTTGAGAGATTATTTGAGATTAATGTTGATGTTTTTGTATGATTATGATGATGATGATGATGATGATGATGATGATGTTGATGTTGATGTTGATGATGATGATGATGTTGATGTTGATATTGATGTTAAAATTGTTATTGTATTCAGAGGATTTTATGATGTTGATTATGGTTATGATTATAATGTTGATATTGATTATTATATTGGTTATGATTATGATGTTGATGTTGATATCAAAATTGTTATTGTATTCGGAAGATTAATGTATATGGTGATTGTCCTCATAAATATTAACTCAGAAAGAAATAAAAGTGTAGAAATGAAAAAGCTGAAACACTCAAGTTTTTGAAAACTATAAATAAAAGTGCGGAAATGAAAACCCAATAACCGCGCCCTAAAAATATGCATGCCAATGTCATAAGCCCAAGGACAAGATCCTCTATGAGTTAAATTATGAATCAAGTTCAATTTGTTTTCCAAAAGAATAGTTCACTAAGACTGAAGTACACCAAATGTGACTCACTCAATTCCCTAAACTATGTGCTAATTAAAAAGAAACTAAGATTAATCAAATGTTAAGCTATGTGCTATTGATTTAATCGGGCCGGTCCAAATATGGCATGTGGTTGGGCCATTAAATCAAGCCCTCTCCATAATGCATGATATGAATGCATTGTTAGCTGTGCAATCTGTACTTAGTACCTTACCCTACCGTTCCCATCTTTCTCTCTCTCATTCTAATGAAAATACATATGATTTGCTATGTTATTAGTTACTGGAAGAATTACGTAAAAAACAAAAGCAAGAAGTGACCCTCTAGGAAGAAATGAAGGCCTTGAGAGATTCTTTGAGATCGCTGTTGATGTTTTTGTATGATGATGATGATGATGATGATGATGATGTTGATGTTGATGATGATGTTGATATTGATGTTGATGTTAAAATTATTATTATTAGAGGATTATGATTATGATTATTATAATGTTGATGTTGATGTTGATGTTGATTATGATTATAATGTTGATCTTGATTATCATGTTAATGTTGATGTCAAAATTGTCCTTGTATTCGAAGGATTAATGTGTATGGTAGTTGTCCTCATAAATATTAACTCAAAAAACTATAAATAAAAGTGCAGAAATAAAAAAGCTAAAACACCCAAGTTTTTGAAAACTATAAATAAAAATGTGTAAATGAAAACCCAATAACTGCATACTAAAAATATGCATACCCATGTCATAAGCCCAAAGACAAGATCCTCCATGAGCTAAATTATGAATCAAGATCAATTTGTTTTTCAAAAAAATAATTCACTAAGGCTGAAGTACACCAAAGGTGACTCACTCAATCCCCTAAACTATGTGTTAATTAAAAAGAAACTAAAATTAATCAAATATTAAGTTATGTGCTAATTGATTTAATCTGGGCTAGTTCGAATATGGGCTGTGGTTGGGCCATTACATCAAGCCCTCTCCACAATGCATGATATAATGCGTTGTTAGCTGTGCAATCTGTATTCGGTACCATACCCTACCGTTCACATTTTTCTCTCTCTCACTCTAATGAAAATACATATGATTTGCTGTATTATTAGTTAATGGAAGAATTACGTGAAAAATAAAAGCAAGACGTGACCCTCTAGGAAAAAATGTTGGCATTGAGAGATTTTTTAAAATTGCTGTTGATGTTTTTGTATGATGATGATGATGATGATGATGATGATGATGTTGATGTTGATGTTGACATTGATTATGATGTTGATGTTAAAATTGTTCTTATATTTGGAGGATTATGATTATGATTATTATGATGTTGATGTTGATGTTGATTATGATTATAATGTTGATGTTGATTATCATGTTGATTATGATTATGGTGTTGATGTTGATGTCAAAATTGTTCTTGTATTCGGAGGATTAATGTGTATAGTGGTTGTCCTTATAAATGTTAACTCAAAAAGTTACAAATAAAAGTGCGGAAATGAAAACCCAATAACCGCGCGCTAAGAATATGCATACTCATGTCATAAGCCTAAGGACAAGATTCTCCATTAGCTAAATTATGAATCAAGTTCAATTTGTTTTCCAAAAGAATAGTTCATTAAGACTAAAATACACCAAAGGTGACTCACTCAATCCCCTAAACTATGTGCTAATTAAAAAGAAACTAAGATTAATCAAATGTTAAGCTATGTGCTAATTGATTTAATCCGGGCCGGTCCAAATATGGGCTGTGGTTGGGCCATTACATCAAGTCCTCTCCATAAATGATAAATAAACTCAGCCCCCTTAAAGAACAAACAAAGTTCATGCTTATTTTTAAATCGAACCAAAGCCCGTCCAAACTCCTAAAAGCCTAGACCCCGACAACAGCAGCAGCAGTCTAATAGAAAACATGTTCTTGACTATCAATATGAAGCACAGTTGAATAAATGTACATTTTGAAGTACTTGCATATTATCATACTCTAACATAATTCAGCAGATCATGTTCAATTTTTGAGCAAAGAAATTTTTTATTAAAGACTTCTGCTAAGTTGTTTCATTTTGGTTTTTGTATTTCCACACATCTCAATGAATCGGTTGTTTTTTTTTACTTTTTAGAATTGAGATCCATGACATTCATGCTAAGATAGAAAACAGTTCACAATCACAACTAGAACAAAGCAAGTTTGTTCAATAATTCATATGTTCCATAATTTTGAATGAGAAAAGCAACGTCCAAATTAAGACAAATTTATGCAAGATCACATCTCAGAGGAAACAACCATCAAGTAAACCAACAATTACAGGCTACATTTGACGTTTTCCTTTAAAATAATGACAGCGAACTCCCTAAAAATGTTGAGAAATGAATAGCATGTCCATGTACTACTTTAGCAACCAAGATGCCCTCAAACAATCTCATGACCCAACTAAATCACATCTAGTCCAAAATATCCAGCAAACTACCAATGCAAATGAATTATATCCCACACACAAGCGTGATGCCTAAACATGTCAAAAAGGTGAGGAATCAAAGATTTGTGAATGTAATAATATAGGCAAACGAACCAATTTGAATGAAACCAAAATCCTTTTAAGTCGTGTGTAATAAAGAACATCCAACATTCAAAAGATGTTCAGAGTATACAAGATATCAATGTGCAATGGTTCGACAAGAGATCGCCATGAATCCCACATAACACTTTCCCACAATGGCACCTTTTTTTTTTCTTTCTTTATATATATATATATATGGTAAAGATAAAATCTAATTGAAACCAAACCTTCATTATTTGTACGGAAATGGCTACAAACAGCAGACATGAACATATATTGAACAAGCTCAAACCATGGACAACGTTCATAGCAAATAAATTGGCAAAGTCGGAACATACCTACAACTATAGTACTTATCCAACAAGTTCTCAATAGCAAGTAACTCTACCCTATCTAACAAGCTCTAGACTTAGGAACCGTATGGTTTGACGAGAAACTGAATACGAACTCCTTATGACACTTCCCTACAAGGATATATATGTCAATGCACCTCAAAGACTATGCAAATAACACCATATGCGCATTATTCAGAATACAAGTCCTCACGTCCGGCAGCTTAGAAATTGAGTGTGTTTTCCAAAGCGATCTAAAAATCAATTGACATGACAAATACAAACATGAACAAGGAACAACAAATGCACATGACCAGCATTTGACACATTCAAAAAAATGGAGCAACAGCAAACCACACCGTATACCTATTTGCCCAATTCATTCACATTTTAATCAGCGATATACAATAAAGGCAGTGAGACAAAAACAAAGCAACATCAACTAGATTTATGTATCGGGAGACTATGAAGCTAGAACCATAACATCGACAACATGAAAGTTGGACTAAGACAAACAAACAGGGTCCCTAAAATGGCAGTTTGGAACCATAACCGGAAGAGGAACCAGAATCAAAACAACAATCGACGCCGCTGTAGATTCCAAAACAAACAGAAGGAAGGAAGGCCCGAGAGAGAGAGAGAGAGAGTGAACGAGAACCGAAGCTCGGAAGCTCCGGCGAGCGACCTCTCACCTGGAAACGCCGCGTCGGTTGAGTTGGTCGATAGATGCGAGAGTTGACCACAAGGACAAGAAGAGTGAAGGGAGAGGCCTTTGGGCGAGCCCTAGGTTTTGCAAAAATGATGGTTCGTTTGGCAATGGTTTCAACAAGGACAAAGAAGAGAGAAAGGAGGAGAAGAGATAGTTGGTACTTGGTGCGCAATGTGTACTAAGGAGAGAGAAAGAGGGCAAAGTGAATCAAGAGAGGACGATGGACTAGGGGAGACTCCAACGTGTGTGTGTCGTCCATTCTGAACTTTAACATTCTCATCCAAAATAATTTATTATTCTCTGCCCTTATCGACGTTGCTACTGTTGTTGTTTCTATTGTTTTCATTTAATTTGGACATGTCTCGTTGCCTTTTTGTGTCTTTCTTTTTTTATTCACCCAAGAGGATGGCACCTTCTTTCTTTTCTAGTACTAGGTAGGGGTGTAAACAGTTCGGTGTTTTTGAAAAACCGAACCGAACCAAACCGATAAGGGATAATACTGAACCGAACCGAAACCGTCCTGAACCGAATACGAATCAAACCAAAAATGTGGTTCGGTTCGGTTCGGTTCGGGACGATTTTTTTATTTTTTTTATTTTTGCTTTACTTATTGGGACCTAAATGAAGAAGAGAGATTATTCACTTTTAATTAAGAATTCCGGTTTAGTTCGGTTAACCGAATCGAATAAAAAATTTAATGGTTATTTTTCGGTTAACCGAACCGAAATCGAACCGAACCAAAAACACACAAAATTTCGATTTGATTTTCTATTTCGGTTCGGTTCTTGACACCCCTACTGTGCAGGCACTCCTAGAAATCATCTAGTGGCAACAGAAAAGTGCTACCGTCTTTTCTGGTGACAAGGGGTACGGAGATTCCTTTTAGGATAGGAAAAAAAGCAGCCATTTTGTTTTTGTTTAATTCGAATCTTTTAGAATTTTACCAAACTAATACCTCCGGTAGCTAATTCCAGCAAACTGAAGTTGGTGCATTGATTAATGCCAATCAAAAGTACGATGTACAAGGAATTATTGCCGTCATGATGATTAAGTTGTGCTAACCAACCATAAGAATGATACATTGATCAAATGGAGCGAAGATGAAAGTGACCTCGAGATTTAACAACAGAAACGATAAAATTTTTACAAAACAAGAGAAAAAAGGCCAGGAATTTGCCAGTCAAAAGTATACAACTTTGATTGTGGTCCTCCAAGAATGTGCTGTCTTTTTATGATCATTTGAGATGGGGTCCGTTTTGGAGATTTGGACTGACTTTAGTGAATCATTTCAAACGAGGAAACAATGCCATTTATCTAAGCAACAACGGTAGCATCTTGTTAAAATAAGTCACGTCACTTCAACCCCACGATATGCAAGACAACCAGTAATGATTAGACTACCATATAAGAAAAATCAAGCAAAACTTTGTCCGGAGAACTCGATTACATCAATTTCACTTCAAAGTTCAGGATTTAGAGCCGATTGTGCAATTACTCCGAAAATATTATATAGGCTCAGGGATTATTATATGTGCACTTTCTTGTTGAGAAGTCAGTTTACGTAGTAATTCCGATACATTGCAAACCGATTTCCTAGTACGACTTTGGTGCTCCAAACGTCTCCTTTGTTCCTTTTTCACTCTGTTCACTTTCTAAGGCACCACGAGAGATCGGTGCCAAGGTCAGCATTCGCATATCGACTTTATCCCTAAGCTATTATTTGCATATTCTCCGATGAACTTTCCCTTCTATCGTCACTAAAAGATGTTCAAGAATTGCAGTTTGCAACTTGCGATTTCATTGAAACATCTAATGGTGAGGTTAGGGCATCTAGACAGCCTTCTGAGTGCTCATATCAATGAAATTAGGCAAATAAAAAGGTACAAAACCTTTGCACTTACTGAGTGGCCAGCAGCTTCACATGAATTCTAGAGATGCAAGTAACACCTGAATCAGCAGAGTGAATCCGTCTTGGAAAGGGAAAAAAGAAAGTAACTCGTGCAAAGGATTTGAAACACAGTTTCATTAGCAACCCACTAAAATGGAAGTATGGTGCTCCTACAACACGTTCAGATCTACAGAAGAAATGGTCATTCTGACCTGTGTAAGTATTTCTGCTCAATTGTCGTTCATAAAGGTAAAAACAGGTAAAAGAATCGAAATGTGCCCAAAAATTGAGTTCCCCAAAATTTAGTTAATTCCCAGACGACATATCGGGTTCCTCTTAATAAGACCAAGATCAACCTGCACAAGACAAAAGTACATGGATTATAGTATGGTAAGTGCACTAAGTAGATCTCGAGAAAGGGAAGAAGAAAGAGAGACCGTACCTTGTGTCCAAACAGATCACGGATGTTATCAATCCCATAAAGTATCATTGTGGGTCTGGTTCAAAAACCACAAAACATGAAAGGAATTAAGCAACGAATAAGCCATACAGCCTAAACCATTAGTAACAAAAAGAAAAGCAAAAATTTGCAGCAACTTCGTAAATCAATTTCATTTGCATTTATCCAAACAACAAAACAAGCTAATGAGATAATAGCCCTGCGGCTTCAACATCCAATGAAGCCCAGAAACAGAAAATTAAAGAGACACTTTACCTTTCGAGGGAGAGTCCCCAGGCAATAACACGAACATCCTCAGGGAGTCCCATAGGAAGCAACATTTCAGGTCTGAACATGCCAGAGTTCCCTATCTCCACCCATTTCCCAAGGCCCTCATGGTAACTGGCCAAAATGTAAAACATTTTTCTCAGCCAAGTATAGGGATGGAAAGGGAAGCAATAGGAACAGGAAGGTAAGAATTGAACGGAAGACCTCTTGGGTCTTGCTAATGGAGGACCACCGCTAAACAAGTTATAGCTACTTCACCTGAAAATCTCCATGCTAGGTTCAGTGTATGGATTGTAAGCAGGCTTAAAACGGAGCTTGGACATGCCTGGATAAGGAATTGGGGTACGTCAAATATACATATTTACCAAGACAACCTTAAACCCCCCAAGGTCTTTTTCTTGGCTGATATTATAGAAACACTCTTTACCTATTCGAGAGAAAAAATCATGCAGGACTCCAATCAAATCTCCAAGAGAAAGCCCTCGATCACATACGAGACCTGAAACCAGAGTTAAACATTCAGAAAGGTGATTAATACAAGAACAGATGTGATTTCTACCAGAATACCCAAATTTGTTTCAACTCACTTTCACTAGAACACATTTCTATCTACAGACAGCTCATCTGTACCATGAAAAAACTAGGGACAGAGAACAGACGTAAATTCCAATGAAGTACTTATTCTGCTTATTTGAGAAACAGCATAACTGACCATCCCACAAAATCCAGATATATTCTCATAAGTCTCAATATGCAAGGATAATCAAATAATTACCTTCAATCTGGTGAAACTCTGCAAGATGGGTTCGATCTACTGCTTCATTTCTGAAAACACGATCAATTGAGAAGTACTTCTTTGGTTCAAAGGGTTTCTTCTGCAAGTAATGTCAAAAAATCAAACAATAAATGGTCCATTTGAATTGACTCCACTTTTATTTGCAAATCCCATTTTAGCTTTTTATCTAATTCAGGATTCCCAAAATCTTTCGAAATATCTAAACATTGACATTAGTAGTTTTTCATAATTAAAAACGATTATTTTCTTTCATTTTAAATCTTTTGAGACTGAATCATACATAGAAATAATAAGTTGTTCTTTTGCTTCCAAAGAGGCCCCAATAATGCTTCCAGTTGAAAGCAGAACACACTAGGACAAATTGCACAATGACATCAGAGTGTCATTTAGTGTGTGGATTGACTTTTACTTCACTATTCTAGTTTTTACTTTTTAGCAACCGATATTGTAATTTTTTCTCATGCTAAACACCCTGATTTTTAAAAACTTCAGACAATTAAATTCATATGCAAAATTGCATTCATGTAATTATTTTCACAATCTATTTTTTTTGGTTTTGGAGAGAGAAAAAGCTGAAACTGGTGGGTATGAAACAGTTCTATTCTATAGACATAAGAACAGCAGAAAATATGTTAGCTGTATATACCAATTATCTAAACTAAACATTTATTATGTTCCACAGACTATAGTTGGCTATGAGGTGGTATAGCGATGGAGAAAAAATAAAAGGCTCGTAAATGGTTCTAGTTCTTGTTGGTGATGTTGCAAGTTATTCTAGATGAAGTGATCCATTAAAACACTAAGCAACGAGACGGTAAACAAAAAGAAATGCATAGTCTAGGATTGGCCAAACAATTGCGGAGAAAGCTTTTTGTCAGGAAAACATCAAGCACAACCACACCTGTGCCAACAAGTAAAGCATCCGTGTGGAAACAGCAGTCGTGTGAGTTCGTAAAAGGTTCTTATTTGCTTCATCTCTTTTCCAGTCATATCCATATCTGTTCACCCAAAAAAAAAAACAAAAATTCATCAGCAAAAGAAATGTTAAGGCAGATCTCACACCAATCAGAGAGATAAACACAGGAATGGAGTCAAAGAAGAACATGAATTGATAAGAACATGAAACAAATAAATATGATACCCTCGAGACTGGTAACCACCCTCTTCATGAACTCTCTTCACACGTTCAACATAATCTTCAGGAAGTTCTCTTGTGGTAGAAGGAGCTATATGCATGGCAAACCAAATAATTACAAGAACAATACAACATAAAGTGGAACTACCAATTATGCAATCAGATAGGACATACCTTTCAGAAAGAAAGTATCATGTGAATCCCGAGCAGGATGTTGCTGAGGCTGGAACAGAGCATCAAAGTTCCAGAAACTGCACATTGACCAGAAATAGGTAAAAACCCCATAGACTGGTAATCTAGAATAAAGCCGGACAACAGTAAATGACACGACAAAAAGCACCTCATGCATGAGAGATCTCATTATTCTCATTACTTATTTCCTGAAATAGACAATAGACAACTAAACTCAAATTCATTAACTTAGCCGTACACTCACATATGTCTGCTTAGCCATCAATACATCTGATGCATCATCAGTTACAAAAAGTAGAAGAATGTAAGCATAGAAACCCCGTGTCCAGCACAAACAAATAGAATTCATGGACAATTTGAGATGACCTTTCATTTGGGGAAAAATTCTGTACTGCGTGCATAAATATATTCATTCTCCTTTCAATCACTGGGACTGGTGACCATGCAAAAATCAGGAATTGGATCATAATGTCATTTGACAGATAAAATTACCAACTAATTTTACCATGATAATCATTTTCTACTAAATATCTAGAAATATAGTATTACCTTAGTAGAGATGTATTATTCATAAGACCATTTGGTGTAAGTTTTGTTTTCATAGCAACGAGTGCTTAACATATTACTGAGCAACGACGATGACATGAAGCATGTATATAACTGCAAAGCAGAGAGATGAGAACCTATACCTGCTTTCCACAAAGTTGTTTGTGGGCATTTCCTCAAAACTGCAACCAACAACAGAGCCTCTGTAAGCAACTATAGAACCAAGGAACAAAAGGATAAGCAAACTGTCATACTTTCAGTAGTGCGAGAAACTGCCGTGTCTTACCCCATGTACAGAAAAATATTCTTCAACTGCTGCCTCACCTGAAATGAGGAAAAAACATATTCGTAAGCAAAGTTAAGAAAAGTGATGGGGAGTCAAGCTATTCAAAGTTAATGAGGATCCAAAAACTAGTCCAAGTTTCAATTTAAGAAATTAAGCTTAGATTGCATATGTCAAGTTTGCAAAATCTTTAAATTATGAACATACGAGAAAACATCAGTGGCAACAACATGAACTTGAGGATTATACTACAAAGAGCTCACCGTTAAATAAAAATTTTACTATGTTTATGAAAGATTTCAAATGAACGTTGCAAATGGAGCAGCCTTTAGTTGCCATGAGAACCAGAAAAAGCAAGATGATAGGAAACATAAATTACATGGACTTTGTTTTTGGGCCGCTATACTTGGTTTTAATCTTCCAAAACTTTGGACAACCAATCTTAGAACTTTGAGGAGTAATCAAGAAGTTCAAGACAATCCTTTGCAAGTCATGGTACTTGACTCTAGATACTGTCCTCACTTCTTTGATGGGATGCACAGTTTGTAAAGTGTGTTCAAATAAAAACTGAAACTTTTCGGACCTTATGAGAGTTGTCGACAATATGTGACCCAGTCCCTTGAGCTATATTCATGGTATCAAAGCATAAAAAATATTCAAGATCTAGCTGAATACATTCGGCATGTGACAAAATAGACTTTCCATAACTTCATTTTTCGAGTTAAAGTATACCATAGATTTTTATGTTGATTTCATATCCTCTAACATATACAATTAATTTTCTTCAATAGATGCCAATTTATTGGTCCAGACAGCCAGTTCCAATGAAATTGAGAGTCCGACTAAATGTGTTCTTTATGAATTTTGCAGGACCCACCGAGTACCTAGTTCTGTATTTCTTTATGCAATTGATGCAAAATTCATTTTTATGATTGATTAAGGTTTTCCACATCAAAGTCATGTGATGAAGATGCTTCTAAAGCTCAAAAAGCTCAAAATTCAGAAGCAACAACATGATCAATAAATTATACATGCAACAACCAGTTGAGTTGAACATAACATCAAAATCTCAGTTCATGCCCATGGGAACGCATAGTTTCCATCGCACTGAGCACCTTGACTTTCTAAGAGATTAAATGTAGCCATGATGACTCATGGTTATACTTCAGTCACCAAAAGTGACCGGGGTTCTGAAATAGTTGATCCATTGTGTTGATTTGACCACCAAGTAGGGACCCTTCAGCAGAGGTCAAAGCTAAGGACATGATTAATTCAAACTCTCCTTAGACCCTATGTCCAATTATCTTGGGTCAAATAGACCGGAAAGGCTAAGCACGATATTAATCTCCTCAATAAAAACATTCAAAGAATAAAATCCTCACCTTGAGAAGTGGATGAACATGGCCACCTTCAGCAGGTGGACCCTTGGCGCTGAAGTTATACTCTTTGAACTCTAAATCCTTCCAGTCAGCCCTGCAATAAAAGTGCATGCTTTATCAGTTAACAAAGGCGAACCAGACACAAGCACATCATAGCTCGTCTAAATCTGTATGAGCTACCAATTTTCAGGGGCTACATCCATCAACCAATCAGCCTTGTGTGATTTGCTCAATTTAAAATAGCAAAGTCACATGTATAAGACCAAAGACAACCCATAATTGCAGAAATAATCCAACTATTACAAAAATGGAGAGTAGAAAGTTACTAGGCAATAGCGTTTATAGATTCTAATGATGTGACAATTGCTTGGCTGCTAAAGCAAGAAATTCAAATGAGTGAATAAATTAGCAAAGTAAAATGCATAAACTAAACACAAGAACTTAAAGGTTATGTCCGGAAGGCCAATATCAGCCTTCAACTGAATTGCCATTAAGGATCAAATTCCCTTTCCTCTGTCAACAAGGAAAGTGAGAAGCATTTGAAATCCACTTAAAAGGTAAATATATGTTCCTTTTTTTCTCTAATGATAAATCTGAAGACTTTCATACAACAGCAGACTCCCTCCAATATTTCTGAAATAATGGAACTACACATCATTAGGGATATGTAGCTGTAAGGTAGGGGACATTGGGCAAACAGAAACTTGCACATGGCAAACAATTTCCCTCATAGGCCAACAAATTTAGCAACAATAATGCACAACTTTGTCAATGAATTAACTAAAACGTAAAACTAATACCTCTGGAGATTTTCCCGAGTCAAATCTGTTGCAGCCTTCTTCCTTTTAGGGGCATAATTAGGACCTCTCTTCACTACGTAACCCTTCCATGTCCTTAAAGAAAACAGGTTTTACATGGATGTGAGCAATGAGAACAAAAAACCCAATAAAGTTGAGAACTCCTGGACCAAACAAGTAATTTGTAAACCAAAAGTCAAAATATAGTATTTACTGAGGAATAATAAGCTTTCTTGCTTTGAGAGCTTTAATGCTGTCTGCATCAATACCCTGAGAAAAAAGAGATATTAGGCAAAGAGACCATTCAAATGTAACAAAAGCGGGAAGGAAAAAAAAAGGACAAAATAGTCTGTATAAATTACTCAAATATACATCTGGATCAAACAGAGAAGAACATGACGAGACAAGTCCTTAAATTTCTGATGTGTCAATTTTATTGTATGAAACCTCATGCTACACACCCTTAAGCTTGCATCCATTAACAAGCACCAGATACTCACAAAAGTCTACCAAATACCCATACCCTATTATGCATTAATTAAGCTGACTTCGGTGGACAAGAAGGTATTCCATGTGAGAAGTACAGCACTTCCCAATAATACGTGGGGTAATAAGCCAATTAAAATTGAGTGATTTCAGAATTTGAGCGCCAAATAGTATGAAATGCATAGCAAGCAATGTGATTAGTCAATCACACCAGATCTGCTGTGTGGCCAACACATAAAATACTTCTCCCTGATGGATAAGCCCACATTGTGAACCATGATAACCTACAGCAACCATTGCAACTCAAACAATCACTTGTCCACCAACCACAGGAATTTCAGCAGTATCTCTAGCCAAAAACTCAGATCACTTGCCCCAAACGGCTTAATGAGGTTCATAACTTCATACCATAAGATGTATGACATGGACCAATTAAACAATTTTCTCGAGCATTTGGTATTATTCATATGCATCTTTTAAAGAAACCCACTTCATTGAAGGTCCTATCCTTATATGCTCAACAGTCAGAGAGATCTATCGTTACATACTGGATGGTACTTATTACATGGAAAGTAAGTCTTACAATGACAAATAATAATAATAATGATAAAACAACAACAATAACAACAATAACAACAACAACAACAACAACATATGACAGATTACAAAGGAAAAGGGGACAACATGAAGTTATAAAAAGGATAAAAAGAATCAACAAAAAGTTCACTCACCTGCCCATCTTTTATCTGGGTAAGCATATATTTGACTTTGTCATCCACGTGTTGAACCTAAAAGAATTTTTCCATTTCATTTTGTAAAAGTAAGAAACAAAGAATGCAAAATAGGCAAATTCAAAAGTTAGAGCCAAGAACAAGTAGTTTTCCTTTTCTTTCTTCTAATATACAAACTAAAATTTAGTCCAGCCACTCAAACTGCATTAAACAGTTGACTTCACTCTTAAACTTATGAGCAGAAGACACAAAACCATAAGTATCAATCTTAAACCGACAAACACGAGGAATTCAGATCAGATGATCTAATAAATTCCATAAGTATCACACCATAAGTTAACCTAAATAAGCAAGGAAGAAATCTTTTGACAGAAGATACAGAACCAGAAACTTCATCAACAATATAGCATAATTGCTTACCTTTCTAGATATTTGTTTGCCCATCTCGACCCATTTATTCTTCCCTGCTTGTGCACAACCTATTTTGAAAACTGAGGGGTCAAGCCTTTTCTGCATCCACATATTACCTCGGTGATAATCCATCCATTTTTAGATATTCTTACATAGAATTTGAAAAGGGAAATCTTTTAGAAAACAGCTTGAGATGCTACACAAACGAACACAGGAGGAAATCCAAATTTACCCCTAGAAATTAAACTTGCCAAGAAAGACTCACTCAAATCCAATCAGATTAAAAGTGGCGATACTAACCTGAAGTTCTTCGCGAGAGATACCCTCCGGCGGTACAGCCAAAAACAGCTGCACTTCAGGTGATCCGGCATCTGCATACGTCTTTCCTTCCTCGGTAAGCACCCACGTTTCCCTCTTAATGTCCTGCACGTCCAGCCCACAACGTTAACATCAGTGTGACAAAGAAGCGAAAACACAAACATGCAACAAAAATCCGCAACGCGGCGGATGACTGATACACTGACATTATCGGCGTCCACACACCAATGTACCCATATCAACACCAATTCCACCCATGTCCAACCCCATAATCAGGACAATCAGTGCCCGCACACACGCCCTTTACACTCGCTACAAACAAAAAACGCGGAAAAGAACGCCCTGGTCGACGCAAATGCGCGCGCGACAATCGGCGAAAGGCGGTGGCGGGCATCGGACGGCGAAGATGTACTGAGGAGAGGAGAGGTGGTGGACCTGAGCGTCGACGTATCTGAAGCCGTGGAGGCTCTTGACGACGTTGACCACCTCGCTGTGGTCGATCCCATGCGCCGACGCGAACTCGCCGGAATCGGCGATCTCCTCGTGGTTCTGCAAGAACCCTAGGATCGCTTCTTCGGCCATTTCCCTCTTCTGCAGACAACCCCCAAAACCCCCAATCTTCCCGGTTGAGTCCCTGAGCATTAGGGTAGAGAGAGAGAAGACGACGATCCCGTTTGGGCCACAACCGCCGTGCTTGGGCCTGATCTTGGGCCTTCGTTTGGGCTTGCGTTTGGGCTCGATCCAGATCAACAGAATAGTTGACGAGATGAATCCGTTGACTTTTCCGTCTTCTCCGAACGATGGCATTTTTGTGATTTTCCTACCGGCGAGGCCCTCTTTGCTTCCAGAGCCCAAACACTTTTTTTTTTTGTTATTATTTTGGGTCGAAATTTCGAAGCTAAAAACTTAAGCAGTGACAAAACCATTCGGGTGGGGAAGGAGATCCAACGTCGAAGGCTCACCGGAAGGAAAATTAGCATCGCCGCCACTGTCGGCGGCGGCAACAGCGGCGGCAACGATCCTGAGAACTGTATCTCCGCTGCCTTGTGCTCTGATTACATAACTGAAGCTCCATCCCCTAGAAAATTGAAGCGCTTCCGCCCAACCATTTTTCATTTTCTTAAGGCTATTATTCATCAAAGTTCAACTCCAATTTCGGATTTTCTCAGGTGGAAACTGAAGGTATGGAGTTTTTATTCGAGAAGTTAGGGACAATGAACTTTCAGAGTACGATGCTCAGAGAAAAGAAGTGGAAATGAGAAGGGAGAAATATAATAAAATAAAATAAGCTAGGAAGAGAAGAGGGTAAAAATAGAATATAGATAAGAGAAAGTGGAGATGAATTTTTAATGGGCTCGGAGAGTTGTTGAATGATAGGCGGGCTGAGTGATGAGGCCCAACTCGTCTCCAAGGCCCAGACTTGTGAAACCCACCGGTTGTCAATTTATGATCAAATTGACAAAATTATGATAAGAGACAATATTCTCATATTGGCCGATCCCAAACCAACCATGAAACTTCATTTTATCATAGCTAAAAGAAGTCCAACAATTGCAGTTGCGACTTGGAATTATTGTGAAACATCATCAAATGGTGCAGTTATGGCTTTTCTCATCTTAGTGATGATCTTTTATATCTGAAATATTGATTTCATGCTCAACTTGTAAATCTTTGCAACGTGCTACTCGGACCCTTCTCGTCTCCACAATTACATCACCCTTGCTATACGTAAAAGGGTCGATTTTAAAAATTAGACAGTCTTCTTTGAGTGTTCATATCAATGAAATTTGGCAAATAAAAAAGTGCAAAGAGTGGCCAGCAGCTTTCACATGAACTCTATAGAGATGCAACTAAAACCTGATGCAGCGCAAAGGATATGAAACACACAGTTTTATTAGCAACCTTTGAAATTACAAGCATGATGCTTCTACAGCACGTTCAGTTTTCTGACCTGTGTCAGAATTTATGCTTAAAAGATATTCAGGAAGGTGAGAAACAGGTGAGAAGTTCCTCATGACTTAGTTAATTCCCAGACGACATATCGGGTTCCTCTTAATAAGACCGAGATCAACCTGCACGAGACAAAAGTGTATGGATTGTGTTATGGTAAGTGCACTAAGTAGATCTGGAGAAAGGGTAGAAGAAAGAGAGATCGTACCTTGTGTCCGAACAGATCCCGGATGTTATCAATCCCATAAAGTATCATTGTGGGTCTGGTTCAAAAGCCACCGAACATAAAAGGAGTTAGCAAATAAGCAAAGCAGTCTAAATCATAAGGGGGGTCCGGTTCCTGCCTGGGAACCGAACCAAAGGGGCCAATTCTTCATTTCGGGAACCGGGAACTGGATAGTTGTTCCCTAGAGTAACATGTTCAGTCTTTTTAATTTAGTTGTCTTTAATGTTTGAAACGAAATTTAAAATATTATTGATAATCGAGACATTTCTACAATAGTGGGAAAAATTACCAAAAAAATCATAAACCTATTGCAATTACGCCAATTCAGTCATAAACTTATTTTTTTGGTCAATTGAGTCTTAAACATTTTGTAATTATGTAAGTTCATTTCATCAGGTCAAATTTGGCTGACCAGCACCATCGACTATTTTTTTTATTAAAATCTTATTTTTTGAATTTTTCATTAATCTTTTTAATTTTTTCCCTCCTCCCTCCTTCTTCCCTTGCTCTGATGACCAAGTAGAGGGGAGAGCTAGCCGATCGCCGGCCTAAGGAGGTTGGGCAGCTCGCCTTGCCGTCATTGGGCGAGGGAGGGCTCGGCCCATTATCGTTGAGCAAAGGCGAGCTCATCGAGCTGCTAGCAAGGGCGCACCTCGACGACCAACTGGAGAGGCAAGCCCTTGCCAGATCCGATGAGGGCTCGCCACACCATCGGTTGGGCGAGCTCACCCTTGCCCTCGCCCTCGCCCTCGCCTGGTCACCTTAGTTTGGGGACCGATCAACCCTCCCCTTTGGTCGATTGCCGAAGCAAAGGAAGGAGGAGGGAGGAGGGAAAAAAAGATTAAAAAATTAATCAAAAAATCAAAAAAATATAATATTAATAAAAATAATTGCCAGTGTCGGCCAATGGCCACATTAGCGCCAACCAGCCAAACTTAACTAGATGGACTGAACTGGCATAATTGTAAAAAGGTTTAGGACTCAATTGGCAAAATAAATAAATTTAGGACTGAATCGATGCAATTGCAAAATGTTTAAGACTTTTTTGATAATTTTCTCACAATAGTAAGTTACCTATGGCATTGTGGGTCGTGGAAAAATTGGGTTGGAATGAGGAACTACTGTTGTGTTTTGATTTGTTCTTGTCATATTACCCATGTACGTGAGTGAAATGAGAGTTGCGCGACCGGTGTGTTTCAGATTTTTAAGAACCAAACCGAAATTCATCCATTCTAATTTTATGAAACCAAATTGATGCCCTCGAGAACCGCCCAGAACCGACCTATCCGGTCCGATCCGGTTGATTCCCGATATGAAGTGTTTTCTTTTGCTCACCCCTATAAACTATCAGTGACATTTGGCACTAAGAAAAATTTGCAGCAACTGCAGAAATCAATTGCGTTTTCATCTGTCCTATCGACAAAACATGCCCAATGTGATGATACACCCGCAACTTCAGCATCCAATCAAGCCACAAACGAAGGATACGAAGGGAGACAGTATCTTAACCTTTCGAGGGAGAGTCCCCAGGCAATAACGCGAGCATCCTCGGGGAGTCCCATCGGAAGCAACATTTCAGGTCTGAAAATGCCCGAGTTCCCTACCTCCACCCATTTCCTGAAGCCCTCATGGTAACTGGCCAGCCAAAACGTTAAAACATTTTCCCTTAGCCCAAGTACAGGGATGGGAAACCGACTTGTCGGCTCAGGAATACCTCTCCGGTCATTGCTAATGGAGGAAACACCGCCACTAGGTCGATCCCTATTTCGCGCTAAACAAGCCAATATAAAGCTACTTTACCTGAAAACCTCCATGCTAGGTTCGGTGTATGGATTGTAAGTAGGCTTGAAACGGAGCTTCGACATGCCTGGATGAGGAATCGGGGCAATGTTAAATATGCATGTTTACCAAGACTACCTTAAACCTGCACTTCATTGTCTGAGGGCTCCCCAAGGTCTTTTTATTGGCTGATGTTATAGAAACACTCTTTTACCTATACGAGAGAAGAAATCATGCAGGACTCCAATCAAATCCCCAAGAGCAAGCCCTCGATCACACACGAGACCTGAAACCAGAGTCGAGATTCAGAAGGTTGATTAATATACATCCTGCGAAATCCAGATATATGTACTGATAATTATCGATAAGCAAGGATAATCAGATGATTACCTTCAATCTGGTGGAACTCTGCGAGGTGGGTTCGGTCTACTGCTTCATTTCTGAAAACGCGATCGATCGAGAAGTACTTCTTCGGTTCAAAGGGTTTCTTCTGCAAGTAACGTCAAGAAATCAGACAATAAACGTTTTCCAAGTGTGAGAACATGAAGATATGTTGACCGTATTTACCCAGTGTCTAAACCAAACATTTATTACGTTCTGCAAACTATGGTTAGCCATGAGGTGGTATAGCAGTGGAGCAAAAACAAAAGGCTCGTAAATGGTTCCAGCTCTTGTTGGCAATGTTGCAAGTTATTCTAGACTAAGTAATCCATTACAATACTATGTAAAAAGACAATAAACAGAAAGAAATGCATAGTCTTGGATTGGCCAAACAGTTGCAGAGGAAGCTTTTTGACAGGAAAATATCAAGCAAACCACACCTGTGCCAGCAAGTAAAGCATCCGCGTGGAAACGGCAGTCGTGTGAGTTCGTAGAATGTTCTTATTTGCTTCATCTCTTTTCCACTCATATCCATATCTGTTCACCCCAAAAACAAAAAATATATATCAGCCAAAAACAGAAAAGAAGAAAGTGAGGCAAAGCTAATGCCAATGTGAGAGATAAATACAGGAATGGAGTTAAAAATGAACTTGAATTGGTAAGAACATGAAATGAATTAATATGATACCCTCGAGACTGGTAACCACCCATTTCATGAACTCTCTTCACACGTTCGACATAATCTTCAGGAAGTTCTCTTGTGGTGGAAGGAGCTATAAGCATCACAAGCCAAGAAATTATGAGAACAACGCCACATAAAGCGGAACTACCGGTTATGCATTCAAATTGGACAGACCTTTCAGAAAGAAAGTATCATGTGCATCACGAGCAGGGTGTTGCTGAGGCTGGAACAGAGCATCAAAATTCCAGAAACTATGCACATTAACCAGAAATAGGTAAAAACGCCATAGACTGGTAATCTACAATAAAGCTGGACAACGGTAAATAACAAGGCAAAAGCACCTCATAAATGGTAGATCTCATTATTCTCAATAATTATTTTCATGAAGTAGACAATAGACAACCAAACTCATATTGATTAACTTAGCCATGTGCTCACATGCATCTGCTTAGCCCTCAACACATCAGATGCATCATCAGTTAAAGAAAGTTGAAGAATGTACGCATAAAAACCCCGTGTTCAGCACTAACAGATAGAACTCGCAGACAATCGAGATGACCACCTATTCAGGGAAAAATTGTATGTTGCATGCACAAACTCCTTTCGATCTCTGGGATTGGAGAGCATGCAAAAACCGGGAATTGAAGCATGTTGTCATTTGGCAGATAAAGTTACCAACTTATTTTACCATGATAATCGTTTTCTACCAAATATCTAAAATTATAGTATTACCTTAATATTGATGTATTATACATAAGACCAACTGGTGTAAGTTTTGTGATCATAATAATGGGTGCTTAACATATCACTGAGCACCGACTATGACATGAAGCAAGTATCTAACTGCAAAACAGAGAGATGAGAACCTATACCTGCTTTCCACAAAGTTGTTTGTGGGCATTTCCTCGAAACTGCAACCAACAAAAAAGCCACCGTAAGCAGCTATGGAACCAATGAACAAAGGGTAAAGAAACTGTCATACTTTTAGCAGCACAAGAAATTGCTGCGTCTTACCCCATATAAAGAAAAATATTCTTCAACTGCTGCCTCACCTGTGAGGAAAAAGAAATATTCACAGGAAAAGTTAAGAAAAGCGATGGGGAAGTCAGACTATTCGAAGTTGATGAGGATCTAAAACTAGTCCAAGTTTCAATTTGAGAAAATAAGCTTAAACTGCATATGTCGAATTTGCAAAAACTTTAAGTGACAGACCTATGAGAAAATATCAGTGGAAACAGCATGAACTTGAGGATGATAATGCAAAGAGCTCACTGTCATATGGAAGTTCCACTATGTTTATGAAAGATTTCAAATGAACTTTGCAAACAGAGCAGCTTTTAGTTGCCATGAAAATCAGAAAAAGAAAGATGATAGGAAACATAAAGTACATGGACTTCGTTTTTGGGCAGCTATACCTGCTTTTTATCTTCCAAAAATCAATCAATACTTCTGACAGCCAATCTAAAAACCTTGAGGGGTTATCAAGAAGTTCAAGAATATCCTTGCAAGTCATGTCAGTTGACTCCAGATACTGCCATCACTTCTTTGATGGGATGCACATTTTGTAAAGAGTGTTCAATTAAAAATTGAGACTCTTTTGGACCTTATGGAGTGTTGCCAACAATATGTAACCCATCCCTTGAGTTATATTCATGGTATTGCAGTGAAAAATGTTCAAGATCTAGCTGAACATATTCAGCATGTGACAAAATAGACTTTCTATTTCATTTTTCAGGTTAAAGTATATCATAGATTTAAAGAATAAAATCCTTGCCTTGAGAAGTGGATGAACATGGCCACCTTCAGCAGGTGGACCCTTGGCGCTGAAGTTATACTCTTTGAACTCTAAATCCCCCCAGTCGCCCCTGCAATAAAAGTGCGCGCTTTATCAGTTAACAAAAGTGAACCAGACACAAGCACATCATATCTCATCTAAAACAGTGTGAGCTACTAATTTTCAGGGCCTACATCCATCGACCAAATCAGCCTTGTGTGATTTCCTCGATTGAAAATAGGAAAAGTTACATGTATTCAGCCAAAGACAACCCATAGTAGCAGAAATAATCCAACTACTATGAAAATGGAAAGTTAAAAGTCACTGGGTAAAAGCGTTTATAGATTCTAACAATGTGAGAATTGCTTGGCTGCTAAAGCAAGAAATTCAAATAAGTGAATAGATTAGCAAAAGAAAATGCATAAACTAAACTCAAGAACTTCAAGGTTATGTCTGGAAGGCCAAAATCAGCCTTCAACGGAATTGCCATTACGGGTCAAATTCCCTTTCCTCTGTCAATAAGGACAGTGAGAAGCATTTCAACTCTATTTAAACAGTATATATATGTTCCTTTTTCACTCTAATGATAAATCTGAAGACCTTCATACTACAGCAGACTCCCTCTATTTTTCCTGAAATAATTGAACTTCATATCTTTAGGGATAGGTACTTGTAAGGTAGGGGATATTGGGTAAACAGAAACTTTCACATGTCAAACTAAAACATAAATATAATACCTCTGGAGATTTTCCCGAGTGAAATCTGTAGCAGCCTTCTTCCTTTTAGGGGCATAATTAGGACCTCTCTTCACTGAGTAACCTGTCCATGTCCTTAAAGAAAACAGGTTTTACATGGACATGAGCATTAAGAACAAAAAACGCACATAAGTTTACAACTTCTGGACAAACCAAGTAACTTGTAAACGTAAAGTCAAAAGATAGTATTTACTGTGGATTAATAAGCTTTCTTGCTTTGAGAGCTTTGATGTTGTCTGCATCAATACCCTGAGAAAAAAGAGATTTTAGGTAAAGAGACCTTTCAAATATTACTTGAGCGGGAAGGAAAAGAAGGAGAAAATAGTCCGTATAAACTACTCAAATACACATCTGGACCAAACAAAGAAGAACAAGAGGGGGAGAAATCCATAAATTGCTGATGTGTGGATTTTATTGTAGTAAACCTCATGCTACACATCCCGAAGCTCATATCCAAGCGCAAGCACCAGATACTCACAAAAGCCTACCAAATATCCATACCCTATTATGCATTAATTAGCCTTACTTTGATGGATAAGAAGGTTTTCTAAGTGAGAAGTACACCACTTCCCAATAATACGGGGTGCAACAAGCCAATTCAAATTCAGTGATTTCAGAATTTAAGCGCCAAATAGGATGAAATGCAGAGCAAGCAATGTGATTGGTCAATCACACCAGGTCTGCTGTGGGACCAACACATAAAATACTTCTCCTCGATGGATAGGCCCACATTGTGAACCTCGACAACCTACAGCAACTGTTGCAACTCAAATAATCACATGTCTACTAATCACAGGAATTTCAGCTGTATCTCTAGCAAAAAACTCAGACCATTTGCCATAGATGGCTTAATGAGGTTCATAACTTCATACCATACGATATACAACATGGACCTATTAAACAATAATTTTCTCCAGCATTTGGTATTATTCATATGCATCTTTTGAAGAAATCCACTTCATTTGAAGATCTTACTATTATATGCTAAAAATGTCAGAGAGATCTCTCATTACATATTAGATGGTACTCATTACATGGAAAGTCAGTCTTACCAGAAAAAAATGTACGATTACAAAGGAGAAGGGGAAAACATGAAATGGGAAGAAAGAATTCACACACAGTTCACTCACCTGCCCATCTTTTATCTGTGTAAGCATATCTTTGACTGTGTCATCCACGTGTTGAACCTACAAGAAGTTAGATCATTTAATATCCTGGTTGTGAAGACAACCGATGCTTATAGTATTGGCAGAATCCATGAGAATATTCGACGCAGCAAAGCAAATAAGGCAAGCCACCGAACTGTCTAATGTTAGATCATATAACATCCAAGACGCGATTCTTCCTTTGGCACTTCATAATACAACTCCTATGAAGAAAAGTCACACAGAACTTAAAAACCCACAAAAAAATGCTTACAATCTTGGAAAGTAGAACATTAAACATGAAGAACAGGGTGCAGCTCAAACAGTATATTCCATGTTAGAACCAAAAGGAAAATACTTTATAGCCCTCAAGTAAATCTCAAGCCCATTTATTTGTTCATATGCTTCTACATTCTAATTTAGTAAGTATTAAATAGGCCATGCATTAATAAAATTAAAAAGAAGCCAGCATCACCAAGAGCAAGTATGGCAGCTGATTGGGCAAACGAAAACAAAATGCTAAATGAATTATTTGCTAGAAGAAGATACATTTCAAAAGGCTAAATGGTAGAAAAGATCATGATACAAGCGGTAAGATATTTAAAGATTCAATACAAATGTTACTGTGTTTCTCCACTAAAAATTTGGCAATGTAAATTTTAGTGCTCCATATTTCTGGCGTACCATAATACATTAACTGTGTTGCAAATTACAAGTGTGCAAAGGATGAGTACATCATAGATTCCCCAAGTAAAACTACAGACACAGCAAAGCAATAGCTAACGAGAAAGCCTAAATGTTAACGGGGAAACTGCACTGAGTCACTTGAATGTCCAACATGGACGGAAAGCAGAGAAATGTTCAGAGAAATCCGAATGACTTGAAAATGGGGGAAATTTTTCCTATCTCAGCTGCTTTCAGTTAAAGTCAATGCCAAAGGTAATGTGTAAGTAGCAGCAAATAAGAAACAACATATTTTCTGTAGTGCTTTCTTCTTCATTTCTGGATAATCCAGAGAAAGATGGCTTTGATTGGATGTTGACCTGAAAGGCAGGTATCCGCAATAAACCTTTACAGCAATTGGCAGAATGTTTAATTCCATTCTTCCGACTTTATTATGGTCAGTAAGTCTCAGTAGCATCCAAACAACTATAATAAGGCACCATTACACATGAAATTGCATCTACACATCTGCAATCAGAACATTTTTCAGATAAAAAATGAATATCTATAAAATCTGATACATATTTCACGTGTTCAACGAAACTCAAGAAAAAACGGTTTAATAAGAAAGAATTATTCAAGCTCTTACAAACTGGAGGAATACAGATCAGAGGATCTAATCAATTCCATAAGTATTAAGTATCACACCCTAAGTCAACCTAAAAAAGCAAGGAAGAAGGCTTTTGAAACAGAAGATACCAAACCAGAAAATTCATCAACAAAATAGCATAGTTGCTTACCTTTCTAGATATTTGTTTGCCCATCTCGACCCATTTATTCTTCCCTGCTTGTGCACAACCTATTTTGAAAACTGAGGGGTCAAGCCTTTTCTGCATCCGCAAATTAACTCAGTGACAATTCAGCCATCTTAGATATTCTTAATATTCTTACATAGAATTCGAAAAGGGCAATCTTTTAGAAAGATGTCAACAGCTCGAGATGCTATACGCTCAGCTCGCAGAAAGCAAACTTGTAGGAAAGAATCACTCGCCAAACACAACATTCAACAGCATCGCAAAACCAATCAGATTGAAAGTGGCGATACTTACCTGAAGTTCTTCGCGAGAGATGCCCTCTGGCGGTACAGCCAAAAACAGCTGCACTTCAGGTGATCCCGCATCCGCATACGTCTTTCCTTCCTCTGTAAGCACCCACGTTTCCCTCTTGATGTCCTGCACGTCCGGTCCATAACGTTAACATCGGTGTAACAAAGATGCGAAAACACAAACATGCAACAAAAACACTCAACCCGGCGGATGACTGATTCGCTAAGACAAATTGTAGGTTCACTGAGATTATCAGCGTCCACGCTCCAGCGTACCCATAATCAAGACTCTCGTGGTGTACGAGCTACTGAAGTTTATTGCCAGTTACGCATGCCCTTCACACTAACTACAAACAAAAACGCAAGCAGAAAAGAACACCCAGTTGACGCAAACGCGCCCGCGCAACAAACGGCAAAGAGCGGCGGTGGGCAACCGGACAGTGAAAATGTGCTGAGGAGAAGGAGAGAGGTGGACCTGAGCGTCGACGTATCTGGAGCCGTGGAGGCTCTTGACGACGTTGACCACCTCGTTATGGTCGAGCCCACGCTCCGCTGCGAACTCGCCAGAGTTGGCGATCTCCTCGTGATCCTGCAAGAACTCCAGGATTGCTTCTTCGGCCATTTCTCTTCTGCAGACGCCCCAAGACCCCGCTCCCCCGGTTGAGCCATGATCATGCGTGACTATTATTAGTAGCGTTGGAGTTCTGACTATTAGCGTAGAGATGGCGAAAAGAGAGAGAATCCGGTCGGGACTTGAGCTTGGGCTTGAAGCTCGAAGCTTGACCTCGGGCTCGGGATAAAACCTTCAACTTTATATTTTGTCCCAATTCCGTCTTTAAGCTCATAAAAGATCTCAAACTTCAAATTTATGTCCTAATCCTACCTTAAATTTTTTTTTTGTCAGAAATCCTCAATTTTAGGTCCACTTACAGACTGTAAACTTTATCGATCTCATACTCTCAACTTTAGATCCAATATCAATTCTACTATAAATTTTTTTGTTTTATAAAAGATATCCCAACTTAAGGTCTAGTTTCAAATTCACTCTAATTTTTTTGTCTTGTTAAAGATTAACAATTTTTATTTGAGCGCAAACAAATGAATCCATCAAAAGAGAACACCCGACCAAAACCTCTCTGCTCTGGCGCCCTAAACACTGTACACCGACAGGCCGGAGAAGCCATTCCGGTGGCTCCGAAGCTCGCCATGAGCTGATTCTTTGAGGTTTTCATCCCCTGCTTGTGCCGCCCTCCTCTCCGTAGGAATTTGTCGAGGCCGGAGAAGCCATTCTGGTAGCTTTGAAGCTCGCCTCGAGCTGATTCTTGAAGGATTTCATCCCCTGCTCATCGACGCCCTCCTCTCCGTAGGTTTTTGTCAAGGTATGTCTCCATTCCACACTAAGACAGAGTTAGGGTAGCTCCTCTGTTTTCTGTTGAGATGGATTCTGGAGTTGAGAGGCCTCCGGGAGAGGCTTCAGTGGCTGTGAATTGGCCTAGGGCATCACATTCCCTTCCGATGATGGCGAGAGACCGGCACAGGAGCCGGAGTCGCCCCCGCGCTCGACCGATTCCGTGACCGTGTTGTCCCAAACCAAGGGGCATCCAGAGACCTTGCTGGTAAGGTCAATGCTGCTCTGCCTGATGAGGGCGCTTTTCCACCTATTACTCGCCGATTCACCCCTTACAACCCCCCGGATGAAAATCTAGTTAATAGACGCAATGCTAGGCCACCCACTCAGAATCAGCAGTCTGACATGGTGAAAGGCAGGGAGCTCCCCGTGCGCTCTTGGGCAAATGTCGCCCGAACACGGCCGTGAAGGGTTATGACCTCAAATATGTAGAGCCTCGAACGATTGACAATGAACCAATCGTAGAATTTTCGGAAGAAGTCTTCAACGCAATGGACCCGAAGTGGAATGAATGTGTGGTTGGTTATTTTGTGGGCAAAAAACTACCATTCAAATTAGTGGAGACGGCTCTTAAACATGCCTGGGGAGCAAAACTTATGGAGGTCATGGCGGATGACCGAGGTTTCTATTTCTTTTGGATACCGGATGCTGAATTTAGGCGTAATATTCGGATAGCGGTCCTATAACGGTCGCCCGTGTCCCATTGATCTTACAACAATGGCACCGACTCATTGAATTATCAAAGGACAACCATACCAAGGTACCGGTATGGATCCGATTGAGGAACATCCCATTCAGCTTGTGGTCTGCACCTGGAATAAGTGGCATAGCAAGTGCTATAGGAATTCCACTCTACGTAGACCAAAGGCGAGCAAATGAAAATGCTATCATATGCTAGAGTTTGTGTAGAAATCTCGGCAACCGATAAAAAAGCGTGACAAAGTAAAGGTGAAGCCGAATGGAGTCACCCGCATTGTATTGGTAGAATACGAGTGGAGGCCTGTGATTTGTAGTATATGTGGTTGTTTTGGGCACAGGTGTAACCCCAAGGACACCGGAGTACAAGCCGCAACAGCCGGAAGCAGGCGACTCCGCCTTTGCCACTACACCTAATGGTGCTCCTGCTGCTACTCTTGTTGATATATATGCTAGCCTAATCCATGAAGGCGCCCCTACTGGCTGTTCTGCGCCCACAAGAGCAGCCGCTATACCTCCTCATGCGGGTCTTCATTCTGGAAATAATAGAATTGCAATTTGAAGTAGGTAACACACTAGCCGCCGCTTCTCGCATTCAGCAACATGGCGGATGGAAATATACCCTCGCTGCTCCTGTAATCACTCCAGCTGCTGTGGACAGCCCTGCTCTAGCGTGTCTTGCTGGTTCCTCTGCTTTAGAAGTTGCTTCTGCCCACGAAGGCGCCCCTGCCATTATATGTGCTGGTATATCTTCTCAGGAACAAGAGGCTGAAGCAGTAGTTCCAACGGGCTCCCCAAGAAATGCTGCTGCTCTTGTTGGTGGTCCATATAGCTCGCCTGACCATGCTGCAACAGACACGGGAAACTTTCTTTCTCCTGTTGTTTCTGTTGTAGGTTCTTTTCCTGATGGTTCCACTGCTGTTGATCCAGTCTCAGCTACTGACCTTGCTGGTCTCACCCCAGGAAACACGCCTGCTGGACTCGGTACTCGAAACAGCAGCTCAGCTGCTGATGCCTCCACTTCAGGAGCCCTGACTGTTGCTGAAACCCTCGCCAATCCTCTGTCCAACCAGCAAGCCTTGCACAAGAAACTCTCCATTCAAGGTGTGCCAACTCCGTATATTCGCAGATCTGCCCAAAGAAGACAGGTTAAAAAACCCTCCAGGTTTAATGATGCTGCATGCCCTGCTGAACTGGAGGTTGTCTCCCCTTCTTATTCCTCGGCGGATGATCTAGATGAAATTGAGGATGCAGCCAGCAGTAATGATGAAGCTGTTCAGGGGTCTGAAGACTTAAAAAATGCCCCACAAAGGGTGGAAACATCGCTGATTTCCAGGAGTAGTACTGTAAAAAAGGGCCAGTTGCCTTTCAAGCTTGCAACTTCTCTAGAACCAAGGTTGAACAGCTCCTCACGAGTCAAAGCTCAACCTCAAAAATCGACAGTTAGCAAACGTCGGCCTGGAAAAAACAGGTAGAAACCTGTACATATGTTTTTTGGTAAAAATGAATTTTGGTTTTTGGAATGTTCGGGGGTTAGTGGACCCGGTGAGACAAACAGAGGTGAGGCATTTTGTTGTTTCAAATAACCTAAGTTGTGTTGGGCTGATGGAGACTAAAGTCCCGTCTCATCGTTTTGCTACCATCTCCTTTAATATTATGCCGGGGTGGCAATGGATTGCCAACTATGAATTCTCTCGAACGGGGCGGGGTTTGGGTAGGTTGGAACATTTTGTTTTGGTGAGTTTCACAGGCCTCCTCTCAAATAGTCAAATCATTCATGGATCGTTAAAATTTTGCAACCTGGGTCTACTTTATTTCTTTCATTTGTATACGGGGAGCACACATTTACTTCCCGTAGACCTCTATGGAGTGATATCAATCTTCGAGTCTTTGCACTCAAGGAAAGTCCTTGGATTATAGCGGGGATTTTAATGCCATACGAGACTCCTCGGATCGAATAGGAAGCTCGAGATAATTGGATCCCCGCTTTTTTGATGAATTTCGGGAGTGCTTAGGTCATGCCGAACCGGAAGACTTGCGATATGTGGGTTTTCGGTACACTTGGTCATCATCTACGAGGAGAACGTAGGAAACAAAGGAAAATTGATCGGGTCCTAGTAAACAAGTAAATGGGCCTCGGATTATTCTTTCTCGAAGCGGCTTTTCTTGCCCCCGGAATATCGACCATACTCCTATGTTAGTCGAGTTTTGGCCCCCTCGGCCACGAGAGGAAACCGTTCAAATTTTTCAACTTACGGATGTCTCACCCGAACTTCTTTGCCACTGTTTCACGGCCCTGGGATAGTCGGATAACGAGGTACACCTATGTTTAAGGTGTATAGTAAGCTCAAGTTACTAAAATGCAGGCTCAAGCAATTGAATAAAGAAGTCTATTCGAGACATCTCTCTACATGCCTCCGAAGCTAAAAGGGCTCTTAATCTTTCGCAAGAAGCTCTTTTCAGCGATCCTCTCAACGAGTCTTTGGCGGAGGTTGAGCATGGAAAAGCTCGAGTGTACTATGAGCCGAGATCTTTGGAGGAATCTTTCTTCAAGCAAAAGTCTAGGATTCGGCTAAAGGAAGGCGATCATAATACTAGATTTTTTCACTAATCCGTTCAAAGTAGACAATTACGCAACCGAATCCTCTCAGTTTTGGATGAAGCGGGTAACTTGATCTCTGACCCAATAGAAGTTCAGCAAGCTTTTGTGAACTACTTCCAGGATCTCTTGGCCCGTGTGAACACTACCGTTCAGCCTACAATTCTCGAGGTGAAGGAGACTCTGAAGCATACTCTGAATGATGACCAAGTACGTCTCCTGTCTGAGCCTATTCTCCCCCAGGAAATCAAGGATGTCATGTTCACTTTACCAGGGGGTAAAGCACCGGGACCTGATGGATATAATTCCGATTTCTTTAAAAGAAACTGGGATATATGTCGCGACCTAAAATTTCCGAAAATAGTAGGGTTTAGGGGTATTGTTAATCTCGGGCCGACGGACCTTAATTAACTCGGGCTCTCCCAAGCCCATACCCCGCGCAACGTTGGAATATCGTGAGAATCTTCAAATAGGGAGTCGCCACTAGTCTATTGAGGTCGATTAGGAACCGAGTGAGACATGGGAGCGTGTCTCACCTTTACGCAACCAGAGAATCTAGGGTCGGGGACTTGATTACGTTAGTCACGCGACTAACGCCCTTTCGGTACCTAACTTAATTGTGTGTCTCAAAATGTCATGGCAACCTATTCGAGAAATCTAAGGCATGTTTAACCGTTTAAGGTAAGGAAATAATATTTAAAAATTACGACAAAACACGGCACGAGAACATAACATGAAATAAAAACCTATTGTAGAGCCCTAAAGGCTTATTCAATTTTGATCTTTTTTTTTTTAAGGCTTTTCTGAACTTTTGCAATTTTTTTTGATTTTCTGAAATTTTCTGAATTTTTATATATTTTTTAATTTTTTTTTTTTTAATATTTTCAAAATTTCCGAAATTAAAGAAAACGAGATTTCAAGATTTTTTTAATATTTTTCTGACTTTTCTGAGAATTTAAGAAAAACATTTATTACTGTTTTTGGAATTTTCTAATCCTTTTTTTTTTTAATTTTTGGAATTTTTGAATATTCGGAAAAGAAGAAAATTAAAATAAACTTTTAAAACTTTCCCTAAATTAAAACAAAACATTTTTTATTTTTTAATGATTTTCGAAAAGAAAATTTTAATATTTTTTAAGATTTTTAATATTTTTGAATTTTTGAATTTTTTTGAATTTTTTTATTTTTAATTAATTAAATAAAGTGATTCGGACCGGGTCGGGAGACCCGGCCCTACTAAACCGACCCGGACCCTATCGGTCCGGCCCGGAGCAAGTGACCGGGCGGGCCGAATGGCCCGGTCGAAAATTCTTCTAAATGGCCCATTAACAACAAAATAAAATAAAATAAGCCCATTTCCTATTTATAAAAACCCGGCCCAACTCTCAGCCTAGGCCCGTTCGGACAATGCTCAGCCCAGCCCCTTTGTTTGAACCTTCGGCCCCTTTTTGTTTTTCTTTTCTTTTCTATTTTTTATTTCTTTTTCCCATTTTCCCATTTTTTATGTTTTCCTTTTTTCTCTCTTTTTTAACCCTTTTTGTCCTTTTCTGCATGCATATTTCTTCTGCAGATTTCCCTCGCCCCATGCAGGTCTTCCATTCCCCATGCACGCCTGCCACTCCTTCTTCTTCTTATTTCATTTTATTTTAATCTTTTTTGTTTTTTTGTTTTTTTGTTTTTTTTGGTCTTCTTCTTCACGTCTTCTTCTGCATGCTTCCCTCGACGCTGCAGCACGCTTGGAGCTCCATCCCCGGACCGACGACACCGGCGACCGGCGAGTCCTCGCCGGCCCTTGGGAAGTCGCCATGTCATCGTATGACGTCGGCCGTCCCACTGTCCGGCGCCGAGCGCCGCCGACTGCCGGTGACCGTGAACACTCACCATCGCCGGAATCGGGGACACCCCCGTCCGACTCGACGCGGCCCACTCATGCAAAATCGTCATAACACTAAGAAAAGACGCGAAGGCAAGGGCGGATTCGCAATATAATAACAAACATCCACGAAACTAGGCTACTGAGCACGGATCCGGCGACGAAAAATTCTGGACTTCATTCAGGCATTTTAACAAACAGGTGGTATGCATCATCAAAACGAACTATTTCTGACTCGAACGGGAATCGACTCGGGTCTAAGCTTCCAGCTAAGCGTTACAGCACGCTGAGAGACATTTATGGAGGGACGACAAGGGTCGGGGCTCGCGCGAACTGGTCGGCACGAGCTCCGGCCCGCGACTTCATCAATAACAAACCGGGATGCTTGGGAGGAAGCCTACCTGGTTCAGCTTGAAGACGCCGGCTGAGGAGACGTCGGACGGAGCTCGCGCGTGGCCGAGGCGTTGGCTGAAGCTCTCTTGTTCTTCCTCGGTCACTACCTCTCTCGGTTTCACTCTTGGTCCGTTTCTCCTCTCTCGGTTTTGCCCCTTTTTTTTGTTCCCGTGCTCTCTCTCGGTCTCTCTCTTTTTCTCTCAGTTTTTTTTTCGGATCTTTCCCTGAAGAACCTTTCACGATCTGCTCACTCTCATCCCCGGTTCCTTCTCCCCTCCTCCTTTTTTTTTTCTCTCAGATCTCGTTTTTCTTTTTAGAACCGCCCCCTGCTCTCTTGCTCTCTCTCTCCTCTTCTCCTTTTTCCCTCTCGGGCCCCCGTGAACTTCCTACCTTGCCGACCTAACCCCCGCCTGACCCGCTGATCGCGCCGGAGCTACCCTCCCTGATTTTCTGCTGCTGCCTTGACTTGCCTTCGTTTTTCTATTCTTCTTTTTGCAGGTGTCCGTTGCCGTGCGTGGGAGAAGAGGGGAGGAAGAAGAAGTCCAAGTGGGGCGAGCTGAGAAAGAAGAGAAAAAGGAAAATGGGCCGAGCCCATGCGGGGGAAAAGAAAGAAAAGAAAGGGGCCAGGCAGGCCCAGCCCTGGCCCGAACCCAAATTTTTTTTTTTTTTAATTCTCTTTTTTTTTCGATTTTTTTTAAAATTCTTTTAAATTTTTTTTTCTTTTTTAGGAATTAATATGTATTTATATAAGCAAAGAAAATGGGCATTTAAGACAAAATAAACAAAATTTCGGGTGTCAACAATATAGTAGGTCCTTCTATCATAGAAGCCATTACGGATTTCTTTAATACTGGGCACATGTTAAAGGAGATCAACTGTACTATCTTGGCCTTGGTTCCCAAAGTGCCAAATGCTTCATCCGTTACAGATTTTCGTCCTATTGCCTGCTGCAATACCATTTATAAATGTATCGCAAAGATCATGTCTAACAGAATTGCGGCGATTCTTCCTGATATCATAAGCCCGGCTCAAACGGCTTTTGTCAAAGGCAGAAGGATAAGTGACAACATTCTCCTTACCCAGGAACTTTTTAGTGGCTTTCACTCGGATAATTATTCTCCCAAGTGTGCCATTAAAGTAGACTTTCGCAAAGCTTACGACACCCTGGATTGGGACTTCCGGAGACAACCCTCAAAGCTTTTGGATTTCCAAGCCACTTCATCCGGCTTCTTATGGTATGTGTACGTACCCCTAAATTTTCTATATCTATGAATGGGGAACTCCATGGCTTTTTCTCGAGTGGTAGGGGACTAAGGCAAGGCGACCCAGTTTCACCCTATTTATTCACATTGGCGATGGAAGTTTTCACAGGTCTCCTGGAATCACAATCGCGTCGACAAGAATATAGGTATTTTTGGAGATGTAAGAAATCCTCCCTCTCGCATCTATTCTTTGCAGATGATGTATTTATCTTGATGAAGCAAACATAGCTTCGATCTCGTGTATGAAAGAAGGGCTTAACATCTTCTCTCGTTGGAGTGGTTTAACTCCAAATGCAAGCAAAAGTGAAGTTTACATCTCGGGAGTCTCAGAAGACACAAGGGCTCAGATTTTGCTTTTGCTAAATTTTCGCGTAGGATCCCCCGTTAAATACTTGGGAGTCCCAATCATCACCTCGAGGTTGAGCAAAGTGGATTGCCAGGCCCTAGTAAGTCTTCTAACTACTAGAGTACGTCTTGGACACATCGGTTTCGTCTTTTGCGGTGTCGGCTTCAACTCATAAGGTCATCGTCCCGCATGCTATTCAAGTTTTGGGCGTCTATCTTTTGGCTACCATCTTCTATTGTAGATAGGATAGAGCAAATTTGTCGTCGGTTTCTACGGAAAGGACCAGGGCCTTGGCCTGGTGGTACTAAAGTCTCGTGGGACGATGTATGCCTCCCTAAACAAGAAGGGGGACTAGGAATTCGGAGAATCCAGGGACGATAATAAAGCGGCAATGTTAAAACACATTTGGATACTTTTCACCGATAAAGAATCCTTATGGTGCAAATGGATACACTCTACCCACCTCAAGAGTAAAAATTTCGGAACGCCTCAACTCCGACTTTTTGTTCATGGGCTTGGAGGAAAATTATCTCGCTCGGGGATGAGTTCACGGAGATCTGTTTCAGGTGGAAGATAGGAGATGGTAAAACTACCTCCTTGTGGTTTGACCCGTGGCTAGACATGGGCCCCCTCAACCGGTTCTTTGACAACACTTACATCTATCAATCAGGTCTCACTAGACATGCAAAGGTGGCCGACCTTTTCGCCTTGGATGGGCCGACGGTTCGCAGAACTTCTCCTCCTCGGCAAATCACAGTCCCCCCCTTAATCAAGGTGAGGATGTTCTTATATGGCCCCATCATCCTTCGGGCAAATTTTCTCTAGCTTCACCGGGTGCATTGTTCGTAAGAAAGCCGCTAGGGTCCCCGGGCGTCAAATGTATGGAACAAAGCCGTTGTTCCCAGGACACCAATTTCTCTTGTGGGCGATATCTAGGAATCGGCTCCCCACCCAAGCTTTTCTTATGTCTTTTGGTAGATTGCCTTCGGTCTTTGTGTGCTTTTGCAACCTCACGCCCGATTCCATAGATCACCTATTTTTTGATTGTCATGTGTCCCTATCCCTTTCCTTGTTCGGGCCGCAAAGTGTAATCTTACTTGGAGGAGCCTACCCAGGCGGAAACCCTCTATTGGATCTTCAAATCATGCGGATAAAGGCTTTTACTTTGATATCGTCGGGTTTTCTTTTGGGGCTCTCATCTACGTCATTTGGAAGTCAAGGAATGACCCGATTTTTAGAGCCGCAAACTTTAGTATGCCTTCCATGAAGCAATACCGATCAAGGCGGTTAAGGACAAGGCTTTGTCTTTTAAATCCGTAGTGGACTCCCGAAGAAAGGAGGAGGATCTGGCGCGGTAAGGGGATAGACCTTGTATCTTTTCTCCGATATGTGAGAAGGCTAGTTATGTACCCATTTTTTTTGGGTTTCTTTTCCTCTCGAGAGGATGTATATCGTAGCTTTTCTTGTTTTTCTTTCGGTGAACCAGGGCACCCACTCACTCTAGTCCCGCTGAGTGTATGTTTTGGTGCCGGGTTGCACTTGTCTTGTAAATTCTGGTTGGATGCAATATTATACTTACCTTTACCAAAAAAATAAAAAAACAATTTTTATTTGAGTCTCAAATCTGTTCTCCATTAACCTTACATCAAAATCGCCTTTAGTGATTTTGCGTTCAATCTTTGATCTCTGGAATGTTCCAATCAAATAGCTTTCGCTTGGAAAGCTCCGACAATTCGTGTTTGGGAGATTTCCATCTTTCAATTGTCAACGAAATATTTTGAATGAATCATTAATGAGATAGATTTGTGACCCAAATCAAAGTTCGTGATTTTTTATGAGACTATAAAAAGAGTTTATGATAGAATTAGGACATAACTTAAAATTGAGAATTTTTTATAGGAAAAAAAAGTTTATGGTAGAATGGGAATTGGATTTAAAGTTGAAGGCCCTTTACGAGGTAAGATTGGAACAAAAGCTAAAACTAAAGTTTTTATTTTTATTTTTATTTTTATGGTATCGGGCGTGTCCACAAGATAGTCAACGAGATGAACCCGTTGACTTTTCCGTCTCCTCCAAGCGATGGCATTCTCGTTATTTCCCCCAACTCGCGAGGTCTCTTTGCTCCATTGGAGGCTCCTTTGAAGCCGTGACGAAACCATTTTCGGTGGGAAGCGAGATCCGACCGCCTGAAGGGCCCCCACCGGAAGCTGAAAATGGCGCCATCTCCGGCCGCGGCGGCGACCCGGTGGCGCGCGGCGACGGCGCTGCTCGTGCTCTCCCTCCTCGCCGGTCGATCGGCGGCCATCTACTGCGACGAGGATGACTGCTACGATCTCCTAGGGTGAGCTCCGCTCTGTCTCTCTGCTCAGCGCTCGCCCATTTTGACCATGAAAATTAAGCTCCTTACCCTATCGGAGGGACTTGTAGATTCATCGTTGCTTGTGTGATTTCTAGGGTTTCGCAGAGCGCGAACGCTTCCGAGATCAAGAGGGCTTACTACAGACTCTCCTTGAAACAGTAGGTTCGCCGTCCGTCCGGGCGTTTCTGGGTTTTGATTCCTTTTGGGTTTTTCTTTTCTTGGCGGTATTTCGTTTTTCTGATCTGATGATGCCGCCGTGAATGTTCAGCCATCCTGATAAGAACCCCGATCCGGAGTCGAAGAAGCTGTTCGTGAAGATAGCCAATGCTTACGAGGTTTGTAGCTTCGTGGGGGCTCTTGGTGCTTTTTTAGCTCAATAATCGCAATGTTGTTGGTCGGGGGAGTTTTCCATCTTGAATGGACAATGCGGCTTGGTTTGGATCAATTCCCTTGAATTCGTGACTTGCGAAGTGCGATGTGATTTTGATGCGGCAATGCTTGTGCGAATCATGCTCAAGTGTTCCGAGTTTCGAGATTTTGACAGCTCTATGAATTTTTACTCCATGAGGCGTCGGCCAACTTGTGTGGTTTCTACTCTTACTTAGGCAGGTTCAGTGTGTAGCTTAACTGTGATTGTGAAATTGCAGATTTTGAAAGATGAAGCGACTCGTGAGCAATATGATTATGCGATTGCGCATCCGGAGGAGGTACCCTTAACCTTTTTTGTGCAACTCAAAATGTATCAATTGGTTTGTTTACTTCAATCCTGTCGATTGTTTTCAAATTGAGTGAGATTTGACTTGTTATCCAGACTTAGATAATCTTGGTGCTTATTCTATAGCTGAATACATTGCTTACTGAGTGTTTGTGTTAGTTTAAGGACAAAACAACATCATAATCCTGCAAGACTAACTTCACTTTGAAGGACAATTGACATAGGCAGCACCCTAGATTCTTGTTTGGAAAATAATGTGGCTCAGTGAATTGCTGCTTTGATTCATTGAAAGTGCAATGATAGAAGCATGGAGCGCTAGGATTATAATGGAGCAAAATGCTTTGATTGCTGTGTCATCAATGTGTATTTTGAAATTAGGTGTCAACAGGTTCCCCAACACCATTTATGTATGTTCAAAAGTTATGCGTCATACTGCTATGCAAATTGGGTCTTCTCTCTTCTCCATTCTTTTAGAGTAGGAATATGGCCTGCAAGGCTGCAACGTCTATCACATTTACCAAAAATGAAGGGCGCCAACTAAAGTCCTCTGTCAATAAGAAGCATATTTTCAATCATTTGTCATTGCAATGAGTACTTACTATCATTACACCATTCAGGTATTCTACAATGCAGCAAGATACTATCAGGCATATTATGGTCATAAAACAGTAAGACCTTGTCATCTTTCAATGGAAAATTGCTCCTCTTGTTGAACTTTCTTTCTCTAGCATTATTTTTTCATTTTAACAACTGGCGGTTCACTTGTCAGGATCCTCGTGCTGTGCTCGTCGGCCTCCTTCTTATTCTTTCGGGATTTCAATATTTTAACCAGTGTACAAGGTACAACCAGGTACTCTCATACGTTAAGTCCCTATTGTACTCCGTGTGATATTAATTAATGATGCTTGCTGTGAATATTGATGATGTTTTCCTTCTCCCAGTATCCATATGCACTATAGTTGAGAGTTGCTAAATTGGTTTATTTTCTTTATCATACTCTCAAATCGAAACGAGCATGATTTATGTCAACACTAATTTGTATAACTTTCAAGTTTGTAATTTCTGGTATAATTGATAATCCTTATGCCTCAAATGACACTTATCAATAAATCACATCTTTTTCATGTCGCAGGCTGTAGCCATGGTAAAAAAGACTCCAGCGTACAAAAACAGACTTCGAGCTTTGGAACTGGAACGTAGTGGAGGAGTGACAAATAAGAAAAAGAATCAGAAACAAATGGACAAGTATGCAGTCTCGTGCTTCTTTAGTGGTTACCTGTTAGTCAACTTTTGATTGTGGACCAGAATTCATTGACTTGATGACAATTGCTCACTGAAACAGAGTAAATTGGACACAAGAATCTCCCCTAATTTACATGAACAGCAGACTTCAGGGCAAAGTAGTGACTCCTTTTTTCATTTTTACCTTGTTTTCTTTGGTTTATAATTTAGCCTCCGTTTAATTTTTTCAAAAAAAAAAAATTAGCATGCATCAGTTGGCAACTTAGTTGTTTTGCAACAGTGTAGCTCTTCAATTAATGGGAACTATAACTCATAATTCTCTGCGATACTATCAAAAGCTTTTAATGCAGCAATTATCTGGAAAATGTTAAATTGCTTTTTAGTACCTTTCTCTTGCAGTTAACTGCAGGTTCTTATTATCAGGTCATGGTTCTTCGTTTGTTAATGAGATAAAGGAGTGTCATGTGTTATTGCAGAAAAGTGGAGGAAGAACTTAGCAAAGAACTTGAATTGGAAATAAAGGGAACTGAGAAACCCTCTTTGTGGAACCTTGTTGGAGTGCGTTTCATACTCCTACCTTACACATTTGTCAAGGTAAAGACTTCTATTTGATCAGCTAATGGAGACATCTAATATGCTGGTATATTGGTTCACAACTTATCCTTCTCATCTTGTGACTCTCGGTTTTTAGCATGTGCAATTGAATAGACTAATTTAGTTCTTTTCCTCAGCTATTGGTGTGGTACGGATGTTGGTTTTGGAGGTACAAGGTGAAACAGGCTCCATATTCTTGGGAAGATGCTGCCTACCTCACACAGAGAGCACTTAGCGTTCCCGTTGATGCCTGGAGCAATATAGGTAAATATTTCATGGCCCCTTTTTTTTTTTGGCCAAAAGAAGCCCTTAGAAGGTGCAAGGATGCTTGCTTAAAAACTAAAGGGTGGCAGATCATTAGTTAAATTCTTTACCATAGTTGGACTAAATGATAGATTGGCGATGTTAAAATGTCTGGTAAGAATTACTTCATGAATGTTCAGATCGGACATCATTTAATAGGCTTACTCAGGCAAGTTTTTTTTTCTTCCCTTCATTGGGGGATGGGGTGGTCTGATGGAACATAATCATAAAGTGAACGCTTTACAGAGTCAATACTGATATTTTGCTGAAAATACAAGAATCTCTTATTAAAATTTTTTGTACTGACTCGATAATGGTGCACGTTATCCAGATGAATTGACCAAAGAAGATCTGATCAAAAGACGTCTATGGGACAAGTTGAACTTGGATAGCTACTTCATGGAGATGAGAAAAGAGTACAAGCGCAGAAGATAAGCGGGATTTTTCCAGTTCGCTTATGAGCAATGACACAGTTCAAAAAAACAGATTGACAAATAGAAACCCAGTTAAACGGCAATGTTACGTTGAAGTCGTGGGATCTGCCAAGACAGGATTCCTCTTTTCCTATAACAAATGCCGTGAGTTATTGCAATCCTTGACGGATTTTATTCTTACAGTCTTTGATGAATACTAGGAACAGAGATAATTTATAGATTTTGAGGGTTATTTTGCTTGTATTTGATGTCCATCTATAGCTTGAGTCGGCAGTTTCTTTGAGAAAGTTCAAGCAGCCTCAGCGTTTCTTGTGCTTGGCGAAGAAGAGATTGAGAATGGTGAATGGCGTAAGTCGTGTGTAATAATGCTATATGAGAAGTTAATTGTCACGTTTCTTTAATAATTCACTAAATAGTAAATACAATGGCAAGAATGACAAATATTGAGAAATTATATTGAAATTTACAATTTTTGAAAGATTCTAATTATATTTGGATAGGTTTCACCCATGCCTTCAAATTGTTTTTTTTTTTATAATTTATTTTTTGGTCCGAACGCATGCCTTCAATTGAGCAAAAAATAAAAGAAGGCCTCAACAGAAGCGGTCCATGCTCTATGTCCACTCGATTCCAGCTCGTATGATAATCTTAATAAAATATTCAACATTTTCAGCCTATCTGCATAAATTAATAGTTTTTGTAAAACTTTTGTCATTTTACTTTTCTTTCTCGATTGAGCTAAAATTAAACATCTATTCAGATTTTTGTGGCCTAATCCCAAAAAAGTATCAATTTTAAGTCCTGTGACAATTCTTGTCTCAATATTTTTTGGTTTCGTAAAAAAGCACTAACTTTATATGAAATGACAATTTTGGCAAAAACTTTTTTTATCTCAAAAAATATCACCAATTTCAAATCTTGCTCGACTTAACTTAGAATCATTGATTGTCCTCAGCAATAAATCTAAATGTATTTGTTGGCTAGATATAAAGCATTATTCATCGTCTTCTTCTCTAGACATGACTTAGACAATAACTAGGGGGTGAGCGGTTCTAAATTCTTTACAAATTTTGCCTAAAACTTGGAACCTCCCTTAAGTACAGGTTCCTCATTTTTTGGAACCTAAAACTTACCCGTCAAACCTAGAACCTGAAATCTACCATGTTATAGGTTTAGAATCAATTCTAAGTTCTAACATGTTCTCTCTCTTTTTCACCTTTAGCTAAGCAAAAAAAAAAAAAAATGCAACAATAAAAATAAACAAAGATTTTATTATTAATTGCTTAGGAACGAATGTTTATATGCACTTGTTAAATAGTATAAAGGAAATTTTATGATTTTTAATGCACCGATTGCTCTTGTATTATATAGAATCATTATATTGAAAAAAGTAATTGACCAAATATAACTGCATCGAAGAAGAAATTGGAGATTCCATAGGTCTCATGGTTTATGAAAATAAAATTATCAGTCATAAAATGGAAGTTCAGACTAATAATTCTAAATTGTACACTCATCATTAAATGTCATAGAATATCTTAGGATCGCAAGAAGACATAAACTAAAAAAAATATAAAAACTTGTTCTAAATTCTATGTTACAGGTTCTAGGTTCCAAGTTTTACCAACCTAGAACCTATTTGTCCAAACAGATTCTTCAAATTTTGAAATTTAGAACTTATTCTGCATACCTTGGAACTTGAAACCTATAAGTTTCCATCGGTGAGGTTCTTAGGTTCCAGGTTTCTACCTCGGAACCATGCTCACCCTTAAGAATAACGGCAAAGCTATTCATTATATCCTACACTTCACTAGAAAGTCAAAAATTGAATTTCTCTAACCAAAATCTGCCATTTTGTTGTAATTTGAAGTTCTAGACCACCACCTGTCAAGAGACACCATGGACAAAAGTTTGTGATAACAGTGAAGGCCAAATTTGGGATAAAAGTGAAAGTTTGTGAATTTTTAAGAAAGTTAGGACCAGAACTATCACTCCACTAAAAGTTGGTGTTTTTTTATAAGACAAAAAAAGTTGGGGCCAAAATTACCATTCAAAAGTTGGTGGTTTTTTTGGGAATTAGGCCACTTTTCTGTGGGGAAAACTTGTTTAACTTTTTTATCAAAACTGTTAATTACTTTTTTCTACATTAGCTTTATTCAGACTAATTAAGGTTCATATGTTTAGTTCCTCAGAATAAAAACAATTACGATGTCTCTAATATGATATTTAAAAAAAAAAAAAAAATCAAGGCACGACCTGTGTGCATGTTTTAGCAAACTATGTTTCTAGTATCCGCTTATATTTTTTTCCCTTCTTTTTGCATTTCTTATTAAGATTCAAACTTAATAAAAAAATCACATTCAAAACCTTTGAAAACAATAAACTAATGGCGTATAAATTCATCTTTTTAAGTTTTGGAATAAGTGCATTAAAAGTCTTAAAACTTGTCGTGAAAGTATAAATTAGATATTAAAACTTTCAAGAAGTGAAATAAAATTCTAAAATTTATCAAATTTGTGTAATCTAAGTCATTTCATTAACGCCTTCCAATTTGATTAACCAAAAACATCGACATGGCTTTTTGTATTTTTTCTCTCTCTCTTACGTAGCATTGACGTGGCTAAAATATGAAAAGTAAGGACAAAACAACATCATTTGGGTCTAAATCTATTTTTTAATTTAAATAATATTTAAAATAGATAAAAACTATTAAAAAAAAGATGAGCGTGGAGAGAGCGCGAGGGCCTGACTTGCGCTCCTCCTTTTTTATATTTTGCTTATTTTTTAATATAATTTAAATAATTTTAGATTAAAAAATCAAATTAAGACTAAAACAACATCATTTTAATCTTTTCTTTCATGTTTTAGCGACATTAGCATTACATAGGAGAGAGAAAATAATGATAAAAATCACATCTGCATTTTCCGTTAGTCAAATTGAACGGAAGTATCGAAAGCACTTTATTGCAATAATTTGACATATTTTGGGCTTTGTTGGAACTTTTCAAAAGTTTTAAAACTCAAATACACTTTTATAACAAGTTTTAGAATTTTCAGTGCCATTTATCCCTTAAGTTTTTAAAGCTTGATTTTTTTTTGTTTGGAAATTTTGGAAAAGGATAATAAATGATATGCGCCAATGTGCTCCATACTATTTCAAACCGTGTAGGATATTGAACAAATGGGAAAAGCAACATACAAGATCCCCAATTTACATACGTTTGTATACATTTCTAAGAAGAAAGCAAGAGAGTGGACTACAAAAGAAAATAGCATTGAGTTATCGGGCATGCTTAATTTTATAATAGACAATTTAATTTACTCCATGTACACACGGTAAACATATGTAAATGTATAAACACATTTTCCTATGCAAAAAATAGGGAAAATTCCAAAAAATGGCTCCAAGTCTACCCATTTTTCTCAAATAAAAGTTAGAAGTGGATATTGTTTCAAACAAAAACTTGAAGTTGCTCGATTGTTTTAAATAAGGACTTGAAGTGCCCATGATTGTTTCAAATAAGGATCTCACCGTGCCGGTCACTAACTAGCTAAATTTTCCAACTGTCAAGAGTGTTTTCATCCAAATATTCTTTTCCTTTTTATCTTTTTTCTTTCCTTTATTTGGTTCTTCCTTCTTCCTCATTGCCGGTGGCCAATCGGTCACCAATGATGCCCACAAAGGTTTGGGTGAGGGTTGCCCTCACCTAGGGCTAGTGAGGGCTCGATGACCCTCGCCAATCCATGGCAAGGCAGGTGAGGCCAACCCTTGCTAACGGCTGATGAGGGTTGTCGAGCCCTCGCTAGCCTCATGAATGGCCGTAAGGGGTGGCCTCCCCTAGGGCGAGGGTCGTCTTGCCTAGGCAAGGTAGCCCCTCGCTTGTGCTTGACAAGGGTGACCTTCACTAGATTAGGTGAGGGCGACCCTCACCCAACCTTCTATAGGCATTGTTGATGGTCGGTGGGCCCTCGACGATGAGGAAGAAAAAGAAACAAAGAAAAAGGGAAAGAAAAAAGGAAAATGATAATTGACAAAAATGCCCTTGACCATCGAAAAGTCATGCCTTAATTTGAAACATACATAGCCATTATTTCATGCTTTTATTTGAAAAAGATATAATCACTTCAGACCCTTATTGGAAATAAGATTCATTTTAGGCTCTTATTTGAAAAAGTGATGATATTTTAGAATGTTATTTGAAATAAGATTCACTTCAAATTCTTATTTGAGAAAATGTGAGCACTTCGGACCATTTTTTGGAATTTTCCCCAAATAAAAACAATCCACAAATTAATATATAATGTAGGCCTAAAGATTGGGATTACCTATTTTCTAAAATCTCAAAAATTAAAAAAGTTTGAGTTGCTGTCATATCTCTTTACATTTCCTAATGTGTACTCACCCGTGTATGTATGCAATACGCAAGAGACACAACGCCTGAAATCAATTCATGCCCAATCATTGTATTAGTATTTTGTCTTGTCGGAGCGACATTTATCAATGAAGTATATTTCTAATAGGGATAAGTGTTGAAAAAATTATTAGAACACATAATAATAATAATAATAATTGGAAATACATTGAAAAAGATTAGAAAATAAAATAAATTATCTAATGCATGCAAGATCACTGTCCTTAAGGATATATAACATAGGCTTAAAGATTGAGGTTACCTATCTTCCAAAATCTTGAATATTAAAAGAGTTTGAGTTGCTGTCATATCTCTACATTTCCTAATGTGTACTCACCCATGTATGGATGCAATAAGCAAGAGAGACAACGCCTGAAATCAATTCATGCCGGGTCATTGTATTAGTATTTTGTCTTGTCAGAGTGACATTTATCAATGAAGTATATTTCTAATAGGGATAAGTGTTGGAAAAATTATTAGAACACAACATAATAATAATAATAATAATAATAATAATAATAATAATAATTAGAAATACATTGAAAAGAGATTAGAAAATAAAATAAATTATCTAAGACATGCAAGAGCACTGTTTTTCAGGATAATTTCACCCATTAAGAGTATAAGATTCGGTGCAAGAGACTCTAGCGGTTAGAATGAGGGGACCTATGCTTAGAACCAAGGAAAACCATATATTTCACAATAAGTATGCTGTCCCACAATATGCAAACCACATGCTCAAGCCGTTCAGGAACTGTCTTTTAGCTGTAAAACTACCAAGAGATTTAGTTTGAAGCATAGAGCCTCTTAGTGATGTCAGGATGATAACATTTCTAAATGGACAAGCTGCATTTTTTAGAGGATTCCCTAGGCTGGAAAAGAAAAGTGTTTAGAGAGATGTTGAAAGTAAGGAAAGCATACACTTTTACTCAAGGGGACTTTGCCCTTCAACATACAATAGACCGTATTCCATATTCTACACTAAATATTAGAAAAAACAGAATAAAGTTTGTGTATGCAATGAAAACAAAGAAAGAAATGTAGTGGAAATGAAAATATTCTTATTTTGATATATCGATATCCCTTTCTAATTACGTTTGGAGTAATAATTTATGGGTAAAAGAAATAGAGAGCAGTTAAGAAATAGTCATAAATTAATCGGTAATTAAAAATAAAAATGACCATTGTATAGCTGTTATAAAAAATGAAGAGTTAAAATAAATAAAACTTTATAAAGTTGTTATACGACCATTATATAATCGTTATAAAATATTACAAAACCCTTATAGACTAATGGTGAACAAAATCGGTTACAAATTGATGACGGTAGAAAATGATGACAAGGACAATAGCTTGACAAATTTTCAACATTGTTGAAATATCCAACAATAAATGTAATAAAAGTTCTAAGAATTTATGATGAAAGTCCTAAAATTTTAAAAAATATAATCAAGTCCTAAAACTTATCACGTTAGTGTAATCGAGTTTTAAAATTTTTTAAAAATGCAATTCAATCTTAAAACTTGTTATGAAAATGCAATCAAGTTCTAAAACCTTAAAAAATACAATCAATGAATGGGCTTAATTGGACCAATTTGAGAAATTTTAGAATTTAAATTTCATTTTTAGAAGATTTAGGATTCAATTGCACTTTATTAATAAGTTTTAAGACTCAACTACACTTTCATAGCAAGTTTTAGGACTTCCAACACACTTATCATTTTCTAATACAAGAGCTATGTCCTTTTGAATTATAATATGACCATTACATTTAAATAATGTGTTCTTATATTTTAAGTGGACAGTAACGTGAGATGCTGAATTATATTATTCATATGATTCATATATAAATTTTTCCAAAATGAATAAATAACGGTTTCCCTTACATAACAGTAAACAGAATTAAGTCGTGGCCTGTGTGCATGAATTAGCAAACTATGTTTCATATAATTGCTTAGATTTTTTCCCTTCTATTTGCATTTCTTATTAAATCTAAATTTAATAAGTGATCGCATTTGAAATATTTCAAAACACAAAAATAATTCCATTTTAAATTCATCTTTAAGTTTTTCCGAGCTCAACTTTTTTCAGTTTAAAAATATTGGGAAAAATGTTATAAATTTTTTACACCCTTATTTGCTATATTATTTTAAATCGCATAGTCTATGAAGATAAAGAAAAATGAAAATTTTGGAAAGAAAGTAATAAACTGTTTACACTATTATTAACCATATTATTTCAAATCATATAGGATATCGATATATAGAAAAACCAACATTGTAGGCTTTGCTCTGAAGAAAGCAAGAGAATCACCTAAAAAGAAAATATTGTTGAATTATTAGCTGCGCTTAAGTTTTATTATATAATTATACGCATATATGCAAAGTAGATATTTTTTTTGGAAAAACCATAATAATAGGAAGTTCTCCTCTCATTGCATAAAAAATATTAACTTCCAATTACTAGATAGAACTTATATGTGCAAGATAGAAAAAAGGAGCATTAAACAAAGAAATTTCCTACGCATCAAATAAATACAATTCATAAATTGTTCTCGTTTTTCCAAAATACAAAAGGCATTATAACATCGTTATACACATACATTTCTGTGAAGATTTGTTTTTAACTAGTGAATATTGTGAGAGGCGTGTGATAGGAGTATTGTTATAAAAATACATATTTGCATGAAAAAATATTCGGCTTGAAAATCTGACATAGTTTAGACAAAAAAAACCAATATAGGCTTAATTACAATGACTTTTTTTAAAAAATCTTAAAATTGCCTGTGTTTGATTGTCAAGATTTTTAACCATGATAGGATTGGATATGATATGATATGATATGAAATCCAGAGGAATTTATTATATCCTATCAACCGTCTGTGATTACAGTAATAAAATTAGATATATTAATATCATATTAGATACATAATTTGTATCAACAGCATATTAATATAAATGAACTACAGATTTTACAAATGGAGATAGTAAAACTTTCTCATGACACTCTTATCTACTTTATTTTTATTAATTTATTTTACTCTCTTTTTTTAAATCAATTTCTTTTTTTTTTTTTCTTTCTTCCCCTTCCATCATTCTCTAATAAAATTTTATTAGATAGAAAATTATATTAATATACCTAAAATATTAAAACACATAAAGTATGTAATAAATATATTTCTATATTGAATTCATATTATAAAATAGAATTAAATTCGAATATATAAATAAAAATAAGATTAAATTAAAAAACTAAATTATTATTTTTTGTTATTTGGATTTCTTGTGTTAGAATTCAAATATTATTTGTATTGTAATATAATTTTAGATTTTTTTTTGTCGGTCTTGCTCTATTATTAGTCAAACTCTCACTCTTAAACTTTTGCTTTGTTGAAACCCTACTTAAAACTAAATCTTTCTCACTCTAGCTCTCAAGAAGATGGGGATTCAAACCCCTATCTATCTCTTCTCATGTAGAAAGGGTGGCCATTGGGACAAACCCCGATAGTTAGATTTAAGAAGTTTGTTTTTGAGAAAAATAACTTAATGAGAAATCCCATCTACTATTATCCCACTTCCTTATGAGATAATTTTATCTAATCTATATTTTTATTATATTCGACTTTATCCTGTTGAGCAAACATCGAACGCTAGATATGATAAATTTTAGGGGTGAGCACATTGGACCGCCCGGACCAGACTGGACTAGCCGGTTTGGTCTGGTTCCCGAGAGCATCGGTCTAGTTCCTGGTTCCAGGGGGAATCGGAATGGACTGGACCGACAATTTTCTATTTAAAATATATTTTTTAAAATTCTTAAAAAGTGCAATAAACTCTAAAATAATAATATTTCTAGTATTTTTTTTTTTTTTGGCTAAGTGGTCGGTCCTATTGGACCAGGCTGAACCATTGGTCCGATCCGATTCCCTCCCGGTCCTAAGACCATTTGGTTCAGTCCATGGTCCAAAAAAAATGGGAATTGGTTCTCCTAGTCCCACCTTGGAATCGGACCGAATCGGGAACCGATCACCCATAATAAATTTTATCTTATCTTAAATTTTATCGTGACTACCAAAAGAGTTTAAAGGAATTTCCATCTCTTTTTACATTTCCTACTTTGTCCTCCCCTATATATACATATGCAATAATCGTGAGGCGCAACACTTGAAATCAACTCGTGTCCAATCAATATGTTGGTTTTTTGTCTCGTCATAGTGACATTTCTTAGCATGGTATGTGTCTATTTCATATATGAAAGTTGCATCCTTTCAAGTTATAATATGACCATCCGATCCAAATAGAATAAATAACACAAATGATCTATAAATTTTAGCTAAACGTGTAATGTAATCCCTAAATCTTCAATTTGTTCAATATAATTCATAAATTTTTTGTACATGTTTTATTTAGTCCTTAAATTATATAAAATATATAATGTTGTCCAAATCTTAATTTAACAAAAGGACTACATTAAACAATTTCATATATTTCAGGGATTACATTAAACACGTACCAAAAATCCATTGATTATATTGAATAAATTAAAATTTTAATGATCAAATTGAACATTGGATTGAAATTCATAAATCAAAAGTTCATGGGCTATATTATATATTGGGGCCAACTTTAAAAACTATTTGTGTAATTATCCTATTCAAATATGGTGCGTTTGGTAATATTTTTACTCTTCTAAATCATTTTTTTTAAGAAATAGTTATTTTCTATTTCTACTCTGAAATAATTTTTGAATAAAACAAGACGTTTAATAGCTACAAAAATTTTCCATTTTTAGAATAGAAAAAGAATAGAAATATATTTGATACCAACTAACAAAATTTGTATTCTTTTTTTTTTTTTTTTTTATGGCTGTGACCATTGGCGGACATGCAACCCGGCGATCGGTGACATATGACGGGGGGCAGCAATCATCGGTGGTCATGAGTGGCGGTTTCTCAAAAAATAACTTTCTAAAAATTATTCCTAGAAAAAAGAATCTATTTTTTATTTACTTCTCATTTCTTTTTTAAATTTGTTTCCTGAAACAACTTTATATTTCAAAGAATAGAAATATTAGTGGACGTTATTTAATGAATTTTATTCTTTTTCTATTTCCGAAAATAAAAGAATAAAAGAATAAAAAAATTGGAAAGAAAACAAACGCACCCATAACGTGTTTTAAATCTTGGGTGGAAGGGTCACGCGAGATGCCAAAGAAGCAATTCTCACGTGCAGAACACGTGACACACTCCCTTACATATCCGTAGGCACTCTAGCTTTTTCGAGCCCGCCACTCGGAGAGAGAGGCGGGTTGCGGTTTTTCCCTTTTGGCGGCAAGAAATTCAAAAGGAATTCGTGAATCTTGGCTTCCCGAGCACACTGAAATTCACTGAAATTCCCAGTCCAGACGCTCATTCTGATCGGCTCTCGCAGTTTTCACCCGCCAAACCATCTCCCTCTCTCCCTCTCTCCCCCTCTCCCTCTCCCTCTCGCTCGCTCGCATCTCGCCGCTTTCCGAGGTGGGTATGGCGGACCCGATCCCGAGCCAGCTGGAAATGATGGGCAGGGAGCTCAAGTGTCCTATCTGGTGAGCCATCCATACCCAAATGGAAAAGAAGAGGACTTGTGTCTGTTTCTGATCGACAGCAGCTTCTGATGGTCCTGTGCTGTTCGTTTGATTAATTGAGTGGATCGATCGACTCGAGACGGATTCATTTCTTAGTTGTTCTTTTTTTTTTTTTTTTTTTTTTTTGGGTTCATTCGCATTTGTTTGGCGAGCTTGTCGCATTTAAATTTGAATCGGTGCTAGATGAACTTGTTGAAATGTTAAAAAGAAAAAATTGTAGTGCGAACCCTTTACTTCTTGCTGTTCGGTGAATCTACGTTTCTCGTCCATACCCATATGGAAAAGAAGAGAACTTGTCTCCGTTTCTGCTTCATAGCGGCTTCTGATGGTCCTGTTCTGTCCGTTTGATTCGAAATCGATAGGATCGATCGACTCGGGACGAATTAATTTCTTTATCGCTTGTTTGTTTGTTTTTTGGGTTCGTTGGCATTTGTTTAGCGAGTTTGTCGCATTTGAATTTGAATCGGTGCTAGATGAGCTCGTTGAAATTGGTGTGCGAACCCTTTACTTCTTGCTGTTCGGTGAATCTTCGTTTCTGGTGAATCTTCCATACCCATATGAAAAAGAAGAGAACTTGTCTCCGTTTCTTCTCAATAGCAGCTTCTGATCATCCTGTTCTGTCCGTTTGATTCGAAATCGATAGGATCGATCAACTCGAGATGGATTAATTTCTTTATCTTTTTTTCATTTTTGGGTTCGTTCGCATTTGTTTAACGAGTTGGTCGCATATGAATTTGAGCCGGTGCTGGATGAACCCGTTGAAATGTCAAAAAAAAAGAAATTGGAGGGCGAACCCTTCACTTCTTGCTGTTCGGTGAATCTTCGTTTCCAGTGAATCTTCCGTACCCATATAAAAAAGAAGAGAACTTGTCTCCGTTTCTGCTCAATAGCAGCTTCTGATAGTCCTGTTCTGTCCTTTTTATTTGAAATCATGGGATCGATAGACTCGAGACGGATTCATATCTTTATCTTTTTTTTTTTTCCAGGTTTGTGTTTGTTTAGCGAGTTTGTCGCTTTTGAATTTGACTCGGCGCTGGATGAACTCGTTGAAATGTTAAAAAATATTTGGGGTGTGAATGCTTTACTTGCTGTTCGGTGACTGGGTTTGCCTATTGGAGTGCTGATTGTGGTGTTGTCAATCTCTTGCAGCTTGAGCCTGTTCAATTCTGCAGTTTCGCTCCTGTGTAATCACATGTTCTGCAAGTAAGCTGACTATGCCTTGTTTCTCACAATTGGTTCCTTGCATGAAATGTAGTCAAAGATGTATGTTTAGATACTTGACAACCATCTCTCATTGCTCTTGTCCAGCTCATGCATTATGAAATCGATGAAATCTGGCTCTAATTGTCCGGTTTGTAAGGTGCCCTATCATCGTAGAGGTATGTTTTAATGTTCTCCCTTAATCATACGACATCATAATTTTTCCAGTCAGGGTGTTTCTTTTTTTTTGTCCCCTAGTTTCTCGATACACTATAACTTTAGCGAGAAATTGCAGAAATAAAATGCACATGATGTTAGGTTGCCGTGTGTGGAGTTGGGGATTAAGTTGTTTATATGATAAAATTGAAGCATTTTGAGAGGGACTTCTCTTCCCCACTATGAGTTCTGGCTTTTCTTTATATTGATGAATGGTTAGAGGTTGGACCTATAATAAGATCTATTCTATATCTCGCATACAAGTATTCTGTTAGTAAAGGATTTTTTAGTTCACACTGTGTGGCAATGGAATCTCTATGCTTTTGGTCCAACCAGTTTCCTCTCTTCATGGTTTTTGATTTATTTGTGCACAGATTGCCAATTGTGTGCAAACTCCTTTGGGTCAAGTCTCATGTGCTTCTTGTTCTGGACTTAAACAATTCATGGGTGTTGTAGGGGGTTCTGTGGGCCTCTAGGGAGCTGGATTCCAATGTATGTGTCCCTGGATCATAAAAAAAAGAAAAAAGAAAAATCTTAGAGACTCCTAAATTTGATGAGAGCAGTGATTGTTCTCAACTTATAAATTGTTCAACATATTACAAAAATTTGTGAGAACTAACCCTTCCAATTTCCCAAATCAAAAGAGCTGCACCTTTGGATTCCCTGAGAAGGCTATAATGGCAATGGAGAAAATTGGAGTTTTTGAATTGTTAAAGTATCTGCAGTGAGAGGAATGAGGTACTTAGCCATGCAAAGATGCTTAGATCCCAAATTTTGGTCAATATGTTGCAGTTCATAGATAAACAAGCACATTCTGAATTGTAAAACTATGACTTTTTTATGTCTCAAAATCTGGAAATAGATGATGCATAAGCTGTCTACCTTCTAGAGTTGCATTTGACGTTCTCTCATGCTAAATTTGTCTGGTTAAACAGAGGTTCGCCCAGCTCCGCACATGGACAGCTTGGTAAGCATATACAAGAACATTGAAGTGGCTTCAGGAATAAACATTTTTGTCAGCCAAAATGCGGCACCTGATAAATTATCAGGTAATGTTTCTTTTTGGTGGTTCATTCTTGACACGAATGATCAAACTGTATAATCCTGAACAACGCAAAAGAGTTTAATACATGTCTGACAAAAATAGCATTACTTATCAGTTTCTTTTGGAGGCTGCTGTAGAGTAAATTTATGACATCTTATAGATAAAGGTTACATTCTTTTGCTGATGCTTTTTGTATCAAGCTTGTTCTCCTCATTTATTATTTTTCATTCATGTCAAACTACAGATGGGGAAAACCAACTAGAGCATTGTGATGTTAGGGGTAATGGAGATGTTGAAGTGTCTGGTCATGAAGTATCAGAGGGCAAAAGGACATCCAAAAAGAAAGTACCAAGAAAAACAAAAGAAGAGTCCAACACGATAATATCCAGTCCTAGCTGTGTAAAACCTTCCTTTCCGAAAAAGAAGAGGGTCCAGGTGCCACAATATCCTTCTGCTGAATCTTCGCTATGTCCTCCAAATCCTAAAGCTGAGTTATGTGAAACTAAAGACAATGAGAAGAACACTTTGGCTTCAGCGAAGCAGAAGCTAGCACTGAATGAAAAGGGAGAGCCGTCATTTTTGCCCTTTTTCTGGTTGAGGGAGGAAGAAGATGCTGAGAAGCTGACTCAATCTTCCGACAATGAACAGCTCACAGGCATATCACCTCCTGATGTTCCTTCTTTCAGTGATATGAAGGACTCAGATGATGAGTTGCCCTCTAAGTTGACTACTGAGGTTAGTTTCCATCAATCCCTATTAAAATCCATCTAACTTGTCAAATGTTTTATGTCATAGTAGCAGGACATTTGGTGAATGTGGTTCTTGATCATAATTAGAACTGTATGTGTAATCATCTTCTAAGTTGCTGGCTGCAAATAAACTTATATCTCAACATCTTGCATGAACTTCGCTAGTTTTGGAAAACTACTAGTAATATCACCTTCTATATTTACTATAACATCTATGTTTAATAATGCAAACTCAATCTTTGCAGTAGGCGCAGTTGCCTCGATTCCAGAGTTAATATCAGCTGAACAATAGACTAGTGGAGTTAAGACTTTCTCAATTACCTCACCCTTAAACACAAATTTTGCAGGTAAACAATAATGGTAATCATGTGGCCAGAGAATTTGACGACAGTGAGATGTTCGAATGGACGCAAAGACCTTGCTCCCCTGAACTTTGTTCAAGTCCCATTAAAGTTCAGGTATCAATCAGGCCATGTTTTGTGTGCTAATCAGGTTCATGATTTCTATTTGTGTATATTTTGTAGATTGTGACATTTTCAGTGTGTTGCAGGTAACTGGTAGTAAGAAAGATTTCAAGGAAGCCTCACAAAAAAAATTTGTTATTCAAACAATCAGAAATTTGGATAATCGAATTGGTACTGATGATGTGCCATACCCAGATTTCCCTTCTGCGTCAATGACTGAGAATAATCATATGAGGAAAATTGCATCCAAAAAGAGAAGCAGAAATAGGAGTGGAAAGTCCCAGATGAACTCTATGACAGGCAATACCAAGCACAGTCCTGCAGCTTGTCTTAGTTTAAATGAAACATTTGAAACCTGTCATGAACAGCCATCGTGGCATAGTGATGAAAATATGTTGATCGAAAAAAATAAATTGAAAAAGAGTAAGAAATCGGGTTTTGTTATTGGTCAAATTAAGACAAAAGATGGAGATGTTTCTGCTGAGATTCTAGGCACGGGCTGCAGTGTCACTGAAGTAGCTGAAACTCCAGCTTCGAAACAGGATAATGATGACGATACTAGCTCTTTCAAGACTGGAAATAACCACAGCCTTGACCTTCCATTCCAGAAAGATCATCTTACAATGTTGAATGAAAGAAAGCCGATATCTGCAGAAGAGAGAATCAATTTTGAAGGGCCTGCCATCCAAGACCTAACCGACAAAAGCTTGGTGCGCAACTCATCCCTTTCGACTTCCCCGTTGGCAAATCTCAAAGAGTCATCTACACTGAGAAATATGGATGACAACAACGAGGGAATGAAGCCTGGAAAGTTGCTAACAGAGGAGCAAGGATTGAGACTAAAGGAAAGTGAGAAATGTAATTCTTTGGTAATCTCAGATGCTGGGGTGGATGATAGGAATCCAGAGGTTGGTGATGATGCCCAGGTCGAGGAAGCTCAAACAAATCATGATGTGAGAGTTGCGACTGAGTTTCCAATAGCTGAGAAACTTCAAGATCCAGATGAAATGGTTTTGCGAAAATGTGGGACCATTCCTGGGGATGTTCAGTGTGCTTTCTGCCAGTCATCAGAATGCTCAGAGGTCCATTTGCTTTATCTTCATGCAACTTTTATTTTCTGAGTTGATCTAAAATGTAATACCTTAGACTTGGAAGCTCAAAAGGCTACATATGCAATGTACAATGGCAGGCTTCAGGAGAGATGGTCCACTACAGTAGTGGGAAGCCTGTTCCTGCAGATTACAATGGAAAATCTAGGATCATACATTCACACAAGAATTGCACTGAATGGTAAGAAACACTTGAAATATGAAAAAATACAACCATCTTCCAGTTTACATTTATGTAACGAGCCAAACAATCTGGTTAATGGATGTCAGAGAATGTCTTGATGGTGACCATATCATATGTTTCTGCATCCTTCCATCTTTAAATTATATTAAAACAGCGGTTGCAGAAGCTTCAAACTTCAAAATTGTGACTGTCTTGCATCAAAGGCAGCAATTAGTTTTGATGTGGCTGAGCTTAAAGAGGAGAAACTATACATATGCAGGGCTCCTAACGTCTATTTTGTGGATGGTAAAGCTATTAATCTTGAAGCTGAAGTACTCAGGAGTAGAAGAATAAAATGTTGCTGCTGTGGAATCAAAGGGGCAGCGCTTGGATGCTATGAGAAAAGTTGTCGCAAGAGTTTTCATGTCACTTGTGCCATGAAGATCCCCCAATGTAGATGGGATACTGTAAGTTTCACAGATACAATCGTAGTTTATATACAACATTTGGTTGGGGACAACTTATATCTTAACACAAATGTTTTTTTTTTCCTGAAATTCTCATTGAAACAGGTTAATTTTGTTCTATTGTGCCCACTTCACTTTTCTTCTAGATTACCCATTGAAATTCCCAGATCTCAAGAGATGAAGAGTTCTTCAAAAGAAGAGTATGCTAACATCCTTAACAAGTTTGATTTAATGACCTATTTTTGGGTAACATTATGAGCCTGATGAGATGGCTTACACATAACTTTGACAGGCGATCACAACTCATTCATGATGAAAATGACGAGAAGCATCAGCATGGCACAAGCTTGAAGCGGATCTATCGTGGATCTCAGGACAAAATTGTTCTGTGTTGTTCAGCTTTGACAAAAGCTGAGAGGGTAATAATTAATGATGGATTTGAGGGTTTTGACATTTGAATGTCTCATTTAGGATTATTGAAAGTCATTGATCCGTCAATTTCAGGAAGCGGTTTCTCAATTTGGGAGGGCATCCAGAACAACAGTGGTGCAAAAATGGAATCCAACTGTGACCCATGTGATTGCATCAACAGATGAAAATGGAGCTTGCAAAAGGACGTTCAAAGTCTTGATGGGTATCCTGGAGGGCAAGTGGATACTGAGTGCTGAATGTCAGTATAGAACTGAAAACATCAACACAAATCCTAGTATATCAGTCCGTGGTGTGTTTATGTTGCTAAGGCTAGTGTCTTTTGTGTTCATGTGTCCAGGGATAAAAGCTTGCATGGAAGCAATGGAACATGTAAATGAGGAGAGATATGAAATTAATGTTGACATTCATGGAATGAGGAACGGTCCTCAACTTGGAAGACAAAGAGTCATTAACATGGTGGGTATCTATTTCACTCAACTTCATCATCTGTTTGACTATTCTTAGTTATCTAATATTCTCAGACATTAAATTATAAAATTTCTGTTCACTCTTCCATCGATGTGCCCCTCAACTATATTTGAGTACATCTCTGATGAAATCCGGCATTCTATAGTCAGAGGAGTTGCATGTGTCGTATTGCAATCTGACTGAAGTAGCTGCCACTGTAGACTGTCATGGCAGCATAACTGTGCTTCAAGCAAATAGCACAGTATTGAAGGGCTTCACACAATTGTATTGCAGTGAGCATTTAACTGAAAGTCATTTGGCTTGAAAGTCCTGTCATTGGATTTGATTATCTAACCTAGTGATCAAAATGACTTGAACAATTCAGTTCCCACATAAACTGACTCTTAATGTGTTCATTTTATGCATGCTCATGCTTTGCTATGAAATTCAAATATAGCGTCTTATCGTTCATTACATGTGGATTGTGGACTAGGATCTCATTTCGGTTGGTTTCCTCCTATGCAGCAACCAAAACTATTTGACGGGCTTAAGTTCTATTTCATGGGAGATTTTGATCCTTCATACAAAGGATACCTACAAGATCTTGTAGTTGCTGCCGGAGGCACTGTGCTTCACAGAAAGCCGATTCCTTATGATGAACTAGCCCCCTTACCTCCATCCATCCCTTCAACCTTCATAATATACAGCCTTGAGATGCCAGACAAGTGTGGTCTGAGCAGGGATATGATCATCAAGCGCAGGCTGTCTGGTGCAGAGGTTCTTGCTAGATCAACAGGAGCAAAAGTGGCCAGCAACTCATGGGTTTTGGATTCTATTGCAGCTTGCAAGTTAGAAGATTTCTGAGGAAAATATTCCTTGTTTGTAATTTAAAGAGTTCTGCCAATCCTCAGAGCTCTTTCTTTTCATCATAAACAACAGAGGGAATGGATCAGGGCTCTTTTGTAGAGCTGATTTTCGAAATGAAAATATTTTTCAGTATTGATATGATAGACGAGAACTTTTGCCTTTTCATACTCTTTAATTGGTAAAATTTGCAATTCCCCCCTTTGAATATCTTAACTGGTAAACTAGTGCTTCCTAAACATGGTGAATTTGCAAGAATCCTTCTCTTTGGGTATCTTTAACTTCCTGTAAAGTGCTGCTCTCAGAGGGACATCTAGTCAATCTGTCTTAAGGACTACAGATTCACGTGGATGGCAAGGTTATTCGATTGGTCGTGACTTGATTTACAATAATTTCAATTTGGCGTACTGCCTCCGGTTAGTATTTGGCTTGACAAGAGGATTCCCATGAATCCTTTACCCCAAACTGAGAGCTTATGCAGGTTTGATTGCCGGTCTAGTTCACAAGTGTCATGGTTGAATGATCAGGATACTTGCCCATCGGGACATTCAGCTTGCTTCACATCTTTTCTGGAAAAGAGCTCAACTAATTGATGTAGGGCAAGATTAACTCGACCACCTTACTTAAACTAGTTATTTGACATTTTCTTGTATTTAGGATACATTTTTATTTAGTTTCTTTTTTCATCATCAGTAGGTGATTTTCTCTGGTAAGAATCTTATCAGATCTTGCCTTAAAATAAGGCCCAAGGCAAGAACTTTTTGTGAGTTTGATCGATTTGATTATTGAATATTGCCTATCTAGCGTTTCTTCTTTCTCATTTGGATTTGATGTCTCTTTTTTCCTTCAGTTTTCTCTGCATTCTTTCTCTTTCTTGCTATATGATTTTTCCTTGCGTCTCTACCATTCTGAACCTATCTTGCTACGATTTTCTATTTGATAGTATTTGATATCAAAACTGTGTTTAATGTGCAACCCATCGCAACATGACAATCCGGAAATTTGAGGATTGGTTTTCCACGCCTCTTTCAATATTCATGAATTCGATCGGAAGTCGTGATTATTGCAATTATATTAATTATCAACATAATTACAGTAACTTCAATTGTCAAAGTTATTGTGAATATCATGATAATTACTTAGATCGCAATTCTCAAGAAAATCGACTGTGTTGGGAGGCTGTTGAATTTCAAGATCTCTGTTCCAAAGCTCTTGATGTGGGTCACGATGTCCAATACGAATTTACAAGATTTCATAATGGTTATCAAAGAAAATAAAATTGAGTGGAAAGAGATGGAAATGTTATTAGGCGATTTGTCATATTAGATAAATATTGATTTGATTATCTTCAATGTCACAAATTTATTATCTAATCTGGAGTATTATGATATTCTCGCACGTGGGGATGTGAAAACTTTTTAAGTGGGAAATTACGTTGGGGTCTCCGTACGCATAAAAGATACTTGTTAGCTTGAATATGGCGAATTACTTGGTTCATTATTTAATTTAGTTATTTGACATTATATGGTTCTAAAACTAATGTGACGATCAATTTAAGCTAGAGGTAGTTATAGATGCTTTAACAAAACTTCGAAAGTAAATAGTTAGAGAAATCTTTGAGGATTGAATGAGGTCCTAGGAAGAAATTTCATGTTTAGAATTGAAGTTAGTCCTTATCACAATTTTGATGATACTTTGAATCCAAAAATACAAATATATAACTCCAAGAGATGATTGTGAAGACATAATTCTAAAAGATTGTAAATATAGGGTGATTTATCCCTATAATATACATAATTAGTTTTTAATCAATCGTATCTTTTTCCCACAAAGTTTAGCACTGCCTCCGCCAATTTATGAAGTTAAGCTAACCAATTTCAATTAACTAACATTAAAAAAATTAAAAAAATCAAAGAAAACATAAAATCACTTCTGTCATTAAATTTTGATGATTTTTATCCACAAAAACTTTTAATTATAATAGATTATATAACTTTTAACTTTTGGAATCCTTCCTCCATATATATCCACTCTTTTAGGGGTGATCGATTCTTGCTTAGAACTAGGATAGACCTTGTGAATCCCGGTTCCATTATTGGATTTGGAATTGGCCGATTTTATGTTTTTGTACAAAGAATAAATTCTTATAATAAAATATAAAAGTTGCATCATTGCACCACAAGAACCAATATTGGTCAAATGGTTATATTGTTATTTGTTCATCTTGAAAATGATGGTTTGATTCCCGATACATACATACATATATATATGTATATATATATAAATAATATTCTCAAAGAAATTTTAAAACTGACTTAAGAAACTGAGTGTCCTAGGCTAGTTCTAGGTTCACGGAACAGTGTCTCAAAACTGATTCTCCCTAAAATTGACCTTGAATGAGTTGGTCTAGGTCAATTTGGTGCAATTTTCAAGTTGAGTGGGACCTGATGCTCACCCCTACACTCATTACCTTGGAAAGTTTGGGTGAACTCTTTCTTTACATTCTACTCGAACGGGCTTCTTTTGACGGAGCGGGTCACAAGTTGATCCCAAGATTATGTTTTTCATGAAAAATATCATTTACTTTGAATTATAAAGCTCCAACAATAAAAATTATATTTCTCGATAATATATATTCTTTTATAACTTTCCTAAAGAATGCTTGACAAGTAGTTAATAAAACAGGCTGATAAATAGAGCTTTGATACATATCTTGCATAAAATTCTAGCTGATGATAATTATTTTTCTGAAGTCATTAGATTTTGCATCTTTATTAGTAACCATCCACCAATTTTTCAAATGAAAAATAAATAGTCTCTTATTATGAAGTTTGAAATATTGGAAGATTCATTTTATTGCCAAACTCATGGCAATTGACATTCTTTTATATTTGTATGAAATTCTTCTTTTCAAGAGTATATTTTATTTTCAACAATAAATTTCATATTTGCACAAACATATATTTCTCTTCTAGACAGCACGGCAAACATACTCTGTTCAAATTTTTAACAGTTATTTATATTACATTTGTTGAAAATAGCCTCTTCGTTATGCTACTCCTAATTTCTAATATTCCTCCACTCCCAGAAAAAAAAAAGTACAACATTATGTCTGAGTTGTAAGTTCAAGTAATAGCGAGAGATTAGTTTATTTCATTGAAATAACACGTGTGTTTTGGATAGTGCCAATAATTAGAGTTTTTTCACATTGCATGAACTGACACCTCTATAAAAAATAATGTGTTTGAATTTCAAATAGACGTATCTCTCCCAATTAAATGGTAGTTTAGATTATACTTGTTTCTAAAACTATACACTTGTTTTGCCAATCACAAATTCATATTCCTCCAATCCTAGACAAAATTAATCCCATCAATCGGTATTATTTAATTAGATTTGATGGAATATTTAAATATTAAATTACATTATCATCTAACAGCTTAAACTTTTAGAATAGTTGGAATGTTAGTTCCACCAAAATCTCAAGTAGTACCAAAGCTGAAACTCATGAGTTCAAATTTTTCCAGATACCATTTGTCTCCGTAGTTATATATGTCCATTGTAAAACACCTTCTTCATACTTGGAAGGACAGAGTCAAGTAACTTGAGACTATTTTTCTTTTTAAACATTAAACGTAGGCAACTCTCATCAAAACAGTAACATAAAAGCGACTTTGGATATATCGATAATAAGTTACATCCATACGTGCTTAGTGCTTATCATAAAACACGTGATTAACAACTTTCCCGAAATGCTAGAACAATATAATTAAAGTAGTAAGCTTCAGAAATAGTAGTGCTGGAGAGTTTGCACTTGCAAGTTACGCCGCTAAAGAAATCCAATACACACAGAGCTACATTATTGGAATTGAGTGAGACCGATTCTACTGAAGCATTCTTCGACAATCTTCTTGCGCACCGACCACCGATACATTTCCTAGGATCGCCGCATCTAGGAGGCTGAATCTGAAAGCTGTACATCCTAATTCATCCACCAGAGCAAACATATCTCTAGGAACTAAGAGCAATTCCAGACATCCAAGGACTTTCCTGTCGAGCTGCAGAAAACAAGCTTTTCTTTGAATCAATCCAGTAGTTAACGGATTGCAATTTGTACAAGAAACAATAAAAAAGAAGAAGAAGAAGCAAGACGATTTATTTTGGATTCATTTTAATATACTATAGCACCAAAACAGAGTTTTAGTAGACTGACAGTACTCAAGAATGTATTGCAGGCGTTATGCTAATTTAACATATGTACAGATACGGATGGTGGAAGATAAACAACCATCATCTTTAAAGAAAGATCTTCACTTATGCATTGTACCTGTACGTTTGCGTTTGCATAAACAATAGAGAATGTATAGCAACGAAAGTCAGAGAAACGTTCTAATATAATTTATGCTATAAACCTTTTCATTTTTGTCCGTGTAAACCCCTTGCGAAGAGTTTCTCTCTAATCTTTTGCAGCTGATTTGCAGCTCCACCGATGCTCATCCGTCTTCCAGGTACTTCATCAGAGCAAGCGACTCCAATATTATATATTGTGACCAAGCACTCTTGAAATACGCCATCTCTTTCAGAGAGCCAATGCCGAGGACTATTGGGGCTTAAATGATTCTCTCTTTCTTGAAGCAGAATGTGATCTGTAATTTCCAGTACTTGTTCAGGCAAAGCTTCAGCCACAAAACTATGAAGAGTCAAATTGTCTCTAAATATGTCATCGGTGGGACTCAACCCCGTGAACATCTCCAATAAGAGGATGCCGTAACTGTAGACATCGCCTTCTCTTGAAACCTCGCATCCCATTGCATATTCTGCAACAAATGTAGATCATAGTGCAGGTGATATTTGGATTACGGATCATTAAAGCAAAATGTAATGGGCATAAGAGGTATCATGCAGCCACCAAACTCACAAAAAGACCCATCAACATTTTTTACCTTAATAAACTTTCTTGGTTTGAAAGAGATTACCTGGTGGAGCATAACCAATTGTTCCTCTTATGCCCATTGAGCTCATTTGATTAGCCACGGTATCAATGGATGATCCAAGGAGGAACTTTGCCAATCCAAAGTCACCAACATGGGCGACCATCTCAGCATCTAAGAGGATATTGCTGGGCTTTAGATCACAATGAACGATGGATATGTGGCACCGGTGATGAAGATAATCTAGTGCAAAAGCAATGTCGATAGCAACATTTATTCTATGAAAGAAATTTAATTTCTGGGTAGGTTCATTCCTAGTGAGATGGTGTTGGGTTTGGGTGTAGCCACCTTTCTAGGCTTCCCTTTTCCATGTACTCATAAACTAAGGCCTTAAAATCATGTTGCTGATGATCAATACCCGAGCAAACTGTTAATATCTTTAGAAGATTTCGATGTCTGATGTTCTTTAATGCCTCACACTCAGCTAGGAAGCTCTTCAGAGCACCGCGGTGAGCTAAATGGAGCACCTTCACTGCAACGGTTGTACCATTCTCTTCAAGTATCCCCTTGTAAATAGAACCAAAGCTCCCAACACCAATCAAATTCATTGAAGAAAAACCATTGGTTGCTTTTAGGAGTGTTTGATAAGACATGTTTGGCCATGTATCCTCCATGGAATTTGAAAATGGTTCTTTTACTTTCTTCTTCAACCAACGAAGATATAATAAAACCAAAGTAAAAGCTATTCCAAGAATGCCAAAAATAACACAAGCCGACAATACCAATATATGGATTTTTCTTTTCTTGGAGCTTTTGGAGATGCATTTGGGGAGGTGAAATGCTGGCAATCCCCCACAAAGCGCATCGTTCCCAATAATAGAAGTCATGGTAGCATTCTTAAAAACTCCTTCATGTGGTAGCATGCCTTCAAAGCTATTGTAAGACAAATTCAAAAGTTTCAAGGAAGGAAATAACACTAAGAATTCTGGAATCTGACCCGACATATTGTTGCGTGAAAGATCTAGTTCTTCAATGCCCCATAACGATTTGATTGATTGGGGAATGTACCCATGGAAGAAGTTTCCCCCCATCCTTAGTGATGTCAATCCAGTGCAATCCCCTAAACTATTTGGGATTTCACCTACCAACATATTGTCAGAGATGTCCAACAAGGTTAGAGTTTTCAAGTTCCCTACTTCTGTGGGTAGAACCCCACTTAGATGGTTGTGAGACAAGTTCAGAATGATTGTTATCGATGAGAGACCTATGAGCTGTGGGGGTATGGTACCACTTGAGATTGTTATAAGAAAGATCAAGTATTGGAGAGATTGACACTTCGATAGATGTGAAGGAATTTGCCCATGAAAGTTGTTCCCACCAAGACTAGAGTGTTCAACTTGGTTAAATTTCCTAAAAAGTTGGGATCTTCCCTCTTAGGTTGTTACCAGTTAACAGCAATTCCACAAGATTTTGTAAATTCCCGAAATTTGCGGGGACTCGCCTGAAAACTGGTTGAAATACATATTTAACACTTTGAGGTTGACTAGATTTCCAATCTCTCCAGAATCTCACCAAACATTAGGTTCTTGTCCATACTGAATGACCATAGAGCGCTTGAGAAATTACCAATGCATTTGGGTAATGCCCCACCGAGTCTGTTCCCACCAATTTTGAAGTACTCTAATCCAGTGGCATTTGTCAATGAGCATAGGAAGCTCAAGTCTTCAGAATTTCCCACTTCCCAGCTGGTTATCAGAGATGGAAAAGCCCAAAGCTTAGGCATATTTCCGAAAGAAGGCACTTTCCCTGAAAACTTGTTGATTCCCAATTGAATAGCCTCTAGCTTTGTCCAATTTGACATTGAGGGAGGAATTGGTCCCTCAAATTGGTTATCGGCAATGTTAAAACTTTGAATATTTGGGAGAGTCAAGCCTAAGTCTGCAGGAAGACTCCCTTGGATCTGGTTAACTCCAACTTCAAGCCAAAGTAGAGAAGAGAGATTGAGCAACGAGGACGGAATTGTACCAAACAATCTGTTTCCTGAGAAAGCGAAATATTGTAAATTTGACAGGCGGCCTAGAACTTTGGGAATGCTCCCGCCCAAGTTATTTTTGGTGAGTTGAAGAACCTGCAGTGAAGATAAGTTTCCAAGGGAGGAAGGCACACTCCCAGAGAGTGCATTTCCGTAAAAGGATAAATATTTTAGCTTTGACAATGAACCGAGTTCTGGGGGAATTTCTCCTGTTAGTTGGCTGGAGTCAATAGCAACGAATACTAGTTTTGAGCAACCTGACAAGTTTCTGGGAATTTCTCCAGCCAGTGAATTGTTGTCTAGCCATAGATTACGTAGGCGGCGCAACTGCCCGACTTGCGGAGGGATTTCTCCAATGAGATTATTATTTTGGAGAAAATTTCACTCAAGAAGCTTAGGTTTCCGATATGAGGAGAGATGGACCCCGAGAGTCCTAGTGACTCAACCATAGGACCGTGACCCTCTGGTGTCTTAGGCCGCACCTGACTCCATACCAATGGCAAAATCCAATGGTATTGTTCCACGAGTCAAGCACCCTGTAAGGGTCTTTGACTGCGGCCTTAAATGCGAGGAGTGCGAGTTTGTCGGTTTCATTCGTGGTGGAGGAGACTAGGACAAGGCACGATGTGAGCACAAGAGAGAGAAGGAAATGGCACGACTGTAACCGCGCAAAACTGAAGTGCGCAAGCTCCATAGCTCGAGCAGAAGTGGGTGGATGTGAAAGGTGGGGCCGTAAGAGGAAAGGAGAGATGTGGTGATTGCTGATGCAAACTGTGAAGAGATTTATAAGGAGGGATGGAGTCTGATGGAGAGAATTTTAGAGGGACTTTGCCGGTTTTCCTTTTTCCAAGTTGCAGACAAAGCCCAAACAACGGCGAATGAGTAGCTGTCAACCATCGGCCACCCGACCTTCACTCCAGAACTCAAGGCGTTGGAGAAGTTGCACTACTTTTTCCGCCGGACCGTCCTTCACTCCAGACCATCACAAGTAAATGATATTGACTCGGTATTTAGAGTCGCCAGATGATGTTGATGCATGTATGTACTGTGAGGTGATCTTGGACCTCTTTCATTTTCAAAAACTAGCTCAAATAATGAGATTTTTCTCACATTTATAAACTGATATACATCCTCTATGTGATCCATTACTAATCATCACTGCATTTTGCTTAGTCACCTATTGTGGAAAACATAGAAACTATAATGAAAATTCTGCACGATTGATCTTTTGAGTTGAGCCTATTTTAAATTAAGATGAATAATCAATCAAGTTTGGAGTAAAGTCTCGCTTATATTTACGTTTGGGATTGGCCCGGTGTTCGGATTGGATAATGACATCAGGGTTCCCACAACTTTTAACCGGTGTTCTCGGGGGGTGGAAATTTGCGGGATGCCCGATTGTTGGGATGTTAACTTCAAAGTCAAATCGCTTTTTTGGCTGGCATCCATCGTTACTACTTTGAATCATTCCCATGAGAAAATGACCATTTGATGCGGGACTCAAGGATGTCACCCCGCCGCCGCCACAGTAGCTTCTCCTCCCAAGCTCCTCTTACATATTTCATTTTCCTTTCCTCTGGATTTCTAATTTTCTGAATTTTTTGGAACACTCATTCTAGTTTATATTCTTTTTAACTTCTCCCTATTTGCCACGTGAAATGCCATGTAGGATGCCATTGCGATAATTTCTTTACAGCCACATCAGCATTTTCATTTATTTTTTGAATGGACTAATTGACTCGAAAAAGAAGAAGAGAGTATATGATTCAAGAGCCCAATTGCCTGAGAAACAGATTTAGGGGTTTGATTGCACAAATTCAAAATGTTTTGGGATTACCACACGGTATCCTCATGAAGTAGGGAAAATAGTAACCTCGGAAAGTGTAGTGGGAAGAATTTGCACTTGCGCCTCCTAGAGAAATTCGATACACACAAGTTATATGGTTGAAATAAAGTAAGACTGATTATACTGAGGCATACTAGGATAATACCTACTATGCACATCGAGTGTTGATGCATATACTCGAATTGCCGCATTCTAGAGGGTTGAACCCGTAAGCTATACCACCTTATTCACCCACCAAAGCCAACACTGTTGTTTATATCCGACTGAACATAGATCTAGGAAGAGAGCAGTTCTTGATAATCCGATTATTTTGCTCTACAACTAAGCGATAGGGAGCCACTGTTCCTAGTCACATTTGAGGACCCAAGCTCTAGTTGAATCAGATTTCCAATAGCTCATTGATTGCAATTCATCTTGATGAGCATCATACAAGTAAAAAAGAAAAAAAGAATCAAGGGAATTTTATTTAGATTTATTTTAAAAGGGTTGATACCACAAAAAATCCCAAATTAATTTTTAGACTACCAAAATCTGGTTTCAAAGATGAGACTTTTTTTAATGCTTATAAACTGACCACCAATCTTATTCAAAACCAATATAGGATATATCCCAACATATACATCCTCTATGTGATCAATTACTAATTCTTTATGTATTTTGGTATTCCTAATCATCCACTGGTTTTTGCTTGGTCACCTGTTGTGGCAAACATAGAAACTATAATGAAAACTTTATACGATTGATTTTTTGAGTTGGGCCTGATTTAAATTAAGATGACTAATCTATCAATTTTGGGGCAAAAGTCTTACTCATATTTAGGTTGGGGATTAGCCCGTCGTATGGGTTGGATCAATCACAGCAGGGTCCCACAACTTTTAACCGGTGTTCTCGGGGTGGAAATTTGCGGTTGCCCGATTGTTGGGATGTTAACTTCAAGTCAAATCGCTTTTTTGGCTGGCATCCATCGTTACTACTTTGAATCATTCCCATGAGAACATGACCATTTGATGCGAGACTCAAGGATCTCACCCCGCCGCCGCCACAGTAGTTTCTCCTCCCAAGCTCCTCTTACATATTTCATTTTCCTTTCCTCTGGATTTCTAATTTTCTGAATTTTTTGGAACACAATCATTCTATTTAGTATTTAATGTTCTTTTTAAACTTCTCCCTATTTGCCACGTGAAATGCCATCTAGGATGCCATTGCGGCGCTTCACAATAATTTCTTTACAGCCACGTCAGCATTTTTATTTATTTATTAAATGGACTAATTGACTGGGAAAAAAAGAAGAGAGTATATGATTCAAGAGCCCAATTGCCCGGAAAACAGATTTAGGGGCCTGATTCTACCGATTCAAAATGTTTTGGGATTACCGCATGGTATTTCCTCACAAAGTAATGAAAATAGTAAGCCTCGGAAAGTATAGTGCGGAAGAATTTGCACTTGCACCCCTTGGAGAAATCCGATACACACAAGTTAGATGGTGGAATCAAGTAAGATTGATTATGCCAAGGCATATTTGAATAACATCTACTACGCACATCAAGCATTGATATATATCCTCGAATTGCCGCATTGTAGAAGGTCGAACCCAAAAGCCATGCCACCTTATTCACCCACCAAAGCCAACAATGTTGTGTGTATCCGACTGAACATAGCTCTAGGAAGAGAGCAAATCCTGAAAATCCAATTATTTTGCTCTACAATTAAGTGACGGAGAGCCACTATTCCTTATCACATTACAGATTCCAAGCTCTCGTTGAATCAGATTTTCAATAGCTCATTAATTGCAATTCATCTTGATGAGCATCATACAAGTAAAAAAGAAAAGAAGAAGAAGTAGGGGAATTTTATTTAGATTTATTTAAAGGGATTGTACCACGAAAAATTTCAAACTAATTTTTTGACTACCAAACACCCTAACTTGATACACCTGTGACAAATTTACCCTTTGTTATTTTTCTCTAAATTTTACAATCAAATTGCTGAGTTGGATTATACGTGATAGTTAAAGGCTGTATCAATTTATGGTTTTACCCTATGTTTGTCATAGGTTATATTATTAATTCAATTTAACGAAAACTAACGGATGATGAATTTATCATAAATGTATAAGTTTTTGACCTTTTGTGCTCTAAAATTAGTTTAGGGTAAATTTTGTGACACGTATACCGGTCAGGGGTTTTTGGCGATAAAAAAATTAGTTTAAAATAAATTTGTCATAGGTGTACTAGTTTGGGGTTTTTCGTGATATTAAATTATTTTAAAATACTATAACACCAAAACAGAGTTTTAAGTAAACTGATAGTAGTAAAAAATTTTCAAAAAGCGCTCGAGAAATTACCTATGCATTTGGGTAATGCCCCACCGAGTCTGTCTTGATCAATTCCGAAGTACTCTAATCCAGTGGAGTTTGTCAATGAGCCTACAAAGCTTAAGTCTCCAGAATTTCCACTTCCCAGCCGGTTATCAAAGAAGGCAAAATGCCTAAGCTTAGGCATATTTCCAAAAGAAGGCACTTTCTCTGAAAGCTTGTTCTTTCCTGATTGAAAAAGCTCTAGCTTTGTCCAATTGGACACTGAGGTAGGAATCGGTCCCCCAAATTGGTTCTGGGCAATGCCAAAATATTGAATATTTGGGAGCGTCAAGCCTGTGTCTGCAGGAAGACTCCCTTGCATTGGTTCTGTAATGTCAAACAAAATTAGAGAAGAGAGATTGAGCAATGAGTACGGAATTGTGTCGGACAATCTGTTTCCTAGGAAAGAGATAAAACTTAAATTTGTCAGGTAGCCTAGAACTTTGGGAATGCTCCCACCCAAGTTATTTTTCTTGAGTTTAAGAACCTACAGTGAAGATAAGTTTCCAAAGGAGGAAGGCACATTCCTAGAAAGTGCATTACCATGAAAAGACAAAAATTTTAGCTTTGATAATGAACCGAGTTCTATGGGAATTTCTCCGGTTAGTTGGCCGTTTGCAATGGTGAGGAACACAAGTTTTGAGCAAGCTGACATGTTTCTGGGAATTTCTCCGGCCAGTGAATTGTTGTCTAACCATAGCCAACATAGGTGGCGCAACTGCCCGAGTTATGGAGGGATTTCTCCAATGAGACTATTATTTTGGAGACCAATTCTACTCGAGAAACTTAGGTTTCCGATATGAGAAGAGATGGACTTGAGAGTCCTAGCGACTTCAACTTCAGGACCGTGACCCTCTGGTGTCTCAGGCCGCACCTGACTCCGTAACAATGGCAAAATCCAATGGTGTCGTTCCATGAGTCTAGCACCCCGTAGAGGTCTTTGACTGCGGCCTTAAACGCGAGGAGTGCGAGTTTGTCGCTTTCATTAGTGGTGGAGGAGACTAGGACAAGGCACAATGCAAGCACAAGAGAGAGAAGGAAACGACACGACTGTAACTGTGCAAAAGTGAAGTGCGCAAGCTCCATAGCTCGAGTAGAAGTGGGTAGATATGAAGGGTGGGGCTATAAGAGGAAACGAGAGATGTGGCTGAGTGTTGATGCAAACTACTAAGAGATTTATAAGGAGCGATGTAGTCTGATGGAGAGCGTTTTGAAGGGCCTTTCTGGTATTCCTTTTTCCATGTCGCAGACTAAGCCAAAACAACGGTGAATGAGTAGCTGTCAACCATCAAGCCGCCCAAGCTTGGCTCCAGCACTCAACGCATTGGAGAAGTTGCACTACTTTTTCCTTCAGACCGTCACAAGTAAACGATATTGACTTGGTAGCCAGTGTTCCTAACCATCCATTGATTTTTGCTCAGTCACTCTTTATGATAATACATAGAAATTATAGGAAAAACTCTATATGGTTGATCTTTGAGTTGAGCCTGCTTTAAGCCAGGATGACTATCTTGCTTGTATTCTACTTTTGGGTTGAGTCCGTTGTACGGTTTGGATCAATCACAGCAGTTGGGTCCCACAATTTTGAACGGTTTTCTCGGGGTGGAAAACTTGGGGGAAGCTTGACTTTTAAAATGTGACTTCGAGAATTTGTACCTGCACCCACTAGAGAAATCCAATGCACAAAAGCTGATTGGGATTAAGTGAGACCGATTATACTGAGGCATACCAGGATCATACCTACTATGGCCCTGTTTGGTTCGCTTTTGGGGAAAGGACTTAGAGAAAATGCAAATACCTTTAGCCTAATGAGACTTTCCAAAATGCTATCGTGTTTGGCAAACTTGCATTGGAAAATAGCCTTGGCTTAAAAATGCCGTTTGGTAATACCGCATTTGGAAAGTTTTTTTTTTAAAAAATCTGGTGGAGCTCCACTGCCGGCCACCGCCGGCCATCGTTGGCCAACTGCCGGCGGCCAGATCTGGTCATGGGGGAGCTCGCCTGAGGTCGGACAACCTCAGGCGTGGCGGTCCGGCCGCGCAGCGGCCTCCCAGGTCGCGCGACCAAGCTGCGGCGGCCGAGATCGGCCGCCGCCCGCCGTCGCACGACCCGGGGACGCCGCCCGAGGTCGTGCGACCTCTCGGCGACGCCCCGGGTCGTGCGACCCGGGCGTCGCCGCCGGAGGTCGAGCGACCCGGGGAGGCCGCCCGAGGTTGCGCGACCTTCGGCGACGCCCTAGGTCGCGCGACCTAGGGCGTCGCCCATCGGAGGTCGAGCGACCCGTGGGGGGCCGCCCGAGGTCGCGCGACCCGGGGAGGCCGCCCGAGATCGCGCGACCTCCGGTGACGCCCGGGTCGCGTGACCCGGGGAGGTCGCCCGAGGTCGCGTGACCTCGGCGACGCCCGGGTCGCGCGACCAAGGGGAGGTCGCCGAGGTCGCGCGACCTCCGGCGACGCCCCGGGTCGCGCGACCCAGGGCGTCGCCAGCCGGAGGTCGCGCGACCTCGGGCGGGCGACGGCCGCCGCCCGATGGTGGTCGCCGGGGGTCGAGCCTAGCTGCGGTGGCCGGCTCCACCTGATTTCAAAAAAAAAAAAAAAAAAAAAGTCAAATGAGATTTGACTTGCCTTCTCCAAATGCTCAATGCTGGTGCCCCCCAGCATTGAGCATTCAGCATTTGGAATGCCAGCATTTGGCCAATGCTGGGCTAAATGCTGAACCAAACACAAATTTTTTTTCCCAAGGGGCTTTAGGGGCTGAAAGCCCCTTGGGAAAGCTGAACCAAACGGGGCCTATGTCCATCGAGCATTGATGCATGTCTTTAAATTGCCGCATTCTAGAAGGCTGAATCCGAAAGCTATACCACCTTATTCACCCACCGAAGCAACGGTGTTGCCTGTATCTTGCTCAACATGGATCTAGGAAGAGAGCAATTCTTGACATCCAATTATCTTGTACTACAACTAAGCGGCTAAGAGCCACTGTTCCTACTCCCATTACAGAACTCAAGCCTTTGTTGAATCAGATTTTCAATAGCTCGTTGATTGCAATTTGTCTTAATGAGCATCATACAAGTAAAAAAAGGAAAAAAAGAAGCAAGGGAACTTTATTTTGATTTATTTTAAAATACTATTAACACCAAAACAGAGTTTTAACTAAGCTGAAGATAGTCGAGAATGTGCATGGATCGCAGGTTTATGCTAGGTTGTGATATGTATAGATACGGATGGCAAATGATAATCAACTATCATTTTTAAGCAAAGATCGACAGTTATATGCTTTATTTGTAAATTTGTGTTTGCGTAAATAAGACTAAACATATAGCAACGAGAGAAGAGAAAATAAATCTTATCATCAGGTTACATGATAATATTGATTTTCTGTTAGTATGTAAACCCAATGCAAAGAGTTTCTCCTTATTTTTTGCAGCTGATTTGCAACGAGAGAGATATCGAACCAAATCTTATGCTTGAGGGTATTTAGTCAAAAGGCGTGCTCTAACTAAAATGGTGCAGAAATAGCCCCACCCATGTTGTTATTATGTAAATAGAGATACGTGATTTTAATTGTTTCGTTAAAATATTTTATTATTGTAGAATTCTCAAAATTTGCTTCATTTTAGTAAATTTGATTTGGATCTATTCGTAGATATTGACTCTTGTTTGTTAAAATTAAGTTGCGTTTCTTATAATTTTAATCAATACTAATATTTCTGGCCAAAGAATACCGATAAGTTTCCTTTCATGTAATTCGTCTCTTTTATTCTTGTCTTTTATCCTGTATATGTTCAAATAAAAATTTTCTTGAGGAAGTTATAATGTCACCTGTTTCTCGGACAATACGACAGATGTCATTTTACATTCAAAATTTCATGGCCTTCAAAGAAAGCTTGCATACAAGTGGCAAGACAAAGTATTGAGCCATACGTTCCTTGGCAAAATTTTACTTTAAAAGAAGGGACATGGGAGCAGGATGTAGATATGAAACAACAGAGCAGCTGCACTTATTAAACGATTTAAGTATCACAAAATTGGAGGACGAAATGTTTAAGGGGGTAGATCGCAATGGCCTAATACGCTAAAAGCTACCAAACTTTAGATTTAGTCCTATTTCTAACTTAAACTTTTTTTTTTATCCCATAAAAAACCCTCAACTTTAGTCTAGTCCCAATTTTGCCCTAAACATTTTTAGTCTCATAAAAAACCCCAACTTTAAGTCATGTCCCAATTCTACCGTTCAATTCCAATTTTATCCTAAAATTTTTTACAGTTTCGTAAAAAATCACAAACTTTTACTAAAGTCACAAATTTGCCCTCGTTAACCCTCTATCCAAAATTTATCGCATTGACAGCTGAGAGATAGAAAAATCCCAAGCACAAGTTGTTTGACCGTTCTAGTCGAGTGTCTTGAGCTTAAGCTCTCCAACTACAAGAGATGGAATGCTTTTGAGGATGGGTGATTGGAGACCAAGCGCAAAATTTAAGATTCTCCGAGATGGAAGGAAGACTCTATTAAGAATAAAAGCAATTGAAGAAAGAAAGACAACCCCAATAGTTCAAGTTTTTACCCAAATTTCAGATTTAAGAAGACATTTGGGCTGATATGGAAATTTATCTCCAAAAGACGTCTTTTTGTATATGAAATTAGGGGAAAAGCTAGAGCAATGATGTACAAATAAAACGTAAGGTCACTAAAGGTGATTTTGACGTGGTAGTTTGCTTCTAACCAAGATCGATCAAGAAGTACCCCCACTGAAGTGGAAGAACTTCCTCCTGATGGCGAGCAAAGCATTGGCTGACATAAGATGGCCAGCATTGAGCTAACTAGATTGTTATATCAGTAATTTTCAGCCTAAATTTGTCTAATGGACTTCATTGGAAAATCGGCAAAAGGTTTAAGATTATATTAGTCAAATTGAAAAGTTTAGCACTGAATTTGCAATTGTACAATATATTTAGAATTTTTTTGACAATGTCTCGACTTGGTTGACTCCTACATTGAAGTTAGAGAAGAGGGATTTAGAACTCCTATTGGAATTGGACCAGCCAGTTGGTTTCCTTGAATACGAAAGAATTGTAATTTGGCAGGTGGCCCAAGACATGGGGTAATTGGCTCTTGGTCTCGTTTGGTTCCAAGGTGGAACAAGGAGGACCGGTTCCCAAAATTGAGAACCATGGACCAGACTAGTTGGTCTTAGGATCGAGAACCGAATCGGACCACTGGTCCGGTCCAATAGAACTTGTCACTTTTTTTTTCCCTATTAAAGAGTGTTTGTGCATAATTAGAAAGAGTGACAAATCTTAAGATATTGACGAAAGTGACGATGAGTAAAGAATTGTTGTGCCATAATTTGTGGTGCTACTAGACGAGATTGTATTTAGTTCACATTTTATTAATTTTTTTGAAGAAATAATAAAAGAAAAGTATATGTAGTATGTCCAATTCCTCCTTGGAACCAGGAATTGGACTGCCCAGACATCGGCGCCACTTTTCGAAATTGGGAATCAGACCAACTCTTTGGAGAACCGAACCAAACCGGCCGGTTTAGTCCGTTCTGGGCAATTCTCGATTCGGACAGTCTGTCTTGCACACCCCTTTTTAGGAACGCAACCACCCAAGTTATTTTTGGGTAAGATAAAGCCGCTCTAGTGGATATAAGTTCCCAATAGAGGAAGTCAGGTTCCAGTTAGATTATTTTTTTGACAAAGAAAAAATTCGTAGATTTTATAATTAATCGACTTGTGGGGGAATTTTTCTGGCTAGTTTGTTGTATTCAAGGATGAGGCTGACAAGGTCAAAGCAAGCTGATCTGTTTTTGGGAATCTCATCAACCAAAGAATGTACTCCGGTCATAAGGTACGCAGGGAGCTCAATTCTGCTGATTTGCGGAGGGATTTCAAGACCGAAACTTTTGTTTCCGAGCACAATTCTCTAGGTTTCCAATATGAAAAGAGAACGATCCAGTGAGTTTCTGTGAACGCAAGTTTAGTACTGTGACCCTTTGCCGCCTGCGACCACATGTGACACTTATACGACAGGCAGAACCCGATGCTTTTATTTCATGAGCTGAGCACGCTAAGAGGATCCTTGGCTATTTTAGCCTTAAATGCGAGCAACAAGAGTTTTCCGTTTTCGATGGTGGCATAGGAGACTGGGTAAAGCACACTGCGAGCGCGACCCGAACGAGGAAATGCATGATTGAAACGCTGCGAAGCCAATGCTCAGAAGTTTTATAACTTGGGAATTGAGAACAAGCAAGAGAAAATGATACGTGGTAACTCAACTGTACGTGAAGAGTCTTATAAATTATAAGGAGGTGGCCCTTTTCGAGGCGGCAGCTAGTGGAGGAGGCCGTCAACCATCACCGACGGACTTGTTGACTCCATGGGCGGTGGCTGCTAATGCTCATTGCATGAACCGCACCATTTGATCATCCATGGAAGCTTGGTCTCGATAGTTTTAACTTATTCCAAGCGTGCTCCTCCTCTTTTTCCCCCCTTTCGTATTTTTATCTCTTGCGAAACAACGAAGGCTTTTGATTAAAAGATGGCGACACTCCATGTTTGATTACAAGATGCTTGGTAGGGGGTGATCATTGGGTTAGCTCGAGCTTTCCAAGTTGCAAACACAGCCAAAACAAGAGTGAATGAGTAGCTGTCAACCATCAAACCACCCGACCTTGGCTCCAGCACTCAACGCATCGGAGAAGTTGCACTACTTTTTCCTCCAGACCGTCACACTCAGTATTCAGAGTCGCTGGATGATGTTGATGCAAGTATGTACAGTGGGGTGGTCTTGGATTTCTTTCATCTCAAAAGCTAACTCAAAAAGTGAAGTTTTTTCTCGCACTAATAAATTGATCACTGACTCCATTCATAACTAATGTAGGATAAACCCCAACATATACATCCACTAATTTTTGCTTAGTCACCTGTTATGGCAATACATAAAAACTATAGCAAAAATTCTATACATTTGACCTTTTTAGTTGAGCCCGCTTTAAATTAGGATGGTTAATCAATCGGGTAAAAGTCTAGCTTATATATATATATTTTTTTGGGTTAAGCCCGTTGTACGGGGTTGGATAGATCAAAGCAGTCCCCACAACTTTTCACCGGTGTTCTCGGTGGTGGAAAACTGGGGAAAGCCCGATTGTTGGGATGTTGACTTCAAGTCAAATCACTTTTTTGACTTGCGTAGATCGTTAATACTCTGAATTATCCCCATAAGAAAGTGACCATTTGATGCGAGAGTTAAGGATGTCACCCCACGCCGCCACAGTAGCTTCTCCTCCTATGTACCTTTTACTTATTTCATTTTCCTTTCCTCTGGATTTCTCATTTTCTGAAATTTTTGGAACACACTCATTCTATTTTATATTCTTTTAAAACTCTTCTCTATTTGCCACGTGGAATGCCACGTAGGATGCCATTGCAGCACTGCACAACAAGTTCCCAATCAGGTCGGCATTTTCATTTATTTTTTAAATGGACTGATTGACTCGGAAAAAAAGAGAGAGACTATATGATTCAAGAGCCCGATTGCCTGAAAAACAGATTTAGGGACCTAATTACACAAATTCAAAATGTTTTGGGATTATTGTGCATTTTTCCTCAAAAAATAATGAAAATAGTAAGCCTCGAAAAGAGCAGTGTGAAAGAATTTGCACTTGCACCCGCTAGAGAGATACAATACACATAAGTTACGTGACTGAAATTAAGTGACACTGATTATACTAAGGAATACTAGGATAGTACATACTACGCACATCGAGTGTTGGTAGATATCCTCGAATTGTTGAATCCTAGAAGGCCAAACTGGAAAGCTATACCACCTTATTCACCCACCAAAGCAACAATGTGCTTGTATCTGACTGAACATAACTCTAGGAAGAGAGGAATTCGTGACACCCAATTATTTTGTGCTTCAACTAAGCTGAAGGAGAGCCACTGTTCCTTGTCACATTCAGTCCAAGTATTGAGCCTTTCCTTATGTGAAGAGGCAATGACAAAATCATAGTAAAAGACAAGTGACATGAGAGCTGGAGGAAGATATGAAACAAAAGTATCTACCCTTATTCGAAGTATTTGAGGAAGAAATTTTTAAGGGTGTTAGATTCTATGTTCTAAATTAGGGGAATTTCGAAAATAAACAATAAAACGATGGAGTGAAGTATTTGGATTTATTTTGAGAAGGCAAGAAGGGATTCACAGAGAGAGAATTTTGGAGTGTCATGGAGGCTAAGGTGATGGTCAACATGACCGAGCATGCCCAAAAGCTTCTAGCGATCGAGGTTTTCGTTGGTATTTTAGAATATTTCTGGGGACAACATTAGAAATGTACACTTCTATTCTAGAGTCCATGGTCCATTTGAGGATTTGAAAAAGCTGATCAACAAGGTTGAAGAGACGCTTCGCAATCATTTCTTGGCTTCTTTGAATCATCTTGCCAGCCATTTGCATGAGAGGAATGATACTCTCGAATCCATGATAAATGACCTTTGAGAGGAGTTGGAGATGGTCAAAGAGGAACTCAGGGCTTGCAAGATGGCTATGGTAAGCAGAATGTTCACCATAATGCCGAGTCTAGATGTGGATTTTCCTAAGCCAAAAGAGTTCAAGGGTGAATAGTCTACCAAAGAGGTGGAGAACTTCATATGGGGCATGAAACAATACTTCAATACTACAGTAATTAAGGACGAGACAGAGGCATGGGTTGTTGCCATGATGTGGTCATGCTTTGGTGGTGATGTAGATAAGACACTGAGAGGCGGGGCGCCAAGTTGATCAAGTATTGGGCAACGTTTGTCACCATCTTTGGGGACCAGTGCTTCTCAGAGTTTGCTAAGGATGAAGCGTAGATTAAGATATGCCATCTCATGCGGAAGGGTAATGTTCGTGAGTATGTGCAGGACTTTGCTCGGCTCTTGTTGGAGATTCTGGATATAAACGAGTATAAGCCTCTATTCACATTCATGGACGGGCTCAAAAAGCCTTGGACAAGGTAGAAGTTGCAATGGAGAGGAGTGCGAGAGCTATCCAAGGCTCTAGCTGTAGCCTGACTCTTATAATTCTAAGGGAAAAGGTGGGGACGTGAATTACCTCATGACGAAGAAGGGGAAGACGAAGTTAGCCATGATCGGAGGGACAATCGAGAGAAGCCTCCTAGTGGCAAATGAAAGAAGCCATAAGGAGACGTGTCCAAAGATAGTGAGAGGAAGCCAATCAAACTAATATTGGTCGCTAGAAGCATTTTTCTTGCAACCATTATAAATTTGGTCACGAGAGATAACCTTCTCGTGACCATTTATAATTTGATGACAAGAAATTCATCTCTAGAGGCCAAATTTAGCATAATTTTTGTAACTCAGATTATATTGGGTGAGATTTTTGCCTATCTTGCAATATAGGCCGTAGGCATCAATTTCAAATTTTTGGAACTTAGAACCCACCTTATAGATTTTTGGAATCAATTTGGAAATTGGAACCTACATGTCACTAAACTTTCTAAAACAAAATTGAACAAAATTTGAAGCAATTTTAATAAGGAAAAGCTACCAAAGATCCCAAACTATGCCTTTTAGTGACACATTTACCGTAAACTTTTTTAGTGACACCAAAAACCTTAAAATTATATCTATGTGATACTTTCACCCTCCATCAAGGATTTGTTAATGAGTACTATTTAAAATCTGCCTACATAGACGCTGGAAAGCAAACGATTTTGACATGGCTCCACATAACTGAACTGAAATAAAAATGACTTTGTTCCAAAAACACCATATTTGTTAAGAAGTTGATTATAATCACTGTTGAACATTCAGCAATTATCAACGAACATTTTATTTCCTTACTTAGCACTTAAAATTCGGTACTTAAATTTTTAAAATTTATCTTTTAGTTTTATCAAATTAGTACTAAATATTGCATGTTCAAATAAAAATTTTCCTTGCCCCCTCTGTCACTCTGTCGAACCTCAAGCACCACCTCTCTCTCCGCGCAACTTTCCTGTGACGTTCTCCTATATCTAGTAAACTACCTCTTTTATCCTAACTTTTCAATTGACTTTGCATCATTGATGGTGTGTTTGTTTCGTGAAAAACTCAATGACAGAGGAAAATACTTTCTGAAGAAATAATTTTCCAAGAATATAGTTAGTTTTCCTCTGTTTGCAAATATATGATTGAAAATGTTTTTGAAATTTAGATCCTATTGGAAAATGATTTCAATAATTTTATTTCATGTGAAAAAAAATAAAAAAAGTTCATCTCTTTTTAAAATTTTTATATTTTTAAATAATTGATTATTTTTTGGAACATGGTTGATCCACAGGCACAGCTTGAGGTCACTAGGAATGGCAAGGCTCGAGTCCGGCGAGCTCAAGCCTTGCCTTTGGCTGGTCACTGACCTACACATGGACAACAATTGGATGAAGAAGAAGAAGAAGGAAAATGGAAAAAATAAAAGAAAAGGAAAAATTGAAAAATTGAAAATTAAAATAAAATAAAAATATTAAAAAATAAAAAACAAAAATAAATATATTAAATTATTTGAGATAAGCAATTCTAGAAAGTGTTTCCACATCTTTAAATTTATGAACTTACTTTCCTAAATTTATACATGAATGTTATCATTGATCGGAAAGTGTTTTCGATTAACTAATTATTTTCCGTGAACTGAACAAGTAAAAGTTCGGAAAATCAATTTTCAAAAAACACTTTTCCCCGGACAAACACACCCAAGTTTAATTAAGTTTTCCAAGCTTCGTGCTGCATTGATCATAACTATCTTTTGCAGTTCATAATTCTCCCCACAATTGATAGCAGTAATTTTTCTTATTTTCTCGTAAAAATCCATGTGATATAGTAAGTTACCGCAACAATAAGCAAATTTCCTTCTCCTATTTTCTAGTATGCTACCCTATTTTACGGTAACTTTCTTTTAATGTTAGTATTTTTTTTTTTTGGTAAGGTAAGTATTATAAGCTTTCAACCAAAAGAACCTGTACAAGGAAGGTGAAACACGGCACCAACAATCACTCTACGGGACAATAAGTCACTGGAGTGAAAGGGTACCACGATCACAAAAGGGATGTACAATCAGAGTAGTAATAAAACTAAACAAAAGAACCTAGATGGCCTTATCCTGAGCCTCACTCGGCACTACACCAATAATACAAGGGTTTATTCCCTAACTCCGCTGCATCCTCCTATTACTGGAGTTATCCTCAACTCGTTTAAAAGTAAGAGCTTTATCCTTAACCTCCTTTGAAAGGTACTACTTCATAGATGGAATATATAAGATGTGTGCTCAGAAGAGAATTTCATTCCTCGTATTCCAAATTACATAGCATAAAGCACCAAATGAAAACCGAGCAATCTCCTGAGAAAACCCTCTACCAGACAGTGAGTTGATGGCCCAAAGGAGGTTGTCCGTCCATGAAGGATTACACTAGGGAATGTTGCATTTAGAAGCCCAAAACATGGTAAGGGAGTTGGAGATACCGCAGTCAAAAAATAAATGGTCGATCGAGTCGGGCCTAGAATTACAAAAGGTGCAGACTGTGTTAGGGATCCTACCAAAGGACATGAGGAATACATGGGTTGGAAGATGGTTCTTGACAATCAGCCAAAGGAGAAATTGGTGCCTAGGGACAATGGCTTTATTCCACACAAAGGATGACCAAGGAACCATGTGTGATTTCCTGCGAATAGCAGCCCATGCCGATGCAACCGAAAATTTGCCCAAGGAATCCTCTTTCCAGGAGAGTTTGTCTTGGCCTTGAGATAGGGGTGGGACCATGATTTGCCAAGACAAAAGTTCTTGGAGAAGCGTTTGACCATAGGGAGTATATAGGTCCACCACTTTAGCTTGTTTAGAGAGATCCGATTGGTATATGAAGGTGTCCGAGAATATTGCATTAAGCGGACCTATATCAAGCCAAGGATCAAACCAAAGCGAAGTGGACAAACCATCACCTATCTTCCACTTAAAGAATGGAAGAATTTCACCTCTTAGTGCAAGTATTTTCCTCCAAGCCTAAGAACAGTTGGTTGGAGGATTAAAAATCCATAAGTTCTTCCTTTTGAGATGAATGGCATGCTATGTCAAACTTCCTTTCAAAAGGAATGAATATATAAACCCTACAAAAGCCAGTCATTTTGGAATGAGCCCAGAACACCTTGTGCTTGCCCAACAAGAATGCGCAGAACTACTGGCACAATGTCTCATTGGCAATTGGGGATTGAACCAGTAGACAGACCCAAAACCGGGTTCTGTATCCCAAACCAACATTTTCAATGGACAGTTGTCCCTTTTGGTCTCAAAACTGCACCTTCCCTTTTCCAAAAAGCTATGTGTAAGATTTTTGAGCCCATTCTTCCCCATTCTCAGATCTATATTGATGATATCCTTCTCTTCAGTCCTGATGAAGAATCACATTGTTAACTGTTGGACCAATTCACTGATATCATCAAAAAACATGGAATCATGCTTTCCCAGAAAAAGATGATGCACCATAAAGATTCTTTATCGGTAAAAAGAATCCAAATGTGTTTAATCATAGTAGCTTTATTGTTATCCCGAATTCTACAAAGTCCTAAGCCTCCTTCTTGAGTGGGGAGGCATACATTGTCCCAGAACACTTTTGCTCCTCCCGGGCCCATGGTCGGGCCTTTCCACAAAAACTGTCCACAAATTTGCTCTATTCTGTTCACTATTAATGAAAGCAGCCAGAAGATGGATGCCCAACAATTTTGAATCGCATGCAACACAGATTTAATGAGCTGAAGGCGACCCGCAAAAGAGAGAAAACGATGGGTCCAAGATTGGACTTTAGCAATTAGAAGGCATACCAGAGCATGACAATCCACTTTGTTCAGCCTCAAGGTAATGATAGGCACACCCAAGTAACGAACTGGAAATGAACCCAGTCTAAAGCCAAAAGCTTGTAGAATTTGATCTCTGACATCCAATATGCCACTTTTAATGTTAGTATTTGTCCTCGCTAATAGTAATTTTCCGGTTAAATGTCCTTTTGTAAGATTTATTTGGAGGACCTAGTTTGTCTTTCATGGTATTAAGTTTTTTTGTCTTATGTGTCCGCTGTTATATAGTATTCTACAATAAATAAAAGTCTACCTTGGTCAATAGTAATTTCCTTGTGAGAACTACCAAAAAAGTCATAATTGTGCCAATTCAATCATAAATATTTTTTTTTCCAATTGAGTCCCAAACCTTTTATGTTTTTACAAATTTAGTATATACGGCTAATTTTGGCTTATCGGTACTGATATGGATAGCAATTGTCTTACGTGATCTTTGCCCATCGACGTGGATAATTTATAATAATATTTTAATATTTTTCAAATTTATTTATTTATTTTATTTTTCTCTTTTTTCTCTTTTTTTTCCTTTCCTTCATTTTCATTCTCTAGCCGGTTGTTGCAACTCGGTGACTGGCTAGAGGCAAGGGCCACCAAGGTTGGCCCCTCCGGCAATGAGGCTCGATCTTGGCGTTGCTGCGTGACTTAACTGTGCTAAAACTGATAGTGTGCAAAACTGAAGTGCACAAGCTCCATAGCTCGAGCAGAAGTGGGTGGATAAGAAAGGAGGGACCGTAAGAAGAAACGAGAGATGTAGCACGTGCTGATGCAAACTGCGAAGAGATCTGTAAGGAGGGGTGGAGTCTGATGGAGAGCATTTTGAAGGGTCTTTCTGGTTTTCTTTTTTCCATGTAGCAGACAAAGCCAAAACAACGGCGAATGAGTAGCGGTCACCCATCAACCACCTGGCATTAGATCCAGTACTCAACGCATTGGAGAAGTAGTAGTGTAGCACTACTTTTTCCTCCAGACCATCACAAGTAAACGATGTTGAATCGGTGGTCATTCGGAGCTGCTAGATGACGTTGATACATGTATATATAATTGGATGATCTTGACCCTCTCTCACTCTAAAATTAACTCAAAGGGTTAGCATTTTTCTCACACTTATAACATTTCCCTCACACTTATAAGCCGACCACCAATCCTTTTCATAATCAATGTGGGATAAACCCTAACAATCTTTCCTTCAAACATCGCACTTAGGTTGGAGCATTAACAGCTCTTTTCGAATGACTATTGGGTTTTGTTGGTAACCTAGACTCTGGTATAAATGTTGGGTGGTCTTGGGTTTCTTCATCCCAAAAATTAGCTTGAAGGATGAAGTTTTCCTCACACTTATAAATCGACTACTCATTCTACAAATGATGTGAGATAAACCTCAATATATACATCTCCTGTGTTCTCCTTCACTAATTCTTTATGTATTTTGGTGTTCTTAACTATCCACTGATTTTTGCTCAGTCACCTGTTATGGCAATACATAGAAACCATAGCGAAAATTCTATACCGTTGATCTTTTGAGTTGAGCCCGCTTCAAGTTAGGATGACTAAATTTTGGAGTAAAAGTCTTGCTCATTTCCTTTTGGGTTGAGCCCGTTGCATAGGTTGGATCAATCTCAGCAGTTAGGTCCCACAATTTTTAACGGTGTTCTCGGGGTGGAAAACTGGGGGAACGACTTCAAGTCAATCGCTATTTCACTTGAGTCCATCGTTAATACTCTGAATTATCCGCATAGGAAAGTGACCATTTGATGCGAAAGTTAAGGATGTTACCCCGCCACCACGAGAGTAGCGGAAAACTGAGATGTTCTCGGGGTGGAAATCTGAGATGTTCTTTTTAAACTTTTCTCTATTTGCCATGTGGAATGCCATCTGGGATGTCATTGCAGCACTTCACAAGAAGTTCACAGCCACATCGGCGTTTTCATTTATTTTTTAAATGGCTGATCGACTCGGGAGAAAAAGAGTATATGATTGAAGAGCCCCATTATCCGAAAAACGGAGTCAGGAACCTGATTGCACAGATTCAAAATGTTCTAGGATTACTGCACATTTTTCCTCACAAAATAATGAAAATAGTAATCCTTGGAAAGAGTAGCGCGGAAGAATTTGCACCTACACCTACTAGAGAAATCCAATACACACAAGTTACATAATTGGGATTAAGTGAAACTGATTATACTGAGGCATACTGGAATAATACCTACTGTTCACATCAAGTGTCGAGGCATATTGCCGCATTCTAGAAGACTGAACCAGAAAGCTATACAACCTTAATCAGCCACCAAAGAAACAGTGTTGCCTTGTATTTGACTGAACATAGCTCTAGGAAGAGAGCAATTCCTGACATCCAATTATTTTGTGTGACGGAAAGCCACAGTTCCTAGTCACATTACAGAATTTCGAAGGGCCTTTCTGGTTTTCCATTTTCCATGACGCAGACAAAGCCGAAACAACGGCGAATGAGTAGCTGTGAAACAGCAAAGCACCCGGCCTTGGCTCCAGCACTCAATGCATTGGATAAGTCGCACTACTTTTTCCTTCATTCCGTCACAAGTAAATGATATTGACTCAGTAGCCAGTGTTCCTAACCATCCATTGGTTTTTGCTCAGTCACCCGTTATGATAATATATAGAAATCATAATGAAAATTTCATATGATTGATCTTTCGAGTTGAACCCACTTTAGGCCAGGATGACTATCTTGCTAATATTCACTTTTGGGTTGAGCCCGTTGTACAGGTTAGATCAATCACATCAATTGGGTCCCTCAATTTTGAACGGTGTTCTCAGAGTGCAAAACTGGGGGGAAGCTTGACTGTTGGGATGTTGGCTTCAGGAATTTGCACCTGCACCCTCAAGAGACATCCAATACACACAAGTTGCATGAATGGGATTAAGTGAAACCGATTATATTGAGGCATACTGAGATAATACCTACTACGCACATTGAGTGTTGATGCATATCTTCAAACTGCCGTATTCTAGGGGCCGAACCCAAAAGCTATACCACCTTATTCACTCACCAAAGCAACGGTGTTGTTTGTATTTGACTGAACATAGCTCTATGAAGAGAGCAATTCCTAACATGCAATTATCTCGCACTACAACTAAGCAACAGAGAGCCATTGTTCCTACTCACATTATAGAACCCAAGCTTTCGTTGAATCAAATTTCCAATAGCTCATTGATTGCAATTCGTCTCAATGAGCATCATACAAATAAAAAATAAAAAACAAGCAAGGGAATTTTATTTGGATTTATTTTAAAATACTATAACGTCAAAATAGTTTTAAATTACTGACGGGAGTCAAGAATGTGTGCATAAGGCGGGGTTATGCTAGTCTAAAATGTGTATAGATGTTGATGGCAAATGATAATCAACCATCATCTTTAAGCAAAGATCTTCCATTATATATTTTTGGGATAATGACACAAATAGTTTCTGAACTTTAATCCAATTTGCAATGCGGTCCTTGAAATTTTAATTTGTCCAATGTGCCCCCTGAAGTTTAGCTTAATGTGCAATGTGATCCTTGAACTTTCAATTGGTTCAATGTTGTCTTTGGCTTTTGATACGTGTTCAGTTTAATCCTGAACTATATGAAAATGTTCAATGTAGTTTTAAACTTGAATTAATGACACGACAATATTGAATATTTTTATATAGTTTAGGGACCACATTAAATAAATTGAAAGTTCAGGGACCATATTACACATTGAGTTAAAGTTCATGAGTCACATTGAGCAAATTAAAAGTTTAAGGGCCGTATTGCATATCATGCTAAAGTTCAGGGACCTTTTGTGTCATTTCCCAATATTTTACCTATAAATTTGCGTATGCATAAAATAGACTAAATATATAGCGACAAGAGAAGAGAAAACTTAGCAAACTTTTCCATATAACCTATTAGTATGTAAACCCAATGCAAAGAGTTTCTCGTTATCTTTTGCAGCTAATTTGCAAAGAGAGAGAGATCGAACCAAATCTTATGCCCGAGTATACTTGGTCAAATGACATGCTTTAACTAAAATTGGCACGGAAATAGCCCCACCCTTGTTGTTATTCTTTAAGATGAAGATATGTGATTTTAATTGTTTCGTTAAAATATTTTATTATTGTAGAATTCTCAAAATTTGCTACATTTTAGTAAATTTGATTTGGGAAAATTCCAAATAAAGGCTTGAAATACTTTCATTTTTTTAAAATAAGGGCTCAATCTAGTCGGCCAAAGGACATTTTCATCTTTTTACTTTTTAAAGTTTTTTCTTTTTTTTTTTTTGCTTTTGTTTCCTTTTTCTTTTCTTTTTTCCTTTTTCCCTCTTTCCTCTACTAGCCATGGCGGAGGTCAATGGACCTCAACCAAGTCCGGTGACCTTCTCCAGCCATCGACAAGGCGTGGTGACAATTGGGCGAGGGAAGAGGGAAAAAAAAAAAAAAAAAAAAAAAGAAAAAGAACAAGAAAAGAAAAAAAAAAATATACTCATAATTTTTTGGGATAAATACATTAGAAGTCTTAAAACTTATCGCGATAGTACAATTAAGTTCTAAAACTTTCAAAAAGTTTAATTTTGTCCTTAAACTTGCAACGAAAGTGCGATTGAGTTCTAAAACTTTCAAAAAGTGTTATCAACGAATGACTTGATTGATTCGTTTGACAAGTTTTAGGGCTTGATTGCACTTTTTGAAAGTTTTAGGATTTGGTTGCACTTTCGTGATAAAATTTAGGACTTTATTGCATTTTTTGAAAGTTTTATAACTAAATTACATTTTCACAACAAATTTTAGGACTTTCAATGCACTTATCCCTAAATTTTTTGACTAAAGTTCTCTAATGCCCGAAATAGTATTAGCTGGCCAAAAGTCCTTATCAGATATGGTTTGGCAACTTTAGGTGCTACTTCAGGCTCTTATTTGAAACAATGTCTACTTCGGATTTTTATTTGAGAAAATGAGAACACTTTAGGTTCTTATTTGAAATTTTCCCATTTGATTTTGATTTATTCGTAGATTTTGATTCTTGTTTGTTAAAATGAAGATGTGTTTCTTATAATTTTAATCAACACTAATATTTCTTGCCAAACATTACCGATAAGTTTGCCTCTCATTCATTTCGTCTCTTTTATGCTGGGGTTAGGACACTAGAAGTGCCATAACTTTCGTGCGGCGCTCACTTTGGTGCCAAAACTTTTTTTTCGCTCACTTGAGTGCCACATCGGAGTTAAATCGTTCGATTAAGTGCCACTTCCGGCCAAAAATCGTTCGATTAAGTGCCAAAATGCATACGTGGAATTTTTTAATGATTTTTCTTTTTTTTTTTTTTTTTTTAATAAATTTCGGCCGACGTGAACTTTTCGAGGCAAAACGACGTCGTTTCTACTCTTTTTAAAATTTTTCGATTTTTTTTTTTTTTTTTTTTTTTTTTTTTTTAGGCCGGCGAGGGCCATCGGTGACCCTCACCGGCCTTAAAAGAAAAAAAATCAAAAAAATCAAAAAAAAAATTAAAAAAAATCAAAAAATTAATAAATATATTAAAATATATTAAAATATTGTTCACCGGTGCCACGTCAGCTTTTCCGGCGGCCACGTCAGCTTTTCCAGCGGCCACGTCAGAATTGGCACTCAAGTGAACGTTTTTTAAAACTTGTGGCACTCAAGTGAGCGAAAAAAAAAGTTTTGGCACCAAAGTGAGCGCCGTACGAAAGTTATGGCACTCCTAGTGTACTTACCCCCTTTTATGCTTGTCTTTTATCTTGTATATGTTCACATAAAAAATTTCTTGAGGAATTTATAATGTCAACCGTCTCTCCAACGGTATGATGGATATCATTTTACATTCAAAATTTTATGGCCTTCAAAATAAATTTTCCCAATGGAGATATTTTTTTTAATGTCATCTTGTAAACGAAGTTAAGACATTTCATTTACAATCCGCGCTACGTGAAAATCAGAGATGTAGCTTATCAAGTCGCTTTACCACTCGACCTAGTAGGATTAACCTACTTTTTCATTCATTTATGTTGGGAAAGTATGTCCCGACCCCGATAAAATCATTCATTATGAGATGCTATAATTCAAAGAAAGCTTGCTTACAAGTGGCGAGACCAAGAGCCATTGCACCGTTCCTTTTGTGAAGGGCAAATGGCAAAATCTTACTTAAAAGAGATGGGACATGGGAGCAAGATGAAGATATGAATCAACATATCACAAATATGGAGGACAAAATGTTTATGGGGGTAAAAAATTTCCAAACTTTAGGTTCAATCTCAATTCTGTCAATTTTTTTTTGTCCCATAAAAACCCTCAATTTTAGGTCTTGTCCTAGTTCTACCGTCCAGTTCCAATTTTACCCTAAAATTTTTACAGTTTCGTAAAAAATTACAAACTTTCCTCTCTCTCTCTCTCTCTCCCCCATTGTAGTCGCTTCTTCCACACTCGTTACATTCAACATGTCCATATTTATTTTCTTCTACATTTATTCTCCAGTGTTGTAATATAAGTAAGCACTAATCATTTATCAAATTAAAGAAATGTTAGTTCCATCTGCAAATTGTTTACTTTATTTCCCTAGATTATCCTCAAGATTGTGAATTATATTATGGTCAATGTATGCCTTATACATTAAGGGTGATTGATTCCCGGTTCCCAAATTTTAGGACCGTGGATCGGACTGGCTGGTCTTGGAACTAGGAATCGGACCAACTGACCAATCTGGTCCGGTCTCAAGGAACCGGTAACTTTTCTTTTTCGGGAAAAAATTTATTAATGTTACAGTACATTCTCAATGACAACCTATTTCGTTTATACACTGTTTTATTGATTCGTCCTTTTAATGTGCGTGTAATTGTATTTTCCTAAAACTCTGAAGAATTTTCTTTTTTATTTTGAATTCTTAAGAAAGTTTAAAATATATATTAAAGACTACCAATCCAGTTCAGTTGGTCCGGTTCCCATCTTAGAACCAGGAACCAGACCGACCAGCCACCGGTTCCAAGAATGGGAACCGGGAATCGGACCACTGGCTACGGGAACCACCTAAAACTGGTTAGTTCGGTTTGGTTTGGGCAGTTCCTAAATTGGGCGGTTCCTAGATTGGGCGGTTTCTGTTGCACACCCATATTATACACAATTTACTCATTTTTCATAAATTATTATTTTTATAGTGTTGTCACTATCGAAGACAATATTATTTTTTGCTTATATGTATTTGTTGATGATGAAACTATGAATGGAGAATAACAATTAATCATGTCAACAAGTTCATTTGAAACTTTACCAAGTAATTTTCGAACATGAGAGGATCCTTCAAGTAGTGTGCAAATGCAACTTCTTGCTCTAAATTATGTTGTCTCTATGAAAAGGTCGAAGAGGGACAAATATGTTCTTCTTGATTGCGATAAGGGAGGTAATTATCGTGATTGCCATAATATTTCTATTGAATGTCAGAGAAGAAAGACCGGATCTTGTTTGATTCATTGCTTTGTATATTGCCATAATAGAAGATTGGATCAAGATCACTCAAGATATTTAATGCATCACACAATAAATAATTAAAATTTGACTATTAGATTCACTAAATAAAATGAAAATTAATAGTTAAAATACACATATTACGATATAATGACATATACTAAAGTTAAAATTAAACAAAATACATACTAAATCCTAGTAAAAAGGAAATATACAACTCATTAACATAATAATTAGCTTTTTTTTGGTCAAAGAATAAGTCAGCCATCTACCGAATAATTTATTTTTTTTTTGTATTTTAAAAGGAGGTACACAAATTTTGTTTCAAATGGAGAAAGAAAAGGAAAAACCAAAAAAGAAGAAAAGAAAGAAAGCAACATAGCTTAGATCAACAGTAGGCCCCATATTTAATTTAAATTTTTTTTGTTTGAGAGCATTTTGGGTAAAATTGAAACAAAAAGAAAAAGAAGGAAAAACAAAGGTAAGAAATAATCTTAAGTCAAGAGTCGCACATGCAAACGATAATATAGTCATTCAAACGTGAAAAGAGGTGTCAAGAACCAATAAGGAGGTGAAAATAGCACGAACCCTTTGGATATATCAATAATAAGTTACATCCGTACGTTCTCAGTGCTTGTCAAAAAACATGTGATTAACAACTTTCCTGAAATGCTAAAAATAGATAATTTAAGTAGTGACCTTCAGAAATAGCAGTGCTGGAGAATTTGCGCTTGCAAGTTGCACCCCTAAAGAAACCCAATACACACAAAACTACACTATTGGAATTGAGTGAGACTAATTCTACTGAAGCATTCTTTGACAATCTTGCTATGTACATCGACCATCGATACATGCCCTCGGATCGCCACATACTAGGAGGCTGAATCTGAAAGCTAAACATCCTAATTCATCCGCCAGAGAAACATATCTCGAGGAACCGAGAGCAATTCAAAACATCCAAGTATTTCGTGCCACAATTCAGCGACAGAGAGCCTTTCCTGTCAAGAAGCAGAAACCAAGCTTTTCTTTGAATCAATCCAGAAGCTAACCGATTGCAATTCGCACAAGAAACAATGAAAAAGAAGAAGAAGAAGGAGCAAGTCAATTTATTTTGGATTCATTTTAATATACTATAGCACCAAAACAGAGTTTTAGTAAACTGACAGTACTCAAGAATGTGCTTGCACATTGCAGGCCTTATGCTAGTTTAAAATATGTACAGATACGGATGGTGAAAGATAACGACTATCATCTTTAAAGAAAGATCTTCAACGTTTGCGTTTGCATAAACCATACAGAATGTATAGCAACGAGAGAAGAGAAAAGTTCTAATAAATTTATGCCGTAAACCTGTTGTTCATTCTTGTCTGTGTAAACCCCTTGCAAAGAGTTTCTCTCTAATCTGTTGCAGCTGATTTACAACTCCACTAATTCTCATCCGTCTTCCAGGCACTTCATTGGAGCAAGCGACTCCAATGTTATATGCTGCAACCAAGCACTCTTGAAATACGCCATCGCTTTTAGAGAGCCAATGCCGAGGACTATTGGGGCTTAAATGATTCTCTCTTTCTTGAAGCAGAATGTGATCCGTAATTTCCAGCACTTGTTCAGGCAAAGCTTCAGCCACAAAACTACGAAGAGTCAAATTGTCTCTAAATATGTCATCGATGGGACTTAACCCCGTGAACATCTCCAATAAGAGGATGCCGTAACTATAGACATCACCTTCTCTTGAAACCTCACATCTCATTGCATATTCTGCGACAAATGTAGATCATAGTGCAGGTGATATTTGGATTACGGATCATTAAAGCAAAATGTAACAGGCGTAAGAGGTACCATGTAGCTACCAAACTCACAAAAAGACCCATTAACATTTTTTACCTATATAAACTTTCTTGGTCTGAAAGAGAGATTACCTGGTGGGGCATAACCAATTGTTCCTCTTATGCCCATTGAGCTCATCTGATTAACCACGGTATCAATGGATGATCCAAGGAGGAACTTTGCCAATCCAAAGTCACCAACATGGGCGACCATCTCAGCATCTAAGAGGATATTGCTCGGCTTTAGATCACAATGAACGATGGATATGTGGCACTAGTGATGAAGATAATCTAGGGCGGAAGCAACACCAATAGCAATGTGTATCCTTTGAAAGAAATTCAATTTTAGGGTAGGCTCATTGTTGGGAGATGGTGTTGGGTTTGGATGTAGCCACCTTTCGAGACTTCCATTTTCCATGTACTCATAAACTAAGGCCTTAAAATCATTTTGCTGATAATCAACACTTGAGCAAACTGTCATTATCTTTAGAAGATTTCGATGTCTAATGTTCTTTAATGCCTCGCACTCCACCATGAAGCTCTTTAGAGCACCACGATGCACTAAACGAAGCACCTTCACTGCAACGGATGTACCATCCTCCTCGAGTATCCCCTTATAAATAGAACCAAAGCTTCCAACACCGATCAAATTCATTGAAGAAAAACCATTGGTTGCTTTTAGGAGTGTTTGATAAGATATGTTCGGCCATGAATCCTCCATGGAAATTGAAATCGGTTCTTTTACTTTCTTCTTCAACCAACAAAGATACAGAAAAGCCAGAGTTCCAAGAATGCCAAAAATAACACAAGCCAACAATACCAATATATGGATTTTTCTTTTCTTTGAGTTTTTGGAGATGCATTTTGGGAGGTGAAATGCTGGCAATCCCCCACAAAGGGCATCGTTTCCAATAATAGAAGTCATGGTAGCATTCTTAAAAACTCCTTCACGTGGTAGCATGCCTTCAAAGCTATTGTAAGACAAATTCAAAAGTTTCAAGGAATGAAATAATACTAAGAATTCTGGAATCTGACTCGACAAATTGTTGCGTGAAAGATCTAGTTCTTCAATGCCTCCTAACGATTTGATCGATTGAGGAATGGACCCATGGAAGAAGTTTCCCCCCATCCTCAAAAATGTCAATCCAGTGCAATCCCCCAAACTATTTGGGATTTCACCTACCAACATATTGTCAGAGATGTCCAACTCGGTTAGAGTTTTCAAGTTCCCTACTTGTGTGGGTAGAACCCCACTCAGATGGTTGTGAGACAAGTCTAGAATGATTGTTATCGATGAGAGACCTATGAGCTGTGGGGCTATGGTACCGCTGAGATTATTATAACGAAGAACAAGCCACTGGAGAGATTGACACTTCCATAGATGTGAAGGAATTTGCCCATGAAAGTTGTTCTGACCAAGATTTAGTCCGATCAACTTGGTTAAATTTCCTAAAGAAGTCGGGATCGTCCCTCCCAAGCTGTTACCATCTAATTGCAATAACACTAGATTGTGTAAATTCCCAATATTGGAGGGGACCTCACCTGAAAGCTGGTTGCGATACATATTTAATTTTCTCAGGTTGACTAGATTTCCAATCTCTCCGGGAATCTCGCCAAACATTGGGTTATCTTCCACACCGAATGTACTGAGAGCGCTTGAGAAATTACCAATGCATTTGGGTAATGCCCCACCGAGTCTGTTGTGATTAATTGCGAAGTACTCTAATCCGGTGGAGTTTGTCAATGTGCATAAAAAGCTTAAGTCTTCACAATTTCCACTTCCCAGCTGGTTAAAAAAGATAGCAAAAAAATTAAGCTTAGGCATATTTTCGAAAGAAGGCACTTTCCCTGAAAACTTGTTGAATCCCAATTGAATAGCCTCTAGCTTTGTCCAATTGGACACTGAGGGAGGAATCGGTCCCTCGAATTGGTTCTGGGAAATGCTAAAAAATTCAATATTTGGAAGCGTCAAGCCTAAGTCCGCAGGAAGACTCCCCTGCATCTGGTTAAGTGCAACATCAAACCAAGTTAAAGAAGAGAGATTGAGCAATGAGGACGGAATTGTGCCGGACAATCTGTTTTCTGGGAAAGAGATACCAATTAAATTTGTCAGGCGGCCTAGAACTTTGGGAATGCTCCCGCCCAAGTTATTACCTGCGAGTTCAAGAATCTGTAATGAAGATAAGTTTCCAAAGGAGGAAGGCAATTTCCCAGAGAGTGCATTTCCATAAAGAGACAAATTTCGTAGTTCCGGCAATGAACCGAGTTCCGTGGGAATTACTCTAGTTAGTTGGCAGTTTCAATGTCGAGGACTCCGAGTTTTGAGCAACCTGACACGTTTCTGGGAATTTCTCCGGCCAGAGAATTGTTTTCTAGCCGTAGTGAACGTAGGTGGTGCAACCGCCCAACTTGAGAGGGGATTTCTCCAACAAGACTATTATTTTGGAGAAAAATTTGACTCAAGAAGCTTAGGTTTCCGATATGAGGAGAGATGGACCCCAAAGTCCTAGTGACTTCAAGTTCAGGACCATGACCCTCTTGTGTCTTAGGCCACACCTGACTCCGTACCAATGGCAAAATCCAATGGTATTGTTCCACGAGTCAAGCACCCTGTAAGGGTCTTTGACTGCAGCCTTAAACGCGAGGAGTGCGAGTTTGTCGGTTTCATTCGTGGTGGAAGAGACTAGGACAAGGCACGATGCGAGCACAAGAGAGAGAAGGAGACGGCACGACTGTAACCGTGCAAAACTGAAGTGCGCAAGCTCCATAGCTCGAGCAGAAGTGAGTAGATGTGAAAGGAGGGACCGTAAGAGGAAAAGAGAGATGTGGTGATTGCTGATGCAAACTGCGAAGAGATTTATAAGGAGGGGTGGAGTCTGATGGAGAGCATTTTAGAGGGCCTTTGCCGGTTTTCCTTTTTCCAAGTTGCAGACAAAGCCAAAACAACGGCGAATGAGTAGCTGTCAACCATCTACCACCCGACCTTCACTCCAATACTGAACGCGTTGGAGAAGTTGCACTACTTTTTTCTCCATAACGTCACAAGTAAACAATATTTACTCGGTGACCAGTGTTCCTAACCATCCATCGGTTTTTCCTCAGTATACATAGAAACAATAAAAAATTCTATATGGTCAATCATTCAACCGTCTACCACCCGACCTTCACTCCAGTACTGAACGCGTTGGAGAAGTTGCACTACTTTTTTGTCCATAAGGTCACAAGTAAACAATATTTACTCGGTGACCAGTGTTCCTAACCATCCATTGGTTTTTCCTCGGTATACATAGAAACAATAAAAAATTCTATATGGTCAATTTTTTGAGTTGAGCCCACTTCAGGATGACTATCTTGTTTATATTTACGTGTGGGTTGAGCCCATTGTACAAGTTGGGTCAATCACAGAAGTCGGTTCCCACAATTTTGAACGTTGTTCTCGGGGTGGAAAATTGAGGGGAAGCTCGACTGTTGGGACGTTGACTTCAAGAATTTGCACCTGCACCAGCTAGAGAAATCCAACATACACAAGTTACATGATTGGGATTAAGTGAGACCAATTATACTGAGGCGTAATGGGATGATACCTACTATGCACATCGAGCGTCGATGCATATCTTCGAATTGCCGCATTCTAGAAGGCTGAATCCGAAAGCTATATACCACCTTGTTCACCCACCAAAGTAATAGTGTTACTGGTATCTGACTGAACATAGCTCTAGGAAGGGAACAATTCGTGACATCCAATTACTTTGTGCTTCAACTAAGTTGACGCGGAGTTATTGTTCCTAGTCACGTTACAGAACCCAAGCTTTCGTTGAATCAGATTTCCAGTAGCTCATTAATTACAATTAGTTTTGATGAGAATCATACAAGTAAAAAGGAAAAAAAGAGGCGAGGGAACTTTATTCGGATTTATTTTAAAATAATATTAACACCAAAACAAAATTTTAAGTAAACTGATAGTAGTCAAGAATGTGTGCACATGGCAGGCTTATACTAGTTTAAAATATGTATAGTAACGATTAGCAAATGATAATTAACTATCCATCGATGACACCGAGGTCATTTTGAAGATTTGCCTAACCAAAATCTGGATGAGAGCCGATGCAAAGGCAAAAGTCACCTCAACCTAAAAGCGCCAAACGCAACTGACTTGGTACGAAGAATTGAATTAGCAAAAGCAAAAGAATGTCGTTTTGGTCAGGATTTACAAAAGACCCGAGAAACAAAAGAATTTCGTGGACTAGAGAGTCTCCATCAGCTCCCATCATGGGCCGTGGCCATCCTCGATCTGGGTCGGCCCGAGCCCACACCCGCCCATCTCTTCCAAAGACTCCGACGCGTCCCCAGCCGTCCGATCCTCGCCGCCGCCGCCGATCGGGACGTCGGGCGTGGGGCCAGGGGAGAGGGGTCCAATCTGGAGGTGCGAGAACGGCAGGAACAAGCTGTGCACGATGTCCCTCGCGTTCCTGATCACCTCCGGGATCTAGCGAGGTGCCGGTCCGGCACGATGTGGAAGCTCACGCCGCTCGCGTAGTTGTGCGGGGGTCGGAGAAGATGAAGTCGTCCTCCACGGCGAAGGTCGTCGCGTTCTCGAGGGCGGCCAGCTCGGCGAACTTCACCTTCATCGCGACTGCCAGGACGCCGTACCCGCCACTCCGCAGCCGGAGCATGACGTCCCGGAGCATCAGGTTCATGATCATCGGGGGTGGCCCAGCGGAGGAAGCATGCGCCGCCTCGAACGACGGCCGCGGAGAGGCGTCGGTGCAGGAGGACGTCGAGAGGAGGAAGAGGGGGAGGGGGGACGTGGCCGTCGAGGCCGTGTACTATCATGACGCTGTTGTCGAACAGGTCGGGCCCCGTGACCTCGGCGCCCAGCTCCGCACATGGACAGCTTGATAAGCATATACAAGAACATTGAAGTGGCTTCAGGAATAAACATTTTTGTCAGCCCAAATGCGGCACTCGATAAATTATCAGGTGATGTTTCTTTTTGGTTATTCATTCTTGACACGAATGATTAAACTGTATAATCTTGAACAACGCAAAAGAGTTTAATGCATGTCTGACATAAATAGCGTTTCTTATCAGCTTCTTTTGGAGCTTGGTGTAGAGTAAATTTATGACATCTTATAGATAAAGCTTACACTACTTTTTGTATGCTACTTGTTCTCCTCATTTATTATTTTTTCATTTATGTCAAACTACAGATGGGGAAAACCAGCTAGAGCATTGTGATGTTAGGAGTAATGGAGATGTTGAAGTGTCTGGTCATGAAGTATCAGAGGGCAAAAGGACATCCAAAAAAAAAGTACGGAGAAAAACAAAAGAAGAGTCCAACACGATAATATCCAGTCCTAGTTGTGTAAACTCTTCCTTTCCGAAAAAGAAGAGGGTCCAGGTGCCGCAATATCCTTCTGCTGAATCTTCGCTTTGTCCTCCAAATCCTAAAGCTGAGTTATGTGAAACTAAAGACAATGAGAAGAACACTTTGGCTTCAGTGAAGCAGAAGCTAGCACTGAATGAAAAGGGAGAGCCGTCATTTTTGCCCTTTTTCTGGTTGAGGGAGGAAGAAGATGCTGAGAAGCTGACTCAATCTTCCGACAATGAATAGCTCACAGGCATATCACCTCCTGATGTTCCTTCTTTCAGTGATATGAAGGACTCAGATGATGAGTTGCCCTCTAAGTTGATTACTGAGGTTAGTTTCCATCAATCCCTATTAAAATCCATCTGACTTGTCAAATGTTTTATGTCATAGTAGCAGGACATTTGGTGAATGTGGTTCTTGATCATAATTAGAACTGTATGTGTAATCATCTTCTAAGTTGCTGGCTGCAAATAAACTTATATCTCAACATCTTGCATGAACTTCGCTAGTTTTGGAAAACTACTAGTAATATCACCTTCTATTTTTACTATAACATCTATGTTTAATAACTCAAACTCATTCTTTGCAGTAGGCGAAGTTGCCTCGATTCCAGAGTTAATATCAGCTGAACAATAGACTAGTGGACTCAAGACTTTCTCAATTACCTCACCCTTAAACACAAATTTTGCAGGTAAACAATAATGGTAATCATGTGGCCAGAGAATTTGACGACAGTGAGATGTTCGAATGGACGCAAAGACCTTGCTCCCCCTGAACTTTGTTCAAGTCCCATTAAAGTAAAGTTCAGGTATCAATCAGGCCATGTTTTGTGTGCTAATCAGGTTCATGATTTCTATTTGTGTATATTTTGTAGATTGTGACATTTTCAGTGTGTTGCAGGTAACTGGTAGTAAGAAAGATTTCAAGGAAGCCTCACAAAAAAAAAAATTGTTGTTCAAACAATCAGAAATTTGGATAATCGAATCGGTACTGATGATGTGCCATACCCAGATTTCCCTTCTGCGTCAATGACTGAGAATAATCATATAAGGAAAGTTGCATCCAAAAAGAGAAGCAGAAATAGGAGTGGAAAGTCCCAGATGAACTCTATGACCGGCAATACCAAGCACAGTCCTGCAGCTCATCTTAGTTCAAATGAAACATTTGAAACCTGTCATGAACAGCCATCACGGCATAGTGATGAAAATATGTTGATCGAAAAAAATAAATTGGAAAAGAGTAAGAAATCGGGTTTTGTTATTGGTCAAATTAAGACAAAAGATGGAGATGTTTCTGCTGAGATTCCAGGCACGGGCTGCAGTGTCACTGAAGTAGCTGAAACTCCAGCTTCGAAACAGGATAATGATGACGATACTAGCTCTTTCAAGACTGGAAATAACCACAGCCTCGACCTTCCATTCCAGAAAGATCATCTTACAATGTTGAATGAAAGAAAGCCGATATCTGCAGAAGAGAATCAATTTTGAAGGGCCTGCCATCCAAGACCTAACCGACGAAAACTTGGTGCGCAACTCATCCCTTTCAACCAATAAAGATACAATAGAACCAAAGTAAGAGCTATCCAAGAATGCCAAAAATAACACAAGCCGACAAGACCAATATATGGACTTTTCTTTTCTTGGAGCTTTTGGAGATGCATTTGGGGAGGTGAAAAGCTGGTAATCCCCCACAGAGTGCATTGTTCCCAATAATAGAAGTCATGGTAGCATTCTTAAAAACTCCTTCACGCGGTAGCATGCCTTCAAAGCTATTGTAAGACAAATTCAAAAGTTTCAAGGAATGAAATAACACTAAGAATTCTGGAATTTGACCCGACAAATTGTTGCGTGAAAGATCTAGTTCTTCAATGCCTCCTAATGATTTGATCGATTGGGGAATGGACCCATGGAAGAAGTTTCCCCCCATCCTTAGTGATGTCAATCCAGTGCAATCCCCTAAACTATTTGGGATTTCACCTACCAACATATTGTTAGAGATGTCCAATGTGGTCAGAGTTCTCAAGTTTCCTACTTCTTTGGGTAGAACCCCACTCAGCTGGTTGTGAGACAAGTTCAGAATGATTGTTATCGATGAGAGACCTATGAGCTGTGGGGGTATGGTACCACTGAGATTGTTACTAGAAAGATCAAGATATTGAAGAGATTGGCACTTCGATATATGTGAAGGAATTTGCCCATGAAAGTTGTTGTGATAAAGACTTAGTCTGATCAACTCAGTTAGATTTCCTAAAGGAGTGGGGATCGTCCCTCTCAGGTTGTTATTGCCTAACTGCAATATCACTAGATTTTGTAGATTGCCGAAATTTGAGGGGACCTCACCTGAAAACTGGTTGAGATACATATTTAACCTTTGCAGGTTGAGTAGATTTCCAATCTCTCCAGGAATCTCACCAAACATTAGGTTCATGCCAACACTGAATGTCGAGAGAGCGCTTGAAAAATTACCTATGCATTTGGGTAATGCCCCACCGAGCCTATTCTTATCAATTACGAAGTACTCTAATCCAGTGGAGTTTGTCAATGAGCATACAAAGCTCAAGTCGTCAGAATTTCCCCTTCCCAGCTCGTTATCAAAGATGGCAAAATGCGAAAGCTTAGGCATATTTCCAAAAGAAGGAACTTTCCCGGAAAGCTTGTTTTCTCCGAATTGAACCACTTCTAGCTTTGTCCAATTGGACACTGAGGAAGGAATCAATCCCTCAAATTGGTTCAGGTTAATGCTAAAAGAAAATATATTTGGGAGCCTCCAGCCTAAGTCTGCAGGAAGACTCCCTTGCATCTGGTTGCCTGAAATCCCAAACGAAATCGAGAAGAGAGATTAAGCAACGAGGATGGAATTGTGCCGGAAAATCTGTTCCCCGAGAAAGCAATATATTGTAAATTTGTCAGGCGGCCTAGAACTTTGGGAATGCTCCCGTCAAAGTTATTATACGAGAGTTGAAGACACTGCAGTGAAGTTAAGTTTCCAAAGGAGGAAGGCACGTTCCCAAAGAGTGCATTTTCATAAAGAGACAAATACCGTAGCTCCGACAATGAACCGAGTTCCGTGGGAATTTCTCCAGTCAGTTGGTTGTATGAAATGCTGAGGACTCCGAGTTTTGAGCAACCTGACAAGTTTCTGGGAATTTCTCCGGCCAGTGAATTGTTGTCTAGCCATAGCCAACGTAGGCGGTGCAACTGCTTGATTTGAGGGGGGATATCTCCAATGAGACTATTATTTTGGAGATAAATTTTACTCAAGAAGCTTAGGTTTCCGATATGAGGAGAGATGGATCCCGAGAGTCCTGACGAGTTCAAGTTCAGGACCTTAACCCTTCGGTGTTTGAGGCCGCACGTGACACCATACCAATGGCAAAATTCAATAGTGTCGTTCCACGAGTCAAGCACCCTGTAAGGGTCTTTGACCGTGACCTTGAACGCGAGGAGTGCGAGTTTGTCGGTTTCATTTGTGGTGGAGGAGAGTTGGACAAGCCACAATGCTAGCACAAGAGAAAGAAGGAAACGCCATGACTGTAACGGCGCAAAACTGAAGTGTGCAAGCTTCATAGCTCAAGCAGAAGTGGGTAGATATGAAAGTTGGGGCCGTAAGAGGAAACGAGAGACGTGGTGAGTGTTGATGCAAACTGCGAAGAGATTTATAAGGAGGGGTGGAGTCTGATGGAGAGCGTTTTGAAGGGCCTTTCTGGTTTTCCTTTTTCCATGCCGCAGACTAAGCCAAAACAATGGCGAATGAGTGGCTGTCAACTATAAAGCCACCCGACCTTGGTTCGAGCGCTCGACGCATGGGAGAAGTTGCGCTACTTTTTCCTCCAAACCGTCACAAGTAAAAGATATTGACTCGGTATTCAAAGTCGCTAGATGATGTTGATGGATGTGTCACAGATCCGAGGTTTACGATCAGCCCATGACATATGTATGTACTTTGGAGTGGTATTGGACCTCTCTCACCTTAAAAGCTTAACTCAAAACATAAGAATTTCACTCACATTTATAATATGAGTATTAGTCCCTTTCATAATTGATATAGGATAAATACCAACATATACATCCCCGTGTTCTCCATTACTATGTTCCTAACCATCCACTGATTGTGAGCAATACATAGGAACTATAGTGAACACTCTATACAATTGATCTTCTAAGTTGAGCTTGTTTTAAATTAGGATGATTAATCAACGAATCTTGGGGTAAATATCTTGCTTGTATTTACTTTTGGGTTGAGCCCGTTGTACGGGTTGGATCAATCAGAGTAGTCAGGTCCCACAACTTTTCACCGGTGTTCACGGAGTGTAAAACTAGGGAAAGCCCGATCGTTGGGATGTTGATTTCAAGTCAAATCACTTTTTTGACTTGAGTCCACCGTTAATACTCTGAATGATCCCCCATAAGAAAGTTGGACCTAAATAAGTCCTAAAATTGCTTTGTTTGAGGTTTCATGCAGATCTCTTAAGGGATAGAGCTAGGTATGGGGCTTGATAAAGATACTATATCAATGTGTGAGTATTGAGCATATGGGTATCGACATGTTAAAATAAAGAACGTATCCGTAGAGCTCGCCTCATTAGAGAATAGGTCGCGGAGGCCCTAATTGGTGGAAACACCCCTGTTTTGGTCTATTCTATAGTGAGACAGGTTCTATAAATGCGTTCTTTATTTTAATCTTTATCGAGCTCTGTACTTGACTCTAACTTTAAGTACTTAATGTTCGAGGGATATCAAGATTCGCACAAGATTTCGTACAAAGTAATTTTAAGATTTACTTATGTATAATTTTCTTATGGAGATAATTTAGAGTATTACCGAGGACGCAAGTTTTTGACTTGAAGTCAACATCCCAATAATCGGGCTTCCCCCACTTTTCCACCCCGAGAAATCTGGCGAAAGTTGTGGGACTCGACTGCTGTGATTGATCCAATCCGTACAATGGGCTCAACCCATAAGAAAGTAACCATTTGATGCGGGAGCGAGGATCTAACCCCGCCGCCGCCACAGTAGCTTCTCCTCCCATGTTCCTCTTGCGCATTTCATGTTCCTTTTATCTGGATTTCTTATTTTCAGAATTTTGGAACGCACTCAATCAATTTTGTTTTCTTTTTTAACTTTTTTTCTATTTGCCACGTGAAATGCCGCGTAGGATGCCATTGCAGCACTTCACAACTTCTTCGCGACCATGTCGGCAGTTTCATTTATTTTTTAAATGGACTGATCGACTCCGGAAAAAAACAAAAGAGTATTTGATTCAAGAGTCCAATTGCCTGAAAAACAGATTTAGGGACCTGATTGCACAAATTCAAAATGTTTTTGGGTTGTTGCACATTTTTCATAAAAAAAATGAAAATAGTAAGTCTCGGAAGAGTAGCACGGAAGAATTTGCCCCTGCACCCTCTCGAGAAATATAGGGCCTGTATGGTTCAGCTTTGCCAAGGGGCTTTCAGCCCCGAAAGCCCCTTGGCTAAAGGTAAACGTGTTTGGTTCATTTTTTGGAGGACTTTAGCTAAATAAAATTGCATCTTCAAATGGCTCTAAAGGCTTTTAGCTTAAGGGAGATTTGGAGTCACTTTGAGAAATTGCATCTTTCAAATGCAAATGGCGCATTCATCTTCTCCGAGGAGCCGACGGGGCCGAAGGCGGCGGAAGCGGACCGTCGGCCAAGGCATCCCTGACGCCAGCGACCGTTGCCCAAGGTCGCGCGACCTAGGCGGTGGTTGCCTGCGCGACCCCAGGCGGTGACGGAGGTGACTGTTGCCTGGGTTGGGTCGCAAACCCAGGCGACGTCGCTTGGGTTGTGCACCCAGGCGACCGTCGCTTGGGTTCGCGTGACCCGTGCGACGGCGACGGTTGACCACCGCCTGAGATTGCCCGACATCGAGGTGTGGCTGTCCGGCGGCCGATCGGCGGCCGGAGGGTGGCCGGCGGCCGAGATCCGGCGCGAATAGATTAAAAAAATCATAAATTTTTTATTAAAAAAGAAATTTAGTCAAAGTCCTTTACAAAATGTAGTATTTGCCAAATGACATTTAGGCCAAAGTTGCTTCGCTTTGCAATGAAAAATTTCATTTTACGAAACAAGTATTTGCATTTCGGAAAACCCCTTTAGCCTAAAAATACTTACATTTTCCTAACGGCATTTGTCCAAAGCCGAACCAAACGAGCCCATAATACACACAAATTATGCGATTGAAATTAAGTGACACTGATTATATTGAGGCATATTGGGATAGTGCCTACTACGCACATTGAGCGTCGATACATATTCTCAAATTGCCGCATCCTAGAAGGCTGAACCCGAAAGCTACACCACTTTATATGACTACCAAAGCAACAGTGTTGCCTGTATCTAACTGAACATGGCTCTAGGAAGAGAGCAATTTGTGACATCCAATTATTTTTCGCTTTAACTAAGCTGATGGAGAGCCACTGTTTCTACTCACATTACAAAATCAAAGCTTTCGTTAAATCAGATTTCTAGTAGCTCATAGCATCATACAAGTCAAAAAAAAAGAAAAGAGAGGAAGAAGAAGCAAGGGAACTTTATTTGGGTTTATTTTAAATACTGTAACACCAAAACAGGGTTTTAAGTGAACAGACAGTAGTCAAGAATGTGTGCGCATCGGAGACTTATGCTAATTTAAAATACGTACAGATACGGATGGCGAATGATAATCAACTATCATCTTTAATAAAAGATCTCTAGTGATATATTTTACCTGTAAATTTGCGTTGGGGTAAATAAAACTAAATATATATTAACAACAGAAGAGAAAACTTGATAAATTTTATCATACAACGTACGTAAATTCAATGCAAAGAGTTTCTCCCTAATTTTTTGCCGCTGATTTGCAGAGAGAGAGAGAGAGAGAGATTGTTCAGTTGGATAACACGGTTTGGGTTTTACCATTCCTTTTTCACAAATGTACTGATTTGATTTTTTTGTGATATTTATCCAATTTAATGGAAACCAATGTAGGGTGAATTTGTCACAAATGTATTAATTTAGAATTTTTTATGGTCAAAAATTAATTTAGGATAAATTTGTCACATAGTACCAATTTAGGATTTTTGCTGGTTAAAAAATTAGTATATGGTAAATTTGACACAAATGTATCAATTGAATGTTTTTGATGGTATTAACTTCTGTTAAAATTAAGATGTGGTTCTTATAATTTAAATCAGTACTAGTATTTCTGCCCAACCCATATTATTAAGTTTGCCTTTCCTCCATTTCGCCTCTTTTATGATTGTCTTTTTATCTTTTATATCTTCATACAAAAACTCTCTACAGGAATTTATAACGTCACCCATTTCTCGAACAATATGACGAATGTCCATTTTACTTACATGATTGGGATTAAGTGAGACCAATTATATTGAGGCGTAATGGGATGATACCTAGGGGTGTCAGTAACCGAACCGGAAACCGAAAACCGAACCGAAATTTTGTGCATTTTCGGTTCGTTTCGGTTAACCGAAAAAAATCAAATTATTTCTCCCAATTCAGAAGCTATCTAATTCGGTTAACCGAACCAAATCGGTTAACCGAATTGAACCAGCTTCTAAGATGCAAAACAAAAATCCCGATCAGGTACTTGAACAAGGAAGCGCCCGATCCCCCGATTCACTGGCCATGGTTCGTGGGTAAGCCTTGTATATGTTACAATGACGACATCATCCTATTCTTGTGAAGAATTACTGATTGAAATCGCCCATTTCATTTGGTTAAATTCAATACTGCTGATGAATGGTGATGGGTGTTGTATGAGCATCAGGAAGTTTCGAGTACCGCGCAGGGTGTTGTTTCCTTCATTAGCGACTAGCTTGTAGTGAGTTCCATTTAGAGTGAATTGAGCCCCACCAATCCGATTTGCAACTCGTCCAACAATGGCTCCGAAATAGGTGGAATCATTCTACAATGCACCATCAGTTTTATGAACAAAAGATTAACTTGTCTGTTGACCCAAAGCACTGTATAGCGCATAATCTGGATAAATGCTTGAAGAAACAGAACAATGTGAATGAAAGATGAGCTATAAGTCACCGTGTTCAGCAATCAGACTCATGGGGCATTTCTAAATCAAGAAAATATTATTTTTCAGTGAGACCCATCATCTCTGATCCCCATGTCCGTTTTCAGGAGGCATGATCTAACAGACAGCTTGAAGAATTTGCACTGCAAGACATTCATTTTTTGGGTGAGAGCAGTCCATTCCATGCTGAATCAATGTACATGAGTGCCAAAATGGACAGGAAAGTCTGTGCTCTTGTTGAGGTAGTCTTCTCACATTGTTGCTTCTTAATATTTGCTTTGTTGTTATCAAAGATTAACTATGGACTTTTAGATATGTTCAAAGCTTTTAGAAAGTTGGAAAATGATCATACCATATCTTAGTGAAGCACAGAAGTTAGACCAGTTGAGAGGAGCTGATTTGGAACTCTTGGCTTTCTTCTTCTGATGCTTGGAATTCCTCTTCCAAACTCGATTGCTTCAAGCAGAATCTGGGACTTCTTTTGGCATTCAGTGCTGTCATGCCTTTGCGTAAAATTTGTTAATCTGTTGCAAGAAAACTTGAGCTAAGCATGTGTTGCAGAAACTCACGTTTCTTGTGTTGTTAGGCAATGAGTGGGTGAGTGGAGAAGAAAAGGAAAACAGGACAATTATTTCATCCTTTGTTTTCACTCTACTCTGTGAATGTGAATGTTCTCTGCTCTGGCCAGTCAAGTTCATGCATGTTCCACTTTTCATGGAGTTTGAGGTTATATTTATCTAGCTTGATTCTGATATAACTTAACCCGTGTTTCCTTTTTTGCAGGTTATGAAGCACCAAAGTTGAGGTAAGCTGTCATGCTGATCCCATCCCACTGGCTAGAATTAGAGGATAATCCCTCTCCATAACTCCAATTGGTCAGCTTAGTTTTGAGTCTTGACTACCATGTTTGTTATTGTCCATGGTTGCAGTTATGCACGCTTGGTGTAACATGTCTGGCTAAGTTTACTGAAAGCAACTTTGCTCAGGTTAGATTTCATTTCTGTAGTCTTTGATTCTCGGGAAATGTTATTATTTTGATTTATTGTAGTTCTCTTTGACAAGGAATGAATGCATTCATGGATCACGTTGACTGATATGGCGCAAGTTGATATTTTCTAATACATCTTGCATCTGTCTCTGAATGCTCATAGGTTCTGCACGACTGGCCTTCCAAGCGATCTTGTTGTTGAGGTTGGAGAAATGTCCTTTCATCTTCACAAGGTGACAGTTCTCGCCAACATGATTATCTATCGAGTGTTTCATCAGATGAATGGACTGCATATTTAGTGCAAGGAACTCATCAAATAAGCATATAAGCAGGAAATACTAGTCAAAAAGTTTTACTATAAAATTTGTTCATCATTTCTGTAAAGAACATGGTCAGCATTAATAGTTACCTGGAATAATGTACAAGCCTTTACCTCTCCTTTTTCGTTTTTCAACATGCATCTGTTGATTCAGTCATCTGAATGTAGAGATGATGATCAGGATTTCTTATACAAAAATAGTTGGTCTTATTCATTTTGTACAAGGTCTTATTCTTGTTGGGGTCATGAATGGGCAAACCGAGAGGGTGTGAGATCTTGTCTTGAATAAAACTGCCGCAAGCCTCTAACATATTATTGAAATATGAGTCATCAATGAGGGCCTCTGTGAAGGTTGCCTATATATGATATAGCGATGCTCTTCAAAAATTCGTGATGAGATTGGGTTCTGACTTCTTGGAGTAGATTACCTTGTTCTGACCAAAAACAAGGAAATTGAAGTAACTGCGCTTTAAAATCACTGCAAAGAGTTTGCAACACAATGATTTAGCTTGTCCTTTTCTTCTTTTCTGTAGCTTTACCTGAGTGCAATTTTGACATGTTCTATCACATAATGAGTGGAGAAAATAATGCAGTAGTTCCACATAGTTCATGTTGACTATGGTGGGATAATATGGGACTTCAGAGGTAGTCTAGTAAATGTCTTTTTAGAATTTAAGTAACTCTGCTTCAAACAGGCCTTTTCCATTATGTTTAACTACATTCTTTCTATATCTTGATTATGTTTCAAGAACGATTTCTTAAACATCTTATTTGCAGTTTCCACTGCTCTCTAGAAGTGCAGTCATGGAAAGAATGATTACAGAGGCATCTGAAGTGGAACAGAAGAGCTTAGTGGAAGATATTGATCGGTTACTTCCTATGCAGAAAAGCCTAGTATCAACTAAGTTCTTGTTTGGTCTGCTCCGAACCGGTGTGATTCTTCAAGTAAGCCCCTCTTGCGTATCAAATTTGGAGAGGAGGATTGGGATGCAGCTCGATGAAGCTACACTTGAAGATCTTTTATTGCCCAATCTATGTCATTCAACAGAGACACTATAACTTTGCTTTTATCTTGCTAGCCATTAGTAACGACATATGAAATAGTTGAATCTTTCTTGTTTTTGAAAGTGATGGGCTGGTGTTGCATTTTGTTCTTGGGGGTTGTTATGGGATTGTTTAGCTGGTATGTTCATCTTTTCAAAGTGATGGGCTTGCCTCTGCAGATGTTTTATATTCAGGCTTTAGTTCTCGTAATTGATGTTAGATTTGAAAAAAAAGTCAGGAAAAACCGAAAAACCGAACAGAACCGAACTGAAATTTCGGTTCGGTTCGGTTTATTGCATTCCCTTATCGGTTTGGTTTTCTCAAAAAACCAAATCGAACCAAACCATTTACACCCCTAATTGATACCTACTATGCACATTGACCATCGATGCATATCTTTGAATTGGTGCATTCTAGAAGGCTGAATCGGAAAGCCATACCACCTCATTCACCCACCAAATTAATAGTGTTGCTGGTATCTGACTGAACATAGCTCTAGGAATAGAGCAATTTGTGACATCCAATTACTTTGTGCTTCAACTAAGCTGACGGGGAGTCATTGTTCCTAGTCACATTATAGAACCCAAGCTTTTGTTGAATCAGATTTCCAATAGCTCATTAATTACAATTCGTCTTGATGAGCATCATACAAGTAAAAAGGAAAAAAAGAGGCGAGGGAACTTTATTTGGATTTATTTTAAAATAATATTAACACCAAAACAAAGTTTTAAGTAAACTGATAGTAGTCGAGAATGTGTGTACATGGCATGCTTATACTAGTTTAAAATATGTATAATAACGGATAGCAAATGATAATTAACTTTCCATCGACGACACCGAGGTCACATTTGAAGACTCGCCTAACCTAAATCTGGATGAGAGCCGATGCAAGGGCAAAAGTCGCCTCAACCTAAAAGCGCCAAACGCAACTGACTTGGTACGAAGAATTGAATTAGCAAAAGCAAAAGAATGTCGTTTTGGTCAGGATTTACAAAAGACCCGAGAAACAAAAGAATTTCGTGGACTAGAGAGAGTCTCCATCAGCTTCCATCATGGGCCGTGGCCATCCTTGATCTGGGTCGGCCCGAGCCCACACCCGCCCATCTCTTCAAAAGGCTCCGACGCGTCCCCAGCCGTCCGATCCTCGCCGCCGATCGGGACGCCGGCGCGGGGCCAGGGGAGAGGGGTCCAATCTGGAGGTGCGAGAACGGCAGGAACAAGCTGTGCACGATGACCCTTGCGTTCCTGATCACCTCCGGGATCTAGCGAGGTGCCGGTCTGGCACGATGTGGAAGCTCACGTCGCTCGCGTAGTTGTGCGGGGGTCGGAGAAGATGAAGTCGTCCTCCACGGCGAAGGTCCTCGCGTTCTCGAGGGCAGCCAGCTCGGCGAACTTCCCCTTCATCGCGAGTGCCAGGACGCCGTACCCGCCGCTCCCCAGCCAGAGCATGGCGTCCCAGAGCATCGGGCTCATGATCATCGGGGGCGGCCCAGCGGAGGAAGCATGCGCTGCCTTGAACGACGGCCGCGGAGAGGCGTCGGTGCAGGAGGACGTCGAGAGGAGGAAGGGGGGGAGGGGGGACGTGGCCGTCGAGGCCGTGTACTATCATGACGCCATTGTCGAACAGGTCGGGCCCCTTGACCTCGGCCCCCAGCTCCGCACATGGACAGCTTGATAAGCATATACAAGAACATTGAAGTGGCTTCAGGATTAAACATTTTTGTCACCCAAAATGCGGCACCCGATAAATTATCAGGTGATGTTTCTTTTTGGTTATTCATTCTTGACACGAATGATTAACTTGTATAATCTTGAACAACGCATAATATGCATGTCTGACATAAATAACGTTTCTTATCAGCTTCTTTTGGAGGCTGCTGTAGAGTAAATTTATGACATCTTATAGATAAAGCTTACATTCTTTTGCCGGTACTTTTTGTATCATGCTTTTTCTCCTCATTTATTATTCATTCATTCTTGGGCCGATCGCGGTCTTAATAATAGTAAACGGATCCACCCGTTGTCCCATTATACCCTGTCCGTGAACCGACTTCTAGTCACCCCTAAAACCAACAAGTATAACCACAGGATCGTCCTTACGCAGGTCTCATGATTGAGTCGTTTTCCTAGGTTAAAGTTCTTTAGTCGCACGAATTCTGTCCTCATTAGCCTTTCCCCTTAAGGTTAATATATCGGGAGTGAGCAGTTCCGAGTGAGATTAACTAATAATGTATTGACGAAATTCACGTTCATACATTCTTCCAAGGACTTGAATTTCTGGACGTCGCAGACAAGCTGGTTGCATTTTCTCCAATGTCAAGCCAGGCACTCATCGGAGGGGATTGGAATGCTTCTTTTGAGAAAACCATCTTTGTCTTTCATCACAAGTGCCCGTTGGAAATCCTGAGCCCATTTCGAGTGGTTCTCTGGCCCGGACAACTGCTGGTTGATAAGTTGCAGATCTAGTCTGTCGTAGCTAGAAAAGTAAAGAGAGTTGCCGGATTTTGGTTGGCCAGTGGCGGCTGCAATGGAGTATGGTAGAAGTTTGGGCGAAACAACCGGGTAGGAATTTGTTCTGACATCCGGGTTGCTTGGCCCGATTCCTTGCCCCGCACTGAAATTTCCCGGGTAGGGATTTGTTCCCAAATTCGGGTCATTTGACCTGATCATCTGCCTCACATTAATTTGGTTCTACCCAATGGGTGTGCCTGCCCCGTTCGAGGTTGGTAGGTTGCCATCGTGCTAGACACCACTTTGGTAGCCCAAATTTCTAGGCTGTGATGTATTTGGGCTTGGCCCAAAATACCATGGAAATGGTATCCATTGGTATGGATGGCATGCAAAGGACTGGCCAACTGAGCCTGAATTGGGATTTGGGTCTTGAACTTCGGAAACTTGTGGGGTGACTTCTTGCGAGGAATGTTGATTGGATTCTGCTGGGTTGCGAGTCATGGTGTTGTGATGCAGGTAAATAAATTTCCCTTTGCTTGTTCTTACTTTTCCGATTAATTGATTACTTCGCCGAACACAACTCTATTTGCAGATTAGAGTGTTTCGGTCAGCAGGAAATCGTGGAGCGGAAGCTAAATCAGAAGCCTGGTGTCAAGGGCTCTGATACCATGAAAGAAAACAAAAAACAAGCCAAGAAGGGGTTTGGATAGGAGAAACAATGAAACGAAATGTCTATGTATTTCTATGTATTATTTTTGTACAGAAGACTTGTAATTATAGTACAAAAGTGTACAATAAAATGGAAAGGATATATCTTATAGTATCAAACCTAAAATAAATTGATCTTGATTGATTATAGCATATCAATCTCAATATCGAAAATCTTGAGCATATCTTCCAGCAGTAGTTATTAATATAGGCTGATAAATTAAATTTTGATACATAACTTGATAAAATTCTAGCCGATGATAATCATTTTTTTATAAATCTTGGTCATTAGATTTTGTATCTTTATTAGTAGCCATCCGGCTATTTTTCAAATGAAAGATAAATAGTCTCTTATTATGAAGTTTAAAATATTGGTGTGCATTTTATTGCCAAACTCATGGCAATTAACATTCTTCATATATTTGTATGAAATTCTTCCCTTCAAGAAATTAAATTATTTTCAACAGTAAATATCATATTTGCACAAACATATATTTCTCTTCTAGACAACACGGTAAACATACTCTGTTCAAATTTTTAACAGTTATTTATATGACATTTGTTGAAAATAGCCTCTTCGTTATGCCACTCCTGATTTCTAATATTCCTCCACTCACAGAAAAAAAAATATGTACAACATAATGTCTGAGTTGTAAGTTCAAGAAATAGCGAGAGATTAGTTTATTTCATTGAAATGACACGTGTTTTGGATAGTGCCTATATTTAAGTTTTTTTACATTGCGTGAATTGACACCTCTATAAAAAAATAATGTGTTTGAATTTCAAATAGACATATCTCTTCAAATTAAATGGTGGTTTAGATTATATTTATTTCTAAAACTACATATTTGTTATGCCAATCACAAATTCATATTCCTCCAATCCTAGACAAAATTAACCCCATCATTTGGTATTATTTAACTAGGTTTGACAAAATATATTAAATATTAAACCACACAATCATCTAATAACTTAAGCTTTTAGAACAATTGGAAGAGTCAGTCTTATCAAATCTCACATGATATCAGAGTTGAAACTCATGAGTTGAAATCTTTATGAGTCCTATTTGTTTTCCCAATTAAATATGTTTGTAAAGAACCACCTTCCTCATACATGGGATAGATAGACATAAATAACTTAGACCATTTTACGTTTTAAAGATTAAATGTAGGCGACTCACGTCAAAATATTACCATAAAAGGGACTTTGGATATATCAATAATAAGTTACATCCATACGTGCTTAGTGCTTGTCAAAAAAATACGTGATTAACAACTTTCTGGTTTTCCTTTTTCCATGTTGCAGACGAAGCCAAACAACAGTGAATGAGCTACCGTCAACCATCAGCCGTCGACCCTGAATCCAGCACTCATGCGTTGAAGTTGCGCTACTTTTTCCTCCAAAACGTCACAAGTAAACAATCTTGACTCGGTCGTCGCTTGAGCAGTGAGTGAAGCCGATCGCTCCCATCCCTTTCTATCGACGTAGGAAAAGACTTTTGTCTCGCTGGATGATGTTGATGAATGTACATGCATCTGCGTGTTTACTGGGAGGAGTTCTGGTTTTCCAGAGCAACCGTCGACCATCAACCATTGACCTTGAATCCAGCTTTCACGCATTGAAGTTGCACCATTTTTTCCTCCAAACCGTCCCAAGTAAACGATCTTGACCGGGTCGTCCCTTGAGCAGTGAGTGAAGCCGATCGCTCCCGTCTCTTTCCATCCAGAGTCGCTGGATGATAGTGATGCATGTAAATACATCTGCGTGCAGGCTGGATCAACCTCAGCTGTCGTGGGCCCCACGATTGCTTAACTTTTAAATGATTCCGTGAATCCCAGGTAACACGGTTGCTTAACTTTTATATGATTCCGTGAAATCCAGGTAAGTATGTCCGGTATCATGGGGTGAAGCCTGGCTTGTCGGGATCAAGACTTCAAGTCAACCACACAATTGCTCGAGGCGGTCCTGCGCACCCTGAGTAAACCCCACGTAAGAAGGTGAATATTCGTGGTTGAGTGTGTTCACTTATGAATTACTCGACATGCGAGAACCCAACTGGCCAAAAAACTAACTCAAGGTTCTCATCGCACAAATTGAAGAAGTTCGGTGATTACTCGTGCCTTTTATCCCGGCAAAATAATGTAAGTAGTAAGCCTATATAAGAGCATTGCCGGAGAATTGGCACTTGCACCCTCAGAGAAATCCAATAAACGCAAGTTTCGCTGTTGGAATGTGAGGCTGATTATATTGAGGCATACTTGGATAACACCAGCTACACACATGGACTGTTGTTTAGATAGTATAAAATTGATTATTGAAGATTTGAACACGTAATTGCTGGGTTCTAGATTTGGTTGTTAGTATTCTTCAAAGAATGCCTTAATTTATGGTGGGTGTCAGATTGATGAAGCATGATTCAAGATAGGCTCTTGAAGAAGATTAACAACAATAAAAGCTACAAGCATTTAATGAAGAAAACTTCTGCAACATGAAGACAAAGAAGGCTAGCAAAGCTCATCGCAGAGTTCTCCACGCACGTCTTTCCGTGCATTTATTTTGTGATTTTTTTTTAATACCTTTGTGTGTATTTATTTTGTGTTTCATTTAATGTTTGTCAAGTCATGTACACGCCAACCACTATAAGAGGTGATGAACGTTTGATTTGTAGTTACACTGAAGCAAAAAGTATTTGCATTTCAGTAGGTTCTCCCTCCGATCTTTATTTGTGCCTTGTTCCAAATTTCCAAAGCTATCATTTTTCTTTTGGTTCCAACATTTGGTATCAGAGCTAGAAATTGCATCAATAAATTCTGTTCAATTGCAACTTCCAAAGTTGAAAGGAAGGAATTTCAACAACTAATCTGTCCAGATGAAGGTTTTCTTTAAATTGCAAGATTTGTGGAATCCAGTGGAAAACGGTTACAATGAAGTGGCCATTGCTGAAGCATTTGAGGATTTAAGAAAGGAGGAGAAAGATTCTTTGGTGGAGTTCTGAAAAAAAGAGCAGAAAGCATTGAATGTGATCTTTCAATCCATGGAGGAAGTAGAAACCACGAAGGTAGTGTGGGATATTTTGCAAAAATCCTACAAAGGCGATGATCGTGTGAGACAAGTGCATTTTTGAACACCGGTGATTTTGAGTTTTTACACATGAACGACTCTCAATCAATCTTGACATATTTTGATTGTGTGCAAACCATCGTTAACCTGTTGAGGCTTTATGTTGAAGAACTCCAAGAGTACGAGTCCTAGAAAAAATCTTGAGCACTTTGACTATGTTGTTGCATTGATTGAGGAAGGCAAGAGGTGTTGACTCTAATTTTGGAGCAGTTGATGGGTTCATTGTGCTCGCATGAACAAAGAATGAATCAAAAGTCCATGGTTCAAATCTTGAGCTAACATTGCAGAGTTGGGTGGTTCCATCAAGTCAAAGAGGCTATCAAGGCAGTTGAGGCCATGGAGGAGGCCGAAGTAGAGCTAAATTTCTAAACTTGAAAGTTGCTTATTTCACGTGATTATGGAAAATTATAAAAGGGACTTTGGATATATCAATAATAAGTCACATCCATACGTGCTTAGTGCTTGTCGAAAAACATGTGATCAACAACTTTCCTGAAAAAAAAAAAGATAATTTAAGTAGTAAGCTTCGGAAATAGCAATGCTGGGGAATTTGCACTTGCAAGCGGCACCCCTAAAGAAACCCAATACACGCAGCCACATTATTGGAATTGAGTGAGACTGATTCTACTGAAGCATTTTTCGACAATCTTGCTACGCGCACCGACTGCCGATACGTTTCCTTGGATTTTCGGCTGAATCCAAAAGCTACACATCCTGATTCATCCACCAGAGCAAACATATATCTAGGAACCGAGAGCAATTCCAGACATCCGAGTACTTTCCTGTCAAGCTGCAAAAACCAAGCTTTTCTTTGAATCAATCCAGTAGCTAACCGATTGCAATTCGCACGAGAAACAATAAAAAAGAAGAAGAAAAAGAAGCAAGTCAATTTATTTAGGATTCATTTCAATATACTATAGCACCAAAACAGAGTTTTAGTAAACTGACAGCACTTAAGAATGTGCTTGCCCATTGCAGGCCTTATGCTAGTTTAAAATACGTACAGATACGGATGGTGAAAGATAACAACTATCATCTTTAAAGAAATATCTTCAACGTTTGCGTTTGCATAAACAATACAGAATTTATAGCAACGAGAGAAGAAAAAAGTTCTAATAAAATTTATGTTATAAACCTGTTGTTCATTTTTGCCCGTGTGAACCCCTTGCAAAGAGTTTCTCTCTAATCTTTTGCAGCTGATTTGCGGCTCTGCTGATGCTCATCCGTCTTCCAGGCACTTCATCGGAGCAAGCGACTCCAATATTATATATTGCAACCAAGCACTCTTGAAATATGCCATCGCTTTTGGAGAGCCGGTGCTGAGGACTATTGGGGCTTAAATGGTTGTCTCTTTCTTGAAGTAGAATGTGGTCCGTAATTTCCAGCACTTGTTTAGGCAAAGCTTTTGCCACAAAACTATGAAGAGTCAAATTGTCTTTGAATGTGTCTTCGGTGGGACTCAACCCTGTGAACATCTCTAATAAGAGGATGCCGTAACTGTAGACATCACCTTCTCTTGAAACCTCGCATCCCATTGCATATTCTGCGACAAATGTAGATTATAGTGCCAGTGAAATTTGGAGTACGGATCATTAAAGTAGAATGTAATTGGCGTAAGAGGTATCATGCAGCTACCAAACTCACAAAAGGACCCATCAACATTTTTTACCTAAATAAAATTTCTTGGTGTGAAAGAGAGATCACCTGGTGGAGCATAACCAATTGTTCCTCTTATGCCCATTGAGCTCATCTGATTAGCCACGGTATCATTGGATGATCCAAGGAGGAACTTCGCTAATCCAAAGTCACCAACATGGGCGACCATCTCAGTATCTAAGAGGATATTGCTTGGCTTTAGATCACAATGAACGATGGGGACGTGGCATTGGTGATGAAGATAATCCAGTCCAGAAGCAACACCAATAGCAATATTTAGCCTTTGAAAGAAATTCAATTTTGGGGTAGGTTCATCCCCGTGAGATGGTGTCGGGTTGGGGTGTAGCCACCTTTCGAGGCTTCCATTTTCCATGTACTCATAAATCAAGGCTTTAAAATCATTTTGTTGATAATCAATACCTGAGCAGACTGTCAATATCTTTAGAAGATTTCGATGTTTGACATTCTTTAATGTCTCGCACTCTGCCAGGAAGCTCTTCAGAGCACTGTGATGCATTAAATGAAGCACCTTCACTGCAACGGTTGTACCATTCTCTTGAAGTATTCCCTTGTAAATAGAACCAAAGCTTCCAACACCAATCAAATTCATTGAAGAAAAATCATTTGTTGCTTTTAGGAGTGTTCGATAAGATATGTTTGGAAATGAATCGTCCATGGAAGTTGAAATCGGTTCTTTTACTATCTTTTTCAACCAACAAAGATATAGAAAAACCAGAGTAAGAGATACTCCAAGAATGCCAAAAATAACACAAGCCAACAATACCAATATATGGATTCTTCTTCTCTTGGAGCTTTTGGAGGTGCACTTGGGGAGGTGAAATGCTGGCAATCCCCCACAAAGCTCATCGTTCCCAACAATGGAAGTCATGGTAATATTCTTAAAGACTCCCTCATGCGGTAGCATGCCCTCAAAGCCATTATATGACAAATTCAAAAGTTTCAAGGAATGAAATGACACCAAGAATTCTGGAATCTGACCCGATAAATTGTTGCATGAAAGATCTAGTTCTTCAATGCCTCCTAACGATCTCATCGATTGAGGAATGGACCCGTGGAAGAAGTTTCTACCCATCCTCAGTGACGTCAATCCAGTGCAATCCCCTAAGCTATTTGGGATTTCACCTACCAACATATTGTCAGATATGTCTAACTCAGTCAAAGTTCTCAAGTTTCCTACTTCTGTGGGTAGAACCCCACTCAGATGGTTATGAGACAAGTCTAGACTGATTGTTATCGATGAGAGACCTATGAACTGTGGAGGTATGGTACCGCTGAGATTGTTACTAGAAAAATCAAGCACCTGGAGAGACTTGCACTTTGATAGATGTGAAGGAATTTTCCCATGAAAGTTGTTTAGACCAAGAGTTAGTTTGATCAACTTGGTTAGATTTCCAAAAGAAGTGGGGATCGTACCTGTCAGGTTGTTACCGCCTAGCTGCAATATCACGAGGTTTTGCAAATTCCCGATATTGGTGGGGACCTCCCCTGAAAACTTGTTGAAAAACATATTTAACACGTTCAGGTTGACTAGGTTTCCAATCTCTCTAGGAATCTCACCAAACATTAGGTTCTCGTTCACACCAAATGACCTCAGAACGCTCGAGAAATTACCTATGCATTTGGGTAATGCCCCACCGAGTCTGTTCCGATCAATTCCGAAGAGCTCTAATCCAGTGGAGTTTGTCAGTGAGCATACGAAGCTCAAGTCTTCAGAATTTCTACTTCCTAGATGGTTATCAAAGATAGCGAAATGCCAAAGCTTAGGCATATTTCCGAAAGAAGGCACTTTCCCTGAAAGCTTGTTCATTCCTAATTGAATAACCTCTAGCTCTGTCCAATTGGACACTGAGGGTGGAATCGGTCCCTCAAATTGGTTCTGACTAATGCTAAAAGCCTGAAGATTTGGGAGAGTCAAGCCTAAGTCTGCAGGGAAAATCCCTCGCATCTGGTTCATTGCAATGTCAAACTGAAGTAGAGAGGAGAGATTGAACAATGAGGACGGAATTGTACCAGACAATCTGTTCCCTGGGAGAAGGATAGATTGTAAATTAGTCAGGCCGCCTAGATCTTGGGGAATACTACCGCCCAAGTTATTTCCTGAGAGTTCAAGAGTTAGCAGCAAAGATAAGTTTCCGAAAGAGGAAGGCACATTCCCGGAGAGTGCATTCTTATAAAAAGACAAATACCATAGCTTTGATAATGAACCCAGTTCTGTGGGAATTTCTCCAGTTAGTTGGTTGTATGCAATGCTGACGACTGCTAGTTTTGAGCAAGCTGACATGTTCCTGGGAATTTCACTGGCCAATGAATTGTTGTCTAGCTGTAGCAAACGTAGGCGGTGCAACTGCCCAACTTGCGGAGGGATTTCTCGAGCGAGACTATTATTAAGGAGATGAATTTCTCTCAAGAAGCTTAGGTTTCCGATATGAGGAGAGAGGGACCCCGAGAGTCCTAGCGACTCCAACTTCAGGACCGTAACCCTCTGGTGTCTCTTGCCGCATGTAACACCGTACCAATGGCAAAATTCAATGGTGTCATTCCATGAGTCAAGCACCCCATAAGGGTCTTTGACTGCGGCCTTAAAGGCGAGCAACGCAAGTTTGTCAGTTTCATTTGTGGTGGAGGAGACTTGGACAAAGCACAGTGCAAGAACGAGAGAGAGAAGGAAACGGCATGACAGTAACTGAGCAAAACTGAAGTGCACGAGATCCATAGCTCGAGCAGAAGTGGGTAGATATGAAAGGAGAGTACGTAAGAGGAAACAAGAGATGGGGTGAGTGCGGATGCAAATTGTGAAGAGATAAGTAAGGATGGGTGGAGTCTTATGGAGAGCATTTTGAGGGGCCCTTTCTGGTTTTCCTTTTTCCATGTTGCAGACGAAGCCAAACAACAGCGAATGAGCTACTGTCAATCATCAGCCGTCGACCTCGAATCCAGCACTCATGCGTTGAAGTTGCACTATTTTTCCCTCCAAAACGTCTCAAGTAAACGATCTTGACCGGGTCGTCCCTTGAGCAGTGAGTGAAGCCGATCGCTCCCGTCTCTTTCCATCCAGAGTCGCTGGATGATAGTGATGCATGTACATACATCTGCGTGCAGGCTGGATCAAACTCAGCTGTCGTGGGCCCCACGATTGCTTAACTTTTATATGATTCCGTGAAATCCACGTAATTATGTCCGGTATCATGGGGTGGCGCCTGGCTTGTCGGGATCAAGACTTCAAGTCAACCACACAATTGCTCGAGGCGGTCCTGCGCACCCTGAGCAAACCCCACGTAAGAAGGTGAATATTCGTGGTTGAGCGTGTTCACTTATGAATTACTCGACATGCGAGAACCCAACTGGCCAAAAAACTAACTCAAGGTTCTCATCGCACAAATTGAAGAAGTTCGGTGACTACTCGTGCCTTTTATCCCGGCAAAATAATGTTAGTAGTAAGCCTATATAAGAGCATTGCCGGAGAATTGGCACTTGCACCCTCAGAGAAATCCAATACACGCAAGTTTTGCTGTTGGAATGTGAGGCTGATTATATTGAGGCATACTTGGATAACACCAGCTACACACATGGACCGTTGTTCAGATAGTATAAAATTGATTATTGAAGATTTGAACACGTAATTGCTGGGTTCTTGATTTGGTTGTTAGAATTCTTCAAAGAATGCCTTAATTTATGGTGGTCGTTAGAAGAAGAACGAAAACGAATCGGTAAAGCATAATTCAAGGTAGGCTCTTGAAGAAGATTAACAACAATAAAAGCTACAAGCATTTAATAAAGAAAACTTCTGCAACATGAAGACAAAGAAGGCTAGCAAAGCGCATTGAAGAGTTCTCCATGCACGTCTTTAAGTGCACTTATTGTGTGATTTTTCTTTCTTTACCTTTGTGTGCATTTATTTTGTTTTTCATTTGATGTTCATCAAGTTATGTACATGTCCAACCACTATAAGAGGTGACGATCTTCTGATTTGTAGTTACACCGGAGAAAAAAGTATTTGCATTTCAATGAGTTCTCCCTTTGGTCTTTATTTGTGCCTTGTTCCAAATTTCCAAAGCTATCATTTTTCTTTTGGTTCCAACATTTGGTATCAGTGCTAGAAATTGCATCCACTAATTTTGTTCAATTGCAACTTCTAAAGTTGAAAGGTTGAAATTTCAACAACTAATCTGTCCAGATGAAGGTTTCTTCAAATCGCAAGATTTGTGGAATCTGGTGGAAAACGGTTACAACGAGGCGGCCACTGCTGAAGCATTCTAGGCTTTAACAAAGGAGGAGAAAGATTCTTTGGTGGAGTCCCCAAAAAAAGAGCAGAAATCATTGTATGCGATCTTTCAATCCATGAAAGAAGTAGAAATTGCAAAAGTAGCGTGGGATATTTTGCGAAAATCCTACTAAGGCGATGATTGTTGTGAGATGGGTGCGGTTTCAAACACTGGTGATTTTGAGTCTTTACTCATGAATGATTCTCAATCAATCTTTGCGTATTTTGATTGTGTGCAAACCATTGTTAACCGGTTGAGGCTTTATTGTGAAGAACTCCAAGATGTACGAGTCCTAGAAAAAATCTTGAGGACTTTGACCACGTTGTTGCATTGATTGAGGAAGGCAAGATGTGTTGACTCTAATTTTGGAGCGGTTGATGGGTTCATTGTGCTCGCATGAACAAAGAATGAATCAATAGTCCATTGGTTCAATCCCGAGCAAGCATTGCAGAGTTGGGTCGCTCCATCAAGTCAAAGAGGCTATCAAGGTGGTTGAGGCCATGAAGGAGGCTGAAGTAGAGCTAAATTTCTAAACCTGAAAGTTGCTTATTCACGTGATTATGGAAAATCATAAAAGGGACTTTGGATATATCAATAGGAAGTCACATCCATACGTGCTTATTGCTTGTCGAAAAACACGTGATCAACAACTTTCCTTCAAAAAAAGAAGAAGAAGATAATTCAAGTAGTAAGCTTCGGAAATAGCAGTGCTGGAGAATTTGCACTTGCAAGCTGCACCCCTAAAGAAACCCAATCCACGCAGCTACATTATTGGAATTGAGTGAGACTGATTCTTCTGAAGCATTCTTCGACAATCTTGCTACGTACACCGACTGCAGATACATTTCCTTGGATTGCCGCATACTAGGAGGCTGAATCCGAAAGCTACACATCCTATTTCATCCACTAGAGCAGACATATCTCTAGGAACCGAGAGCAATTCCAGACATCCGAGTACTTTACTGTCAAGCTGAAAAAACCAAGCTTTTCTTTGAATCAATCCAGTAGCTAATCGATTGCAATTCGCACGAGAAACAATACAAAAGAAGAAGAAAAAGAAGCAAGTCAATTTATTTAGGATTCATCTCAATATACTATAGCACCAAAACAGAGTTTTAGTAAACTGACTGTACTCAAGAATGTGCTTGCCCATTGCAGGCCTTATGCTAGTTTAAAATACGTACAGATACAGATGGTGAAAGATAACAACTATCATCTTTAAAGAAAGATCTTCAACGTTTGCGTTTGCATAAACAATATAGAATGTATAGCAACGAGAGAAGAGAAAAGTTCTAATAAAATATTATGCTATAAACCTATTGTTCATTTTTGTCCGTGTAAACCCCTTGCAAAGAGTTTCTCTCTAATCTTTTGCAGCTGATTTGCAGCTCCACTGATGCTCATCCGTCTTCCAGGCACTTCATCGGAGCAAGCGACTCCAATATTATATACTGCAACTAAGCACTCTTGAAAATATGCCATTGCTTTTGGAGAGCCAATGCTGAGGGCTATTGGGGCTTAACTGGTTCTCTCTTTCTTGGAGCAGAATACGATCCGTAATATCCAACACTTGTTTAGGCAAAGCTTCACCCACAAAATTGTGAAGAGTCAAATTGTCTCTAAATATGTCGTCTGTGGGATTCAACCCTGTGAACATCTCCAATAAGAGGATGCCATAACTATGGACATCGCTTTCTCTGGAAACCTCGCATCCCATTGCATATTCTGCAGCAAATGTAAATCATAGTGTAGGTGAAATTTGGAGTATGGATCATTAAAGCAGAATGTCATGGACGTAAGAGGTATCATGCAGCTACCAAACTCACAAAAAGACCCATCAACATCTTTTGCCTAAATAAACCTTCTTGGTCTGAAAGAGACATTACCCGGTGGAGCATAACCAATTGTTCCTCTTATGCCCATTGAGCTCATCTAATTAGCCATGGTATCAACGGATGATACAAGGAGGCACTTTGCCAATCCAAAGTCACCAACATGGGCAACCATCTCAGCATCTAAAAGGATATTGCTCAGCTTAGATCACAATGAATGATGGGGATGTTGCACTGGTGATGAAGATATTCTAGTGTAGAAGCAACACCAATAGCAACATTTATCCTATGAAGAAATTCAATTTATGGGTAGGTTCACTCTGGCCAGATGGTATTGGGGTTGGATGTAACCACTTTCTAGGCTTCCCTTTTCCATGTACTCATAAACTAAGGCCTTAAAAATCATTTTGTTGATGATCAATATAGGAGCGAATTGTCAATATCTTTAGAAGATTTCGATGTCTGATGTTCTTTAATGCCTCGTACTTTGTCAGGAAGCTCTTTAGAGCACCGTGATGCACTAAATGAAGCATCTTCTGTTATGCCCCGACTCTTGAGCTCGCGGCAACCCCATTTCACTTGAGGTCTAGTTATATGACGTCCTAGGTACTATCGTCGACCAATTCATTTTATCTTGTAATTATGCACATGCAGAAATGAATAGAATTTCCAACCAACAATCAGAAATAATAGGGATAGCAGCAGAGACAAGGAGAAAAGACAAAAACACCATTGCTGTATAGCTTGGATCAATCACAGTAATCGGGTCCCACAACTTTTCACCGGTGTTCTCGGGTGGGAAACTGGAGGAAGCCTGATTGTTGGGATGTTGACCCCAAGTAAAATCACTTTTTACTCGGGTCCATCGTTAATACTTTGAATTATCCCCAGAAGAAAGTGACCATTTGATGCGGGAGCCAGGATGTCACCCCGCCACCACCACTGTAGCTTACTCCTCCCACGCCCCTGTTACATATTTCATTTTTCTTTCCTGTAGATTTCCCACTTTCCGAATTTTGAAACACAAATTCTATTTTATAATCTTTTTAGACTTTTCTCTATTTGCCACGTGGAATGCCACATAGGACGCGATTGCGGGGCTTCACAACAACTTCTTCACAGCCACGTCGGCATTTTCATTTAAGGGGAAAAAAAAGTGAGAGTTTATGACTCAAGAAGCCAATTGCCCAAAAAACAGATTTAGGAACCTCATTGCATGGATTCAAATTGTTCCGAGATTGCCAGGCATTTTTCCCCACAAAATAATGGAAATAGTAAGCCTTGGAAAGAATAGTGCGGAAGAATTTGCAGCTGCACCCCCTAGAGAAATCCAAAACACACAAGTTACATGGTTGGAATAAAGTGAGACTGATTATACCAAGGCATACTAGGCTAATACCTACTACGCACATCGAGTGACAATACATAAATTGCCACATTCTAGAAGGCCAAACCCTAAAGCTATACCACTTTATTCACCCACCAAAGCCAACAGTGTTGGTTGTATCCGACTGAACATAGCTCTAGGAAGAGAGCAATTCCTAATAATCCAATTATTTGCGCTACAACCAAGCGACAGAGAGTCACTGTTCCTAGTCACATTACAGAACCCAAGCTTTTGTTCAATCAGATTTCCAATAACTCATTGGTTGCAATTCGTCTTGATGAGCATCATACAAGTGAAAAGAAAAAAAGAAGCTGGGAATTTTATTTAGATTTATTTTAAAGGGTTTATATTACGAAAAATCCCAAACTGGTATACGTGTGATAAATTTACCCTAAACTAATTTTTTGATCACCAAAAACCCCAACCTAGTATACCTATGACAAATTTACCCTCCATTAATTTCCGTTAAATTTTACTATTAAATTGCTAAGTTGGATGATACATGGTAGTTGACAAGGGTATCAATTTGAGGTTTTACACTCTGTTTGGAATAGGTTTATCGGTTTATGATTTTTCGTGATATTAATTCAATTTAATGAAAACTAATGGAGGGTAAATTTGTCGCAAATATACCAATTTTGGGTTTTTGATGGTTAAAAAATTAATCGGGGGTAAATTTGTCATAAGTATACCAGTTTGGGGTTTGTGCCGATCAAAAAATAGTTTATGGTAGATTTGTTATAGGTATATTAGTTTGGGATTTTTCATGACATTAGTCTATTTTAAAATAATATAACACCAAAAACAGAGTTTTAAGTATACTGATAGTAGTCAAGAATGTGTACGCATCACAGGCTTGATAAGGATGGCAAATGATAATCAACTATCAATCTTTAAGCAAAGATCTCCGGTTATATATTTGACCCGTAAATTTGCGTTTGGGTAAATAAGACTAAATATATAGCAACTAGAAAAGAGAAAACTCATTAGATTTTATCATGCAACGTATGTAAACCCAGTGGAAAGAGTTTCTCCCTAATTTTTTACAGCTGATTTGCACATAGAGAGAGGGTAATTTGGTCAAAAGATGTGCTTTAACTAAAATTGGTGGGGAAATAACCCCGCACTTGGTGTTTATTCTATATAATAAGATATATGATTTTAATAATATATTTTATTGTTGTAGAGTCTTGGAAATTTGCTCAGTTTTAGTAAATTTTATTTTAATATTTTTGTTGATATTTGATTCTTGTTTGTTAAAATGAAGATGGGGTTCCTCTAATTTAAAATAGTACTGGTATTTCTGGCCAAACAATACTAATAAGTTTACCTTCCTCCATTTCGCCTCTTTTATGCTGGTCTTATAATCTTCTATATGTTCGCACAAAAATTTTCTCTAGGAATTTATAGTGTCATCCATCTCTCGAACAATACAAAGAATGCCCATTTTGCATTCAAAATTTCGTTGCCTTTAGATTAATTATGCTCATGGATTTCTTTTCTTTTTTTTCAAGTTATGCTCTAAATGAAATTAAGACGTTCCATTTTGAATTCGCTCTATGTGGAGATCAGAGATGTAGCTTATCAATTTGTTTTCCCCCTTGTTCTAGCAGGAGTTCCATTTATTTATGCTCCGATTGTATACTCCCAGTCCTAACGATGTCATTCATTACAATTCAAGAAAAACATGACTTATAAGTAGCAAGACCAAGTATTGAGGCATCCCACCATTCCTTATGTGAAAGGGCAATGGCATAATCATAGTGAGAGACAAGTGACATGGGAGTTGGAGAAAGATATGAAACAAAAGTATATGCCCTTATTCGAAGTATTTGAGGACGAAATTTTTTAGGGGTTCGATTCCAATATTCTAAAAGGGGGAATTTCGAAAAAAAATAGAACAATGGAGTGAAGTATTTGGATTTATTTTGAGAAGGCAAGAAGGGATTCAAAGAGAGAGAATCTTGGAGAGTGTCATGGAGGCTAAGGAGATGGCCAAGATGACCAAGCATGCCCAAAAGCTTCTAGCGGTCCAGGGTCATAAGTATTCTAGAATATTTCTAGGGGCAATATTGAAAATGTTCACTTATATTCTAGAGGAGACTACTATTTAATAAGGTAAATGGTAGATAGGGAAATTAGATCTTCACCATTAGATAACAGGGAGATTCACGGTTGTAATTGGGACTTATGTATACATAAGGATCATTTCCCTTCATTTGTATCATCCACAAATCCAACACAATAAGAGTAATAGAGCATTCTTTCCCAAAACACTTCTCTCTTTTGAGTTTCTCTCTAAAATCCTAGGTGGGTTAAGCAAATGGGGAAGCGATGGAAGGCTGAGCTTAGGCAATTCCAATAAGGGCTGAATGAACTGAAGGAAGCCTAAGTGCTGCTACATGCAATCTCAAGTGTTGGCCCATGACAAATGGTATCGGATTAAGTTGTATACAGTGTGGGTGAGAGTTGCTGGTGCATACCAAGTGGCCAAGAGAATGTCCGAATTGGTTGTTATTGCTATTTTTGCTGCTGGAGACAAGGCTTAAGAGAAGAAGTTTCATGCCAAGGGGACTCGAACGGTAGATATCATGTCCTCGTTCCATGATAATCTCACTAAGGTTTTGTTGGTAGTGGGCAAATTGAAGGATGCGTCCGGAGATTTAAAAAAGTTGATCGACAAGGTTGGGGAGACACTTCACAATCATTTCTTAGCAGCTGTGAATGCCATTTGCATGAGAGGAATGATGCTCTCAGAGTCCATGATAAATGACCTTCGAGAGGAAATGGAGATGGTCAAAAAAGAACTCAAGGCTTGCAGGATGGCCATGGTGAGCGAAATATTCATCATAATGCCAGAGTCTAGAGGTGGATGTTCCAAAGTCAAAGGAGTTCAACGGTGATAAGTCTACCAAGGGGGTGAACTTCATATGGGGCATGGAACTATACTTCAATACAGTAGGAATCAAGGACGAGAAATGGGTATGGGTTGTTGTCATGTACTTAACTGATGTTGTCATGCTTTGGTGGTGACGTAGCTAAGACATTGAGAGGCGGGGTGCCAAGCTGATCAAGATTTGGGCCACGTTTGTCACCATCTTTGGGTACTAGTTCTTCTCAGAGTTAGCCGAGGATGAAGCACGGATTAAGATAATGCCATCTCATGCAGAAGGATAATGATCGTGAATATGTGGGGACTTTATTGAGCTCCTGTTGGAGATTCCAAATATGAACGAGTTTGAGGCTCTATCAAGCCTTGGACGAGATTGGAGTTGCAATAGCGAGGAGTCCGAGAGCTATCCAAGGCTCTGGTCGCGGCTTAGACTTTGATTGATCTCCATTAGCTCAACTCTTCTAAGTCTTGGGGAGAAGGTGGGGAAGCAGATCACCACCATGCCGAAGAAGGGGAAGACGAAGTTATCCATGATCGAAGGGACAAACAGGAGAAGCCTCCTAGCGGCAAATGAAAGAAACCACAAGAAGACGTGTCCAAATAGCGTGAGAGGAAGCCAATCAAACTAATATTGGTCGCTAGAAGCATATTTCTTGCAACCAAATTATAAATTTGGCCAGAAGAATTTCATCTCTAGAGGCCAAATTTAGCATATTTCTTGGAGCACAGATTATACAGGTCCTAACTTTTCGATGTACTTTGCATCGGTCGTCCAATGATGGTAATTTTCATTAAGCTTTCTAAGTTTTTTGCCATATTGGTCGTAACTTTCCTTCGCTGTTCATAATTTTCCCCAACAGTGAATGTGGTAAATTTTCCTTATTTTCTCGTAAAATTCCATGTAACATTGTAAGCTACCCCGACAATAAGTAAATTTCCTCCTCCTATTTTCTTAATACTACACTGTCTTATCGTAACTTTCTTCTAATGTTAGTATGTCCTCACTAATAATAATATTCCGGTTAAATATCCTTTTGTAAGCTTTCTTTGGATGACGTAATTTTTCTTTCATTGTAGTAATCCTTCCATGTCCTTTGTTATTCTAGTATTTCACAACAAATAAAAGTCTACCTTGGTCAATAGTAAATTCTTTATCGGGAAAATGACACAAACAGTCCTTGGACTTTTTTATGAATTTTTAATTTGTTCAATTTGGTCTTTGAACTTTAGCCCAATGTGTAATGTGATCCCTAAACTTTCAATTTGTTTAATATAGCCTCTGAACTTTTGATGCATGTTTATGTAGTCCATTTCCATTAATTTAAAATCAGGGATTATATTGAATATTTTCATACAGTTTAAGGACTATATCGAACATGTATCAAAAGTTCGGGGACTACATTGAACAAATTAAAAATTCAGGGATTACGTTGCACATTGGGCTAAAATTCAAGGACCACATCGAATAAATCGAAAGTTCAAGGATCAAATTGCACATTGAATCAAAGTTAAGGGATTGTTAATTTACCCAATACTTATTATCCAATCCTTCTCTTGTAGTTAGTATACCAACTAACTGGTCACAATTGTCCTTTGGCGTTCATAATTGTGCTTAGTTATAAAAATTTACCCGATACTTATTATTTTGTAACTTTCCTTAGAGATTGTTATTTTTTTTTTGTCCATTGTCGTAACTTTTGTGAGTATTACAGTGTGTAATTTTCCCAAGTTAATAGTAATCGTTTTCTAACTTTCTTTTATTGTAAGTAAACTATATACTATATAGATCATAACTTTCCTTACATGTCCATAATTAACCTCATTAATAAGAATTTTCCTTTCCTTATTTATCACTTCGTAACATTTTCTTAGAGATAGTAAATTTATTTTGATCGTCGTAACTCTTGTGAGTTTTATGGTTCATAGTTTTCACAAATTAAGAGGAACTTATCGTGTACCATTAGTAAGCTATAATCCCTAACTTTCCCTTTATGTAATAGTAATTGCCTATTAAAAATCATTTTGTAACACATGTTTAGAGGACGTATTTTTGTTGTTGTCGTCCTAAGTTATGTGGATCCTGTGATTGGTAATATTTCGCCAAATGTAATAGTCTACCTAAGTGAATTGTAAATTCCCTTCTCCCATTATAACTAAACTTCCTCATTGGTTGTAACTTTCCTTTGCCTCCATTATTGTCCTCCCTAATATTAATTTACTTTTACTTATAACTTGGTATCATTTCTTTATAGAACATAAATTTGCTTCCGTCATTGTACGTGTGTGGTATCTATGGATTGTAATTATCCACAAAAGAATAGTAATTTATTGACCGTTAATTTCCTTTTACGTTCAATCCTCACTAATAGTAGTAGTTTATTTTTGACTTATAATTTTACACCTTCTCATTAGAGGACGAAATTCTCCATCAGGCGTAGTAAGTTCCGTGGGTCCTATGATTCACAATTTTCCACAAGAAATAATCACATACCTCAGAAGATAATAAACATCGGTTATTCTGTTATTAGTACCTATATGTGATCCTTTTTTTGGTGATTATAACTTTCTTTTAGTATTCGTATTTATCCTTACTAATAGTAATTTACCTACCAAGTCTCCTTTCGTATCAATTCTTTCGATGACGTAATTTCCCTGTCACTTTCTTTGATTGCTACCGTTAGTAATTTTTTTCACAAGAAATAATGGATATACCTACGAAAATAGTAAATTTCTCTTTTCGTATCGTTAATAAAATATGTAGTTGATTATTTGTAATCAATCTATCAGTCAATAATTTTCTTTTCCATTCGTAATTTTCTTTTTGTTTAATATTATGAAAAACCTTAAACTAATATATCTATGACAAATTTATTGAAAATTAAATAATTTTTTCAAAAAACCCAAATTGGTAGATCTGTGACAAATTAATTCTTCATTTTTTTCATTAAATTTTATTGTCAAATTATTAAATTGGACACGCGTGACGGTGGGTTACAAGTATATTAATTCGGAGTTTTACTTTATGTTTGTCATATCATTTTGTAGTTTTTTATGGTATTAGTATAATTTAATGGAAAGTAATAGAAGATAAATTTGTTATAAATATATAATTTTAGAGTTTGTATGGTCAAAATATTAATTTAAGATAAATTTATTATAAGTGTATCAATTTAATTTTTTTGTGGTGAAAAAATTAATTTGAGTATATTTTTTTATAGGCGTATCGTTTGGGGTTCTTCGTTTTTTTACTTATAGCAGGTAACAGTAGACTAGATGCTGCGGGAGCAAGAGCCCATTTCAAAGCAGACGAACACGCAAGTTTCCGGATTTCGAGCGCGGCGCACATCGCAGCCTTGGCCAACCGTGGACTGGACCTGCAAATCGACCGAGGTCCAGACTCCAGAGTGCCGCCGCGGTCGTGAAGAAGACGAGGAGGGCAGTGTTCCTTTCTCATTCCGATTTTCGAAAAAGCAGTGTCGCTTGGTTAAATCGCTTCACAAGTGTTCGAATGCGAAATTTCTGGTGATGGGTGGCCGTAGATAGCCGAGCACTCGACTCCTGGTTGACGTAATTGTAGATTCCGGAAGAACCCAGATGAGAATTAATTGCTTGTGTCATCGGAAATCTCATTGATCATGAGCTGTTCGATGAAATTACTAACCCAGAATCAGTTCGCTAGAGTTCCGCTCCCGCGCTTCTTGTCCCGACTTCTCTGTGCCGCTGCTTCTTTGGGAAGGGATAACGAGATTGACAGAATCACCAAAATCATAAATGACCACCCATTTCCCCATAGCCCCCTTCAACCCTTCCTTCAGAAGCACATACTTGCCCCATACTCTTTCCGCCAGCTTGGTAGAGGACGTGCTTGGTCATTTATTTGGGGCTCATTCGAATGGTCTCAAAGCTCTAGAGTTCTTCAGATACAGTATCTGCCATTTGCCGTGCAGTCCGACTTCGGTGGTATTCGAAAGAACTCTCCACATTCTTGTGAGGATGCGGTACTTTGAGAAAGCTTGGGAATTGATGGAAGAGATGCGGGCAATGCACCCTTCAGTGCTCACGCTGAAGGCGATGAGCATCATGATATCGAAGATTGCAAAATTCGAGTCGTATGAGGATACTCTCCTGGCATTTGAAAGGATGGAGAATGATGTGTTTGTTGGTAGGAAATTTGGTACGGATGAGTTCAATATACTTCTTCGGGCATTTTGCACGCAGAGGCAGATGAAGGAAGCACGGTCTGTGTTCAATAAGATGCATTCACGATTCTCTCCCGATACAAAGACCATGAATATACTGCTCTTGGGATTTAAAGAGTCAGGTGATGTCACCTCGGTGGAGTTGTTTTACCATGAGATGGTTAGAAGAGGTTTCAAACCTAACACAGTGACGTATAATATCAGGATTGATGCTTACTGTAAGAGAGGTTGTGTAGGTGATGGTCTAAGGCTTCTTGAAGAGATGGAAGGGGTCGGTTGCTTGCCCACCGTTGAGACAGTTACTACTATGATTCATGGTGCGGGGGTTGCTCGGAATCTAACAAAGGCAAAGGAATTGTTTGATGGGATTTTTACAAGAAATATGCAACCGGATACTGCAGCCTATAATGCAATGATTAGTGCACTGATAAAAGCAAAATATGTAAAAGCTGCCATTGCCTTGATGGATGAGATGGAGGCGAAGCAAATTGGGCATGATAATATGACCTACCACACATTGTTCTTTGGATTAATGAGGTCAAAAGAAATAGATGGAGTATGTGAGTTATACCATAAAATGGTGGAGAGAAACTTTGTGCCTAAAACTCGAACGGTGGTCATGCTGATGAAGTATTTTTGTATTAATGGACAAGTTGATTTGGGGTTGCATATATGGGAATACCTGGTGGGCAAAGGGCATTGTCCTCATGGTCATGCACTGGATCTTTTAGTGATTGGATTATGTTCTCGTGGACAAGTACTAGAAGCTTTTGAGTGCTCTAAACAAATGCTGGAGAGAGGAAGGCTAATGACTGAAGCAACATTTAGGATGTTAGGGGGCTTACTGCTGCAGGCTGGTGAGGCCGACAAGTTAGGGAAGCTCAATGAACTGGTGAAGAAGTTGAAAGCTGTTCTGCCTCTGTCAAAAGGGCATGGTGATGGTATAACTAATTCCTCAGCATTTAATGCAGAAAGGATGTTTTCAACTTGACTTTGTTTGAGTACAGCCTCTGTTTACTGGACATTGGATGGTTTGTCATTTTTGGTTCTCCTCAAAGTCTATAAGGCTGATACACATGTGATGAGAAACTCTGATGGGTTGCGTTCACTGTGTGGTCTTGACTCAAGTTATTGCTGAGGCTTGGGCCATGTCTATCCAACCCAAATTCTATAGTCCTGGAGAGAAGAAGGAATACGAGAGGCACAGCATTTGCCTCACGTGGTTGCTTGCCTTCTGTAGGTTGGTCAAAACAGAAACATTGAGATTGAGGACTTGACAAGATGGTGAAAACTTACATACTGATTTTCCTTGCAAAAGGAAATGCTGCTGCTCAAATTACTGTGAGGATGTATACATGAGTGCTATGCCTAAAATGGAATAAGATTAGTTGATTGGCTTGCACAAAGATGGCTCTTAAACCGTGCTCCTGATTTTTTCGCTGTGCAGTAAGCTGCTCTATATGATCAACGTAATGAATATATTGAGTATCTATGTATATAGGGAAGGCATTCTAATTCTTTCTTGCAGAAATATCGAAAGATGTTACAAGCTGTCCTGTCTCCATTGAAAGGTTTGTATTGCTTGGCACTGAGTGGTATGTCTTTTGGTCATAGTTTAAGGATGTTCACAAACTGTCTTTATTTTATTGCGACCCTTCACTATTATACTCAGAAGAGTTCCTGGTTCTTGTGCACTTTAAAGTATGAGTTCTTCCTCAGAGAAAGAACCTTGCCACCCTGCCCTCATGACTTGGTCAAAACAGATTTGGCAGTGACATAGGATATGACAATATAATGATGTAAGCTAAGTATTAGAGTCCGATATTTTAAACCGGAAAGGTCAGTTCTTCTTTTTGAAGGAGATGCACTAATTGATTGTCATATATGAAAGATGTTGATCAAACTCCAATGTCCTGTTAACTTTTATATGTGCTGATTGGACCATATCACCAGTCAAAAATAAATGTTACCATGTGCAGGAGACCACAAGTGCATGGTTAGAAGGAAAATGTTAGTGAAGTGGCTTGGAATACTTGTTAAAAATTATCAAGTATTCTTTTGAAATGCAACTTGTATGTTCGGTACAATTAGTTCCTTAAAATGTCTACTATTTCAGTATTTATTGTGATTTAATAAGCATTTTTTCTTCTTTTAAAGCTTTCAACTGGTGCTATTAAGGTACTTGTTGACAAGGCCCTCTTGAAATGTATAGGGGCTGTGTTCTCAATGACCAAAAGGGAAACAAGATTTTAATCAGCCCATGAAAGGCTATATAGGAAAAGCAACTACTAGCTTTCTGGAGTTCATACCTCTTATTGCTCCAGCAGTATCTGTTGAATGTCAGGTGTCATTATTTGCTCTTTGGCAATTGTCTCCTTATTATGATTATAACCAGTATACTAAAGTCAATAACTACTTCTAGAACAATAACAGTGGATCTTTTGTAGCAGCCTCCTTCCACCTTCCCTCCTACTTGCCTTCCCTCCTCTCATTTTCAATTATAAAAGAAATGCGTAAATTAGTTACTGCTTCAAACATTGATGCATGAATTCTGTTGCCAGAAAATAAGCACTTCTCCTATCTTAAAGGGGAAAAAAAAAGGAGAAAAAAACAAGCGCTTATTTTTTGGACAAGAAGACTACAAATGTTGCCTACTGGTAGGAACTGAAAGATTTGCATCTTCCATTGCTAGTTCAAATCTGGTTTTTGTACCTGACTTCTTCTGTTTCTTGCATACCCTGGAACAGCCTGGGTTCTGCAATCTCTTCTGCTTCACCAGATAATGCTTTCTCAACAAAGTTATGGAGGTTGAAACCTTCGCTATCGGTGGGCCTCTTCCTGGTGAAAATCTCTAGCAAGATGATGCCATAACTGTAGATATCTCCATGTCCAGTCACTTGGCTTCCCACTCCATACTCTGGAAACAAGTGAAAAGAGGAAAAGGAGAAAACAGAACTTATGCAAATATAGAAGCATACTGTGCTATGGATTATGCAAATGCACTGCACTACACTCAAATGCAATTGATGAGCTACCTGCTGTCCACACTATCTCTAGGTTGTGTTTGAAATGACGACGAAATATACTATTGTTCTCTAACAGCTCAACTTATATACATAGTCATTCTGCATTTAGCTTTATATGGTATTAGAATAGGGAGATTTTTCATTCAAATCCAAACATCCCCTTGCTTTATATTGGCAGCTCAATTTTTTTGGCATTGACAGATTATGTTTATGTGGATGTATGTGTTTATCTTAACATGTTTGACTAATGGCAAAGCTACCAATGAGATTTTCTTCCTCTACACCAACTGTGTTTTGCCCATTTTGGGGTTTCATTAAGTGAGCTGCATCAGTCTGATCAACCATTTGGAAATCTGATATGATCATCTAATCTTCTCCTTAAGGAGATGCATGTCTGTCATCCATGTCCCTAAAGCAATTCCTAGAGATAATTCATCCATCCTCGTCAATCAACCACATTTGTGTTATCTTAGAGTTCATTTCGATGCATTATAGTCCTCAGGAAAGATCAGAATCAATCTAAAATATCAATTACTATCCAACACGATATCGCTAACACAGCTTTGATTTGAAGGCCTTGGAAGAATGTTACTCTGAATATACTGGTCAAGATTTAACCAATCGTTTCTAGGAATTGTTTGAGGAAGCACAGTGAATCAGCATGCAAAAGCTGCGGCTGAGGTAGAATTCTCATTCTCTTGACCTGTTCCCTTCGATCTTACTTGAAGAAGGAAGCAAAAAGATTGAGGAGAAAGCACAAAGAGTTCTGGACTCGTTCCCTTTACTGTCAATTCCTGAACAAGCTGTCATGACCATGACAAGATTACATTGTCTGATGTTTTCTCAATGCCTTGCACTCGGCCATGAAAAGGCGTCGCTAAGACACCGACAAAAGAGATTTCTTGGAAGAGCTCAAAGCCGGATTGTGCCTTTTTCCGGCAGAGGACAAGAATCAGGGACAGTGTTAATCCTAAGACTGATGAAGCAATGGGTTCAACCGGTTTTAAAGTCTGGTTATATTTTCTCCTCTGTGGAGCCTCGATGATGAAGTTAGGAAGATGAAATTTGGGCACTCAACGGCATAGCTCTCGGTTTCCAACTATGGCGGGGATGCTCGCATTCTCGACCAATTTATTGGACTTTTGTTCAATCGAATCCTCTAAGTTATTTGATTAATGATTTTGAGTCCTTGAATTACCAACCATTAACATCTCTGCTAAATTTGCTGCCTGGTGGAAAAATTGCAGTCAGCTAACTGAAACATACATTTGACAATTTCAAGTTAATAAGGCTCTCACGGAAAACAATTTCAGGAAAAAGTTTTTTGGATTTTTTGGCATTTGATTCACAAAAACCAAACTAGTTAAGAAAACATTTTCTGTCAAAGGAAAAAACGCCTTCAGAAATGGGAAACATCCTTTTTCTTTAACCCAAACCAAGCAATTTTCCTCCGTGCACTACTTATTATTATTATTATTATTGTTATTTTATTTTATTTAAAAAAATCGAATTTTTAAAGTTATTTTTTATTTTTCTTTGGCCAGTTGAGGGATGAGCTCGCTCAATGCCTGCAATTATTCGAGGAAGAAAAAAAAATGAAAGCAAACAAATAAAAATAATTAAAAAATTCAAGCATTTTGGTAATCTTTCTCAAGAATATCAAATCAGATTATTCAAACATTGAAAAATAGTTTTTTGAAAAATATTTTCTCGAAATGTTATATTTTTCACAATATAAATGAAACCTAAGTTAGATGATTAGATCACAAAACCAAATTATTCCATAGAACTAATCACACATTTCATTTTATCTAACGATCGCAACCTCCAATATAATTTGGCCCTTGGACGGCACGAAGTTTCAATAATCTCGATGCTAATTAAGCCTTTTCCATCTATTTAAACATAATTTTCAAGTAAACAAAGAATAAATCCGAGGCGGGGGGACACGTTGCTATCCAGACCTCCCCCTCTGCGAGGGGAGAGAAGTTCCTCAGACCGACCGAAAACCTTATCCGAACCGGCCAACCCAATGACGAGACGCCACGTCGGCGACAAGGATCTTGATGTATCCAATGCTGGGCTCTCCCAGGCCACAGAATGCTCATGTGGCTGTGATGCAGGATCTGCCACTGAGTTTTGCTCATAACCCTTTAAGATTTGCAGCAACTAGTCTGTAAACGTCAAAATCATCAAATCACAGCTTGAAGAAGGAGGGAGACTTCAGAAAACTGTAGCTTGATCTCTCTCTTCCTCTCAAGTTCTAGCACAACAATGGCGACCACAGTGATGACATCTCTCCCTCAGTTCAATGGCCTCAGGCCCGCTGCTTCAGCAGCTCCTGTGCGCAGTCTGGTAGGAACCCGACTATCAAGAAACCATCGTTGGGTTTTGCATGCTGATGGCTTTGCAGCTTGTGCATTGCCCTTGTTAATTCATTTCTGCACCAAATCTTGAGTTAACCTAATCTGTATTCATCCTCTTTTCAGGCTGCGGTCGTTCAGCCGATGAGGCGCAAGGGAAAGGGAGCGTTGGGCGCTCGCTGCGACTTCATCGGTTCACCCACAAACTTGGTAAGCTGCACGTAAGCTTTGGGCATCGCATTTCGTCATGTAATGTGTTGTCTTCATCTGGAACATTCAACGATGCCCAATGAACTCTTGCTTTGAATTGGACTTCTATACATTTCGCCCGAGATCGTGATGGGTCTAGTTACAAGATTCGACGTCTTGAAACTGCGATGCCATGAATCTGGTGTAATTTTGCTGAAACGAAGTGATTATGGAGCGATTTGTAAGTATAGTCGTCGACGAAACTTATACTTCGAGATTGGACTGAGTTCCTGACACCTGATTCGACCGTCTTGGGAGTCCAATTTGTTTCGGGTCGATTTGTTTAGAGACTTAGATTTTGGTGGACTGAAAGAAATGGGTGTATCATGTGAATGTGCAGATCATGGTGACCACAACCACCCTGATGCTGTTTGCCGGGAGGTTCGGGTTGGCGCCGTCGGCGAACCGGAAGGCTACTGCAGGGCTGAAGCTGGAGGCAAGGGACTCGGGGCTTCAGACCGGCGACCCGGCCGGCTTCACTCTCGCCGACACCTTGGCTTGCGGCACCGTTGGCCACATCATCGGGGTTGGGGTCGTTCTTGGCCTCAAGAACATGGGTGCCCTGTAAAAAAACAAAATGTTGAGGAAAAAAAGTTGCAACTAGTTTTGCTTTAGTTTCATGATGCTCCCTCCTGTCCATACCTTGTTCTCTCCAAGTAATATATCTTTCTCCTGTTTAACTAACATTTACTCTTTTTTTGCCTTTTTTGGTCTGAATTAACATTTATTTGGAGGTTTGGATCCCTAAAGTGCAAAACTTGGCGTAGGGGAACAATTAAATATTAAAAATTATGAAATATATACTTAAGTATCAAAATCGAAATAACATGGATCAATTAAGTGTTAATGGAAAAAAAATCCGATCAAAATATACATGTGTCATTTTTCGGCGATTTTATTATTGATGAGATAATTTTTTTTCAAAATAAATACCCACGTGGTAATTTTTTTTAAAAAAAATTGATTGCATGACAAAATAAATGACATATCAGAAAAATTCCAAAAATTGATTTTATTTATTAATAAACAAAAAAAAAATGAAGGAAGGGGGTGAGGGATTGGGCGAGGGCGCCGTTGCCGCCATCACCCCTTTCCCTTCTTTTTGTCTTTTTTATAATTATTTATTAATATATGTTTTTAAATTTTTTTAAATTATTTAATTAATATGTATTTTTAAATGTCAGGTCAATATCAAAACGATGTCGTTTTGGTTAAATTTCTGCTGACTCAGTTTCTGGCGAGCCATGTAATCGAATTATATTATTAAAATAAGTCACGTCAGATTTCGAGTGGCCTTCATTGGAATTGACATTTAAATGATTTAATTTTCAAAAAAGTAACACTTCAGTGTACCTTTTGTTGGCACCTAAGTATTTCCTCCTGCAAAGTTTTAACATTTAGGATGTTCTTTTCTTCGTTTATTTGAAAAGATTATTTATGTCTAACATGTTAACACCAAATCTCCTCTTCAATTTTTTTTTTCTAAATCAAACTTCAAATTATCTCATATATGATTTGGATAATCTGTTCAAGCAATTAACTATGATTTGAAAAGAAAAAACAAATATTCCACCCATTTTTTTTCAGTTTGCTCATAAATCAAATCGATAAATCTTTAGTAATACCCCGCCATTTGTCCATTTAAAAAGTCTTCCACCCAAATGGAGCTATTTGCATCAATTACAAGAGAAAGGAATGAGTTTTGGGAGATAAAAAGAAGCTTGAAATTGTGGTTCACGTTTATTTGGTGAAAAAACAGAAAATATTTTCCTAATTTTTTGCAGTTCTGTTTGTACCGCTCGAGAAAATGATCCGACGATAAATATTAACAACCAAAACATTTACCATGTTTGACAATAATGTTTTCATACATTTTCCATTTATTTATTCTCATAAGCAGGGAAAAAAATTGGACTAAATATTTTGCTTAATTTGTTATTTAATTTAGGATAATCATTAATGATTTCAAAAAACGTATGAGCATGGTCTCCTAGGATGCATCTGAGACTTTTTCTTTGAAGATAATGTCACCTAATAATTAAGGAAATTGCAAAATGGAAAAACGAAATTAAAATTAGAAAAACCCATAGAGAAGGCGCACGCCCGGTGGGACTCGAACCCACAATCGTCTGATTAGAAGTCAGACGCCTTATCCATTAGGCCACGGGCGCTTCGTTGAATGTTTAATGCCAATTAATGTTTAAATAACTCTTACATGAAAAAGAGAGAGTGCTTTCCCACTTTTTTTCTTTAAAAAAGGAAGAGTTCTTTTATGGTACTGGGCATAGGGAGAGTTTTTAGTTCTAGGATAACTATACAAATTGTGCATGAATTTTGAGTCAATATAATGTCATTCATGAAATTTTAATGTGTTTAAAATTCTTGAACTTTAGCTCAAAGTGTAAATTTTTTTTTAAAATTTTTAATTTATTCAATATGTTCTCTAAGCCTTTTGTAAATATTCAATCTAGTTTCTAATTTATATGAAAATATCAAATGTTATCACTCCATTAATTCAATTTAATACAATATGCCGATTGGCTTCCAATCGGATAAGTTTGAATGGGGAAAAATGTATTATATGGATTATCCATATAAGATATTCAACTTAAATTAATATATAAAATTTATGTCATCAAATAACATGAATAATCATTTTTCAAATTAAAAAAATTAAAATGATTATTATAATTTGAAAAAAAGGATTATGAAATTTTGATTTGAGTTGAATAACTTACGTGGATAATCTACATTTAATGTTTATTTTTGTCTACCATTCAAACTTACTCGATTGGCCAAAATTTAAGAACTATTTGTGCCATTTTTCCTTTAGTTTAGGCTTCGTTCATTTAACGGAAAAAAGAAACTTCTAGAAAAATATTTTTCGGATTTTCCGACATTCGTTTCACAAAAAATGAATTGGTTGGGAAAAATTTTTTCCATCAAAGATAAAAAGTCTTCTAAAATAGAAGAAAATGTTTTTCACAAAAGAGGAAACCATTTTCCATATCTTCTTTCATCTTATTACCAAACACTTTTTCCTTTTATTTTTTAATTTTTTAAAATCGATTTTTAATTATTTTTAATTTTTTTTTTCATCTTCTTCTTCATTTGGCCAATCACAAGCCATGGTAGTGGCTGATGATTGGCCATAGGCGAGTTGGAGCCTCGCCACAAGTTGGTGAAGCTCAAATTCGCTAGATTCCAATGAGGTCAAGCCTTGTTGGCCTGTGGCAAGGCTAAGCTCACCCATCGCCGGCGAGCTTGGGCCTTGAGCCTCGCCCGAGGTCATTGGAGGCTATTCTAGGCGGAGCCTCACCACAAGCCAATGAGGCTTGACTCACCGAAATCTGGCAAGTTTGAGCCTCTTGGCCTATGGTGAGACTTTAACTCGCTTGTGGTTAGTGATCAGCCCAATAAAGAAGAAGATGAAGAAAAAGCCAAAGGAAAAATAAATAAATTTACAAACGATTTTTTTAAATAATTAAAAATCGAATTAAAAATAAAATAATAAAATAATAAAATATATTTAAAAAGATTGTATGAAGTAAAAGATTTTCCTTCCCGAATAACAAATATTTCATTTTCACATTTCAGCCGAACATCGAAAAATAATGATATTTTCTTGGAGAAATGACTTCCTGAAAAATATTTCCAAAAACGCTATGTTTTCTGTAAAACGAATGAAGCCTTAAAAGCTTCATGGGAAAATGAAATAAAAGAAAATTCCCCGCAGTGGGGTGAAGGATTTAGTAAGAGGGATTTCACAAAATGGGAAAGTTCGCACAACTACGAAGAGGGATATAATATATTCATGCCGAGTTTACAATGGCCATTAAATTATGTTGATATTCGGACGAGTTTAATGTATTTCTTCGGCAATACGTGTTTTCGCTACATTCAAATAATGTAGTTTAAGGATAGTACTCATAGATTTGAAACTAAGTTATCTTGAACAATGTGAAACATTTTTATGTAAAGATTAAGCAATTTTTTACCCTTGCTTTAATAGTTGAACTATACATATAAGCTTATCTAAAAAGAATAGAAAATAGTATTAAAAATATCGTGTATTTAACTAGCCATTTTTCAATTCGTGCATAGCTAGGATTTTCTCATATATTTAACCGTATAAATATTGAGGAAGCAAATTCGAGCCTTATGTACTGGTTAGCTGCACGAAGCATGCCAAGTTTATTGCTGCTGTTGTTATGGCAAAATTCTCAACTATTACCATGTGAGCTCAATACATCTGAATCATTGATGTTGAATCCAACATGGGATCCACGGTTTGGGTTGCATTAGTCTCACATTTCCCCGGTTCGCCCCAAGATTCGAGAGACTCTTAAAATCCAATTGTTGTCTATGAATGAACTCTTGAGACCTCTCATAGCTTACGAGGTTGAGCTTGAAAACAAAGGGTACAACTCGAGGTAAAAGGGCTGTTGTTTTAATTCCAACCCTTTCGATGCACTTAATACAAAATTAAACGAAGACAATGATTAAAATCTGAATTTTGCTCAGTTGAAGTAAAAAGAAAGGACAGATGGGAAAGAAGAAGAAAGTGCTCAAAGCCCAAAGTTGGAGTGATATAGAATGCGAGTCCAGCAGACGATACAGAGAAAAGCTAACCTTTGTTTGATGGTTGATTTAGAATCAGAAGCTGATAAGATAGAACTATCTGAACTTACATATGATGAAATGTATGACATACTTAATGAATTGTTTGATGAATTGAGAAAAGTTTTCAAAAGAATTCTGAGCTGAAAAGGGAAATTTATTCGTTGAAAGAACAAAAATTTTCGCGAAAAAGAAGGATACCGAACTCTGCAAAATGAAATTGGGTCTACCAATGTCATTAACTTCAGAAGAAGAATGCTTTTATAAAAGGGGAAGGCATACGGATTTTCAAATTGTTCGCAAATCTTAACTTGTCAAATTCCTTTTTATAACAAATCTACGTTAGGTTATATCCACGATACAATCAAGATCTTTTTCTCAAAAAAAATAATAAAAAACCTCATCCAACAACTACCTAATTTACTATCGATTTCATTTTTTGCAAAATCAAAATTAGAGCACAATTGTGATAACCGAAGTAATTCTTTTATTTGTGATCCACCTAGGCATATTCGACAAAACCGTCCCATTCTGGTTGAGGCTATGAAACTTAGGAAGAACTCTTTGATAACCGAAGTAATTCCTTTATTTGTCTCTAATATGAAAAGACCCAAATATATTTGGATACCAAAGAGGAAATGAACTTATATAGGAACTCAATACAACAAAGATAAAAAGATGTAAGTAGTATCTTGACAGTAGATGTTCGAGACAAATGTCAGTAAATTTATCAAAAAATTCGTGACTCATACACTACTTGATGGTGGATCGGTGATCTTTGGAGGACTGCACAAAGGGGAAAACTAGCCCTTACATGAGGAGAACCATCAACATCCTCTAGACTTAAAAGATTGCAATTTATCAATGAATTTCTGATACCACGAGATGGGTACGAGGAATCAATGGAGAGAAGAGGTTGCATCCCAGGCAATGATCTAAAAAAAAAACACTTCATAGAGAAAAATCTCAGGTTGCAGGCAGATTATGCCCGTCAACGAATATGTCCAAATGATCACAATGGACACCGAAAGAGAGTAGCCCGTCGTTAGTATCACAATGGACACCGAAAGAGAGTAGCCCGTCGTTAGTCTTTGTTAGTTAGTATGATTGTAAGTCCAAGGAAGGAGCCAAAAACATAAGGGACTTAGAAAACTATAACCCAATCAATAATGCAAGGATTTCTCCATCACGTCCTCGTCTGTTTCAGCACGTGTGAGAGGGTTGCCTACGTAAGCGGTGCCGCATGCATTAGCGCATAATGTTCCGGTCTGTCTCGGACTGCCTTTGCACAATTTCCTTAGAAACTATCGCACATTCTCAATGTCCCATTTGACCCCTCTTTCATTCCTTTTTCCTTCGTTTTCTTATTTCCTTGGTGACGATTCATCTGCCTCAACGGTCTATGTCACATACTCTCTATGTATATAATTCTTGAGCCGTTTCAACAAGAAGCAGCTCAAGATTGTTGCAGGTCCTCCTCTCTCTCTCTCTCTCCCCCCCTCCTTCCGTGTGTGCTTGTGGAGTTATAAGTTCTTTCTTGTTTCTAATTTTGTTTGAGGCGATTGCTTGGTACTATTTTGAAAAAAAATGGAGTTTCTTATTTCTTTCGGGGTCATAGCTCAAAGCATTGTTTTGGCGATTGGGGACTCGTTAAAGCTCAAGTAGAGAAATTTAACTGGGCTTTTAGTTTGGAACAAAGAGCAATGGACCGTGACTTTGCTTGCATTGCACTCTTCAATCTCTTCAATCTACATAAACCAGTGACTTCTTGTGCCATAGTGGGTTTTTTGGTTAACTTATTTCAACTCCAAATTTCCTGCAGTATTCATGAGGGATGTTTCTGAACATGTTCATTGATTTGGGGGAAGTTTTTGTTTAATGAGACTTCTGAGTGAATATATTTCAAATCTGACTGAAGCGGTTGTGATGGACTCTTGCTGTTCTAGGAAAGGATTCATTCTGGTTGGAAAGCAAACAAGAAATTAGTTGATGAAGAGCACATACCTTACTTTCATTTAAATGGGTTTCGAGCCGTTGAATTGGTATTGCCGGCCGGAGAATGGGATATGGGCTAGGACTGTGGACAGCGCTTTTGGGGCATACACACCTTGTGCCGTTGATTCCTTGGTCATTTCCATATCCCATTTGGTTCTTCTGAGCCTCTGCTGCTACCGGATTTGGTTGATCAAGAGGACTTCAAAAGTCCAGAGATACTGTTTGAGGTCGAAATGCTACAACTATATGTTGGGATTGATTTCTTTTTACTGCTCTGCCGAGCCTCTGCTGAGGTTGGTGATGGGCTTTTCAGTTCTCAATCCGGATGGTCAGACTAGGCTCCTTCCATATGAGGTAGGAATTTTACGGTATCAATAACCTAGCTTCAATTCATGTAATATTTCTTTGTTTGATGAACAATCTTGATGTGGTGGTTATATTTTTTAATGTGTGATCATGCACATCCGACAGATTCTCATATTTTAAGACCTATTTACAAACTTACATTTGGTAGCTACTTGCTCAACCTTAACATATAAGAGTGCATTAGATTGAAATTGTTCACTAGCACATTGACTCTCATTTTTCTTTTCCTTTTTCAACTGCTTCCTTTTCAAAGAAGCCAGGCACCAGTAAATCCTCACAGGACTGCAGCATTCCTTGTCACTGCTACATTCTGTATAGTGTTGAACTTAGTCTTTTGATAAAAGTGATGAGCTAAATGGAATTCTTTGCACGTGTGAGTTTTCCAACTCATGTTGGTTCCAAGTTCAACCCTCTGAGGAAACAAACCGGCTACACTTATGGTTAAATTTTAAATTCCACAACTGCTTGTCTGCTGCTGCCAATACAGCAAATTTCAATGCCGTTTGCCGGCTTATATGTCTGACCATAATAGTTTGCAATCTATGTCATACTGTAAGTCTTCAGAACAGCAGTCTGTAACAATCTCAAATGATACTGTTTAACATTGGTGGGCAGACCGAGAGTCTGATTCGCTTTGTGATGACACTTTCTTTTTTCTTTGGCAGATGGTTTCACTAACCGTAGAGACTCTTGCATGGTGCTGCATGTTAGTTATGATTGGCCAGGAAATGCACGTTTACATCCGGGAGTTCAGGTGGTACGTGCGGTTTGGACTCATGTATGTTCTAGTGGGGGAAGCTGTGATGCTCAATCTCATCCTCTCGATGAGAGACCACTATCAGCATCATAGGTTAGTTTTTATCCATCGGCAGACATTTAACAACACTGTTCATGCTTCAGAATATGTGCTACTCATATTTTCCTATACATACACTTGAATGCGAGTAGAGAATTATAGTGATGTTATTAGATGCTCTCTCTCACTCTCTCTCCCTCTCCAAGCTATGCAGATTGATGGTAATAGTCAAAAAATTAAATTTTCTATTATTGAAATTCTCTAGAGTGTGCAATTTGACCTTGGTGGCCACACTGCTTTACTAAATTTTATGTAATTGCTAAATCATCACAAAGGGATTTGCAAGATTTTCCCATTTATTCTTGCAATATGTCTAAATTGCTTCCTTAAACTGGTGCATGTGACTAGTAGTACTATTTCATATTTGATAGCTTTCATATTTCATACTGTATATGTAATTTCTGAAAGCATGTCTCTGTTGAGTGGTCATAGTTAAGGTAACACTCTGATCTCCCTTTGGAAATGGGAAACTAATTTTAATTGGTCAAAGATGATAGCCTACCGTAGGTTTAGTTGCCTTAATCAATTACTAGAATTGAAAATCTTCCTTGGGGACTTTAAAACCTTTTGTAACCAGGTTCTATGTTATATTGCATCAAATTGTTTTATAGTTTAAGATCCACATTCAGCATGTTCCAGGGAGGACAAATATCCCTCTTCTTTTGCTCCTGCAGGTCTGCACTTTATCTGTATATCAGCACGGTTTTTTGCCAGGTTACTTCTCTTTCAATGAACTCTTACTCCTGCCTCATCTGTTTATCACTTTCCTAGCCTTTTAATGAAACAGCTTCTGCTGAGATTCATCAGTTGACAGATTTGATATGAACATCAGCAATTATTGAGATTTCTTTTTGTCATCGGTCACCTTTATCTAAAGAACCTGACTATAGCTTCTTATTGTGCTTCTTTTGACGTAGTTTCTATTTGGGATTCTTCTTTTGGTCTATGTTCCAAACCTGGACCCTTATCCAGGATATACAGTGGTCCAAACTGAGCCTCTGGATAATGTTGAATATGAGGCTCTTCCAGGAGAGGAGCAAGTTTGTCCTGAAAGAAATGTCAACATATTTTCCAGTGAGTGATTCGTGAACTTCATTTTTTTCTATCCAACTGTGTGAGTTGGTTTCCATAAGACTAGACCAGTTCAGCTAATCTTATGCATTGACATGTCAAGGAACTGCCAGTCATTCTCCAAAGAACTGATGATGAACTAATAATTTGACATTTCAGGTTCTGTCTGCTTAACAAGTCCAATTTGCTTGTGTTTTGCTTACTTTCTGATGGTGGCATTTGTTGGTTCCCTCTTTGCACTTATCTCTTCCCTGAGGCAAAATATAATTGCATTGCTTGAAAATAAAAGAGAGATGAGACCTTTCTTTGGGAGAATAGTGAAATGGAACCATGGATTTTTTTTAGTGTTTTATTAATTAGCGGCATATTGTTGGATAGTAAATGACAGTAACTCTCTCTCTCTCTCTCTCACAGGGATATACTTTGGGTGGATGACTCCACTTATGCAGCTAGGCTACAAAAGACCAATTACTGAAAAGGATGTTTGGAAGTTAGACTCTTGGGATCAGACTGAGACGCTGATTAAAAGGTTTGCATCAATCACTTTTCTTTAGCAGTATTCCCACTTTTTGTGTATCCAGATACAATTCTAAAGGATTGCAATTATATCTTATTTTGCAGATTCCAGAAATGCTGGGCCAATGAGTCTCAAAGGGACAAACCGTGGCTTTTAAGAGCTTTGAACAACAGCCTAGGGGGAAGGTAGTCTCATTTCCTATTCTTCATTTTGATTTGACAGTGCACTGACATTTGTACAGTGTTATTCTGTAAGCTACCCTATTGTTCAAATGTTCCCCTTCTCGTTTTATTTGTTTGCTTTGCTTCTTCAGGTTTTGGTTGGGAGGATTCTTTAAGGTATCACATTTACTCTTCATGATCTAATTTAATCCCAGACTCATCCCAAAATGTTCAGATTCCTCAGATGTGTTGAATGGGTGCTCAATCAAATGTTGTAACTCCTTTCCTAGCAGAATGATGATGGCCACATGCTATTGCATACCTCATTACATAACAACTTCTGCTGAGCAGAACAATAAAAGCTGATGAATCTGAAAGAAAAAAAGCAGTATCTAAAGGACTGAAGTCTCTAAAGCTTTGTCTCATGATTGAGCTTGAACAATTGCTATAACAACGATCCTTCAAGAGCATACTGTTTGCTTCAATATGCAATGCTCATTCATAGCTTAGTAACTCTTTCTTACATGAATAACTGCAGATTGGGGGTGATCTTTCCCAGTTTGCAGGGCCCACATTGCTGAACCACCTCCTTCAAGTAAGTTGTTCCATGTGTGTGTGTGTGTCTCTCTCAGATGAATGTGTAGGCATCAATTTTTAAATCAATGCTGGACTCTGATTTTAAGATTTTGATGAAATCCCAGAATTGTGAGTTTTTATCTTCTAGAAGTATGCGCTTCATTACGGAAATTTTTTCCATGGAACCTTGCTCTTCATATGATTGGAACATTGTTCGACTGACCATCTTTGGATGACAAACTTGAAGGGCTATTTATAGGGGGCAGACCCTGGCAAAAAGAGAGTTAACATGCTTTTCTTAGGGTAAAAATGTCATCTTTTAGTCATTATTTCAGTGTGCTCCCTGTCCTGTGTTGTCGTGACAGTGAAGCTTCTCCAATATACAAAGGACAACAAATGAACAGCAATGGCATAATGACTATAGGGACTACGATTGATTCAATAAGAATCTTATCTGTTCTTTTCTCTGGAAACATCATCTTGAAGTCTCAATCGCCTTGCCTTCTGTGGCGAAAAATTCTGCACATAGAATGACCTTTTATTTTTGTATTTCATTCAGCATCATGGTGGGTTCAATTAGATGCAGGCTACTTTTCCAGGAATGGATTTTTTTTTCCTGATGTATCTTTCTTTGCAACATGCAGTCAATGCAAAATAGGGACCCCGCATGGATTGGTTACATCTATTCCTTTTTTATTCTTGTTGGACTGGTAATGATTCTTTCTTTGTTGTGTCAAGTTTTGTTTTATTTTAGGAGACACAGTCCTTTACTTGTAGTTTGCACACTGTTAAGTTTTTGTAGTGCAATATGTCAAATAAATATCGTTTACACCCTTGTAAATGGTAAATCAAGTTTATTGCATATGCTTATATTGTTTGCATTACTTAATATTTGTTGGTGCTTCTTGCTTCTGAATCTTATTCCATGATCATGTCCTTTCATCCATAAGATATGTCAAGATCACTGTTTCTAAATATGTTACTGACTTCTGATTGGACTTTGTTCAGTTGTTCGGTGTGCTTTGTGAAGCCCAGTTCTTTCAGAATTCATTTCGGACGGGATTTAGGCTGAGGTCAAATTTGGTAAAACCTCTACCAGATGTGTGCAAATCCTCAGTATCAGATATTTTGTCTGGGTCGTTCTTTGTCATTTATCATAGTAGAGCAATTAAATAGCTTATTCAACCTTATTGGTAGGTGGCGGCCATTTTCCACAAATCCTTAAGACTCACTCACGAGGGTTGCAAGAAGTTCCAATCTGGAAAGATAACAAACATGATAACAACGGATGCTAACGCAATTCAGGTGAGATTCTCAACTAATACATGAGTATGACATTGGTACCATAGTTTTCTTATTGCTGCAACATGATTTAGTTCAGTCAATGGTGACATCTGCCTTAGTCCAGAAATCATATGCAGAAGCGAATTTTATGAACTACATCTGACGTGATACCTAATATTGTTCAGCAAATATGCCAACAACTGCACAACTTATGGTCAGCGCCATTTCGTATTGTCATTGCCATGGTTCTTCTGTACCAGCAATTAGGCGTTGCATCGTTGCTTGGAACTCTCATGCTTGTCCTCATGATCCCATTGCAAGTAAGCTTGTGCTCTCTTTTTATGATCACTGTAACCATTTAGCAAGTTAAGTTAAAGCATATACATGATAGAATTTGTGCTGACTTGGAGATCCCACTTCTCTTTAAGTTTAATTTTTATGGAGGGCATTCTGATCTAGGTTCTAAGTAGAGGTTGTTTATCCTCTGAAATTCCTACTTGGTATCAGTTGTATCAGGATTTGTATTGCCGAAATGGCAACATCATGTAGGTGGGGCACTCTGTGCTATGACGCATGCTCTAGGAAAGCCTAATCTGGTTGCTTAAAATATGAACGAAATTATTTTTTATTGCCATTATGACCAAAGAAAAATGGTTTAACAAGTAGAGAGTTCCATGAGTTAAAATTGCTGATCTTTGCCTGCTTATTGCTTGTTAACTAATTTCCAGACTCACAATCTCTACAAATTTCGAGCTTGTTAACAAGAGGCTTTCTGGGCCACATCATTGCTCTCAACTCATCGATTAGCATTTATATCATGATTAATCCCTTTTCTGTCAATCATCTTAAATGTTCTTGTCCTTTTCATGGTGAATTAGATTGTCATAATCAGAAAAACACGAAAACTGGCCAAGGAAGGACTGCAGCGGACTGACAAGAGAGTCAGCCTCATGAATGAAATTTTGGCGGCAATGGACACTGTGAAGTAGGTTGAAAAAGCAGGAAGCCCGGCCTACGTTCTATGGCTACGTTTATTTTATAATGACTCAAATTCGTTGGAAAAATTGTTGCAGATGTTATGCTTGGGAAAAGAGCTTCCAATATGGAGTTCAAGACATACGAAGTGATGAACTCTCATGGTTCCGTAGAGCGCAACTACTATCTGCGGTATAGACTATTTTAAAATTAAGATAATCTTATGCCTTCTGATCATGGAATTATCATCTGCATTGACATTTGGAAAATTATTGCTTTCTCTAATATACTTGTCTATGTAATGTATATGTATGCATGCACACCCACATATGCACATCCACAGCCCCATGCGCGCCTTTACATCAGAGAGAGAGAGAGAGAGAGAGAGAGAGAGAGAGAGAGAGAGAGAGATTAAAAAACCTCAGCAGAAGGATATTGCTTGTGTCCAAAAAGAGTAGTGAAAATGCTCTATTTATGGAGCGGCCTTGTCTTGGCTTTCGGTCTGCGGTAAACTTATCATGCAGACTGAAAGCAGTTGAAATACTTTCATAGGAACTCGTGTGCAAGCAATTCAAGTTCTCTATTTCTTTTCATACATCATGAGAATAAATTAGTGTAAAATCGAGAAAGGTGATTAATTTACTGTGTCAAATCATCCAATTTGTGTTGGACTGTGTTCATGGTTTTGTGTAAGCTGAGTAACCAGAGGCTTATACTAGCTGTTTTAGGATCTGTAGATTCGTTACCAAAAAGTGTGTGGAAAATAGTCTCCATTTGTTTCTCAAGTAGCAGTAGACGAATTGGACCCTATTTGTCAGGCGGGTAAAAGAGCTAATGGACATGACATTTTCTCCTTCCATAATCTAGATGATTTTTACTTGTCTGAGAGCTCAATTTTGGTGGCAGTTCAACAACTTTGTAATGAACAGCATGCCTGTCATGGTAACCGCTGTCTCATTTGGGACATTCACTTTGCGTGGTGGGGATTTGACACCGGCGAGGGCCTTTACATCACTTTCTCTTTTTGGGGTGCTACGGCCTTCTATAAACATGCTCCCTAGTTTGATGTCTCAGGTTCTTTCACTTCATTCTACCCTCATTTCTGTATCTCTGTCACTCAAATAGAACAGTCTACTAATCTATCCCATCGCCGACACCAACATGTGTGGTTATTGTGTGGATAGTGGATCTAACATTGTGTTTCTTGGATATGTTGTTCATGATACCCTCACTCGATTTAAGTATTAACTCATCTTGCTTTAGCAAAGAAGAAAATGATTGGCAAAATCAAACTGCTAGAAAATTAAAAAAGAATATCGGAGGTGAGCTGCACAGGTTATCTTACTTATGCGTTTGATTATTTGAGTTGGACAATAAAGCGTGCGAAAAGTGGACAATCATTTCCACATGCTACTTTTTTGTTTATGCTAAACTTTTTGTCTAGTTGTTGAGAGAGCATAAACAATAGAAATTTAATTAGTCAAAAATAAACTTGTAATATCAAAGTGATGTTGTGATAACTAAATCCGTAATTTTATCTCGTCATTAAACTGCTTCTACAATATTTAGAATGTGGGAGTCGGAGTTTCTGCTTTGTGCTTGTTATGGTTCGAAACTGATGCATATTCTCCATATTAGGGCTGGCAACTTTATTTAATGGTGCATGCAAACATTTTTTTAGTTTCCAATCTTACTTTTGTTTCCCAGATTGTCATTGCGAATGTTTCCCTGCAACGTTTAGAGGAACTATTTTTAACAGAAGAGAGAGTTTTAGTTCCAAATCCACCGATTGAGACTGGACAGCCAGCTATTTCAATCAAGGATGGGCACTTTTCTTGGGACTCAAAGGTAAAATAGCCACATGCCTCAATTTTTCTGGCAAAATCATTTAAATTTTTTTTTTGGTCATAAAGATTATTCACCCTTTTTCCAAGGTGAATAAGCTTTACAACGGAAAAGAAAGGTGAATAAGCTGTTGACAATAGTGTATATGAATTGTCTAGGTTTTAGGGATTGTAACACCATCCACAATGCACTTATAAACAATTATTATCACTGCTGTGATTTAAAGGATAAGGGCATATTAGAAATTTTTTGTGAACCCGAAATTGATGCCACAATCAAAATTTAAAGCACACCTTCATCTTAAAACTAAAGCATTTAGTTAAGTGAGTAGTGCTCTCACAGCTTCTAAAAAGGTGACCAATTGTGCAAGGAAACCTGTGCTAGTTTCTAATTGTAATTTTTTGGGATAAATTCATCTTGCTAAATGTCCATGGAGCCAAATAACTGAACTCAAAAACTCAGAGAACATAATTTCTCTGGATGAATGCGTCTCTTTTGCCTTCATTTTTTAAGGTTCAAGTTATTGTGACTATGTCATTCTAGCTGATGTTCGATGATTCAGGGTAAATAATGGTCATTTGTGGTGGTTTCCAGTCTTTTTGTTGCAATGTCTTTTTTCAAGTGGAGGCTAAGTTTTCAGCTAACTTCAGGCAGAAAAGCCCACATTGTCGAACATCAATCTGGACATACCAGTTGGCAGCTTAGTTGCTATTGTTGGAGGTACTGGAGAAGGAAAGACATCTCTCATATCCGCAATGCTCAGGGAACTCCCTCCTGTCTCCGATGCATGCGTTGCTATACGAGGATCTGTTGCTTATGTTCCTCAAGTGTCATGGATTTTCAATGCCACTGTAAGTTGCACAGTGCTGGTTTTGTTTTTCTGGCAATGTTGCACGCCTAATCATCATTTTATCTCTTGTCCTAATCCTCCTAGTGTGTGATATTAGGTGCGTGAGAACATATTATTTGGGTCCGAATTTGAAGCAGAAAGGTATTGGAAGGCAGTCAGCGTTACTGAACTGGAGCCTGATCTTGATTTGCTTCCAGTTAAGTGGGCCTCAGTGCTTTGCAAGATTCTCTTATTAACAAGGGATGTGATGTGTTAATTATCTGTTTCATTTATTCTTCAGGGTCATGATCTTACTGAGATTGGTGAAAGAGGGGTAAATATAAGCGGAGGGCAAAAGCAGAGGGTTTCCATGGCCAGGGCTGTTTACTCGAATTCAGATGTTTACATATTTGATGACCCTTTTAGTGCTCTGGATGCTCATGTTGGTCAACAGGTATAAAATTCATGACACAGAACATTAGTCACTTCAGATTACCAAATATGTAGCAATTGATGTTGTACGGCTTCAACAATTACTTGTATACTTGAAAAGCTTTTTATGCAAAGCGTGCTTAAATGCTTCAGGGGATAATCGAAGCAGCATCTTCTAATTTCAATACTCATAAGCAACATCTTCAGTTAAACAAGGTTACTAGTTTTGATCCTACAGCCTTCCCTTAAGATAAGTTGCTGCAATCAATCATGGGATAATCGAAGCAACATCTGCTAATTTCAATACTCATAAGCAGTTTCTGATTTGGGACTTCTTAACTTCAATTTGGGCATATCTGTTATTATCTTTGTTTCACCCACTTCTTTTTTCTATTTTTAATATTATGGGGTATCATAACCTTTGGCTTGACTTAACTCCATGTCTGAAGTGATCTTTAGTTTCATATTTATAGATCTTCATGAATTTTCAGAAATGAGGCTAATTCATGTATTAGCTTGTACTAACCTGCAGTCATCTACAGGTGTTCAATAGCTGTGTCAAGGAAGAGCTGCGAGAAAAGACCCGGGTTCTTGTCACCAACCAGCTACATTTTCTTCCTCAAGTGGATCGAATCATCTTGGTTCATGAAGGAATGGTCAAGGAGGAGGGGACATTTGAGGAGCTTTCTAGAGCCGGGGTACTGTTCCAGAAACTTATGGAGAATGCAGGAAAAATGGAGGAACAAACAGAAGAGGATGAGGAGGGGGAAAAGAAAAATGTAGAGGAGAAAACATCCAAATTATCAGCTAACAGCATTGTTAATGAATTGCCAAAAGATCAAGGTCATGGGAAGAAAGGAAAAGGAGGGAAATCGGTACTTATTAAGCAAGAGGAACGGGAAACAGGTGTTGTCAGTTGGAGAGTCCTGAACAGGTACTAAAATGCATGATATGAAGCTTCATCTTCTAACACTTGTTGTATAGACAGGTTATTTACAAAAAATGGCTTAAAAATGGCTAAGAAATTCATGACCTAAAAATTTTCTTGAATTCTACAACGGAAATAAGGTTCAAGTAAGCAAATTAAATGATCTCAAACATACATGTGACATCTTGAACAAAAAGTTCAAGAAGGTCCACGTAGCACCTAAGGATGTATGGAGGCAATATTGATTCAGTGTAAGGTAGCACAACATTTCTTTCTCTGTTTTACTTGACATCACAAGGCCTCTATGTACCTTTTCCTGTGATGCTTTGGTTTCATCCACGTGATAACTATTTTTCATGCTCATCACTCAATGCTTATACACCAATGGTCCATGCATGGGCTAATTCCTTTTAATTGAAACCCTGAACACTGTGTTTTATTTTGTAAAATGCTTTTTTCCCTCTATCTTTGTGAAGACTCATAAATCTGGACCATATTGAATAGAATTACATGGCACTAATGCTACTTATGTATGACATGCATATGAACTAATTTTCTTTTTCGCAAAATCTATTTTTAGGTACAAAGGGGCACTGGGAGGCCTGTGGGTGGTGGCAGTACTATTTATATGCTATATTTCAAATGAGGTTCTTCGAATTTCAAGTAGCACATGGTTGAGTTTCTGGACAGATCAAAACACTTCAGAGAACTACAGACCAGGATTCTTCATATTGATCTATGCACTTCTGTCCTTTGGACAGGTACGTCAAAATTCAGTTAGATCTCCGAATTAGTTTCTCCAAGTTTACAATCTTTTATGCAGTGGTTTGCGCTCCTATAATTTCTTTCTTGATTATTGATGAAGTGGGAAAGCCACATTACCTCTTAGTCCTTGAGTTGTATTACAACTTTTTGTTTTTAGTGCAGAAATAATGATGTAATTTTGAAGAAAATCTGAGTTATCACACCATGAAACGGGCTATTTGCTAACTTCACTATATTTCTGTATCTTAGAGTCTTTGGTTGATGTGGGTATATGTAAACTGAAGGGCATGTCTTTCTAGCAACTTCCATGACAACTCCCATGTTTCTGTGAATCAGGTGACCGTGACACTGATTAATGCTTATTGGGTGATTATTTCAAGTCTTCGTGCGGCAAAAAGATTGCATGATTCTATGCTCCAGTCTATATTAAGGGCTCCAATGCTTTTCTTTCACACCAACCCAATGGGAAGAATAATCAACAGGTTTGCCAAGGACTTAGGCAGCATAGATTACAATGTTGCCCAATTTATAAATTTTTTTATGTTCCAAGTCTGGCAGCTACTTTCGACTTTTGTGCTTATAGGAATTGTGAGCACAATCTCTCTTTGGGCCATCATGCCACTCTTGATCTTGTTTTATGCAGCCTATCTGTATTACCAGGTGAGTGAAGATTTGCTCGGGCCATAATGTTTTTTCACATAAAATGATATGTTCTGTGCCACTTGCAGCAAAGATTGCAAGCGTTGTTCCACCAAGTGGGGTTGGCTATTTTTGCTGCACAAGTTGCTTTCATGTTCTATTTGCCTTTTATTTTGTCATGCTTGTGGCACCACACACCATCATTTAAATGTTTCATAGAGAAAATTTTGAGACAATCCTTCTACAGTAGAAAGCATGAAATACTGACTAAGGGCACTAAGGGCTCAGACCCAAAATTTCTTATTGGGGTATGCTCAAAAGTGAAGTCAGTCAGTGGAGCCCGTAATGCTAGCCATCTTTTTGTCGTTTTTCATTTTTGGTAGAGGGGTCGGTGATCATCAAGGCTAACAGTACACCCTTTTAACTGATCCACAGCATTGCATCTGTTGTTCCAACGCATGTTTCGTCCTCTACCATAGCCGATTTATTTGGAAGTTTGGATATAATTGTCCTTCTCAATTTTTGCCTTGTGCTTGTTAACAGAATACATCTCGAGAAGTGAAACGCTTGGATTCAATCACCAGATCTCCAGTCTATGCGCAATTCGGAGAAGCCTTGAACGGCTTGTCGACAATACGTGCATATAAAGCACATGATAGGTTGGCCACCAGTAACGCCAAGGCCATGGACAATAACATCAGATTCACCCTTGTCAATATAAGTTCCAACCGTTGGCTCAACGTAAGGTTGGGGACTCTTGGAGGCGTAATGATCTGGTTGACCACGACATTTGCGGTCATGCAGACCGGAACAGCAGAAAACAGAGCAGCGTTTGCTTCAACAATGGGTCTCCTCCTCAGCTACACTTTGAATGTAACCAACAATCTGAACGCTGTTCTGAGACAAGCAAGCAATGCTGAGAATAGTCTAAATGCCGTAGAGCGTGTGGGTGTCTACATAGAATTGCCTTCCGAGGCTCCGGCTATAATAGAGGGAAACCGTCCTCCTCCAGGCTGGCCTTCATCGGGATCCATTGAATTCGAAGATGTGATCCTTCGTTACAGACCTGAACTTCCTCCCGTCTTGCAAGGATTGTCCTTTTTGGTAGCACCCCATGAGAAACTGGGAATAGTCGGAAGAACTGGTGCCGGAAAGTCTAGCATGATAAATGCTTTATTCCGAATTGTTGAGCTAGAAAAAGGAAGAATCTTGATTGATGGGTGCAACACTTCCAAAATAGGACTGGAAGATTTGCGGAAAGTCCTTGGCATCATACCGCAATCACCGGTTCTCTTCTCGGGTAGGCACGGCGAAATTCTTTCATCACCTTAACAAGTTTGTTAAAATAGCTTCTTTCTTCCCACCTCCATTTCCATCAACCTCTCTCATATTCCACAGGAAAATCTGCTAACAAAGTTCATGCTTTTCATTCTTTCTCACTGGTTGATATTGCTATGTCCTCAAACCAGTTCATAGCTGAGAGTTTTCTCTCACTTATTATGTCCAATATTTGAGATCCAGAACTCTATTCCTTGGAGCAAGCATCGGTTCACAAGTGCTACTTACAGTTCATGCAATCCAATTATTTACCCAGCTACTCTTGGACGGTAGCTTTCTTTTGACATGAACAATCTGCTGAAAATCCTAATCAGTTCAAATGTGCTTGATTCACTGTCCTTCTAATTTGGTTTGATTCCAAGTAACATTCTGCATAAGAAATGACCCAGTTTCTCTTCACGTGCTGTCCGATATTTCATGTGACAAAGGCTACAATACAAATCATAATTGTATACACTGAATTCCACCACTGTGAAATGAGAAGCATCTACAATATACCAAAACGAACCTTTAGACTCCATTTTTCGTGGAGAACAAATATCATCTCAAATGGTTTCTTTCTTTTCAATTTTGTGTAGGAACGGTGAGATTCAATCTCGACCCATTCAATGAACATAATGATGCTGATGTCTGGGAGGCTCTGGAGAGAGCACATTTGAAGGATGTCGTCACGAGGAACTCTTACAGTCTGGATGCTGAGGTAAGCCTGTAATAAAGTTACTAGATGTAAAATGTTAATAAATGGATCATTTCAATTTGTATTAAATTCAGGTTTATTTGATGACATTATGAGTATTTACTAACAATGTCAAAGTGGAAATTATTTATGTTATGAAAATTGTCTTGTGAAGAACAAGGATTGGTAGAAGTGGTCCAAAACATGCAAGATGCTGATGATAACAATTGAGTAGGTTAAATCCCTTTGGCAGTGAAAGGAGAGAAATTGAGTTGAATTGGTAAAAGGCAAATGACATGAATGGGTATCAGCAAAAAGTTCGACATGCATTTTCTATGCATTCCCAGTGAACTACTATCAAGGGAAAAAAAACAGATTTGTATCCATTAATTTTACAAACACAAAATTATGTAGGTAAAATATGCATGGATTGTTAAACTAATGAAATTAAATGAGATGTAGACAAGATTGGCCAGAAATAAATATCAATAATATTCTATGTGTGATTATAAACATTTCTGCTCTAATGCTCTGCATGCACTATGGTTAGTTCATCCCACTGGAGAAATTCTGAAGAGAGACTAATTTCCTAATACTTGCAGAGTTAAATGTATAATATCTCTGCTTCTGAGCTAAATTACAGCCCAAAGCACAGTATAAGAGCCATCAATCTGGGCAGGATTAGGTGGTATAACGGGCAGAGTGGTATAGACGTTGGAATTGTTTTACCTGCAAAAATAAAAAAAAAAAAAAAATGACGGATCCCTAATTTAACAGTTTCTAGATATGAAAGATGTTATAGTGCCTGATGTCATACTTGAGCTGATATGTCGACTTATAAATATGTTTAGACTTGTCTATATGCAAGCGGCCGATGTAATGCTCTGCATTATTCTTTGGCTTTAAAATGTATCCGTTGGTTCTTTCTTGTTAGTTAAGAAAGGCGAAGTTAAAGATCTCTGTCGATATTAATGATGGTTGTGTCCTGTAAAGGTTTCTGAGGGCGGAGAGAACTTTAGTGTCGGACAGAGGCAACTGCTGTGTCTTGCTCGAGCATTACTAAGAAGATCAAAGATTCTTATTCTTGATGAAGCAACTGCTGCCGTCGATGTTAGAACCGATGCTCTCATCCAGAAAACCATCCGTGAAGAATTCAACTACTGTACCATGCTCATCATCGCTCACAGACTTAACACCATCATCGATACTGACCGAATTCTTGTGCTTGATGCTGGCCAAGTATGTTGTAACATTGCTATTCATCATGCCGTACTAGCAAGAAATGCATATTTACATTTTGTTATTATGAATATGTAGAAGTGAACCTGCTCTTATCTCTGAAGTATGATTGTTATGCTCGTCAAAATTTTGAAAAAATGAGAACTGAAATTAACCATCTTATTAGATCCAACATAAAAGGACTGCGCCCCCAACGAACTATTCATGGATTTCTCTTTCGTTGTGTTTCTACTTTCTTATTTAAGTATCGATTGGGATGCTTTCAACTTACACTTCAGGTAGCAGAACACGATACTCCAGAGAATCTGCTGTCAATTGAAGCGAGCACATTCTCTAACATGGTCCAAAGCACCGGTTCTGCCAATGCACAGTATCTACGTAGCTTGGTCCTCCAAAACAATCGGAACAGGTTACAGATGGAAACGAAACACTTAGACAGTGAGACACGACGATCAGCCTCTTCCTACTGAGTTGCCACTGCCAATTTCGCTCTTACGGTCAGCCTCAATTCCAACAATGCCCTCCAGATTTTGAATGTCGAGGACTATGACAACAACGGCGACAACATCCTCAAGAGAATGAAAATGCAGTTATACCATTATCAAGTACCTGCTGATAGCTGGTGGTCTGCTCTCTCCAAGATACTCGAAGGTTAGTGCTTCATTCTTGGACATACCTTATTATTCTATATTTCAATTAGGTTCTACACTTGCTTGGAGTCGTTGTGTGAGATCGAGTACTAGGACTTTTAAAGCATAAGGTTGTTCATGCATATAGACGGATGGGATTGCGAAACTGCTAAAGAAGATGCGATGAAGATTATATTCATATGTATCTTCTGTTTGTTCTTATGTATTCTCATCTGCATTTTAACTCGTACATTTCATTTGATTAATCATCCTTCGGGCAGGTCTAGGTTTGATGAGCAGACTGGCTGACAGCAGATACGAATGACTAGAGCATGAGTTTGGAGACAACTCTTCATTTATATATTATGTGTATTTCCCAAAATGGAGCTGAGGTTAAATCTTCTACCTAGTTTAGTGATGGTCACTACTAGCGTGGGAATGTGCATGAAGTCATTAAGCAGGGGACAGCTCTTCTTGAGGTTTGCTTATTAGTTTTAGAGCCAGCAAAAATGAAAATTTACACTATCCAATTGAACAATGAGAAGCCAGGATCAAGGGTTAGCTAATCTCACCAAATGGGAGTATTTTAAATTAGCATTCTGTGGCAACTTGTCTACTTATTTTTCTACATGATTCATAGTATAACGAGTGAATCTACTTGTAAGTCTCCTATATCTTTCTTGTGCGGCTTGAATTTCGTTAGAATCCGTGAATCTTGTAACTGTGATAGATGATATGTCCTCCTCATTCGAAATTGTAGAGACCCTCTTGATATAATATTAGATTCAATGCATACGGGGTGAATCTTCTTGTAAGTCTCACACCACTTTTTTGAGCACCTTGAATTTCCTTAAGATGCACGAATCTCATGAGTGTAATAGATGGCGAATCCTCTAGATTTGAAATTACAGAAGTCCTCTTTCTTATATTAGAATGCGATTCAATGAAGAACGAGAGTGAAGTAGGAGTCAGGTGTCAAAAATCTTAACTTCAGATTGTGAAATGTATTCCTCACAGCACAAGGCGTCCAAAGCTGGTGCAAAACCTGCAATATCTAAATAACATGCAAAACACACATAAATCTAGTTCAGCCCTTTGGTCAGCAGTTGCTGTTTTGATGCACGTTTCATCGAATTTAAAGGTAAACATAAGCTTTTTTTGTGGGCGGGTGGACGTTATGGAATCTAGCCTTCACCGGGTCGATTCGGATGTTCGAATAAGGTGAGGAAGAAGGAGAAGTAAAGAATGGAGAGAGGATCGAGACGGGAAGACTTTCTGGTCACCCAACCGCTATAGCCCGGTCGCCCGGCTGCTCAGCCCTATATTTCTAGCAGCACAAGGCCTCCAAAATTTAAAATTAGGCCGCGAAGGCCTTGGGTGAGGCAGTCGCGCCCTCACTAGCCGCATCAAAAAGATTTTAAAATTTTAAAAAATTATCTATGTTAGTATTGGTGAAATTACATAGGATAATTGACATGTATATCGGATTTTCTAAGCGAGGTAAATCACTGATGGCATTCAAGTAATTAATTTTTCAAATTTATAATATTCAAGTGAGTGGAAAAAAAATTTATATCATTCAAATGAGTAACACTCCTGCTATTCTTATACTGTGAACTTTTCTAGAGTAACGGAATTATTCTAACACTGATTAGGAATCAATTGTTGCAATGTGGTCCGATGTGCTGGAGCTATTTCGGCAAACTCTTCCATCGGCACAACTCACACGCTGGAGACATCGCGTTGTGGCATCAATCATTAATGTAGAAAGCAACGGCTTGCTGTTGTTATTCTTCTTAAGCGTTCTTTAATTTAATTCTTCTTGTCCAATCCAAGTCTATCCTATTCCTTCTTTGGATTTCTCATTTGCCATTTTATTCATATATGTCCTGATTTATCCGGTTTGGAGGACGATCCCAAATACTGAATATGTTTTATCCTGTCTTGACTTAAATCCGAATTACCAGTACATCTCAAATTTATCATAACTCCACCTAACAAAAAAAGAAAAAGAAATCTAACAAAATCTCAAAGGAATATTTCTTATGATTGGAGAACCATTGATACACTAAACTCAAACCATTGGTATCAATTATTGCATTTAGGATTCTCAAATCTCTTATGATACCGCAAGATACAATACCAACAAATTAATCTAGGGAAGGTTACATCCTAATGATCTGTAAGTTTAGGAATTTCATAAAGAAAAATCTTGAACGTTGTCCATCCGTAAACAAGAGGATCCCGAATCAAGAGACGAAAGATATCAAATGATTATAATGGACTCCTAATGGGAATGCCCCTCTTTGGTCTTTGTCGATTTGTATGATAGTAAGTCTGAGGAAGAAGCCAAAACATAAGTGATGTAATGCCTTAAATTAATCAATCATGCAGAGATTTCTACACCACCTCACCTCTCGTTTGAGATCATGTGAGGGGCTGACGTAAGCAGTGACGCACTAGCGCCAAATGTTGTTGTCCGTCCTGGGCCTCCTCCTTTATTTTCTTTTGAATCTGTCACAAACATCCAATGTCCCGTTTTTGACTCTCCATTCCATTCTCTTTTTTCTCTTTTTTTTTTCATTCTCCTTTTCATGGTGATGATTCATCTGTCGTAACGGTCTGTTTCACACGCTCACTCTTGTTTTCCCACTCAATGCCTTCGCTATGTATATAATTCACGAGCCATTTCGCCATGAAGCAGCTCCAGAGTGTTGCAGGTTCTCCCTCCCTCCCTTCCTCCCTGCCTCCCTGTCCGTCCGTCCGTGTGTGTGTGTCCATGGAGTTGTATGTTCTTTCTTGTCTCTAATTTTGTTTGGGACGATTGCCTGGTACTATGTTTGTAAGCAATGGGACTTTTAATTTCTTCTGAGTCATGGTTCTAAGCATTGTTTTGGTGATTGCTGACTTGTTAGAGCTCAAGTCGAGGACATTTAACCGGGTTTTTAGTTGGGAACAGTGACCCGTGGACTGTGACTTTGCTTGCAGTGCATTCTGCAATCAACATAAACTCAGTGAATTCTTGTGATTTCGCCACAGTGGGCTTTCCTGCTTAACTTCTTTCAATTCCAAATTCCCTGCAGTATTCATGATGGATGTTTAACAACATGTGCATTGATTCAGGGGGGATTTTTGCTATGAGACTTCTGGGTGAATATAGTTGCATTTCTAATTGAAGCAGTTGTGATGGACTCTCTCTTGTAGGAAAGGCTTCATTTTGATTGGAATGCAAAAAGGAAATTACTACATGAATTAAGAGCTAATACCTTGATCATTTGAAAAATGGGTTTCGAGCTGTTGGATTGGTATTGCCGGCCGGTGGCAAATGGGATTTGGGCAAGGACTGCAGACAGCGCTTTTGGCGTGTACACACCTTGCGCTGTTGATTCCATGGTCATTTCAATATCCCATTTGGTTCTTCTGGGCCTCTGCTGCTACCGAATTTGGTTGATCAACAGGACTTCAAAAGTTCAGAGATACCGTTTGAGATCAAAATGCTACAACTATATGTTAGGATTGCTTTCTTTTTACTGTGCTGCCGAGCCTCTGCTGAGGTTGGTGATGGGCTTTTCGGTTTTCGATCTGGATGGTCAGACTAGCCCCCTTCCATATGAGGTAGGAATTTTACTGTATTGAGTTCCTAGCTTCAACTCTCCAACATGCACGCGATACTTCATTGTTTGATGAACAATCTTAATTGGCTTTTTTTTTTTTTTTTTTTAATGTGTGACCATGCACATCAACGGACTCCCATATTGTAAGTCCCGTCAACAAACTTAAATAGCTAGTTGCTCAACCCCAACTTAAATGAAAGCGCTAGACTGAAATTGTTCATTAGCACATCGACTGTCCTTTCTTTATTCTGTTTTAACTGCTTTCAGACTATAGCATTCCTCATTATAGCTACATTCTGTGTAATGTGGAACTTAGTCTTTTCATAAAAGCCACAAACTTAATGGAAAACATCGCACATGTGAGTTTTTCCGACTTCCGTGGGTTCCAAGTTTAACCCTCTCTGAGTAAGCAAATTGGGTACCATTTATAGTTAAAATTTTAAATGGCACAACTCTGTTTCTGCCACTGTCATGCGTGAATTTCAATGCCGTTTGCCCACTACTGTCTGACCATGATAGTTTGCAATCTGTGTTCTACTGTAAGTCTTCAGAACACCAGTCTGTAACAATCTCAAATGATGCTGTTTTACATTGGCTGGCAAACTGAGTCTAATTAGCTTTGTAATCACACCTCTGTTTCTCATTGACAGATGGTTTCGTTAACCATAGAGTCCCTTGCTTGGTGCTCCATGCTAGTTACGATTAGCCTAGAAATGCACACTTACATTCAGGAGTTCAGATGGTACGTGCGCTTTGGAGTCATTTATGTTCTGGTGGGAGAAGCTGTGATGCTCAATCTCATCCTCTCAATGAGATACCACTATCAGCATCATAGGTTAGTTTTTATCCTTCAGCAGACATTTAACATGACTGCTCTACTTCAGAATAAGTACATCTCATATTCTCCTTATATATGCTTGGATACTAGTAGAGTAGCATACTGATATTATTAGATACTCTCTCTCTCTCTCTCTCTCTCTTCAAGCCATGCAGATTGATGAAAACTGTTGAAAGAATTAACTCTGTTGTTAAAATACTCTAGAGTGTGCATTTGTTCTCCTTGGTGGCCACACTACTTTACTGAAAATTACGTCATCGCTAAATCATCGCAAAGGACATATCTGCAAGATTTTCCCGTCCATGTCTTCCAATATGTTCAAATTGCTTCTTAAACTGGTGCATGTGGCTAGTAATACCATTTGATGTTAAATATCTTTCGTACTGTTTATGTAAGTTTTAAAAGCATGTCTCTGTTGAGATGTCATAATTAAGTTGACACCATGATCTTCCTTGGGGAATGTGAAACTTATTTTGATTGGTCTAAGACAATAGCCAGTTGTAGGTTGAGTTGCCTTATTCAATCAACTACTAAATTGGAAATCTTTCTTGGAGACTCAAAAACCTCTTTGAAGCAGGTTGTTTGGTTACGATGTGTAACAGCATCACATTGTTTTAGAGTTTAAGATTCATATTCAGTATGTTCCAGGGAAGACCTAATATTTTATTTTTTTTACTCCTCCAGGTCTGCACTTTATCTGTATATCAGCACGGTTTTTTGCCAGGTTACTTCTCTTTCAATAAACTGTTACTCCTAGACTCTTCTTTTTATCACTTCCTAGCCTTTTGAACAAACAGCTCCTGACTGGGATCCATCAGTTAATAGATTTGATATGAACATCAGCAATTATTGAGATTTCTTTCTGTCATTGGTCACCTTGATCAAAAGAATTCTGATTAAATATTTTTCTTTTCTGTGCTTCTTTTGATGAAGGTTCTATTTGGGATTCTTCTTTTTGTCTATGTTCCAAATCTGGACCCTTGTCCAGGGTATACGATGGTCCACACTGAGCCTCTTGATAGTTCTGACTACAAGGCGCTTCCAGGAGAGGATCCAGTTTGTCCTGAAAGGCATGTCAACATATTTTCCAGTGAGTAATACCTGAAATTTATTTTTTCTAAAAGTTCGGCTTGTTATTCATAAGATCTGATCCGTTCAGCTAGTCTCTATGCATTGACATGTCAAAGAATTGCCTGACATTCTCCAATAAGCAGTGATAATGAACTAATAATATGACATTTCAGATTCTGTCTGCTTGATGAGTCCAATTTGGTTGTGTTTTTACTTGCTTTCTTATTGTGGCATTTGTTGGTTCTGTTTGCACATATGTCTTCCTCCCTGAAGCAAAATATAATTGCTTTGCTAGAAAATAAAAGTGGGATGAGACATTTCTTTGGGGTTCTAGTGAAATGGAACGTTGGATTTTGTTTAGTGTTTTATTAATTAGCTGCTTATTATTGTATTGTTAATGACACACACTCTCTCTCTTAGGGATATACTTTGGGTGGATGACTCCACTCATGCAGCAAGGCTACAAAAGACCGATCACTGAAGAGGATGTTTGGAAGTTAGACTCTTGGGATCGGACTGAGACACTGATTAAAAGGTTTGCATCCACTTTTCTTTAGCTGTATTTTGAACTTTTTGTGTATTCAGATTAATTTCTAAAGCATGGCAGTTGTTTCTTATTTTGCAGATTCCAGAAATGCTGGGCCAAAGAGTCTCAAAGGCCTAAGCCATGGCTTTTAAGAGCTTTGAACAGCAGCCTTGGGAGAAGGTTTGTATTGGTTGAATTGCATCTCATTTCTCATTCTTCATTCCAATTTTGATTTGACAATGCACAGACATCTGTACAGCTTTCTTCTGTAAGCTTCCTCATAGTTTGAATGTTCCCCATCTCATTTCATCAGTTTGCTTGCTTCTTCAGGTTTTGGTTGGGAGGCTTCTTCAAGGTATCATACTTACCTTCATGATCTAATGAGTGCCAGACTCATTCCAAAATGTTCAGATTCCTTAAATGTGCTGGATGAGTGCTTAATCAAATGTTGTAACTCCTTTCCTAGTAGGATGATGATGGCTATATACTATGCATGCATCTTTACATATTTACTTAGGTATAGCAGAACATTAAAAACTGATGAATCTGAAAAAAAAAAAAAACGATAGCTAAAGGATTGAAGTCTCTGAGGCTTCCTCTCATGATTGAGCTTGAATGATCGCTAGAACAACAATTCTGCAAGAGCATACTGTTCACTTGAATATCCAAAGCTCATTGGAAGCATACTAACTCTTTCTTACATGGATAACCACAGATCGGGAATGATCTTTCCCAATTTGTTGGGCCCACATTGCTGAACTGCCTCCTTAAAGTAAGTTCTTCCAACTCTCTCTCTCTCTCTCTCTCTCTCTCTCTCTCTCTCTCTCTCTCTCTCTCTCTCTATATATATATATATATATATATATATACATACACACACATATCAGATGAATGTGTGGGCATCAATTTTTAGATCAATGCTAGACTCTGCTTTTGAGATTTTGATGCAATCCAAGAATTGTGACCTTTTACCTGCTTGAAATATGCACTTAATTTCGGAAAATTGTTCCCATGGAACCTTCCTCTTCAAATGATTAGAATATTATATGATAGACCATCTATGGACGGAGGACTTGAAGGGTTGTTGATAGGGAGGGCAGGACCCTGCAAAAACAGAGTCAGCATGCTTTTCATAGGGTAAATGCCATTTTCTAAGTAATCATTTTGGGCGTGCTCCATGTCTTGTCATGACAAAAAGCTGCTCCAATATAAACAGGACAACAAATGAACAGGAACGGCATAATGATTGTAGTGACTATGATTGATTAAATAAAAATATCATCTGTTCTGTTCTATGGGTAGATTGATCTTGAGGTCTCAATGGCCTTGCCTTCCATGGCAAAAAATTTTGTGCACATAGACTGACCTTTTATTTTTGTATTCCATTCAATGTCACGATGGGTTATGTTAGTTGGAGGTTACTTTTCCAAGAATGGATTTGTTTTTCTGATGTGTCTTTCTTTGTGACATGCAGTCAATGCAAAGAGGGGACCCTGCATGGATTGGTTATGTCTATGCCTTTTTGATTCTTGTCGGTGTGGTACGATCCTATCTTTGTCTTGTGTCAAGTTTTGATTTATGTTGGGAGTCAGAGTTCTTTCCTTCAAGTTTGAACACCATTAAAATTTTATAGTGCAATATGTGAAATAAGGCTCTGTTTTTTTTTTTTTTTTTTTTTGGTAAAGGTAAGTATTTTATATGATTTTTGACCATGCAACTTTACAAAGGGATGAGACTCGGCACCAACCCACACTCAACGGGACAACATGTCACTGATGAAATACAACAATAGAAACAAAGGGGACAACATGGAAATAAGGCAAGTTCACAGGGAAAAGGAAATACAACAATAGAAACAAAGGGGACAACATGTCATTGAAATAAGGCTCTGTTTGTTTCTTAAAAAATGAATAATTTGAAAAACATTTTCTAAAAAATGATCGCTTGTGTCACTTGAAATAATAAGTTAATGAAAAGTTTTTGGTTAAAGACAATAATTTATATCTAAATATTTTCATGGACTATAAAAATATTTTCCTTTCATTCATATATATAAGTAATACAAGTGATCATTTTTAGGGGAATATTTTTTAATCATTCATTTTTCGTGAAACAAATGAGCTTGAATATCATTATTACCATTGTAAATGGTAAATCAAGTTTATTGCAATCATCTCCTAAATAATTTTTTCCCTTATGCCAAAAATCTCTGCTTTACTTATAATTGTTGCTGTCATTGCCTCTGGGTTTTGGTTCTTATTCAGTGATGATGTCCTTTCATCAATAAAATATGTGAAAACTGCTGTTTTTAGATATGCTAATGACTTCTGACTGGACTCTGCACAGTCGCTCGGTGTGCTTTGTGAAGCCCAGTACTTTCAGAATTCAGTTCGAACGGGATTCAGGCTGAGGTCAACTTTGGTAAAAACTTTTCCAGATGTGCACAAATCCTCAGTATCAGATGCTTAGTCCAGGTCATTCTTCACCGTTTATCATAGTAGAGCAATTAAATAGCTTATTCAACCTTATTGGTAGGTGGCGGCCATTTTCCGCAAATCCTTAAGGCTCACTCATGAGGGTCGCAAGAAGTTCCAATCTGGAAAGATAACAAACATGATAACAACAGATGCTAATGCTCTTCAGGTGAGATTCTCACCCCAGGCATGATCATGACATTACTACCATAGTTCTCTTATTGCTGCAATGTCATTTAGTTAAGTCAATGGTGATATCTTCCTTTGTTTGGAAATCATATGCCCAGCTCTTCTGATTTTGCAAAAGTGAAACTTTGTGAACTACATCTGACATGATACCTGATATTGTTCAGCAAATATGCCAACAACTTCACAACTTATGGTCGGCTCCATTTCGTATTGTCATTGCCATGGTTCTTCTGTACCAGCAATTAGGTGTTGCTTCACTGGTTGGATCTCTCATGCTTGTCCTCATGATCCCATTGCAAGTAAGCACGTGCTCCTTCTTTCCGTTGAAAGTTATCCTCCCTATAGCATTGTTAATACCAATTTCTTCCATGATCATAGTAACCATTCACCAATTTAAGTTAAAGCATATATATATGTTAATTTTTGTGCTGATTTGGAGTTCCCTCTTTCCTTTAATTTTAATTTGTTTGAAGGGCATTCTTATCTAGGTACTAAGTAGAGGATGCTTTTTCTCTGAAGCATCTTTGTAGGGATGGTCGTATAAGGAGTAGTATTGATTAGCTAAAAGAGGTTTTCTGCACCACATTGTCACTCTCAACTCATGGATTAGCATTTATACCGTAATGATTAATCCTCCATCTGTCAATCAATTGTATTACATTAATAACTTTTCATGGTGAATTAGACGGTCATAATCAGCAAAATGCGCAAATTGACCAAGGAAGGGTTGCAGTGGACTGACAAGAGAGTCAGCCTCATGAATGAAATTTTGGCAGCAATGGACACTGTGAAGTATGTTGAATAAGGGGGAACCCCTGTGCTACATTCTCTATGGCTATGTTCATTTTACAACAACTGAAATTCATTGGAAAAATTCTTGCAGGTGTTATGCTTGGGAAAAGAGCTTTCAATCTAGAGTTCAAGAAATACGAAGTGATGAGCTTTCATGGTTCCGTAGAGCGCAACTACTATCTGCGGTATGGACTATTTCAAAATTAAGATAATATTATACATTCTGATCATGGAACTATCGATTGAGAGAGAGAGAGAGAGAGAGAGAGAGGGGGAGAGAGAGATACAAATTAAAGAACGTCATGTCAGGATATTGCTTGTGTAAAAAAAGAACTGTGAAATGCTCTACTTATGCAATGACCTGTCTTGGCTTTCTGTCTATGGTAAACTTTTCGAGCAGATTGACGGCAGTTGAAATACTTTCATAGGTACTCGTGTGCAAACAATTCCGGTTCTTTCTTTCATTTTATGAATAATGCGAATAATTTAGTGTAAAATCAAGGAAGGTGACTGATTTACTGTGTCAAATTATCCATTTGTAAGCTGAGTAGTCATAGACTGATACTAGCTCTTCTTGAATCAGCATATTTATTACCAAAGTGCATACAAAATAGTTGCCATTGGTTTCTCAAATAGCAATAGACAAATGAATTTGGACCCTTTTTGTCAGAAGGGTGAGAGAGCTAATGGACATGACATTTTCTCCTTCCGTGATGCCACATGGTTCCATTTGTCTGAGAGTTTAATTTTTGTGGCAGTTCAACAGCTTCGTACTGAACAGCATCCCCGTCGTTGTAACAGTTGTCTCATTTGGAACATTCACTTTGCTTGGTGGGGATTTGACACCGGCAAGGGCATTTACATCACTTTCTCTTTTTGCGGTGCTACGGTTTCCTTTAAACATGCTCCCTAACTTGATGTCTCAGGTTCTTTCACTTCATCCTAACCTCATCTCTGTATCTCTGTCACTTAGATAGAATAGTTTTTACAGATCAATCCCATCTTCAGCACCAGCATGTGTGATTATTTTGTGGTTGGTGGATCTATCATTTTGTTTTTGCTCCTAATTGTGTACCTTGGATATGTTGTTCATGATAGCCTCACTCAGTTTAAGTATTAATTTTTCTTGCTTTGGCGATGAAGAAACTGATTGACATCATCAAATTAATCAAATAGAATTTCAAAGGTGAACTGCTGTATATTATCTTACTGATGGATCTGATTCTTTGAGTTGGACAATATGGCATGCATAAAGCAGACAATCAGTTCTCACATACTACATTTTTGTGTAAAATAAACTGATTATCTAGTTGTTGAAATAGCATAAAGAATAGAAGTTCAATTAGTTGAAAGTTAAACCTTTAATATCAATTTGATAATTGAAATGGAAGGCTAAACCATATTGTGGTAACTAAATCTGTAACAGATTATCTCTTCTTAACTGGCTTTTACAACATATAGAAAGTGGGAGTCAGATTTTCTCTTTTGTGCTTATTATGGCTTTTTGGCTTTGCTTTCACAAAGATGATGCATAATCTCCATCTTAGATCCAACCATTTTATTTTGACAGTTCTTGCAAACATTTGTTTGCCATCGTTTAGTTTCCAATCTTACTTTTGTGATCCAGGTTGTAACTGCAAATGTTTCCCTGCAACGTTTGGAGGAACTATTTTTAACAGAAGAGAGAATTTTAGTTCCTAATCCTCCGATTGAGCCAGGACAGCCAGCTATTTCAATCAAGGATGGGCACTTTTCATGGGACTCAAAGGTCAGATAAACATATGCCTCATTTTGTCTAGCAAAATCACCTACCTTTTCCATTTTCAATGTGAATGAACTATTGAGTATAATATAAATTGTCCAGGTTTTAGGGTTGTAAACCATTGACAATGCATTTATACATGATACTAATCACTGCTATGATTTGAAGGACACGGGCATAATAGAAATTTTTTATTGAACCCCAAAGTTAGTTGATGCCATAATGTAAAGCAGACCTTCATCAGACAACTTAAGCACTTACATAAGTGAGTGGTGCCCTCACAACTTCTACAAAGGTGACAATCGTGCGAGGAAACTTGCACTAATTTCTAAGTGTAATCATTTTGCCGATTCAAGTTAATGCAACTATGTTTTCTAACTGATTTTCAATGATTCAGCTTAACTGCATGGTCATTTATGGTGTTTTCCAGTCTTTTTGTTGCAATTTCTTAGTTCAAGTGGAGGCTAAATTTTCAGCTAACTTCAGGCAGAAAAGCCCACATTGTTGGACATCAATCTAGACATACCAGTTGGTAGCTTAGTCGCTGTTGTTGGTGGTACTGGAGAAGGAAAGACATCTCTCATATCCGCAATGCTTGGGGAACTCCCTCCTGTCTCCAATGCATGTGTTACTATACGGGGAACTGTTGCTTATGTTCCTCAAGTGTCCTGGATTTTCAATGCTACTGTAAGTTGCACAGCACTCCTTTTGTTTTTCTGTTGATGTTGAGTGCCTAATCATCATCTTTTCATGTGTCCTAATCCCTAGTGTGTGATTTTAGGTGCGTGACAACATATTATTTGGGTCCGAATTTGAACAGGAAAGATATTGGAAGGCAGTCAGTGTTACTGAATTGGAGCACGATCTCGATTTGCTTCCAGTTATGTGGGACTCAGTGCTTTTCAAGATTCTCTTTTTCACATGGGATGTGATTCATTAATAATCTGTCTCAATTATTGTTCAGGGTCGCGATCTTACAGAGATTGGTGAAAGAGGGGTAAATATAAGTGGAGGGCAAAAGCAGAGGGTTTCTATGGCCAGGGCTGTTTACTCGAATTCAGATGTTTACATATTTGATGACCCTTTAAGTGCTCTGGATGCTCATGTTGGTCGACAGGTATGAAATTCAGGACACAGAATATTAGTCACTTTTTACCCCAGGTGTAGCAATTGATGTTGTAGGGCTTCAACATTACCTTTATACTTGAAAAGCTTTCTATGCGAAGCATGCTCAAATGCTTCAGTTAAACATGGATAAGAATTATGATCCTACAGTCCCACCTTTAAGATAACTTGCTCCAATCAATCTTGGGATGATTGAAGCAACATATGCTAATTTCAAACTCATAGGCATTGTCTTTGTTTGACCAGTTTATTTTATTATTCATTTTTAATAACAAGGCGTATCTGAATGTCTGGCTCCACCATTCTCCACGCTTCAAGTGACCTTTAGTTTTGTATTTATAGATCGTACATTCAGTGGGATCTCTCTTCTGAATTTTTAGAAATGTGGCCAATTCCTGTATTAGCTTATACTAACTCACAGTTAAATACAGGTGTTCAATAGCTGTATCAAGGAAGAGCTACGAGGGAAGACCCGAGTTCTTGTCACAAACCAGCTTCATTTTCTTCCTCAAGTCGATCGAATCATTTTGGTTCATGAAGGAATGGTCAAAGAGGAGGGGACTTTTGAGGAGCTCTCTAAAAGCGGGCTGCTGTTCCAGAAACTTATGGAAAATGCAGGAAAAATGGAGGAACAAACAGAAGAGGATGAGGAGGTGGAGAAGAAAAATATGGAGGAGAAAACATCCCAAACAGCAACTAATGGCATTATTAACGAATTGCCAAATGATCAAGGCCATGGGAAGAAAAGTAAAGGAGGGAAGTCGGTACTTATTAAGCAAGAGGAACGGGAAACAGGTGTCGTGAGTTGGAAAGTCCTGTCGAGGTACCAAATTGCATGATATGAAACTTCATCTTCTAAAATTAGTTGTGTAGACTGGTTATTTACATAATAAAAGGCTTATTTATGTATAAGAAATTCATGACCTCAAAATATTCTTGAACTCTACAGTGGGACTAGGGTTCAAATAAGCCAATTAAATGACCTCAAACACACATAAAATAACTTGAACAAAAAGTTCAAGTCCATATAACACCTAAGACTTTATGGAGGCAATATTCTTGTACTGTAAGTATGCGCAACATTTCTTTCTCAGCTTCACTTGACATCACTCAAAACGTGGTATCTAAGTTCCTTTTTCTGCGATGCTTAGGTTTTCTCAGTGTGATAACCATGTTTCATGTGTATAATTAGATGCTTATAAATATCTAATGTCCATGCATTTGCCTGTTCCTTTTTATTGAAAACCCTGACACTGTTTTTTTTTCCTTTTTCAGTAAAATGCTGTTTTCCCACATTTCTTGTCAGGACTCAAAAAATCTGCACCACATGGAATTACATAGCAATAATGCTACTTATCTGCGACATTCATATGAACTGATTTTCATTTTAGGTACAAAGGGGCACTGGGAGGCCTGTGGGTGGTGGCAGTACTCTTTATATGCTATATTTTAACTGAAGTTCTTCGAATTTCAAGTAGCACATGGTTGAGTTTCTGGACAGATCAAAGCACTTCGGAGAACTATAGACCAGGATTCTACATATTGATCTATGCCCTCCTGTCATTTGGTCAGGTACATCAAAATTCAGTAGATGGATCTCCTCTCCAATTTTACTGTTTTTTATGCAGTAGCTTGTGCTTATATAATTTTTTTTTTCTTGATTATTAATGAAGTGGGAAAGCCACATTTCCTCTTCATCATTGAGTTTGGATTACTTCTTGTTTATAGTGTAGAAAAAAATGTAATTTAGAGACAATCTGAGTTATCAAACCACGTGACAGACTATTTGCTAGCATTGCTATTTTTCTAAATTTCTGCATTTTAGAGTCTTTGGTGGATGTGGGTATGTGTCAACTGAACAGTAGGTCTTTCTAGCAACTTCCATGACGACTCCCATGTTTCTATGGATCAGGTGACTGTGACGCTGACTAATGCTTATTGGTTGATTATCTCGAGTCTTCGGGCGGCAAAAAGATTGCATGATTCTATGCTCCAGTCTATATTAAGGGCTCCGATGCTTTTCTTTCACACCAACCCAATGGGAAGAATAATCAACAGGTTTGCGAAGGATCTAGGTGACATAGATCGCAATGTTGCCCAGTTTGTAAATATGTTCATGGGCCAAGTCTGGCAGCTACTTTCGACTTTTGTGCTTATAGGTATAGTTAGCACAATCTCTCTCTGGGCTATAATGCCGCTCTTGATCTTGTTTTATGCAGCCTATCTGTATTACCAGGTGAGTACAGATTTGTTCAGGCCATTATGCTTTTTCATACAAAATGACATGCTCTATGCTACTTAGGGCCAAAATTCTAAAGCCTAGACCCACTAGGTGGGGAATGCTATATTCTTCTGCTACAAAAGCTGACAATTTGATGTTGTATTTGCATTTTATGTGATGCTTGTGACACTACGCACTGCCATTTAGATGTTTCATAGTGAAAATTCTGAAAGACAATTTCCATAATCCTTTTGTGGTAGAAAGCAACACTTTTTTTTCCTTTATACGAAACAGTGATTAAGTAATAATCACTGATGGCTCAGAATGAAAAGTTCTTTTAGCCATCTTTCTGTCATTGTTTTTGGCAGAGGGGGCATTAATCATCAAAGCTAACAGTAGATCCTTTTGATTTCTTGATAGTGTTATGCCTCTTGTTCTATCGCATGTTTTCTTCTACCGTAGCCGAGTCCTTTAGAAGTTTGGACGTAATTGTCTTTCTAATTGTTTTCCTTGTGGTTGTTAACAGACTACATCTCGTGAAGTGAAACGCTTGGATTCAATTACCAGATCTCCAGTTTATGCACAATTCGGAGAAGCGTTGAATGGCTTGTCGACAATACGTGCTTATAAAGCATATGAGAGAATGGCCACCATTAACGCCAAGGCCATGGACAATAATATCAGATTCACCCTTGTCAATGTCAGTTCCAACCGTTGGCTCACCATAAGGTTGGAGACTTTAGGAGGCATAATGATCTGGTTGACAGCAACATTTGCAGTCATGCAGACCGGAAAAGCGGAAAACAGAGCAGCCTTTGCTTCAACTATGGGTCTCCTCCTCAGCTACACTTTGAATATAACGAGTCTTTTGAGCGGTGTTCTGAGACAAGCAAGCAGAGCTGAGAATAGTCTGAATGCTGTAGAGCGTGTTGGTGTCTACATAGAATTGCCTTCCGAGGCTTCGGCTATAATAGAGAGCAACCGGCCCCCTCCTGGCTGGCCTTCATCGGGATCAATTAAATTCGAAGATGTGGTCCTTCGTTACAGACCTGAACTTCCTCCTGTCTTACATGGATTGTCCTTTTCAGTAGCACCCCGTGAGAAACTGGGAATAGTCGGAAGAACCGGTGCTGGAAAAAGTAGCATGATAAATGCTTTGTTCCGAATTGTCGAGCTCGAAAGAGGAAGAATCTTGATAGATGGGTGCAACACTTCTAAGATAGGACTCGAAGATTTGCGGAAAGTCCTTAGCATCATACCTCAATCACCAGTTCTTTTCTCGGGTAGGCACTGTGAAATTCGTTTAACACCTTAACTTGTTTGTTAAAATAGCTTCATTCTTCCTGCCCCATTCGACTCAACCTGTGTGATATTCCATAGGAAAGTCTGCTGACATGTTAATGTCAGCTCATTGGTTCATATTGCTATCTACTCAAACAAATTCATAGCTGAAGGGTTGTGTTTCTCACTTATATGTCCAATATTGTAGCTTCAGAACTCTTTACTCCTTGGAGCAAGCATCGGTTCACAAGAGCTAGTTACAGTTCTTGCAATCCAATTCTTTACTCAACTACGCTTGGATGGTCGCTTTCTTTTTGACATGAACAATCTACTGACAAGCCCTAATAAGTTCAAATGTCTTAATTTACTGTCCTTCTACTTTGATTTGATTTCTGAGGTACATTTTGGACAAAAAAATGACCAATTTTCTGTTCATGTGCTGTCCGACATTTCATGTGGAAATGGCTACAATACGAATCACGACCATGTAAACTGAACCCCATTACTGTGAATTGAGAAGCTTCTACATTATATATCAAATAACCTTTAGACTCCATTGTTTATGAGGACTAGATATTATCTCAAATAGTTTCTTTCTTTTCAAATTTTTGTAGGAACTGTGAGATTTAATCTCGACCCTTTCAATGAACATAACGACGCTGACCTCTGGGAGGCTCTGGAGAGAGCACATTTGAAGGATGTCATCAGGAGGAACTTTTACGGGCTGGATGCTGAGGTAAGCTTGCATAAAATAACTAGATGTACAATGTTAATGAAGTATTATTGCAATTCCTATTTAATTTGGGCTTATGTTGATGAAATTACTGGTAGTTGCCTAACAATGTTAAAGGGGAAAATATATAAGATTTGAAAATTGTCTTGTGAAGGACAAGGGTTGTTGGACGTTGTCTAAAGCATGCAACTGTTGAGATGGTGACAACAATAATTGACTAGGTTAATGCCCTTTGGCAGAGAAAGGAGAAAAAATGAGTCGAATTGAAGAATGCAAGTGGCATGATCTAGTATTCAGCAAAAAAGTTTGACATACATATGCAATGCATTCTCAGTGAAGCACCTTTCAGGGAAAACAAACACATGTATCCTATACTTTTAGAAACACAAATTATGTAGTTAAAAATTAGCATGGATTTCAAAACTTCTTTAAGTTACAGGAGATGTGCGCAAGATTGGTCAGAAATTAATAGCAATAATCTTTTATATATGGTTATAAATATTGCTTGAATGCTCTGCATGTGGTACAGTTAGCTCATCTCACAGGAGAAATCTCTGAATTGAGACTAATTTTATGACACCTGCAGAATTTCCATGAAATGCATAATATCCCTTCTTTTGAACTAAATTATAGACCACAAGCAAGAGTAAAAGTGCCTTCAATCTGGGCAGGACTTGGTGGTATAGCAGAGTGCATAGACATTGGAATTGTTTTACTTGCGAAAGAAACTGAAGGATCCCTTGTATAATATTTTCTCAATACATAAAATATTGTAGTGTCTGAAGTCTTAACTGAAGTTGAGATGTTGATTTATATATATGTTTGGACTTGTCTATATTGGCTTTAAAATGTATCCATGGGTTCTTAACTGTAAGCTAAGAAAGATGACGTTAAAGATCTCCATTGATATTGATGTTGGCTGTGTCCTGCCAAGGTTTCTGAGGGCGGAGAGAACTTCAGTGTCGGACAGAGGCAACTGCTGTGTCTTGCTCGAGCATTACTAAGAAGATCAAAGATTCTTGTTCTTGATGAAGCAACTGCAGCCGTCGACGTTAGAACTGATGCTCTCATCCAGAAAACCATCCGTGAAGAATTCAACTACTGCACCATGCTCATCATTGCTCACAGACTTAACACTATCATTGACACTGACCGAATTCTTGTGCTCAATTCGGGCCAAGTATGTTCTAACACTGCTATTTGTCATGCACACATCAGTACTAGCAAGAAGTGCATATTAATGGTTTGTCATCATGAATATGTAAAAGTGAAAACCACTCAACTCTGAAGTATGATTTTTATGTTGCTTGACACTATTGAAAAATAAGAAGTGAAATGAACCATCTCATTCAATTCCACATAGAAAGACCGTGACTCCCCAATGAACTATTCATGCATTTCAATGTTGCTTCATTTCTAATTCTTATTGCCGTATCGATTGTGATGCTTTCAACTTTCACTTCAGGTAGCAGAACATGATACTCCAGAGAATCTGCTGTCAAATGAAGCAAGTGCATTCTCTAAGATGGTTCAAAGCACAGGGTTCTGCCAATGCGCAGTATCTACACAGCTTAGTCCTCCAAAGGAAAGAGAGTAGGTTACAGATGGAAACAAAATGTCTAGACAGCGATAGACAAAAATCAGCCTCTTCCTACTGGACTGCCGCTGCCAATGTTGCTCTAGCGGTCAGCCTAAATTCCCACAATGCCCTACAGATTTTGAATATCGAGGACAATGACAACAGCAGTGACAACATCCTTAAGAGAACAAAAGATGCAGTTATAACCCTTCAGGGTGTCTTGGAAGGGAAGCGCAATGAAGATATAGAAAATGCTTTGTCCCATTATCAAGTTCCTGCTGATAGCTGGTGGTCTGCTCTCTACAAGATAGTCGAAGGTTAGTGCTTCATTCTTGGACATACCTTGTTCTATATCTCAATTAGGGTCTCTGGTCACTTAAGGTTGTTGCATGAGATTGAGTACTTGGACCTTCAAAATATAAGGTTGTTGCTGCTTATAGATGGATGGAATTGTGAATGTATAAAAAAAGAAATGCCGAGATCATATGTTATCTACTTTTTGTTCTGATGTTTCCTTTTCTAATTCATACATATTATTCTTTCCTTCATGCAGGTCTAGGTTTGATGAGCAGACTGGCTGAGGGTAGATATGAACGACTGGAGCACGAGTTTGGAGACAACTCAGATTGGGATGCTGTGTAAATGTCATAAAAGAAGTGGAGACATCAACCTGATTCTTCATTTTTAATCGAAGGATTTCACACATGAAGGCGAAAACGAGATATTGCCCTCTGTGGAGAACAATCTTCAATTTGTATGTGTCTACTTCTATCAATGTATCATGTATGTCTCCCGAAACTGAGCTATGTTTAAATATTCCCCCAAGTTTGGTGATGCTCACTATTGGCGTACTCTTACACAAGTGAAAGTGCATGAAGCCATTAAGCAGGCGATAATTCTTCTTGATGTTTGCCTATTAGTTTTAGTACCAGTAAGTGAAAATTCAAACTATTCAATTAGAGTATGAAAATCTGGGATCAAGGCTTAGCTAACTTCATGGAATGGAAGTATTTAAAATTAGCATTCTGTTCAAATTGTCTGTGTATTTTTGTACATGATTTGAAGTATAACGTGTGAATCTTCTCAAAGTCTTATGTAACTTCTTTGCATGCCTGGAATTTCATTCCAATGTGTGAATGTTGTAAGCGTGACAGATGATGATTCCCCCTCTATTCTTAATTATAGAGGCACTCTTTCAATCATAATAGATTCAAAGTATACGGCATGAATCTTCTTGGAAGTCTTACTTAAATATTTTGTACATTTTATATTTCATTACAGTGCATGAATCACAGATGATGAATCCTCTTTTTTTTTGAAATTAGCAGAATCGTGCTATCTCATTTGACTAGGAAGATTCTTTTGATACTCTTTTTATTGAATCATCTCTTTTTTTGAAATTACAGTTGGGGGAGACCCTCGTATTTTTGCTATGGAGTCACATATCAGCTAGGATAGGTATTAGGCTCCCTCTGTTCTGCGTAGTCCTAGCTTTGTTGTATTATTTCTCTTGGAAAGCCCTCTTTCTTATATCAGAATCCTATTTGGTGTCTATATATACACTTACCTTACCAAAAAAGAAAAAAGAAAAAGAACAAGAATAAGTAAACGAGTTGAGGGTCAAAATCTTTACTTTAGTCTGTGAAATCATTTAGATCTGCGTTTGTGAAGTTTTTCCCTTTCTAAAAGACACATAAAATTGGATAATACAAAATGAGAACATCTTTGGATATTGAAACGTTGGTTTTGTGGGTGTATTGAAACAAGAGTATCCCCAGGCGAGACTCGATCATCCTTGCCGCCTGAATCGACTCTAGAATTTGATTACTTAAGGTTGTTCCAGGGTTCGAGCTTATGCTTGAGCTTTACTTTGTTTAGGCTCAAGTTACCTTCTGCATATTGAGTTGAACTGAATCAAGTCAAGTCAGCTGGAACTTACAAAATGCTTTTCACTTAGTCAAAGCTCGAGTTTGAATCGAGTACCGAAGTCTCAAACATGTAGTTAATGTACGTACTGAATTTGACTAGCGACTATCCAAACAATCTTGTTTCCTTTTCTCTTATCTGCTGCCATGGATCCTCAAGAGGGGAACTTTAACCCCCCGTATTCTTTTCGGCTAAGAAGTATTTGCCCAGAAGACCCAAAATACTGATTGCCTTCCCGTTGATCACTTGAAAAGTATTTACCCGGAAGTGAATGCCGCAGCACCAAGAGAAGTGTTAGATACTCTTGCAAGTCAGTGCTGTGTTGGTCACTCCTTTACCGTTTCGTTTATCCACCCAAGGATTAGGAATCGGACCGTCCGAGAATCGATCACCCCAAGTTACACCCAAGAAAATAAATTAATTAGCTTTTGGGATCACAGCGCAAAAATAACAACAACTTCACATGAATGTCCTTACAATCACACCTAATTAATTAAACAATAACTCAGCGATTGTTATTCAGTGGACATAAAATAAGAAAACTAGCACCGATTTGTAAAACAAATGAGGTCTTGTTGCGCAATTCCTCCTCTAGCACCATCGTCCAGTGACAGTGAGTGAACGACAATGACAGGGAGAGTGGTGTGGCGGTGATCAAGCGTTAAATGACGGTCAGAGCCCTATTTAGTTCCTTGTGTGCGACGTGGTTTTTGGCATGGAGATTAGTGCGACGTCGCTTATGCCCTACCCAGCCTTGTTAGATTTAGCAATGTTGTTTTGCACATCCATGCGGACTGAATTTTCTCTTTCAGATATGTCATCTTGATTTGATCACATGCAGCTATACTTTTAGTAATCTAATCCAATTAGTGGTTGGTGTAGGGCGGTTCTAGGATCGCCCACCCGGAAACGCTCCAGGGCCTGGTAGCGGGCCGAATGCTCATCGTCCAGATCGCTTTTGGATCTGAACAGTGAGTATTTAGCCCGCTCTCGGTCCGCTCGTGCCTCTCCGAGCTGGTCCTCGGTAGCAGCCCTCTTAAGAATTTGTCGGTTTTAGTATCGCAGAGCATACGGTCACTCGTATGAGATCCGTTTCCACGAGATTTTAGCATTGAAATAATATGAAATGCCGAGGTCCGACTCTAACTAGAACATTCGGATCCAAGCCTGTTCAATCCTCACATACATTCATATGCATTTGGCTCCATTCTACTCCCTATTGTCATAGAATTTGTGAGAATGGAGAGATTGAATAAGACGGGGTTCGCCAGCACCATTTTCTCGAGTGGAATTTTAGACGGTTTCATTTTCTCGTTACATTTTCTTTTTTTAATTTTCGCCATTTAGATTTAGGATTTTTATATTTAGATGATGATTTACATAACAAAGACAGAAAATTATTTATACACATTTATCTCATATTTCCTGATAGGATTAGTCTAGTTTATTTTTTTCAAGTTTTATTGCATATCATTTAATGCTTGTTAAGTAACTTTTAATACTTTCTTTTAAATATTTATGCATATTTTATTTTAAATATTTACGCATATCTCCGGGCATTATAACGAAACCTTGCATTAACTTTGCTTGATATGGCTTAGGTTGTTCTCACATTGGCATTACTATTTATTATTATTGATTTTTTTTTATTTGTGCACTTGTGTAAGGGTATTTAGAATTGCATGATTAGAAATAAATATAATAAAAGATTGCATGAAATAATGTTGCACCTAGAAAGAGAAATGGCAACCAGTAAAGAGCATTAGGTTAAACTAGCATAATCAATTTCTCTAACCAAAAATCTTTAGTTTAGGGAAGAAACACAATCTCCTGCACCCTGCTTGGCTCCTAGTCGGCTTAAAATAGGTTAGTGGCAATTTTAGTCTCACTTAATTCATATTGATGCCTCCAAGCATATTGATGTCCTTATATTCTGTAGATTGTTCATGTTCTCCTGGGTCCATCCAAACTCTTCGATCCTCTAGGTTATTCACCATCCGCAAAGTCCATCCAAGCTCATCAACGTCTTCATGTTTTCCAGGTTGGTCACCTTCTATGGATCCATCCATATCCTTTGATGATCACACTTTCTCTAGTTTATCCACCCCTGCAAGGTCCTTGCAGACATATCTCACATCCAATAGCTTGTTCACCATTTGCAAGATCCATCCGGTCATCAACATATTTTGAATCCAGTAGCTGGTTCATCTTCTTTAGGGTAAAGGGTCCTTCTACACTCCAGACATCCCGCTACTAGCACCATCTGCATATTATTTTATGTATGTATGTACAGACAGTAACTTCTGCAAGCGTATAGATCTCTAAGTTTAAGACCGATCTTAACTCATATGTGTCAGAGGCCTCTGAGCATTGACTCAATCCTTTATATAGGCCTTTGAGAGGAGGCTCAAACCCGTTTCTCTCTCAAGCCTCTGAGCTTGATTCCAAGGATCAGACACCCTATGGAACATGTCCCTCTCCTTTTGATCCGAGCCTTAGATCTAGAATCCTGTTGTATGCCGAAATCGATGCATGTCCTAGGCCGCCATGCTACTGAATTATTTGATTATTTGATTGTCATTACAATGATGCTGCCACTGTTGAACATTATATAACAGTGCAGTCAAGTCGCTGACATATTTATTAAAGCACTACCACTAGCTAAGTTCGAGACATTACGAAGAATGCTTGGAGTATCACGAAATTGGATCAAGGAGGAGTGTTAAAATATTGATCAAATTTCTAGAATTATCTAGTATAAACGTTTGGTAAGAAAGTCTAGAAAAATCCTAAAAATTATCTATCACTTAGGCGGCTAGAGTCCACTAATTGTGTAGAAGAATCCATGATAATTATCTCTGCAAATGGCAGAGATAAGAGCAGCAAAAAAATCTGAATTTTGACCAGATTTTTGCATGGGAAGTCGGTGATGCATGCCTATAGATCGGCTAGGGGGACGTCCACTTAAACCACCACCCAACAGACCAATTTCAGCTCCTTCTCATTGTATTACCCACCAAATAATAAAAGTTTTCTTATTTTTCCCTTGTGCTTCCTTTGCCAAATAACCTTCTCAAAAATACATCTTTATTTCCTAACCTATTTCACACACACACAAGCACAAGCACACGCTTCCGCATATACCCAATAGCTATCTAGATTTAGCTTTAAATTGTTCATCGACATCTCTTAATCAGATTCAATGACTCGAGTCTCATGCATCGAACTTGAAACTCTAAACATATGAAAATAAAAGAGAAATCTCCAAAGGATTAGCGAGACAAGAGAAAAGGCAAGAGGTACATATGATCACATACACCGGATTAACCAGATAGGACTTGTGGTATTTTGCTTTTACCTGTTGATAGTCCTATGATAGTGATTGTACTAATAAAAGAAGATGGAGAGAGTTCAGAAACCAGTTATTATCCAGAGCATAAGCAAAATTAGCGCATGAAGCAATGTGGTTCCAAGCCCATCCAAATTAGTTTATGGCAGTTGGTCATGGACATCTCACAATTGGATTCAATGACTCAAGTCTCATGCATCGAACTTGAAGCCATTGTGAAATCTCCAAAGGATTAATGAGATAAGAGCAAAGGCAAGAGGTTCATACAATTACATACATAGGACAAAGCTGCATTGGACTTGAATTATTATTTCAATTGAAGTCCTAAATTTACGGTTGAGTTGAAAAAAAAAAGGATGAAGAGAGTTCTGAGACTAGGGAATTCGTTAAGCTTGGGTTTAAATCTTCAAACATATACAGAATGAATCCTTAGGCTAGATACGTGATTATTACACTAGGATAATTTATAGATTGGTTAACACTATGAATTCTGGATTAAGAAACTTTTCTAGTATAATATAATAATTCGAATGCCAATTACAGACAAATGTATCATAGCTAAGAAGTTACTCTCTTGTAATTTATTTGGCTTGAGAGTTGGACTATGGTAGCAGATTCTAATGGATTGTGTGGAGCAATTAGTACATCTCAAGTCCAACAAAAGACAAAAGGAATAATTCTCATGTTAAGAGAACCATCGACATCCTCTACACTCAAAAGATTGCAATCAATAATGAATTTAGGATATTTGAGCCTCTCACAATACCACAAAATACGGTATAGAAAATCAATTGAGAAGAGGTTGCATCCCAATGATTTGTAAGCTCAACAACTTTATAAAGAAAAATCTTAGGATGCAGGCAAATTAATTTGCTTATCTTTAAAAAAAATGACAAATAGTTTACAAACTAAGATGCAATGTATAATGTTATTACTAAACTTTTAATTTGTTCAATACAATTTCTGAAATTTGGGTATATGTTCAATCTAGTATTTGACCGTATGAAAATATTTAATATATTTTTATTAATTCAAGTTCATTGACAATATTGAACTTTTTTATATAATCTAGTGATTAAATTAAACATGTGCAAAAAACTTAGGAATCACATTAAATAAATAAAAAGTTTAGAGACGATAATGCATATGAGACAATATTGAATAAATTAAAAATTCAGAAATGACATTATATATTGGACTAAAGTTTATGAATTATTTACATAATTATTCCTATCATATCAAATCAAGAGAGGAAAGTGTCCAAATGATTACAATGGACTTGGAAAAGGAATGCCCATCGTTAGTCCTTGTTAATTAGTATGATCGTAAGTGCAAGGAAGAAGCCAAAAACATTTAAAAAAAAACCTATAACCTAATCAACCATGCGAATATTCCGACCAAAAAAACAAATCAACCATGCGAATATTTCTCTATTACGTCCTCCTCTCGTTTCAGCTCATGTCATGTCAGAGGGCCTACATTAGTGGTATCGCATGCATGGCGCCAAATGATCTTTGTCTGTCTCAGACCTCTTTTCCTTATTTCTTTAGAAACTATCACAAACTCCAACGTCCCATATGACCCTTCTCTCATCCCCTTTCCTCTTTTCTTTTCTTTCCTTTTTCTTGGTGATGATTCATCTGCTTTCAACGTCCTATTTCACACTCACTCACTCTCGTTGGCTCACTCAAAAGCATTCCGTATGTGTTCTTTCTTGTTTGTAATTTCGTTAGGGGCAATTGCTTGGTATTTTGTTTGAAATCAATTGGAGTGCTAACTTCTTTTGGGTCATAGCTCAAAGCGTTGCTTAGGTGATTGTGGGCATTTTAAAGCTCAAATCAAGTTGACGAAATTTAACTGGGCTTTTAGTTTGGAATAAAGAGCAATGGACTGTGACTTTGCTAGCATTGCAATCTTCAATGGACTGGGACTTCTTGTGATTTCGCCATAGTGGGTTTTCTTTCTTGACTTCTTTCAATTCCAACTTCCCTGCAGTATTGGTGATGAATGTTTCTGAACACGTGCATTGATTCAGGGGAAGTTTTTGCTTAATGAGACTTCTGCGTGAATATTTGCAATGCTAACTGAAGCAGTTGTGATGGACTCTTGCTGTTGTAGAAAAGGATTTATATCGATTGGAAAGCAAAGAAGTGCTTACTTGAACTGACAACGGATATCTTGCTCGATCATTTAAATGGGTTTTGAGCCATGGGAGTGGTATTGCCAGCCGGTGGTGAATGGGATTTGGGCAAGGAGCGCAAACAGTGCTTTCGGTGCATACACACCTTGCGCTATGGATTCCTTGGTCATTTCCATATCTTATTTGGTTCTTTTGGGCCTCTGCTGCTATCGAATTTGGTTAATCAAGACGGCTTCAAAAGTCCAGAGATACAGTTTGAGGTCAAAATGCTACCACTATATGGTGGGATTGCTTCCTTTTTACTGCACTGCTGAGCCTGTGCTGAGGCTGCTGATGGGCTTTTCAGTTTTCAATCTGGATGGTCAGACTAGCCTCCTTCCGTTTGAGGTAGAAATTAGCTGTGTTAAGAGCCTAGCTCCAACTCTCCAACGTTCACATGATATTTCTTCTTTTGACGAGCACTCCTGATTTGCTAGTCAGTTTGTTTAATGTGTGGTCATACACATCAATGGAGTCCCATACAGTATGTCTTATTAACAATGGGAGAGAGTTGCTCAGCCTTGACAAAATAAGAAAGCATTAGGCTGAAATTGTTCACTAGCACATTGACTCTCCTTTCTTTTTTTCTGTTTCAACTGATTTGTTTTGGAAGGAGCCTAGCACCAGTAAATCCTTGAGGGACTAAAGCATTCCTCATAGCTGCAACCTTCTGTGTAATGTTGGATTTAATTTTTTGATAAAATGATGAATTGATGGAGAAAATCGTTCTTTGCGTATGAGTTTTTCCAACTTCATTGGTTCCAAGTTTAACACTCTAAGCAACGACTACCATTTATAGTTAACTGTTAAATTCCACAACTCTGTGTCTGCTGCTGCCATAATGTGCATTTCATTCGTTTGCCGACTAATGTCTGACCATAATAGATTGCAATCTGTGTCAAACTATGAGTCTTCAGATCAACAGTCTGTAAGAATCTCAAATGTTGCTGTTTTACATTGGCCGGCAAACTGAGAGTCCAATTTATTTTGTAATCACACCTCCTTTTCTCTTTGGCAGATGGTTTCGTTAACCATAGAGTCTCTTGCTTGGTGCTCCATGCTAGTTATGATTGGCCTAGAAATGCAAGTTTACATCCGGGAGTTCAGGTGGTACCTGCTTCTTGGACTCATTTATGTTCTGGTGGGGGAAGCTGTGATGCTTAATCTCATCCTCTTGATGAGAGACCACTATCAGCATCATAGGTTAGTTTTTATCCTTCAGCAGACATTTAACTGTTCATACTTCAGACTATATACATGTCATATTCTCCTATATATACAATTGAATGCCGGTAGAGAAATTAAATGTTATTAGATGCTCTCTCTCCTTAAACTATGCAGATTGAAGAAAATAGTTAACAGAATTAGCATTTCTTCTGTTAAAATATGATCGCAGAAAGACATTTGCAAGATTTTCCCATCCATGTCTTGCAATATGGTTAAATTGCTTCCTTAAACTGGTGCAGGCTGCTAGTAGTACTATTTCATTAAACAGCTTTCATACTGTATATGTATTTTCTGGAAGCATGTCTCTGTTGTTGCCATAATTAAGGGGACACTGTGATCTCACTTTGGGAATGTGAAACTAATTTTGATTGGTCAAAGGTGATAGCCACTTATAGGTTTAGTTGCCTTACTCAACCCACTCTAGAATTGAAAATCTTCCTTGGGGAGTTTAAAAACTTTTGGAATCAGGTTACTCTGTTATAATGCATCATAATGTTTTAGAGTTTAAGATACATAATAAGATGTTCGGACCTAATTTCTATCTACTTTATCCTGCAGGCCTGCACTTCATCTGTATATCAGCAAGGTTTTTTGCCAGGTTACTTCTCTTTCCATAAACCATTACTCCTGAATCATCTGTTTATAATTTTCCTAACCTTTTGAACAGCTCCTGCTGGGATTCATTAAATAATAGATCTGATGAGAACATTTGACAATTACTATATTTTCTTTCTGTCCTTGGTCCCCTTGATCAAAAGAATTCCAACTAAGTCTTCTTCTATTTTGTGCTTCTTTTGGTGTAGGTTCTATTTGGGATTCTTCTTTTGGTCTATGTTCCAAATCTGGTTCCTTATCCGGGGTATACAATGATCCACACCGAGCCTCTTGATAGTGTTGAATATGAGGCTCTTCTGGGAGAGGAGCAAGTTTGTCCTGAAAGGCATGTCAATATATTTTCCAGTGAGTAATGCCAGAACTTCTATTTTTTCTGTCAACAGTGTTCCTTGTTTTCCATAAGACCATGCCAGTTCAGCTAGTCTTTATGCTGACATATCGAACTGCTGCTTGTCATTCTCCGATAAGCACAGGTAATGAACTAATAATTTGATTTAGATTGTGTCTGCTTAACGAGTCTAATTTGCTTGTATTGCTTGCTTTCTGATGGTGGCATTTGTAGGTTCTCTGTTTGTGCGTATCTCTTCCTCCTGAGGCAAAATATAATTGCTTGCTTGAAAGTAAAAGTGAACTGAGACATCTCTTTGGGGATCTAGTGAAATGGAACATTGGATTTTGTTTAGTGTTTTATTAATCAGCTACTTATTCTTTAGTTGTTAATGATCTAGCTCTCTCTCTCTCTCTCTCTCTCTCTCTCTCTTAAAGGGATATATTTTGGGTGGATGACTCCACTTATGCGGCAGGGCTACAGCAGACCAATAACCGAAAAGGATGTTTGGAAGTTAGACTCTTGGGATCAAACTGAGACACTGTTTGAAAGGTTTGCGCCATCACTTTTCTTTAGCCGTATTCCAAACTTTTTGTGTATTCAGATGCAATTCTAAAGCATTGCAATCATACCTTATTTTGCAGATTCCAGAAATGCTGGGTCAAAGAGTCTCAAAGGCCCAAACCGTTGCTTTTACGAGCTTTGAACAGCAGCCTTGGGGGAAGGTCCCATTCTTCAAAACAATTTTGATTTGACAGTGCACTTACATCTGTCTGGCATTATTCTTTAAGTTTCCTCATTGTTTGAATGTTCCCCATCTCATGTTACTTGGTTCCTTTACTTCTTCAGGTTTTGGTTGGGAGGCTTCTTTAAGGTATCATCCTTGCCCTTCGTTATCTAATTGAACACCATCTTCATTCCAAATAGTTCAGATGCCTTGGTTGTGGTGAATGGGTGCTCAATCAAATGTTTTGACTTCCATCCTGATAAGATGATCATTACATAATAAGTTTGGTTGAGCTGACCATATAAAATTGACGAATCTAAAAGAAAAAAAGCGTTTTCTAAAAAGCTGGAGTCTCTAAGGATTTGTCTCCTACTTGAACTTGAACGATCACTATAATAACACTTCAATATGCAATGTTCATTGGAAGATTGGTAACGTTTCTGACAAGAATAACTACAGATCGGGACCGATCTTTCCCGGTTTGCAGGGCCCACATTGCTGAACCACCTCCTTCAAGTAAGTTGTTCCATGTCCCTCTCTCTCTCTCTCTCTTCAGATGAATGTGTAGGCATCAATTTTCAAATCAATGCTGGACTCTACTTTTAATATTTTGATGAAATCCTAGAATTGTGAATCTTTATGCTCTAGAGATATGTGCTTCATTACAGAAAATTGTTTCCATGGACCTTCCTTTTCAAATGATCAGAAATATTGTTCCATAGGCCATCTTTGGATGGAAAACTTCAAAGGTTGTTACAGGAGGGCAGACCCTGGCAGAAACAGACTTAGCATGCTTTTTTAGGGTAAAATGTCATTTTCTAGTAATTACTTCAGTGTGCTCCATGTATTTTCTGATAGAGATTCTCTCTATATATACAGGACAAACTGAACAGCAATGGCATAATGACTGAGGACTACGTTTAGTTTAATGAGAATCTTATTGTTTTGTTTTATGGCACAGTGATCTTGAAATATTCTGTGCAGAGACTGACCTTGTGTTTTTGTATTTCATTCAACATCATGGTGGATTATGTTAGACGCTCCAGGAATGGATTTTTTTCTGATGCCTCTTTCTTTGCAACGTGCAGTCAATGCAAAGAGGGGACCCTGCATGGATTGGTTATGTCTACGCCTTTTTGATTCTTGTGGGTGTGGTATGATCCTTTCTTTGTTTTTTGTCAAGGTTTTGATTTATGTTAGGAGACAGAATCCTTTCCTTCTAAGTTTGCACACCCTAATTTTTCACAGTGCCATATGTGAAGTAAATACAATTATCATCTTTGTAAATGGTAAATTCCCACGTTTATTGCATTTTATCTCTAAAGGAAATTTGTAACCATGTGCCAATACTGTCTGCATCATTTGTCTGTCTCTGTGTTTTGGTTCTGATCTAATGATCATGTCCTTTCATCAATAAGATATGTGAAAATTGCTGTCTTAGGATATGTTAATGACTTCTGCTTGGACTATGTTCAGTCATTCGGTGTGCTTTGTGAAGCCCAATATTTTCAGAATGCATTTCGGACAGGATTTAGGCTGAGATCAACTTTGGTAAAACCTCTACCAGATGTGTATTAATCCTCAGTATCAGATGTTTAGTCTAGGTCATTCTTTGTCGTTTATTGTAGGAGAGCAATCGCTACAGCTTAATCAACCTAATTGGCAGGTGGCGGCCATTTTCCGCAAATCCTTAAGACTCTCTCATGAGGGTCGCAAGAAGTTCCAATCTGGAAAGATAACAAACATGATAACAACAGATGCTAATGCACTTGAGGTGAGATTCTTACCTCGGGCATGACTATGACATTGCTACTATAGTTCTCTTATTGCTGCAACGTGATTTAGTTAAGTCAATGGTGACATTTTCCTTAGTTTGGAAATCATATGCCCTGCTCTTCTGATTTTGCAAAAGCGAACTTTCTGAAATACATCTTACATGAAACCTGACCTTCTTCAGCAAATATGCCAACAACTTCACAACTTATGGTCAGCTCCATTTCGTATTGTCATTGCCATGGTTCTTCTGTACCAGCAATTAGGCATTGCTTCACTGCTTGGATCTCTCATGCTTGTCCTCATGATCCCATTGCAAGTAAGTTTGTGTTCTCCTATTCCCTCGAAAGTTTATCCTCACTATAACATTGGTACTACCGATTTCTTCCTTAATTAGTAACCAATTTAAGTTAAAAGCATGTGTGTGCTAATATTTGTGCTGACTTGGAGGTCCCACTTCTCTTTAACTGTTATGAAGGGCATTCTGATCTAGGTACTCAGTAGAAAATTTTTATCCCCTGAACTTCTATATAGTAATGGTTGTGTTGGAGTAGTATTGCTGATAGGCATATCTTATTGGTTTGGTGCTTTGTACTACAACGCATGCTTTAGGTAAGCCTAATCTGGTTGGTCGAAATATGAATGCAATTATATCTTGTTGCCATTATGACCAAAGGATAATGGTCTAACGAGTAAAGAGTTCCATGAGTCTAAATTAGCGGTGTCTGCCTATACTCCTTTTTTTTTTTTTGTAAAGGTAAGTATTATAGATGATTTCCAACCATACAAATATACGGGGAGTGAAATTAGGCACCATCCACACTCATCGAGATGACATGTCACTGGAGTGGGGGGTGCCAAGATCACAAAGAAACAATACATACAAATTTCCAAACTAAAGACAAGCAGACGAGCGGTAGAGGAATCCGCTCACAACATTAGCCAGAAATGATAGGATCCATTCCCCAACTATGCTGTAGACGCCTATTCCTCGGGCTATCCACAACCGAATTGAAAGCTAGGGCTTTGTCTTTAATCAACTTGATGAGATGTAGCCTCATAGAAGGCACAAAGAGGTTGGAGGATCGGAAGATGATGTCATTTCTAGTCTTTTAAATCACATAGCAAAGGGCGCCAAATGAGAACCTGATAATATCATTGTAGAAACCGCTACCCACAAAAATGTTGATAGCCCACCAAATGTACTCCTTATTGCTCTTTAAGAAATTCCCAGACCCGCAATATCTATATTATTCACCATGTGGTTAGCTAAAAGAGGTTTCCTGTGCCACATCGTCACTCTCAGCTCATGGATTAACATTTATATCATGATGATTAATTGTCTATCTGTCAATCAATTGGTTTACATGTTCTAATCTTTTCCATGGTGAACTAGACGCTCATAATCACCAAAACGCGAAAACTCACCCAGGAAGGGCTGCAGCGGACTGACAAGAGAGTCAGCCTCATGAACGAAATTTTGGCGACAATGGACACTGCGAAGTATGGGAAGCTCTGGCCTACGCTCTCTATGGCTATGTTCTTTTTATAACGACTGAAATTCATTGGAAAATTCTTGTAGATGTTGTGTTTGGGAAAAGATCTTTCAATCTAGAGTTCATGGAGTACGAAATGATGAGCTTTCATGGTTCCGTAGAGCACAACTTCTATCTGCGGTAAGTACGTTTTCAAAATTAAGATGATCTTATGCTTGCTGATTGTGGAATTATCTTCTGTATTGACAGTTGGAATATTCTTGCTTTCCCCAATATGCATTACTATGTCAGTATATAATACATATGTATGCGTGCACTAATACACCCACACGCATCCGCACACACACACATGCACGCGCGCACGAGAGAGAGAGAGAGAGATAAAATCCTCAGTGGCGGGATGTTGCTTGTGTAGAAAAAGAATTGTGAAAGCAGTATTTATGGAACGACGTGTCTTGGCTTTCTGTCTGGTGTAAACGTGCCAAGCAGACCGACAACAGTTAAAAGACTTACATAAGTGAATTGCTAGCAATTCAAAAGGTCTGTTCATTTCATGAAAAATAATTTTTGAGAAATTGTATTTCGGATTTTTCGGTATTCGTTTCATGGAAAATGAATCAATCGGGGAAAATATTTTTCATAAAAAAAAAAGGCTTCTAAATTAGGAGAAAATATTTTACACTTTTCATGTTGGAGAAAACAATTTTCTCACTCACTCTCCCTTTATATCAAACCCTACTAGCCTCTTCTTCTTTCTTCTTTTCTTTTCTAAAAATTTGAATTTTTAATTATTTTTTTCCTTTTACTTTTTTTCATGTTCTTCTTTGGTTGGTTGCTGGCCATAGTGACCATTGGCGACCGGTTATAGCTAAGCCTCGAGCTCGCTAGCCTTGGGCAAGATTGAGGCTCACCGATAACGGCCTTGGGCCTCGCTAGATCGGCGAGCTAGAGGCTTGCCAACACTGACTGCAGGCCTCGCCTGATAGGCAAGCTAGAGGCTCGCACTCACCGTTGGTGGCCAATCTAGCGAGTAGCAAGCTCGAGCTCACCAGCCTCGGCGAAGCTTGGGCTTGTTTGGATTGGCCGAGCCTCAAGCTCATTGACCCATGTCTAGGGCGGTCACTGGGCAGCGCGCCATCGTCAAGGCACATGGCAACGAACGAAAGAGTAGGATGAAGAAGAAGGAGAAGCCACAGAGGAAGGAGCACGAAGAAGAAGGAGAAAGAAGGAAGGAGGGAGGAAGGAGGAAGGAAAAGAAAAGGATAAATAAAAAATAATTAGAAACTTGATTTTTATAAAAGTTAAAATTACATTGATAATTTTTCCCAAAAAATCAGATTAGATACCAAATGATGAAAAATATTTGCCACTTCATTTTCAAGTTTCAACCGAATACTAGAAAGTATTGTTATTTTTTTGGAAAACATTTTTCGGAAACGTGATATTTTCTGTAAAACAGACGGAGGCAATTGTCTATTTCTTTTCACATTAATAGTGTAAAATTGAAAAGGGTGATTGATCTACTGTGTCAAATCATCCATCTAGTCTTGGACTCCATTAACCACTTGTAAGCTGTGTAGTCATAGACTTACATTAACTGGTCTAATCAACATATTTATTACCAAAAAGTACAAGAAAAATAGGAGGTGCAGATCCCTAAAGTGTCAAAACTTAGTATAGGGAGACTTAAGTGCCAAAAGCTGCAAAATGTATACTTAAGTGTTAAAATCGAAGCAAAATGAATTAGTTAAGTGCGAACAGTGAATAGGGGTGAGCATTGGTCTAGGATCAACCCTGAACCAACCTTGGACAGGCCCAACCCTGCCGGTCTTGGTCTAATTCTCAAGGGGGTTGAGTTGGTCATTAGTCCTGGGATCTCTGGACGAGTATTGTGTAGGTTGGTCCTTGGTTCTAGGAGTTTCGAGTTGGTCCAACCTGGACTGACCTTGACCTTATATATTATATATCTAATATATTATTTATAATATTTTTTTATTTGTTCTAAACCGTAAACAATAACTCAAATAGTGTCCTCCTCCGGTATTCTTGTTCTCTTCTTTCTTCTTTATCTTCTCAGTATTTAATTTGCCAAGTAAAATCGAAAGAAACAACTTTACTCGTGAGCAATCTTGCCACGCTCGACGCTTGTGTTGCTCACCTCTCTTCGCTAACCTCACTCGTCGCTAAGTAAATTAGAAGGAAATAAAGCCCTAATTAGAAATCATTTTCGCTCGTGAGCAACACTTGCCTTGCAGCTCTATAAGCAATCTTAATCATTTTTATGGTTTTTTGCTTTTAGCAAATGTGAAATCTTTATTGTTGCCTTATTTTAAATTTGTTAAATATGTATTGGTATTTTTAATTTAGTTAAAATTATCGATAGATATATAATTTGAAATAGTAAGTTTGACATTTTAGAAATACAAAAAAATGAAAAAAAATTATCAATTGGTCTCGGGTTAACCCTGGAACCAAATTGAACCCATTAGGTAGGTCCGGTCCTCGGTCCTAGGCTCAAAAGGGTCGGTTCTGGTCCCAAAAAATTGAGGACCAATATCGTGTAGGTTGGTCTTAAGGTCAAGGAGTGGATTGGCCCAAGCCGGACCATGCTCACCCCTAAAGGTGAGAAAATCCGACTAAAATGCACACGTGGCATTTTCTGGCGACTTTGTTTGCTAGCATAGCAATTTTTTTCAAAAAAATATCCACGTGGCAAATTTTAAAAAAATTGTCCGTGTGGGAAAAAAATATAGCCATATCAACAAAATAAAAACCCCAAAAATCTATTTTATTATTTATATTAAAAAACTAGAGGATGGTGAGGGTCGGTACAACCCTCGTTGTTGCCTCACCATCGCCAATATGGACGACAATGGTGGGGCAAGGGTTTGCTGGGGTCGCCGAGCCATGCCCAGTGGCTAGCGACCCTAGTCGGCTAATAGTGAGGGCCTGCAAGCCCTCACCCAGATTTGGGGTGAGAGTCATGACCTTCCTTAGATCCAATGAGGGCTGGCAACCCTTGCCGAATCTAGGGAAGGGTTGCGGTCCTCACCGCCGGTCAACCAAGGTCGCTGGCCACTAGCCGGTGGCCCGGCGACCCTTGTCCCTGTCATCATCGGCCCTTTCTTGGTGATGGTGGGGAGCGGCGGCGATGGTTACACAGCTCTCTCCCTAGTTTCAACTTCCCTTTTTTTAAATTAAAATAATATTATAATTTAAGTTTTTTATATTATTTAATTAATATTTATATTAAATGGCACATCATTGCCAAAACAAAGTCGTTTTGGCTAAGTTGTTGTTGACTCAGTTTTCCGGTGAACCACGTAAGCGAGTTATATTATTAAAATAAGCTATGTTGAATTTCCGATAGCCTTCACTAAAGTTAGAGTTGGCAAGACTTAAGTGATCCTAATTTTCATAAAAAGTGACATTTAAGTGTACATTTCGTAACTTTTAACACTAAAAATAGTTTTTTCTTGTCCATTTGTTTCTGAACTCAAGTTTTGACATTTTCTCTTCCATAATGCTAGATGGCTAAGCTTTTGCCGGAAAAATAGTCTCCATTTGTTTCTGAACTAGCAGTAAACAAATGAATTTGGACCCTTTTTGTCAGGCGGGCAAGAGTGCTAACGGACTTGGCAATTTCTCTTCCATAATGCTAGATGGTTTTCTATTTCTCTGAGAGTTTTGCTTTGGTTGCAGTTCAACAGCTTCGTACTGACCAGCATCCCCGTCATCGTAACCGTTGTCTCATTTGGGACATTCACTTTACTTGGTGGGCATTTGACACCAGCGATAGCGTTTACATCACTCTCTCTTTTTGCGGTGCTACAATCTCCTCTGAACAGGCTACCTAACTTGATGTCTCAGGTTCTTTCACTTCATCCTACCCTCATTTCTGTATCTCTGTGCTCAAGAGAATAGTCTAGTGATCTACCCCATTGTTAACATAATTTGTGTTGTTTTTATGTGTTTAGAGAAAGATATCATTTTGCTTTTCCTCCTAATTGTGTGCCACGGATATGTTGTTTGTGATGTCCCTTACTAAGTTTAAGTATTAATTCATCTTGCTCTAGCAAAGAAAAAAATAATTAATAATATTAAACAGCTAGAAAAATGAGATAGTGTTGAGAGTATTTGGTCAATAGGGATATATTTGTCTATTTCTTTTATCATTCAGATTAGTTAGGTCATATTGACCTAATCAAGCATTCAGATCAGTTTTTGTCTTTCAACAAATTGAATATCAAAGGCGAGGCTGAGGGGTTTGATTTTTTGAATTGGACAATACGACATGCAAAAAGTGTACAATCATTTCTCTATATTAAATTTGTCTAAACTAAACTGATTGTCCAGGTCTTGAAATAGCATTAAAAATTAATTTAATGAGTTGGAGGTTAAACCTGCAATATCAACGTGATAATTGAAATGAAAGGCTAAAACCATATTGTAATAACTAAATCTGTAACAGATTATCTCTTCGATAAACGTCTTTTGCAATATTTGGAAAGTGAAAGTCAGAATTTCTGTTTTGTGCTTATTGCGGTTTTTTACCTTTGCTTTCTCAAAGATTATGCATATTCTTCATCTTAGATTCGGCTACCTTATTTTAACAGTGCTTGCGAACATTTGTGTCATCTTTAGTTTCCAATTGAACTTTTGTATCCCAGTTTGTTACCGCGAATGTTTCCCTGCAACGTGTGGAGGAACTACTTTTAACAGAAGAGAGAGCTGTAGTTCCAAATCCACCGATTGAGCCAGGACGGCCTGCTATTTCAATAAAGGATGGGCACTTTTCATGGGACTCAAAGGTCAAATAAACATATGCCTCATTCTTGCAAAATCACTTACCTTTCTTCTTTTCAATGTGAATAAACTGTTGACTTCAGTATGTACAAATTGTCTGCATTTTAGGAGTTGTAACACCACCGACCATGCATTCATAAACAATAAAAAACCAATGCCGTGATTTGAAGCATAAATGCATCTTACAAATATTTCATGAACCCCAAAGCTAGTTGATGCCATAATCAAAATTTGAAGCACAGCTTCATTGAACAACTTACCATTTAGTTAAGTGATTAGTTCATTCACAACTTTTGTAAAGGTCACTAATCGTGGAAGGAAACTAGTGCTAATTTCTAGAGTGTAATTTTTTGGGGTGAAGTCACTCTTGCTATATGTCTCACGAGGCAAACAACTAAACTCAAAACTCAGAGGACTGTGTCTCTTTTTCCATCGTTTTGAAATTTCAAGTTGATGTAACGAAGTCATTCTCACTGATATAAGACATGGTCATTTATGGTGCTTTCCAGTCTTTTGTTGCCATGTCTTTTTCAACTGGTGGCTAATTTTTCAGCTCACTTCAGGTAGAAAAACCCACATTGTCGAACATCAATCTGGACATACCAGTTGGTAGCTTAGTTGCTATTGTTGGTGGTACTGGAGAGGGAAAGACATCTCTCATATCCGCAGTGATTGGGGAACTCCCTCCTATCTCCGATGCATGTGTTACTATACGGGGAACCATTGCTTATGTTCCTCAAGTATCGTGGATTTTCAATGCCACTGTAAGTTGCACAGTGCTGGTTTTGTTTCTGTCAATGTTGGATACAAAATCATCATTTTATTGTGTCCTAATCCCTAGTGTGTGATATCAGGTGCGGGACAACATATTATTTGGGTCTGAATTTGAACCAGAAAGATATTGGAAGGCAGTTAGAGTTACTGAACTGGAGCATGATCTTGATTTGCTTCCAGTTAAGTGGGACAGTGCTTTGTAAGGTTGTCTTACTAACACGGGATGTGATCTGTTAATTATCTGTTTCAATCAATCTTCAGGGTCATGATCTTACAGAAATTGGTGAAAGAGGGGTGAATATAAGCGGAGGGCAAAAGCAGAGGGTTTCTATGGCCAGGGCTGTTTACTCGAATTCAGATGTTTATGTATTTGATGACCCTTTAAGTGCTCTGGATGCTCATGTTGGTCGACAGGTATGAAATTAATGATGCAGGATATTAGTCACTTCAGATTATTGTAGGTGTAGCAAGTGATGTTATAGGGCTTCAACAATTACCTGTATACTTGAAAAGCGTTTTATGCAAAGCATGCTCAAATGCTTGAATTAAACAAAGATAAGAATTCCAATCCTACAGTCCTGCCCTCAAGATAGTTTGCTGCAATCAATCTTGGGATAATTGAAGCAACTTCTGCTAATTTCAAAACTCATAGGTATTTTCTGATTTGGGACTTCTTAATTTAAATTTAGGTATATAAATCATTGTTTTTGTTTCACCATCTTTTTTAGTTGTTAATAGGGGTATCCGAACTTTTGGCTTGACTCTCCACTTCTGAAGTGAACTTTAGTTTCATATTTGTAGATCTCCATTCAGTAGGATATCTTTTTTGAATTTTCAGAAATGAGGCCAAATCCTGTATTAGCTTATTCTAACCCACAGTCATCTACAGGTGTTTAATAGCTGTATCATGGAAAATCTGCAAGGCAAGACGCGGGTTCTTGTCACAAACCAGCTACATTTTCTTCCTCAAGTGGATCGAATCATTTTGGTTCATGAAGGAATGGTCAAAGAGGAAGGAACTTTTAAGGAGCTCTCTAGAAATGGGGTACTATTCCAGAAACTTATGGAGAATGCAGGAAAAGTGAAGTTACAAACAGAAGAGGAGGAGAAAACATCCAAACCAGCAGCTAACATTGTTAATGAATTGCCAAAAGATCAAGGCAATGGGAAGAAAGGTAAAGAAGGGAAGGCAGTACTTATTAAGCAAGAAGAACGGGAAATGGGTATCGTGAGTTGGAAAGTCCTGATGAGGTAGTGGAATCCATGATATGATGCTTTAACTTCTAACACTTATTGTATAGACATGTTATTTCCCAAAAAGGCTTACTTTTGGATAAGATTCATGACCTAAAAACTTTCTTGGGATCAACAATGGAAGTGGTGTTCAAATAAGCCAATTAAATGACCTCAAACATATGTTTGATTTCTCAAATGAAAAGTTCAAGAAAGTTCATGCTACATTTAATACTGTATGGAGGCAATATTGATGCAGTGTAAGTTTGTGCTACATTTGTTTCTCAACTTCACTTGACATCACTCAATACGTGGTCTCTAGGTACCTTCTCTTGGGATGCTTAGGTTTCCTCCACATGATAACTATGTGTCACGCATATCATTAAATGGTTATAAGCACCTACAGTCGATGCATTGGCTAATTCCTTTTTAGTGAAAACTGAAACTGTGTTTGTATGGTAAAATGCTTTTTTCCCTCTATTTTTATTAGGACTCATAAATCTGGACCACATTGTATAGAGTTACACAGCAATAATGCTGCCTATCTGTGACTTGTAGATGAACTAATTTTCTTTTTTCGCTTAATCTATTTTTAGGTACAAAGGGGCGCTGGGAGGCCTGTGGGTGGTGGCAGTATTCTTTATATGCTATATTTCAACTGAAGTTCTTCGAATTTCAAATAGCATGTGGTTGAGTTTCTGGACAGATGAAAGCACTTCAGAGAACTACAGACCAGGATTTTACATATTGATCTACGCACTCCTGTCCTTTAGTCAGGTACGTCAAAATTCAGTAGATAGATCTCCTAAGTTTACTATCTTTTCTGCAGTAGCTTGCGCTTCTATGATTTCTTTCTTGATTATTGATGGGGTGGGAAAGCCACATTATCTCTTAGTCCTTGAGTTTGGATTACAATACCTTGTTTGTAACACCGAAATGTTAATGTAATTTTGATGAGAATCTGATACCATGAAATATACTATTTGCTAGCTCTGCTATATTTTTAGATTTCTGTATTTTGGAGTCTTTGGTGAAAGTGGGTATATGTCACCTGAAGGTCTTTATGGCAACTTGCATGATGACTCCTGTGTTTCCATGAATCAGGTGACTGTGACACTGATTCACGCTTATTGGTTGATTATTTCGAGTCTTCATGCGGCAAAAAGATTGCATGATTCTATGCTCCAGTCTATATTACGGGCTCCAATGCTTTTCTTTCACACCAACCCAATGGGAAGAATTATCAACAGGTTTGCCAAGGATCTAGGCGACATAGATCGCAACGTTGCCCAACTTGTGAATAGGTTTATTGGCGAAGTCTGGCAGCTACTTTCGACTTTTGTGCTTATAGGAATTGTGAGCACAATCTCTCTTTGGGCCATAATGCCGCTCTTGATCTTGTTTTATGCAGCCAATCTGTATTACCAGGTGAGCGCAGTCTTGTTTGGGCCCTAATGCTTTTTCATACAAGGTTCTATTTGCTCTTCTATTTACAACAAGAATTACCAAGCCTTGTCCTACTAAGTGGGGTTGGCCATTTTCTTTTGCTACATAAGCTGACAATGTCATGCAGTATTGGCATTTTCTTGTGATGCTTGTGACACTACGCACCGGCATTTAGACGTTTCATAGTGGAAATTCTGAAACACAATTTCCATTATTCTTTTGCGATAGAAAGCAATACTTCTTTTTTCCATTATATGAAACAGTGACTGAGTAATAAGCACAAACGACTCAGAACGAACGTTTCCCTTAGACATCCTTGTGTCAGTTTTTTGGTAGAGGCAGTGTTAATAATCAAAGATAAAAATAGATCCTTTTAGTTGCTCAATATCATTGCACCTTTTGTTTAGGAAAATGGCACCATAAGTGTCATAACTTTTATATGACTCAAACTTTTTTAGATCTTTGAGTGCCATGCCGAAACTTTTTCTCCGACAGTTGAGCATTAGATAACTTTTGTATTGATCACTTGAGTGTCTTAACTTTTTAAAAACATTGACCATAAGTGTCATGCCATGCTAGTTTTCCAGCACTTGGGTGAATTTTTTAAAAAGTTATGGTGTCCAAATGATCAATTAAAAGTTATGATGCTCAAGTAAATGTTTTTTAAAAGTTATGATACTTTTAAGTGTTTGAAAAAAAAAAGTTATGATACTGAAGTGAGCACCCTATGAAAATTATAGCACTTGTAAAGTCTTTGTCCCCCTCTTGTTTTAAAGCATGCTCTGTCTTCTACCCATAGCCAAGTCCTTGGGAAGTTTGGATATAATTGTCCTTTAATTGTTTGCCTTGTGTTGTTAACAGACTACATCTCGTGAAGTGAAACGCTTGGATTCAATCACCAGATCTCCAGTTTATGCGCAATTTGGAGAAGCATTGAACGGCTTGTCGACAATACGTACATACAAAGCATATGATAGATTGGCATCCATTAATGCCAAGGCCATGGACAATAATATCAGATTCACCCTTGTCAATATCAGTTCCAACCGTTGGCGCTCCATTAGGTTGGAGACTCTAGGCGGCATAATGATCTGGTTGACAGCGACATTTGCAGTCATGCAGACCGGAAAAGCAGAAAACAGAGTAGCGTCTGCTTCAACTATGGGTCTCCTCCTTAGCTACACTTTGAATATAACGAACCTCATGAGCGGTGTTCTGAGACAAGCAAGCGGAGCAGAGAATAGTCTAAATGCCGTAGAGCGTGTGGGTGTATACATAGAGTTGCCTTCTGAGGCTCCGGCTATAATAGAGAACAATCGACCCCCTCCCGGTTGGCCTTCATTGGGATCAATGAAATTCGATGATGTGGTCCTTCGTTACAGACCTGAACTTCCTCCCATCTTGCATGGATTGTCTTTTTCAGTAGCGCCCCGTGAGAAGCTGGGAATCGTAGGAAGAACCGGTGCTGGAAAATCTAGCATGATAAATGCTTTGTTCCGAATTGTCGAGGTGGAAAAAGGAAGAATCTTGATCGATGGATGTGACACTTCTAAAATAGGACTGGAAGATTTGCGGAAAGTCCTAGGCATCATACCTCAATCACCAGTTCTTTTCTCAGGTAGGTACTGTGAAATCCTTTTATCAACCTAACTTGTTTGTTAAGACATATCTTGGTTCTTCCCTCCCCCGTTTCCCTCAACCTCTCTGATATTCTATAGGAAATTCTGCTAACAAGTGGAAGCTTTTCAGTCTTCTACTGGTTGATATTGCTATATCCTCAAACCAATACATAGCTGAGGGTTCTCACTCTCACTTATTATGTCCAATGTTGAAGCTTCAGAACTTTTTTAAGTCCTTGGAGCAAGCATCGATTCACAATAGCTACTTGCAGTTCTTGCAGTCCAATTCTTTATCCAACTACTAATAAATGGTTGCTTTCTTTTTGACATGAACAATCCGGCTGACCAGTCCTAATCAGTTCAAATGTCTTTGTGAGAGGGAAAAGTAAATTGTATTATTCTGTAAAGTTTGATGCATACATTAGTAATCAACAACACAATATGCCCTAAGGTCCTAAAGACTTCTTTACTCTTTATATTGCTAACACTCCCCCTCATGCTGGAGTATAGTTATTAATCATGCCCAGTTTGTCACAAATATATTCTATCCTCCCATTACTTAAGAGGTTTAGTAAAAATGCTTGCTAGTTGTTCACTGGTTCAAATGTGATTGGGAAGGATCACTCTACTCTGCAACTTCTCTACTCCGCAACTTCTCTCCAATAAAATGATAGTTAACCTCAACGTGTTTTGTTTTCTCATGACACATAGGGTTGGAAGTTATATGCATTGCAACTCTATTATCACACCATAAAGTCATAGAGATAAAGCTTTAGAGCCTAACTTAGTCAATAACTACTAAATCCACACTATTTCACATGTCATTTGTGCCATAGCTCTATATTCTAACTTAGCACTAGAGCGAGCGATAACACTCTGTTATTTACTCTTCCATGATACTAGATTTCCTCCAACCAAGGTACAATAGCCAATGGTTGATCTCCCATCATCTAGAGATCCTGCCCAATCAACATAAGAGAATCCTTCAACTCTGCTATGACCATGGTTTTGATAAACAATTCCTTTCCCAGGAGCATTCTTCAAGTACCTATCTTAATAACTAAACCCCAGTGAGATGTATGAGGGGAAAACAAAAACTAGCTTACCAAACTAATTGGAAAGGCAATGTCTAGTCAAGTAACAGTGAGATAATTCAACTTGCCTACCAATGTTATATATCTCTCAAGATTATTAAGAATCTCTCCTCCCTTAGTAACCGGTTTAATTCCTTGTTCCATGGATGAATCAAGAGGCTTTGATCCCAACATGCTTGTATTGGTGAGCAAATCCAAGATATATTTTCACTCTAATAGAACAATACCTTTTTGTGATTATGCCACCTCAATTCCTAGGAAATACTTCAACTTTTCTAAGTCCTTAGTCTGAAATTATTGCTGAAGATAGATCTTTAGTGTAGCTATATCGACCAAGTTATCTCCTGTGATGATGATATCATCAACATATACAACCAAGAACAATTTGCTTCCCCTTGACTGTTTGTAAAAGAGAGATTGTTTCCACATCTAGACAGTCCGTAAGAAAGTACAACCTCAGAAAAACTTCCAAACCACACCCGTGGGGATTTTCAAATCATACAAAGACCTTTTTAATATGCACAACTAGCCCCCTATACTCTCCTTGAGCAACAAACCTTGGAGGTTGCTCCATATAAACATTTTCACGACGAGTACCATGCAAGAAAGCATTTATGATATTAAGTTGAAACTTATATGTGGTAGCAAGAGAGATTAAAATATGAGTAGAAGTAAGTTTGGCTACAAGAGAAAAATTGTCTAGATAGTCAACCCCATACACTTGAGCATACCCTTTTGCAACAAATCTTACTTTTAAATGAGCAAGAGAACTGTCGAGATTGACTTTCACAGCATATACCAATTGACAATCGATAGCAATTTTGCCTAAAGAAAGAGGTAACAAGTCCCAAGTTTGATTAACTTGGAGGACCTTTGATTCTTTTGCCATTACTGTCCTCAAGACAGAGCTTTCTAATTCCCTAGCTACAAACTTGGGGATAGGAGATTGTTCAATAGTAGATAAAAAGGACTGAAAAGAAGAAGACACAAAAAGTATGAGATTAAGTTTGCAATAAAATGTTGAGTATAAGCATGTGTACCTTTGCGAGAGCAATATGGAGATCAAGATCAGATAAAAGAGGAGGGCCGGTTAATGGAAAATTTGGAGCAGAAGATGACATAGTGGTGACAAGAGGAAGGTGCGAGTAGTAGCTACTCAAGGATGCCGGGTATAAACTTGGAGAGGAGGTGGTTCCTCTTAGACACTAATGAAATAGCTGGAGCAGTTGACCAAATGGTGGTCACATATAAGTTTGCATCCAACTCAGACTCGGTAATTGGAATATCATGATGAGAAGTGGATTCAAAAAAAATGAAACATCAGCTGTTATAAAGTTTTTTCTCAGTAATGGATAATAACAATGATACTCCTTTTGAGTACGGGAATAACCCATAAGCACACACTTGATGCTTAGGGATCAACTTTTGATACTCTAGGTCAATGATCACAAATAAATAGACAACAAAAAATATGAGGTGGTAAGACAAATAGTGACTCATTTGGAAACAAAGTATAAAATGGAATATCATCTCGCAAAACAAAATAGGGCATACGATTAATGAGGTAGCATGCAGTTAGAACAACATCGGACCAAAAGGTTTTTGGGACCTTCATCTCAAATAACAATGACTTAATAACTTCCAATAAATGTATATTCCTCCTTTCAGCAACATCATTCTATTGGGGTATATCAAGATGGGAAGATTTATGGATCATACTATGTTGAGTCATAAAATCAGAAAAGAATACTCCTTGGATTATCAGAACACAAAACTTTAACATGTATACCAAACTAAGTATGAATTTCAAGTATAAATGCATGAAATATAGCAAACAATTTTGAACAAATTTTCATTTAATATAACCAAGTGACTCTAGAATAGTTATCAACAAAAGCATCAGTTGAAAACCACATGACACGGACCCCAAATATCTAAATGAACTAACAAGAAAGGAGACGCCACTTGTTTAATGACTTGAGGCTAGTAACTAGTACTATGTAATTTGCCAAGTTGACATGACTCGCATTCTAAGCTAGAGAGGGACTAAAAACTAGAATCTAACTTCTGAAGACCATGTAAGTAAGGATGACCAAGATGGCAATGGATCTAATGTAGGGATGCAACACTAGACCATGCAATGGATGGAGCATCTTCAAGCACATACAACCCCCTGCCTCACATCCTCTACTAATCATCCTCTTCGTAGCTAGATCCTGGAAAATACAAGAATCAGGATAAAATGTTACTGAATACTAAAAGTTTTTGGTCAATTTACTAATATTAATGAGGTTAAATGGAAATTGTGGAATAAAGCACTAAGGACAATGTCAATGAAGGAGTTGGATGAAATGTGTAGATGATCCATTGGCTAGGGTAACTCTAGATGAAGATGTAGTAAGAGAGGAAAATATACTTGAAAGACCTTACCTGTGATCTAAAGCCCTTGAATCAATGATCCAATGACGAGAAGTAGCTCAAAGGCGCATAACATTACCTATCTATACCAAGGTAGCAGTGGAAGAAGCAAGCTACGCAATCTGAAATTGGTTGTATTGAGCAAATTTCTCATCAAACATAACCACTACCTTTCCTTCATAAGACTATAGAGAAGAGTCAATACCAAATGCATTATTTGCAAACTGTTGTTGTTACCCTAGTCTCCCATGTAACTTGTGGCAAAAAATTTTAATATGACTAGGTTTGCCACGGTAATGACAAATCCTTGTGGCCCCTAAGCTATTAGCAGACTTGTGCGATTGTCCATAAAAATGTTGCTTGGCCTCCCCCTCGGCCCCACGTCCACTATATCCTCCATGATTTTTGCCATCACTCCTAATACCACCACCATTGGTTCAAGACTGGGACACAAGCTAAATTATTACTATAGATATGGTGTCATGAGAAGACTCATGAGATATCCAAAGAACCCGAGCAAACATATCTGTGAGTGATACAACAATCTCTCCTCCAAGAATTTGAGACCTAACAATTTCATATTTAGGACCAAGACCTCATAGGACTACCATTACAATCAATTGTTCGCTCTAAAGTTGCATTTGCTAAATATTGGCTAAAATAGGGATAACAACATTCAACTCCTCAAAAATTAGCGAAGTATTGCATAATAGAACATCCCTTCCTTTTAGATTGGCAAAACTCCTATAATATCTCATAAGTTTTGTGATAGGTTTATTTTTGTCAGAATATAATATATTCAAATACTTCCACAGTTCTCTAATTGTGTCAATATGAGTTATTAGATCAATTATATTGCTCTTCATGGAGTTTAGCATCTTATCAAGGATACATGCATCAATAATATCCCAAGTTGCATCATCTCTGGGTTTAGGCTCAATCAAATGTTTATGCTGATTCCTGCTTGTCAAAGTAAGCTTCACAATTTTCTTCCATTGATGAAAGTTAGCATTACCGTCAAGCTTCTTATTGATAATTCGATTACACAAAGAGGTATTCACCTTAATCATCACATTATTACTCTTCTCGTGATCACCTATTCTTCAACAATAATAAAGAAATTCTCACAACATCGTCCTTCAGGCAGCTCAATCTCAACAGTTCAAAAATCAAACGTAATCGAAGATATTACACCACGTAAAAGAGCCTCCACGACCCACAGACACCATCAATCGAGAGACCATAACTAGATTGGTCAAACACCCACAAGCTAAAGGCTGAAAAAAAACAGACTTGGCCAATGGATCAGACAGATTAATGAGGGCATGGAAACTTCCAGTATCCGACAGTTCGGCCAAGTGGTGTAAGGTGCGATTTAGGCTCTGATATCATGAGAGAGGAAAAATTAAATTATAATATTCAGTAAAGTTTCAATATATGCATTAGTAATTACCAACAAAATAAGCCCTAAACTACAACGAAGCTGAGGGATTGACCCTTGTATTTTTCTTTCTAACACTTGAGTGGGATAGATAGGTCCCCTCCTATATGGCTGTATATATGTAGCCCTTTTGTTTTCCTCTGTGATCCTGGTACCCACTCACTCTAGCGACTTATAGTCTCGTTGAGTGCGTGTTGGTACCGGGATGCACTTCTATTGTAAATCCTGATTGAATATATATTATACTTACCTTTACCAAAAAAAAAAAAAAAATTAGCCCTAAAGGTCCTAAAGACTTCTTTACCCTTTATACTTCCGATAGTCTTCAGTCAAATGTCCTTCTACTTTGGTTTAAAATGCCAAAGAATTTTCTTTTAATGTGCTGTCCGATATTTCATGTGAAAAAGGCTACAGTACGAATCATAACTGCATACACTGAACTCCATTACTCTGGACTGAGAAGCTTCTACGATATACCAAAAGAAACTTTAGATTCCACTATTTGTGGAGACTAAATATCATCTCCGGTAGTTTCTTTCTTTTCAATGTTGTGCAGGAACTGTGAGATTCAATCTCGACCCTTTTAATGAACATAATGATGCTGACCTCTGGGAGGCTCTGGAGAGAGCACGTTTGAAGGATGTCGTCCAGAGGAACTCTTATGGTCTGGAAGCTGAGGTAAGCTTGCAATAAGGTTACTAGAGCAAAATGTTGATGAAAGCATCATTGCAGTTTCTATTGGATTCAGGTTTATGTTGATGAAACTACGGGAAGTTACCTAACATTGTTTGAGAGTAAAATATTTAAGTCATTAAAATTGTCTTTTGAAGGACAAGGATTGTTAGATGTTTCCTAAAGCATGCAAGAGTTGAGGTAGTGAGGATAACAATTGACTAGGTTAATGCCCATTGCCAGAGAGACGAGAGAAATTGAGTTGAACCGATACAAGGCAAGGAACGTGAATTAGTGTTCAGCGGAAAAGTTTGACATGCATATGCAATAGATTCTCAGCGAAGCACTATCCAGGAAAAACAATGATATGTATTACGTTTTCTCAATACATAAAACATCATAGTGTCTGAAGTCTTAACTGAAGTTGAGATGTCGACTTATAAATATATGTTTGGACTTGTCTACATGCAGGCGGCTGATCTAATGCTCTGCATTATTCTATCGGCTTTAAAATGTATCCGTGGGTTCTTTCTTAATAAGTTAAGAAAAACGAAGCTAAAAATCTCCATTATTACTGATGTTGGTTGCGTCCTGTCAAGGTTTCTGAGGGCGGGGAGAACTTCAGCGTCGGACAGAGGCAACTGCTGTGTCTTGGTCGAGCATTACTAAGGAGATCAAAAATTCTTGTTCTCGATGAAGCAACTGCAGCTGTCGATGTTAGAACTGATGCTCTCATCCAGAAAACCATCCATGAAGAATTCAACTACTGCACCATGCTCATCATCGCTCACAGACTTAACACTATCATTGACACCGATAGAATTCTTGTGCTCGATGCCGGCCAAGTATGTTCTAACATTGATATTCATCATGCACACATCAGTACTAGGAAAAAATGCATACTAACTTTGTCATTATGAATATGAAAAAGTGAAATCCACTCATATCTCTGAAGTATGATTGCTATGGCACTTGACACTTCCGATAAATAAGAACTGAAAGTTACCATCTCACTCAATTCAACATAAAAGGACCGTGACTCCCCAATGTAGCTGTGTTTCTACTTCTTATTGCTGTATCGATTGCAACGCTTTCAACTTTCATTTCAGGTAACAGAATACGATACTCCAGAGAATCTGCTATCAAACGAAGCAAGCGCATTCTCTAAGATGGTTCAAAGCACGGGTTCTGCCCATGCGCAGTATCTACAAGGCTTAGTCCTCCAAAAGAAAGAGAGCAGTTTGCAGAAGGAAAGGATTAGTCTAGATAGCGAGAGACGATGATCAGCCTCTTCCTACTGGGCTGCTGCTGCCAATGTCGCTCTAGCAGTCAGCCTCAATTCTAACAATGCCCTACATATTTTGAACATGGAGGATAATGACAACAGCAGCGACAACATCCTTAAAAGAACAAAAGATGCAGTTATAACCCTTCAGGGCGTCTTGGAAGGGAAGCACAATGAAGATATAGAAAATGTTTTGTACCATTATCAAGTTCCTGCTAATAGCTGGTGGTCTGATCTCTACAAAATAGTCGGATGTTAGTGCTTCATTCTTGGACATACCTCGCTTGGGTGAAGAAAGCGCTCACTTTAATGCTAAAAGTTTTCACCGACTCATTTAAGTGCCAAAATCAGAGAAAAACGATCATTCAAGTACCTCAAGAAATTTCGGCTAGAGAAATTATGTAACTTTTACAATTGAAAATTTTATCTAAGGTGGCATTTTTTTGACACTGAAGTGATCACTTTTTCATTAAGAGTGACACTAAAGTGATTACTTTTTAACAACAATTGGCATTGAAGTTATCATTTTTTTACAACAATCGACAATGAAGTAATCACTTTTAACATACTACATGACGTCGTTTAGGGATTATATGCTAATTGGGCACATCGGCGAGTCACGTAAGATCAAGAAATTAATAAAATATGGCCACGTTAGATTTCCGGCAACCTAGATTGGAGTTGGCAATTAAGTGATTATTTTTTTTTAAAAGTGACATTTAAGTGATTTGAAAAAGACTTTTGGCACTAAAATGGGCGCCATATACTAGTCATGGCACTTCAAGTGGCCTTCTCCCTACCTTGTTCTATATTTCAATCAGGGTCTCTGCTCTCTTCAGGTCGTTGCGTGAGATCAAGTACTTGGACCTTCAAACTATATGGTTGTTATTGCTTATAGAAGAATGGAATTGTGAAAGTATTGGAAAAAAAATGCTAAGATCATACGGCATTTACTTTTGTTCTGATGTACCCTTTTTTGCAATTTCATTTGTACATTACATCTAATTAATCTTCCATCATGTAGGTCTAGGTTTGATGAGTAGACTGGCTGACGGTAGATACGAACGACTAGAGCACGAGTTTGGAGACAACTCGGATTGGGATGCCGTGGAAATCTTATAAAAGAAGTGGTGACGTCAACGCAATTCTTCATTCTAATCGAAGGATTTTACTCGTGAAGGCAAACACAAAGATATTGCCCTCGATGGAGGACAATCTTGCTGGCCCTCGGCCCAAAAAAAATAAAATAAGAGAGAAGACAAGAAATAAAGCAAAAAAAAACCATAAAAATTATAAAAATTAAAATTATTATTAAAACATTATAAAAAAAAAATGTCCACGCCAATGTTGGTTGCGTCATGTAAGATGGCTAATGCTGGCTGCACCATGTAAAACGGCCGATGTTTATGTTAACAATTTCTTGTCAAAATTTGCTAGGTAAACTCAATTGATAAAAGCCAAAAATGTTTGTGACTAAATTGGTTCGATTTAAAGGTTTGGAACTTAATTGGTACTAATGTAATAGGTTTGGGACTTTTTTGATACTTATTTTTAAAAATATGCCACACTTGTTAATCTTCATCTATGAAAAAGCATCATAGCGGTGGAGAATAAACTTACTTGGCTTCATATATACTCCAGGATTTGAAAGTTATAGCATTTATTATATTTTTCGAGCATGTTTTAGTATTATCTTCTCGTGATTGTCTATTAACCCAATGTTGATAGAGAAAATAATTCTACACAATTCATTCTTTTCGTGGGGATCTACCCAAAACTTCTTTGAGTGGCTGAAAATATATAAAATAGAGAGAGGACCGAAAAGGTAAGCTGGGCTTCATATATACTCCTAGATTTGGAAGTTGTTTTCTGCTAGCATTTATTCTATTTTTCAAGCATGTTTCAGCATTATCTTTTCTTCTTGCGATTGTCTACTGACCCAATGTTGATAGAGAAAATACTTCTACACATTTAGGACTTCAAACTTTTCGTGGTGATTGGTGCCAACATAGGTTGGTTCCCTACCTAAAACGACAACCTATCCTTTTAGTGGCCGACAAAGTATATAAAATAGACAGAGAGAGGACCAAGAGGTAAGCTTGGCTTCATATATACTCCTGGATTTGGAAGTTGTTTTCTACTAGCATTTATTCTATTTTTCGAGCATGTTTTAGCATTATCTTTTCTCCTTGTGATTGTCTATTAACCCAATGTTTATAGAGAAAATACTTCTACACGATTAGGACTTCAAACTTTTCGTGGGGATAGGTGCAAACATGGGTTCGTTCCCTACCTAAAACAACTACCTCTTCTTTTAGTGGCTGACAAAGTTATAAAATAGAGAGAGTGTGTGACGTACTGAATTTTCTGACCTGTTTCAGATTTTATGAATACGTAGTCATCAATGCGCTGCTAGTCGGTCTTGCTCTAAACCAATCACTCATGAGATATTAATCAAAGGAAAGAGGTTACTAAAGACTTCGCGTATGTATAATTCTTAAAAAATCACCCGTTAGTTTGAGACACACTAGAGTTACAATTGATTGATTTGGTCATGATTTCTATCCAAATTCGATTGTCGGGTTTTTTGAATGTCAAGACTAAATTATTATATCTCAGCCTCATTAATTTCCGAAAATTCTAGTCCATTCGGAAATGCCGAAAATAGGGATTATCGGGTCAAGGAATTAAATCAGACACTTCCCTTTGTGTATTTTCGGACCAAGGTATTTCGGGAATTTTCGGTCCCATTAACCTTCGTGGATGAAATTGCCCCAAGTCCATTTTGGACGAGGGAAAATGAGAGACATTTGGGGGTGGGATTTTCGTCCCCCCACCCCCATCAGCCTCCCTTCCTCTCTCTCATGTCTCTCTCTTCTCTTGTCTCTCTCTCTCCCTCGCTCACGTCCCTTCTCTCCCTCCTTTTTTTTTTTGGTAAGGTAAGTATATTAAGCTTTCAACCAAAAGATTCTGTACAGAAGAGAGACCCACGGCACCATCAATCACTCTACGGGACAACAAGTCACTAGAGTGAGGGGGTACCGTAGACACAAGGAAAGAGAAAAATTACAGATTCACAAAAGGGCCTAAGCGGCTCTAGAAAAACCTCACTCGGGACTGTACTAAAGATACAAAGTGGTTTATCCCCGACTTTGCTTTGCATTCTCCTATTACCGGAGTTATCCTCCACCGTTTAAAAGCAAACGCTTTATCCTTGACCGCCTTATAAAGGTACTTGTTTCATGGCCTGGATATGAGGAGAATGCGTACGGAAGAGGATATCATTTCTAGTCTTCCAAATTATATAGCATAGTGCACCAAAGGAGAACCGAGCAATCTCCTTGGAGAACCCGCTTCCTGAGAGAGTATTGATGGCCCAACGAATATTGTCCGACCATGAAGAGTTATACCAAGGGAGATTGCACTTAGAAGCCCAAAACATGGCTAGAGAGTTGGGGGTACCACAAGCAAAAAATAAATGGTCAACCGAGTCGGGTTGAGTGTTACAAAAGGCGCATACCGCATTAGGAATCCTTCCAAAGGACCTAAGGTATACCTGGGTTGGAAGACGGTTTTTGACAATCAGCTAAAGACAAAATTGGTGACGAGGGATAATGGCCTTGTTCCATACAAAGGATGCCCACTTGCACCAAGTGCGATTTCCTACGAATAGCAGCCCATGCCGATGCCACTTAGAAAATTTACACGAAGGCTCCTTCTTCCGAGGTAAAGAAGTCCAAGCCTTGGGCTAAGGGGGGGATTATAATTTGCCAAGATAGAAGCTCTTCGCGAAGCACTTGACCTAAGGGAGTGTATAGGTCTGCCACTTTTGCTTGCCTATTGAGATCCGATTGGTAGATGAAGGAGTTCGAGAAGAAGGTAGAGAGCGGACCAATATCAAGCCACGGATCAAACCAAAGCGAAGTGGTCAATCCATCCCCTATCTTCCACTTGAAAAAGGGCAAGGATTCACCTCTAAGGGCAAGGATTTTCCTCCAAGCCCAAGAACATTTAGAAGGAGGGTTAGAAGACCGAGAAATCCTTACTTTTGAGATGGATGGCATGGATCCATTTGCACCATAGGGACTCCTTGTCGGTAAAGAGATTCCATATGTGTTTCATCATGGCGGCTTTATTATCGTCCCGAATCCGCGGATTCCTAAGCCTCCTTCCTGTTTGGAAAGACAAACATCCTCCCATGACACTTTTGAACCTCCCCGGCCCCATGACCGGCCCCTTCCATAGGAACCTGTCTCTGATTTGTTCTATTCGAGCACTATCGAAGAGGGCGCCGGAAGATGGATGCCCAATATGTATGGATTGCATGCAAGACAGAATTAACTAGTTGTAATCTGCCCGCAAAAGAGAGAAAGCGATGTGTCCATGATTGGACTCTAGCAGTTAAGAGACATACCAGGGCGTGGCAGTCCACTTTCTTCAGCCTCAAGGTAATGATGGGTACACCCAGATAGTGAACCGGAAATGAACCCAGTCTATAGCCCAAGACTTGTAGTATTTGGTCTCTGACCTCCAGTGAACCCCCGGAAATGAAGACTTCACTTTTGCTGGCATTCGGAGTCAAGCCGCTCCAAGCAGAGAACATGTCAAGCCCTTCCTTCATGCATGAGATAGAGTCTACACTCGCTTTACTAAACAGAAAGACATCATCAGCAAAGAAGATGTGAGATAGGCGAGATGCCCTACACCTCCAGTAGTAGCGATATTCTGGACGCCGGGTATGAAAGTTTATAATCCCTGTGAATACCTCCATGGCCAAAGTAAAGAGATAAGGGGATATGGGATCGCCTTGCCTCAAACCACGCCCACTAGTAAAGAAACCATGTAGTTCGCCATTCAAAGCAATAGAGAATTTTGGAGTGCGAACACAGGTCATTATAAGATGTATGAAGTGGTTAGGGAACCCAAAAGCCTGAAGAGTTGTTTCCAAGAAGTCCCGGTTAAGCGTATCATAAGCCTTCCCCGAAGTCAACTTTGACGGCACATTTCGGGACATACGGCTCGTATGAAAACCACAAAAAGCTCTTGAGCAAGGAGAATATTATCGGTAATTCTCCTCCCTTTGACAAAAAAGTTTTGTACCGGACTAATGAGGTCCGGAAGTCTCTTGTTGCCATACGCTTCGAAAGAAGCTTGGTGATGCACTTGTAGATAGTATTACAACATGCAATAGGCCGATAATCTGACACCAATGTGGCATTAGGAATTTTAGGCACCAAGGCAATGATAGTGTTGTTGATCTCCTTTAGCATGCATCCAGAACCAAGGAAATCCAGGACAGCTTCAGTTACTGAGGGGCCCACTATGTCCCAGTTTTTTTTAAAAAAATCCGCATTATACCCATCTGGGCCCGAAGCTTTGTTTCCAGCAATGGAGAACATAGCATCACGGAACTCCGATGGTAGGAAGGGTTGGGATAAGAAAGTAACCTGGTCCTCGTTGAGCGTAGACTGGATGACCTCTGTGAGCTCTTGAATGGATGGTCTCAGAGGCACCTCGACCGGAGCAAGGATCTCCTGGAAGTATGAGACAAATACCCTTTGGACAGCCCCCATATCAGTTAGCAAAAGCCCAGAATTATCCCGAACCGAGATGATCCTATTACGCAGATGCCGATGAGTGACTGTTTGATGAAAAAATTTGGTGTTCAGGTCCCCCTCCTTGAGCCACCTAATTCTAGACTTTTGCCTGAATAAAGATTCCTCCTGAGATCTGAGATTATAGTAGTTCTTGATTTGTAGATGCTCTAAGTCCACCAGGTCCCTATTAAAAGGGTCTAGGAGCAGAGCTTCTTGTGAGGTGATAAGAGCCTCGCTAGCTTCGAGATGTTCTAGTGGAGATAGCTGGAAAAGCTTCTCTATTGAGAATCTTGAGACGGCCTTTGAGGATCTTAAGCCGACCATAGAGCTTGAACATTGGAGAGCCCCTCAAATGGGTTTGCCAAACCTGGGAAACAATCATGGAGAAGTCCGGATGATTCATCCACATATTGAAGAACTTGAATGGCGATCGCCGAGGGTTGGGTGCAAGAATCCTCACTACCATTGGCGTGTGATCCGATATGCCCGGGGCAAGGAATGACGCTTCTGAGTAGGAGAAACTAGTGCACCAAGAATTGTTAATAAGTACCCGATCTATTTTCCGTTATTTTCTGTTAACACCTGAGAAGGACCAGGTGAATCGGAAACCCACGTACCTTAGATCAATTAGTTCCGCTTGTTCTAGGCATTCCTTTAGCTCATCAAAAGCCGGGATCCAAATGTCAGGGCTGCCCATGCGATCCGAGGAGTCCAGGATTGCATTGAAGTCACCTGCCACTATCCATGGACAATCCTTAAGAGAAGCGCTTAATCGAGTCAGATCATTCCAGAGAGGTCTCCTGGCAACAAAAGAGTGCTCCCCATACACCACTGAAAGGGTTAACCTAGCCAGGAAGACAAAGTTATAAGAGAAACGTGAATAATCGACTAGTCATATAGAGAACATTTATATCCACCAAAAAGCGGGTTCCATCCAACCCAAATACGGCCACGGGCAGCATAATCATTATTAGCAATCCAAGTCCATCCAGGAAGGAGACCAGAGGAGATGGTTCTAAATCCGGGAGGGGGTACTTTGGTCTCAATCAGTCCAACACAGCATAAATGGTTGGATTTAACAAAATTCCTGACTTCAGACTGCCTAACCGGGTCTATAAGACCTCGGATATTCCAAAAACCAAAATTCATTTATAATATCTATTCCAATGTGACCTTGGAGACCTACCTCCTCCTCGGACGTCCACGGCGTCCATACGATAAAAAGTTGGTCGGGGGGGACAGAGACTTGGATACTGAGCTGCCGGGGGGCTTAAGCCGGAGGTTTGGGAGTTGATCTTGTAATGAGCCTGACCCATGAGAGTGCTGAAGTGGCACTACCTCATCATCCAAGTCATCCTCCGAAGAAAAGGAGGCTGAAGTGTAAGGGTCCGCCACTCCTTTTGCAGCCAAGGAAGGAGGAGGAGCAGCTCGGGGAATGGCCTTTTTTGTAGCGTTTTTGACCAGTGTAGAGGAGGTCGGCCTAGATAGAGTTGGCCGCGTAACCGACGGACGAGGGACTCCTCTCTTGCGACCTTTGACTTGTTGCCAACCCTCCGCCACACCAGGATCAGCAAGAGGGGGACCCCGAACAGCACCTGGTACAGCAACCTGAGCGTCTACCCGGGGAACCTGCACATACAAATCAATGGCAGCAATATCCATAGAGCGAGGCGAGGATTGAGTGACACTACAAGTGTCCACATCAGTCTCTACACGCCGAGAAGGGGGTCCCCGAACAGCAGCAGAGTCTTCAGTTATGACAGGAGGGCAACCCATCAAGGGGGAGGCCTGGGTGTCATCAGCAACCACCGAGGAGGGAGCAAAACCAGCAGCATCCAAGGAAGTCCTCTTTGGCCCTGCATCCACCCGAGCATCAGCCGCTTGATCAGAGGTAAGAACCAAGGGGGGGCAAGCTGAACCAGCCAACGTTCCAGCTCCATCTGCCGTCCTCACTCCAGTTACAGCAGCCGGCGTCCTAGCTGCTTCAAGCTTCCGAGTTCCAGTATGGAGGACAGCAGCTTCAGCAGGTAAACCAGCCAAACCAGAACACTCTTTGGCTACAAGCGAGGTAGTTGGGGCATCCCTTTCGGCCGCAAAACCAGCGGCAATACAATCCACAGCAGTTAGGGGTTCCACTGCAACTTGAGGAGCAGCAGCTCGTTCCACTTGTGATGGAGCACCGCACGGGACATTTATGTCCAAAAGTACCACAAATTTTACAAGAGATCGGTTTCCACTCATACTCTACCTCCACCATACGGGGTTCCCCATTTAAGTCAATCTTCAACGACTCACAACAGTCATTTGTTGCTGTAATTTCGACGCAAACTCGCGCATATGAGATTAGCTTCAGCTGCTCCATGCGTTGATCAACGTACAGGGGCTTCCCAACTCGACTAGCAACGGCACTAAGTCCCGGGGCTGTCCAAAGTTTTGAGCCTTATCCAAACCGGGACAGCAGTGTGGACTCCTTTACGCAGCTCTAACTTGGGTAGCCATTGTTGTAGAATTAACGGGACTCTTGCCACAGTCAGAGGTCCACCCTCAACTACCTTCCTTCGGAATTCATGATCCGGTATATGAAAGAAATAAAAACCTTGATCATTGGCCTTTACCTCCTTCAACCGGTGACCCCATAGATGTTTAAGTGCAGTTTCTACTAACTTGAAGGGGAGTTTCTTGCCAACAAAATACCCCACTAAGCTTTCCTTCCAAAGAGAATCAGCAGCTTCTAGAATTTCTTCCGAGAAGTGCACAACATCATCATCTATATCAGCAGGTGGAATATATGACAACGAATAACCGGTTGTGGCAGATTTAGCCACGTTCGCCCAAGAGCGGACTGTTGAGGATGAGGGTCCTCTTTCTTTGGGGCAATGCCGGCATATTTCTATCCGCCATAGCCATGTCTTGGCCCCGCCAAGCTCCAGCCCGCACCAGCCCGGGAAAAGGGCCTACCCGAACAGCGAGAGACACCCCCCAACACAGAATCCAAGCTAGCGTAACCCCGAACTACCCGTTTGTCTCTCGCTAGACGTTCACGAGGCGAGGCGGCGTTCGGCGGTGCACCGCTCCGACTGCGAGCACGACCTCCGCCCATCCTATAGTGGCTATTACCAGCTAGAGACTCAAACACACGTGCATTTGCAGATCTAACAGAAATTTCAGTAGAGTCCATGGAAAGAAAATCGAGAGGAGCCCTAGCATTTCACAGCGAAATGCTGGAAGATACGGGCTTACCAGGGGAAAATCAAGATGGGCGAAGCGAGGTCCAAGTCTGCTCTACATCTTCTCCGAATCGCAGCCACAATCGTCGCCGGAGACCGCTCGAACGAAGGTGCCCTGTGACCGGAGCTACAGTAACCAGGGGAGAAGCTCGGGAGCAGAGTTGGGAAAGCTTTGACCATATTCTTCTCTCCCTCCTTTCTCTCTCTTCTCTCTTCTTTTTTCCTCCTTTCTCTCTCTTCTCTCTTCTTTTTTCCTCCTTTCTCTCTCTTCTCTCTTCTTTTTTCCTTTCCCCATGCTTGTCAGCCGCCCACCCCTCCTCTGAATCTCTCTCTCTCTCTCTCTCTCTCTTATGTGCGGTTTCTTTCCCCATGCATGCACGTACACATGCTGCAGCAGCCCCTCCTCTCTTCTTCTTCTTCTTCCTTCTTTCTGCTGTTGCTCAGCCGAACTACTGCTACTGCTGCTGTGCCCTCCTTGCCACTGCCGCCCCCTTTGTCCGCCACCTCAGTGGTCGCCGCCGCTTCGTTGGCCCGCTGCCGAAGCCGGCGGACGCCAAACCGGCCCGAGAACCGATCTAGATGTCTGTATTTTTGGTCCTTGGTGGATGTGGTTATATGTCAACTAAAGTGTAGGTCTTTCTAGCAATTTACGTGATGACTCCTGTGTCAACTGAATCAGGTAACCGTGACACTGACTAATGCTTATTGGTTGATTATTTCGAGTCTTTGTGCGGCGAAAAGATTGCATGATTCTATACTTCGGTCTGTATTAAGGGCTCCAATGCTTTTCTTTCACACCAACCCTAGGGGAAGAATAATCGACAGGTTTGCCAATGATCTAGGTGATGTAGATTGCAATGTCGCCCAACTTGTGAATACGTTTATGATCCAGGTTTGGCAGCTAGTCTCGACTTTTGTGCTCATAGGAATTGTTAGCACAATCTCTCTTTGGGCCATAATGCCACTCTTGATTTTGTTTTAGGCGTCTATCTCAGTATTACCAGGTGAGCATAGTCTTGTTTTGGGCCCCAATGCTCTTTCATACAAAGTTATATTTGCATTTCTTGTGATGCTTGTGAACTACACACCACCAATTAGATGTTTCATAGTGGGAATTCTGAAACACAATTTCCATTATTCTTCTACAGTAGAAACCAGCACTTCTTTTTACCTTTATATGAAACGATGACTAAGTAATGAGTACAAACAGTCAGAACGAAAATTTGTTTGAACCTTCCTTTTGTTATTTTTTTTCATAGAGGGGGCGCTAGTAATCAATGAAAACGGTAGATCCTTTTAACTGCTGGATGGCACTACTCTTGTTCCAAGGCATGTTTCATCCTCTACCCATAGCCGAGTCATTTGGAAGTTTGGATATAATTGTCCTTCTAATCGTTTGCCATGTGTTGCCAACAGGCTACATCTCATGAAGTAAAACGCTTGGATTCAATCACCAGATCTCCAGTTTATGCGCAATTTGGAGAAGCATTGAACGGCTTGTCGACAATAGGTGCATATAGAGCATATGATAGATTGGCTACCATTAATGCCAAGGCCATGGACAATAATATCAGATTCACCCTCGTCGATATAAGTTCTAACCTTTGGCGCTTCATAAGGTTGGAGACTTTAGGAGGCATAATGATCTGGTTGACCGCCACATTTGCGGTTATGCAGACCAGAAAAGCAGAAAACAGAGCAGTGTTTGCTTCAAATATGGGTCTCCTCCTTAGCTACACTTTGAACATAACGAACATTATGAGTGGTGTTCTGAGACAAGCAAGCGAGAGCGAGAATAGTCTAAATGCCGTAGAGCGTGTGGGTGTGTACATAGAATTGCCTTCCGAGGCTCCAGCTATAATAGAGAACAACCGGCCCCCTCCTGGTTGGCCTTCATTGGGATCAATGAAGTTCGATGATGTGGTCGTTTGTTACAGACCTGAACTTCCTCCCATCTTGCATGGATTGTCTTTTACTGTAGCGCCGCATGAGAAGCTGGGAATAGTTGGAAGAACCGTTGCTGGAAAATCTAGCATGATAAACGCTTTGTTCCGAATTGTCGAGCTGGAAAAAGGAAGAATCTTGATAGATGGATGCAACACTTCAAAAATAAGACTGGAAGATTTGCAGAAGGTCCTTGGTATCATACCTCAATCACCGGTTCTTTTCTCAGGTAGGTACAGTGAAATTCTATCATTTCCTTAACTTGTTTGTTAAAATCTTTTCATTCTTTCCTCTCCCCGTTTCCCTCAACTTCTCTTGTATTCCATTGGAAATTCTTCTAACAAGTTCGTGCTTTTCAGTCTCACTGGTTGATATTTCATTGTCCTCAAATCAATACACAGCTGAGAGTTTTCTCTCACTTATTAGCTCCAATATTGGAGCTCCAGAACTTTTTTACTCCTTGGAGCAAGTTTCAGTTCACAAGAGCTACTTACAGTTCTTGCAACCCAATTCTTTACCCAGCTACTCCTGCACGGTCACTTTCTTTTTGGCATGAACAATCCACCTGACCAGGCCCAATCAGTTCACGTCTTAATTGAGTGTCCTTTGGTTTGATTCCAAGGAATATCTGGATACAAATGACCAATTTTCTTTTAATGTGCTGTCCGATGTGCTGCATACACCGAACTCCATTACTGTGGACTGAGAAGCTTCTACAATATACTAATAAAAACGTTTGGTTTCATAATTTGTGGAGACTAAATATCATCTCAAATACTTTCTTTCTTTTCAATTTTGTGTAGGAACCTGTGAGATTCAATCTCGACCCATTGAATGAACATATTGACACCGACCTCCGGGGGGTTCGAGAGAGCACATTTGAAGGATGTCGGCGGGGGAACTCTTATGGTCCTGGATGCGAGGTAAGCTTGCAATAAAATTGCTAGATTTAAATTGTTAATAAAGGGGAGCACTTTGCAGTTCATATTGAATTCAGGTTTAGGTTGAAGAAACTAACGGTAGTTACCTAACAATGTTTGAGGGTAAAATATTTAAGTTACAAAAATAGTCTTGTGAAGGAAAACGATTGTTAAACGTTGTCCAAAGCATGCAAGAGTTGAGATAGTTGACTACGCTAATGCCCTTTGGCGAGAGACGGGAGAGAAATTGAGTCGAATTGATGGTCAAAGGCGAAAGACCTCCCTCGTGCGAGACGACTATTCATGTAATCGATGTTTGAAAGAAGGCTGTGGTAATGATTCATCCTCTGAAAAATCATTTATCAAGAGTCATAAAAAAGGGGAAAAGAAGAAGAAAGGAACCAACATTTCAACAAAGCAATTTATTGCATCGTGGCTAATTCGTGTCATGCACGAAAAGTTCATTGACTTCCACATTTCGTGCATCAACAAAACTGAGCAAAGAGAAAATCAGTTTTCCAGCATTACGAAATCTGATAGTATAATATACGCGGTGAAAAGCATTCTTTGACCCGACCAAAACCTCTCTGCACTGGCGCCCTAAACACTGTTCACCGACAGGCCGGAGAAGCCATTCCGGTGGCTCCGAAGCTCGCCATGAGCTGATTCTTGGAGGTTTTCATCCCCTGCTCGTGCCGCCCTCCTCTCCGTAGGAATTTGTCGAGGCCGGAGAAGCCATTCTAGTAGCTTCGAAGATCGCCTCGAGCTGATTCTTGAAGGATTTCATCCCCTGCTCATCGACGCCCTCCTCTCCGTAGGTTTTCTTCAAGGTATGTCTCCATTCCACACTAAGACAGAGTTAGGGTAGCTCCTCTGTTTTCTGTTGAGATGGATTCTGGAGTTGAGAAGCCTCCGAGAGAGGCTTCAGTGGCTGTGAATTGGCCTAGGGCATCACATTCCCTTCCGATGATGGCGAGAGACCGGCACAGGAGCCGAAGTCGCCCCCCGCGCTCTCGACCGAATTCCCGTGACCGTGTTGTCCCAAACCAAGGGGCATCCAGAGACCTTGCTGGTAAGGTCAATGCTGCTCTGCCTGATGAGGGCGCTTTTCCACCTATTACTCGCCGATTCACCCCTTACAACCCCCCGGATGAAAATCTAGTTAATAGACGCAATGCTAGGCCACCCACTCAGAATCAGCAGTCTGACATGGTGAAAGGTAGGGAGCTCCCTGCTGTGCGCTCTTGGGCAAATGTCGCCCGAACAGCCGTGAAGGGTTATGACCTCAAATATGTAGAGCCTCGAACGATTGACAATGAACCAATCGTAGAATTTTCGGAAGAAGTCTTCAACGCAATGGACCCGAAGTGGAATGAATGTGTGGTTGGTTATTTTGTGGGCAAAAAACTACCATTCAAATTAGTGGAGACGGCTCTTAAACATGCCTGGGGAGCAAAACTTATGGAGGTCATGGCGGATGACCGAGGCTTCTATTTCTTTTGGATACCGGATGCTGAATTTAGGCGTAATATTCTGGATAGCGGTCCTATAACGGTCGCCCGTGTCCCATTGATCTTACAACAATGGCACCGACTCATTGAATTATCAAAGGACAACCATACCAAGGTACCGGTATGGATCCGATTGAGGAACATCCCATTCAGCTTGTGGTCTGCACCTGGAATAAGTGGCATAGCAAGTGCTATAGGAATTCCACTCTACGTAGACCAAAGAACTGAGCAAATGAAAATGCTATCATATGCTAGAGTTTGTGTAGAAATCTCGGCAACTGATAAAAAGCGTGACAAAGTAAAGGTGAAGCTGAATGGAGTCACCCGCATTGTATTGGTAGAATACGAGTGGAGGCCTGTGATTTGTAGTATATGTGGTTGTTTTGGGCACAGGTGTAACCCCAAGGACACTGGAGTACAAGCTGCAACAGGTGCTGGAAGCAGCTCCGGAGCTGCTGCCACTACACCTAAGGGTGCTCCTGCTGCTACTCTTGTTGATATATATGCTAGCCCAATCCATGAAGGCGCCCCTGCTGGCTGTTCTGCGCCCACAAGAGCAGCCGCTATACCTCCTCATGCGAGTCTTCATTCTGGAAATAATAGAATTGCAGCTGAAGTAGGTAACACACTAGCTGTTGCTTCTGCATTCAGCAGCATGGCAGATGGAAATACACCCTCTGCTGCTGCTCCTGTAATCACTCCAGCTGCTGTGGACAACCCTGCTCTAGCGTGTCTTGCTGGTTCCTCTGCTTTAGAAGTTGCTTCTGCCCACGAAGGCGCCCCTGCCATTATATGTGCTGGAATATCTTCTCAGGAACAAGAGGCTGAAGTAGTAGTTCCAACGGGCTCCCCAAGAAATGCTGCTGCTCTTGTCGGTGGTCCATATAGCTCGCCTGGCCATGCTGCAACAGACACGGGAAACTTTCTTTCTGCTGTTGTTTCTGTTGTAGGTTCTTTTCCTGATGGTTCCACTGCTGTTGATCCAGTCTCAGCTACTGACCTTGCTGGTCTCATCCCAGGAAACACGCCCACTGGACTCGGTACTCGAAACAGCAGCTCAGCTGCTGATGCCTCCACTTCAAGAGCCCTGACTGTTGCTGAAACCCTCGCCAATCCTCTGTCCAACCAGCAAGCCTTGCGCAAGAAACTCTCCATTCAAGGTGTGCCAACTCCGTATATTCGCAGATCTCGCCCAAAGAAGACGAGGTTAAAAAACCCTCCGGGTTTAATGATTTTGCATGCCCTGGCGGAGGTTGTCTCCCCTTCTTATTCCTCGGCGGATGATCTAGATGAAATTGAGGATGCAGCCAGCAGTAATGATGAAGCTGTTCAGGGGTCTGAAGACTTAAAAAATGCCCCACAAAGGGCGGAAACATCGTTGATTCCTAGGAGTAGTATTGTAAAAAAGGGCCAGTTGCCTTTCAAGCTTGCAACTTCTCTGGAACCAAGGTTGAACAGCTCCTCACGAGTCAAAGCTCGACCTCAAAAACCGACAGTTAGCAAACGTCGGCCTGGAAAACACAGGTAGAAACCTGTACATATGTTTTTTGGTAAAAATGAATTTTGGTTTTTGGAATGTTCGGGGGTTAGTGGACCCGGTGAGACAAACAGAGGTGAGGCATTTTGTTGTTTCAAATAACCTAAGTTGTGTTGGGCTGATGGAGACTAAAGTCCCGTCTCATCGTTTTGCTGCCATCTCCTCTAATATTATGCCGGGGTGGCAATGGATTGCCAACTATGAATTCTCTCGAACGGGGTAGGGTTTGGGTAGGTTGGAACCCTTGTTTTGGTGAGTTTCACAGGCCTCCTCTCAAATAGTCAAATCATTCATGGATCGGTTAAAATTTTGCAAACCGGGTCTACTTTATTTCTTTCACCGTATACGGGAGCACACATTTACTTCCCGTAGACCTCTATGGAGTGATATCAATATTCGAGTGCTGCACTCAAGGAAAGTCCTTGGATTATAGCGGGGATTTTAATGCCATACGAGACTCCTCGGATCGAATAGGAAGCTCGGATAATTGGATCCCCGCTTTTGATGAATTTCGGGAGTGCTTAGGTCATGCCGAACCGGAAGACTTGCGATATGTGGGTTTTCGGTACACTTGGTCATCATCTCGAGGAGAACGTAGGAAACAAAGGAAAATTGATCGGGTCAGTAAACAATAAATGGGCCTCGGATTATTCTTTCTCGAAAGCAGCTTTTCTTGCCCTGGAATATCTCGACCATACTCCTATGTTAGTCGAGTTTTGGCCCCTCGGCCACAGAGGAAACCGTTCAAATTTTTCAACTTACGGATGTCTCACCCGAACTTCTTTGCCACTTTGTTTCACGGGCCCGGGATAGTCGATAACAGGTACACCTATGTTTAAGGTGTATAGTAAGCTCAAGTTACTAAAATGCAGGCTCAAGCAATTGAATAAAGAAGTCTATTCAGACATCTCTCTACGTGCCTCCGAAGCTAAAAGGGCTCTTAATCTTTCGCAAGAAGCTCTTTTCAGCGATCCTCTCAACAGTGCTTTGGCGGAGGTTGAGCATGGAAAAGCTCGAGTGTACTATGAGCTGAGATCTTTGGAGGAATCTTTCTTCAAGCAAAAGTCTAGGATTCGCGGCTAAAGGAAGGCGATCATAATACTAGATTTTTTTCACCAATCCGTTCAAAGTAGACAATTACGCAACCGAATCCTCTCGGTTTTGGATGAAGCGGGTAACTTGATCTCTAACCCAATAGAAGTTCAACAAGCTTTTGTGAACTACTTCCAAGATCTCTTGGCCCGTGTGAACACTACCGTTCAGCCTACAATTCTCGAGGTGAAGGAGACTCTGAAGCATACTCTGAATGATGACCAGGTACGTCTCCTGTCTGAGCCTATTCTCCCCCAGGAAATCAAGGATGTCATGTTCACTTTACCGGGGGGTAAAGCACCGGGACCTGATGGATATAATTCCGATTTCTTTAAAAGAAACTGGGATATAGTAGGTCCTTCTATCATAGAAGCCATTACGGATTTCTTTAATACCGGGCACATGTTAAAGGAGATCAAGCTGTACTATCTTGGCCTTGGTTCCCAAAGTGCCAAATGCTTCATCTGTTACAGATTTTCGTCCTATTGCCTGCTGCAATACCATTTATAAATGTATCACAAAGATCATGTCTAACAGAATTGCAGCGATTCTTCCTGATATCATAAGCCCGGCTCAAACGGCTTTTGTTAGAGGCAGAAGGATAAGTGACAACATTCTCCTTACCCAGGAACTTTTTAGTGGCTTTCACTCGGATAATTATTCTCCCAAGTGTGCCATTAAAGTAGACTTTCGCAAAGCTTATGACACCCTGGATTGGGACTTCCTGGAGACAATCCTCAAAGCTTTTGGATTTCCAAGCCACTTCATCCTTCTTATGGTATGTGTACGTACCCCTAAATTTTCTATATCTATGAATGGGGAACTCCATGGCTTTTTCTCGAGTGGTAGGGGACTAAGGCAAGGCGACCCAGTTTCACCCTATTTATTCACCTTGGCGATGGAAGTTTTCACAGGCCTCCTGGAATCACAATCGCGTCGACAAGAATATAGGTATTTTTGGAGATGTAAGAAATCCTCCCTCTCGCATCTATTCTTTGCAAATGATGTATTTATCTTCAGTGAAGCAAACATAGCTTCAATCTCGTGTATGAAAGAAGGGCTTAACATCTTCTCTCGTTGGAGTGGTTTAACTCCAAATGCAAGCAAAAGTGAAGTTTACATCTCGGGAGTCTCAGAAGACACAAGGGCTCAGATTTTGCTTTTGCTAAATTTTCACGTAGGATCCCTGCCAGTTAAATACTTGGGAGTCCCAATCATCACCTCGAGGTTGAGCAAAGTGGATTGCCATGCCCTAGTAAGTCTTCTAACTACTAGAGTACGTCTTGGACACATCGGTTTCGTCTTTTGCGGGTCGGCTTCAACTCATAAGGTCTGTCTTGCATGCTATTCAAGTTTCTTGGGCGTCTATCTTTTGGCTACCATCTTCTATTGTAGATAGGATAGAGCAAATCTGTCGTCGGTTTCTCGGAAAGGACCGGGCCTTGGCCGGGTGGTACTAAAGTCTCGTGGGACGATGTATGCCTCCCTAAACAAGAAGGGGGACTAGGAATTCGGAGAATCCGGGACGATAATAAAGCGGCAATGTTAAAACACATTTGGATACTCTTCACCGATAAAGAATCCTTATGGTGCAAATGGATACACTCTACCCACCTCAAGAGTAAAAATTTCTGGAATGCCTCAACTCCGACTTTTTGTTCATGGGCTTGGAGGAAAATTATCTCGCTCAGGGATGAGTTCACGGATCATTTTCGGGTGGAAGATAGGAGATGGCAAAACTACCTCCTTGTGGTTTGACCCGTGGCTAGACATGGGCCCCCTCAACTGGTTCTTTGACAACACTTACATCTATCAATCGGGTCTCACTAGACATGCAAAGGTGGCCGACCTTTTCGCCTTGGATGGGCCGACGGTTCGCGGGAACTCCTCCTCGGCAAATCACGTCCCCCCCCTTAATCAAGGTGAGGATGTTCTTATGTGGCCCCATCATCCTCCGGGCAAATTTTCTCTAGCTTCACCCTGGTCCATTGTTCGTAAGAAAGCGCTAGGGTCCCCGGGCGTCAAATGTATGGAACAAAGCCGTTGTTCCCGAGACACCAATTCATCTTGTGGCGATATCTAGGAATCGGCTCCCCACCCAAGCTTTTCTTATGTCTTTTGGTAGATTGCCTTCGGTCTTTGTGTGCTTTTTGTAACCTCACGCCCGATTCCATAGATCACCTATTTTTTGATTGTCATGTGTCCCTATCCCTTTCCTTGTTCTGGGCTGCAAAGTGTAATCTTACTTGGAGGAGCCTACCCCAGGCGGAAACCCCTCTTGGATCTTCAAATCTGCGGATAAAGGCTTTTACTTTGACATCGTCAGGTTTTCTTTTGGGGCTCTCATCTACGTCATTTGGAAGTCAAGGAATGACCTGATTTTTAGAGCTGCAAACTTTAGTATGCCTTCCATGAAGCAATACCTAATCAAGGCGGTTAAGGACAAGGCTTTGTCTTTTAAATCCGTAGTGGACTCCCGAAGAACGAGGAGGATACAGCGCAGCTAGGGGATAGACCCTTGTATCTTTCTCTCTGATATGTGAGAAGGCTAGTTATGTACCTATTTTTTTTTGGGTTTCTTCTCCTCTCAGAGGATGTATATCTGTAGCTTTTATTGTTTTCTTTCAGTGAACCGGGCACCCTCTCACTCTAGTCCCGCTGAGTGTATGTTTTGGTGCCGGGTTGCACTTGTCTTGTAAATTCTGGTTGGATGCAATATTATACTTACCTTTACCAAAAAAAAAAAAAAAATCTGATAGTATAACTGTGTAAGAACATGGGCAGGAGTTGCGTCTGAGTGCCCCAGATCTTTCTGCTCTAGTTTTAAATAGATTTACATGTCATGCTTGGCAGTATAGAGTATCACGAACTCAAGAACCTCAGTCTGGATAAAGGGTTTGAAGAAAGATAGTGGAGGGCGACGAAGTGTCTTTAATGCATCATGTTTTCTTGCCAAGTATAGAATATAGAATCCCCCGGGGGTCAATGATGCAGATGGAGCTATTCTTTGGTCTATTTCAATTTCTTTGTGTCCTGTCAAGGTTTCTGAGGGCGGAGAGAACTTCAGTGTGGGACAGAGGCAACTGCTGTGTCTTGCTCGAGCATTACTAAGGAGATCAAAGATTCTTGTTCTCGATGAAGCAACTGCTGCCATAGATGTTAGAACCGATGCTCTTATCCAGAAAACCATCTGTGAAGAATTCAACTACTGCACCATGCTCATCATCGCTCACAGACTTGACACCATCATTGACAGCGACCGAATTCTTGTGCTCGATGCTGGCCAAGTATGTTTGAGCAACGTTATTCATCATGCATACATCAGTAATTGCGTCGAATGCATATTCACGATTTGTCTTCATGTATATGGAAAAGTGAGACCCACTCCTCTCTCTGAAGTATGGTTGTTATGGCACTCGAAACTTCTGAAAAATGAGAAGTGAAATGATCCATTGATTCACCTTAAAAGGACCATGCAGGCTTGCACCCCCAATGAACTATTCATACATTTGAATGTCGTTGCGATTCTACTTCTTATTAAAGTATCAATTGCGATGCTTTGAACTTTCACTTCAGGTAGCAGAACACGATACTCCAGAGAATTTGCTGTCAAATGGAGCGAGCGCATTCTCTAAGATGGTTCAAAGCACTGGTTCTGCCAATGCACAGTAACTACGCAGCTTAGTCCTCCAAAGGAAAGAGACAAGATTATGGATGGAAACGATACATTTAGACAACGAGAGACAATGATTGGCCTCTTCCTACTGGGCTGCTGCAGCCAATTTCGCTCTCGTGGTCAGCTCTAATTCCAGTAATGCCCAGCAGATTTTGATTATTGATGACGATTGCAACAGTGGCGAAAACATCCTTAACAGAACGAAAGATGCAGCTATAACACTTCAGGAAATCTTGGAAGGGATGCACAAGGAAGATATAGTACTTGCTTTGTACCATTATCAAGTACCTGTTGATAGCTGATTTTTAATATATAAAAAAACCTCCAAAGATATAATATGATAGATGCGAATGTTGTTTCCACTCAAGACTGACAAATCAATATCACGGTGGAAGGATTGAAAAGACTAGATGAGCCTTAAGAGTAAACAAGTCGAGAACGTGAAGCTCATAACGACTTGAAAGTTGAAATAACCAACAGGAGAACAGGTCAATGGAAGTCTCGCTCATGCATGTGATCGGGAAGATCGAAGGAACATTATTGGCCAAATGAATGGGCAGAATCGCGAAAGGTTGATAGAAGTCACCGCTCGTATCAAGCCAAGAAGATGATTATTGGTCACGTTATATAATAAACGAAGATCCAGATATTCCTTCAATTATTCTACAAATCTATAGGAATTTGACAGCTAATCATAAATTTGGAATTGCAGACATTCACATCAAGAAGAATCTAATCAATCATCGATTACACCATTGAAGAATGATTATTTCCTTTCTTGGAAATTGGTGGGAGATCTTATTTTATGGGTGAACAGATCACTAGTGATTTTATTATTATCTCCGACTACTAAATTAGTTATCTCAAAAGTTACTTAACGGTCAACTCAAAGATTGACAATTACAAAAGGGATTAATGCGGGCGAAAGCAGATAGAGATGAGCTGCAAGAATTACCAGGGCATTTTATTTACTCTATGATCAATTAATTTACTTATTCAAAGTTACATACTAATTGCTAATCTATTGAGAAGCGTATTGTTGTATTGAGTGTAACTTGATAGTGGGATCTGCCAGCTTTGGATAAAAGCAAAAGCAAAGCTACTCTTATATATACTCAGAAGATTTATAAGTGAAATCCAACCTTGTTGACAATTGTTAGTTCAAGAAAGTGGATATAGCCTTAATCTAAGCCAAACTTTTAAAAAGTGTAATTAAGTCATTAAATCTATCAAATCAATAAAATCGACTTCTTCAATTAACGTCATTAATTTGATTAACAAAGAATACTGACCCGATATTTTAAAATTAATTTCTATCTCCAATGTTGCATTTTTTATTGTTTTTTAAACAGCTATTCAAATCTCATTTAAATTAGATTAAAAGCTTAAAAAACAAAATCTAAAATTTTATTAAAAAAGTTGAGGGTTGAGGGGGAAGGGGACGGCCAGGCTTGCCAATGGGGCGCTTTCACCACTGCCACTCACTGCTGGAGGGACCAACACCTTTGCCGGCCTTCGGTGAGAGTGGCCGATCCTCACCCGGCCAAGCCTTCACTAGCCCTAGGCAGGGCCAATGACCCTCGCCTAGAGCTAGCAAGGCCTTGCTAGGCTCAGGCAAGCGTCGACATTGCCCAAATTTGGGCGCCCTCTCCCAGGCATTGCGAGAGGCTTGCCAACCCTCCCCTAACTGGATAAGGGTGGGCCCTCACCCAAGGCCAACAACCTCTACTAACCCCTTCAGCTATAGGCAACAGTGGCGGAAGCGCCCATCGATGAGCCCTACCATTCCTTTCTCATTTTTTTTAGTTTTATTTTTTAATAAAATTATAGATTTCCTCTTTTTGATTTTCTAATATAATTTAAATAAGATTTGAATAAATAATAATAATAATAAATGTCACATAGGAGAGAAATTAATTATAAAAAGCCACATCAGCATTTTTCATTATTTAAATTAATAGTGTTAACAAAAAAAAGACTTAATTGCACATATTTACAAGCTTAATAGCTTAATTGCACTTTTTAAAAATTTTAGAATTCAATTACCTTGCAATTACTCGAAAAGGCTCACCGATTTGACAAGGCCAAGGTTGGCGAGCTCAAAGCTCACTAGATTGGCAAGCTCGAGCCTATGGCAAGGCTCACACTCATCGATCTAGCGAGTGGCAAGCTAGAGCTCGCCGTTATGGTGAGTGGAGAGCTCAAGCTTGCTAGAGGTCAACAAGGCCCTGGGCCTCACCTATGGCCAGCGATAGGTTGAGAAAGAAGGGAAATAAAAAAGAAAAAAATAATTTAAATTCTTAAATTCTTAAAAAAGAGAAAAAGGAAAGAAGAAGAGCCTAGCAAAGGTGAGAGTGAAAAAACGAAGAGGAGAGAGATAGTGAGGAAAATGTTTTCCTCTATTTTAAAAGACTTTTCCTAGACTTTTCCTGTTGATGGAAAATATTGTCCCTAACTAGTTCATTTTCCATGAAAAAAAATACAGAAAAATTCAAAAAAAAAATTCTGAAAGTTATTTTCTAAAATTCGAAAAATATTTTCCTAACAGTAATTTCATACAAAACGAACGAAGAATGAACTCAGAACAAACTGGCTTTCGATTTAATTCTGGGCACTAAAGTCAGAAAACGATCTATTTCAAATCAGTCCCGTACTCGTCTAGACACATGAAATATCCATCTACGATGTTGAAAGATCTTAAACTTCACATTCCGTCATTGTCTTCTCTACTTTATCACAATGGAAGAAAGAAAACAATCTCACACAAACAGTAATTTTACACGCAACATGTTCATTATATACCTGATGCAGAGGAAGACATAAATTTCAGGAAAATATGAAACTCTGCTTGGTTACAAATGAAATGTGCCCATCCGGGATCTTGTTCAACTTTGCATTCGGCCTTGCAAGTTCTTCAGGAATCTTGACACCGTAACAATAAAATTGATTCACCTGAAATTTCAGCAAGTTGCGGAGCAATTACAGAGCAGAGAACTTTAAGCTAAGGCTAACTTGTACAGAAAGGACTACTAGCAAAGCCGCATACTTTAAAATTCATGTTCTATCCACAGTTAATCAGTCATTGGTCCTCATGCAATTATTTTATGAATGCACCCCATCGGAGACCATGGCACTAGTAGGAGGTAAACTGGAAATCAAAATGCAAGCACATGCCCACCCGTACCAGTGAAACATAAGATTATCCGTTATGTGAGTTATTTTCACATGAAAAATTACATGGCCACCAACCAGCTTGGAGTACAATAGAAAACACTCATAGAAATATTTCATTGGACAGGGTCACAGAGGAGAATGCTACTCATAGGAATATCATTTTCAAGATCACCTCACTGATTAAAGGCACCAATAAGAGAAACGGTCATGTGATCCATAGAACCACAAATTGCCATATATCTGTTCAACAAGATTGAACTGTGCTACACATGTTCGTGTGCCTCAATGGAATGAATGAGCACAATCTCGATTGATGCATAGAGGAAGAATTTAGCCTTGTCAGCTAAAAATCCTAATAAGACTAACAAAACATTCTCACAACAATCATCAATTATAAAGCAGATCCTTATGCCTTTTCAAATAATAAGGCAGACTTGTGTCGGAATTCTACTAAGCTAAGTATCAAAATTGGCAGAATGCCTGTAGTGCCCCGGGTTTTCATAGGATGTCATAAATCAGTTTGATTGTGGTAGTCCAATATAAAGTACCTTAAAAAATTTTATAATAATAATCACACTCCACTTATATTTACAATGAAAAGAGCACGTTTCCATGGACTATGGTGAAAACAAAAGAATATAGAATCAAGGACCAGGAGGCCCAGTGCCACAGGACAACATAGACATACCCAAACATTTATTAGGCGTTGCAGAAACACTCTTAACAGTAACCCAGAAATGCATAAAGCAAGATTAAAGCCGGTGCAAGGTGGATTAAATTTAGCAAATATCCATAACTTTGATTACCAGGCCAATTCCAAACTACCTGACATTATTGCAGATTCAGAAATGGAAAGTAAAGGTAGCTGTGACCCGATCCTTCACTTGAAATTGATAGGTCCACCTCAATGTTAGGGATGAGACAAATTGCTCTAAAAATTCCATCTTGCCATGAATTATGCCGCATTCAATTTTGGCCAGTTCATCACTGAGCCAAAGTTGTTCTTTTTCTCACCAAAGAAATGGGTCCAAAATATAGGAACACAATTCCATGGAAACCCACCATGCCATGAGGAGGTCTTGTCCAGCTGATTTAGTTCGTGAGAGGTACAATGGATCATTGGACCAGGAGGAAACTTCAAATTAACTGCTAGGACCTGCTATCAAGAGTGATAGATTATCAATATGACTTGCTCAATTTTAGCTCTTAGAAGGAAAATAATGACATCAACACTGCAAGAAAATGCAAATTGGCAAGTGGAGATGTAAGTATATCAATAAGATGGTCATTGGCGGATGAGAAGTTTTGTCCAACAAGAGAGAATATTTTAACGACCTTAATCGGGCAGCAGACCTCCATTTGACAGCGCAAGCATATGCAATAGTGCTAGTGTGAGTGCATGCATGCGTACATTTAAAGCATATGCATGTCTTAGGGAATGAGGCATGAGGAGAGCCAAAGCTCAAGTGTTCACTGCTTGCTTATCTCTATCAGGACATAGCATGATCGCCATGATCTTATGTACTCGTGTACTGCTCTAGAGTCTGGTAAACCAAGCCAAAAAAAATTTCAACAGTAAACTTAAATTTTCAAACAGAACATCGGTTTATTGGAGGAATTAGTGACATTGACATTTTCCCCCTCCAAAAACAGATGATGAAAATGGAAGCTAACCTTTTCTTTAAATGACGATGCCATGAGAGCATTCTGGATTAGTAAGATGGGCAGAAATGATACATGAGATGAATTGCTGATTCTCAGATAGCACAGTTGCGCAGTTTTCTCTTCCGTTCACTTTCCATAATGCACTAAAAGGCAATGCATCAGTTAACTCAGCATGACTACCAACTCAAGCAGCCAAAGAAGCTCAAACAACTCCACTACCGCAGTAGCATGGAGTAAATAATGAGTCATTTGACATGAAAACTGAAGTAAATGCTCCATCTAATAATTCTTAAATCTCTGATTAAGTAAAAAGACTTACTCATTGTGCAAACTGCTTATTTTCTAGAATCCAAATGCTTCAACAGCAACATCCACCTTAAAATGCATAGAGCCAGATCACAATGATCTGCAAAACGGTAAAGAAATCAGTTTATCATTCTTTTGCCAACAAAATCAAATAGAAAGTACATTTGTGTGCCTAATGAAAAATTTCAATAAGAACTGCAAATTGTCAACTGTCATACAAGATCATCAAAATGCAACAAATGATTAAGTTTGTAGAAGGTCAAATTCTGTCCTTCAGGACCTTATCAATTCTGGAGGCTGGGGTAGGACTTGTTTTGAGATGCACCCTAGACCTCGTATTTCGACCAAGGATTATGAACATTGGAGATGCATGTGTTTTACGGAAAAAAGAATGCACGAACTTTTTTAATCGAGACAGTGATTAAATTAGGTAAATCCATCAATTATGTAAGTAAACCCCTCGGCTAAGTGAATCATCATCATATATGTCCCCATCAGGAGATAGATACATGAAGGTGCATCTCTATGGTTGATGAAGATGGTACAGTAGCCTCACACCAATAGTAGTGAGGTTAAAAAATAAATAAATAAAACAGATTCTTTGCAGTCTTCAATATGATGGTAGATTGTGTATGTTTAACTTTTCCTTAGAGCCACGTTGTGAAGCCTCAAGTGGCAACCATTTTTAAATTATATCTATCAGTGGCATATCAGCAAAATTAGTTATTGCATGTCCCACTTTGACAGTCGACTAAAAAAGCAACTCATGATACATATGGTAAAAATAACATGATAGAGGAAGTTAAAAGATTGACTTACCAAATAGTCAAAGCCAGCACAACCATGTCTTTCACAAGTGAAGAGAAGTGCGAGAAGAGATTCCTCCTCTCTGGTAAGAGGGTGAGATGGCCCTTAGTAATGAGTTTCTAGCTTTTCTAATGATTGAGATTGCCAATTGAAATGACAACCAATAAAGAAGGACCAGGGATAGAGTTATACTAACTTCTAGTAAAGTTTGCCCATAACAAAACCATTTTGTTTTCTCGTAGAAAGCCAAATGGAGATCTCCTTACATATAGCATGAGTCAATTAAAAACCTTCTCATTGGGCTGTCCAGAGACATTTTCCTCTATGTGCATCAAATGGTGGACTACATGAGCTTCATGCCACCTCCCACTCACACATAAGTTCGAAAGCAGCAAATTAGAGCAGTGAAGGCTCGGAATTATGTTATGTGAAAACATTTCTTCAAATATCTTGAAGGCAGGAATATTCAATCCGCTTGAGCAAAGGTGGTTCAACAAACAAGTATAAGATAACTTACTTGGAAATAAACCCCTCTTATGCATTGCATAAACAAGCGACAACGCATCCAACAGCCTTCCACTACTACAAAGGCCTCTCACTAACCTATTGTACGCGAGTCCATCTGGAAGACAACCATCAGCATTCATCTTGTTGACTAAGCCAACAGCACTATCAATTTCACCTCGATTTATGTGCCCCCCTATCAAAATTGTATAGGTCACCCGATTGGGATGTAACCCCTCTCTTTGCATCAACTCAACATGGTGATAGGCATCCTCAATCATGTTCGCTCGGCAGAAACCGGATATTAAGCCATTGTATAGGAATAGATTCGGCATAAATTCACTATCCTTAATTTTCTTGAACAGATTCAACGCAAAGTGCTTCATTGCTTCCGGCAAATTTACAGGAACTTTAAGGTTTCTATCATTTGTTGCCAAACTCCTACTCTGCAGCAAATCAAACAGCATTGTTCTTGCTCTATAAGATGCTCTACTTGTGATGCCCCATTTATGCTTTATGCCACTGATATGTCTGCATACACCCTGTAACACAACAATATAGGTGACAAGATCACATTTGATCTGGTTTCTGTACATCAAATCAACTAACATGAAGGCAAATTTAAACTCTCCTTCCCTTAAATAATGGCCAATAAGGGAGGTATAGAGCACATTATTTGGCTCATAACCATCTCCAATCATCTTATCAAGGTATATGCACCCCTTCTCAGTCATATTTTTCTTTACCAAACCATTTATAAGAGCAGTATAGGAATATGAACTTGGCTTGATAAAATTTTCAATCATTTTATCAAACAATTCGCTAGCTTCAAGAAGTCTTCCACTTCTGGCATAAGCATTTATCATTGTCATGTATATAGTCTCATCAGGATCCACACCATCCTCAAGCATTCTCTTGAAAAGGCCTTCTGCCTCAGAAATTCTCTTTTTACTGCTTAGAAAACCTATAATGCAGTCATGCATGGCGACATTGGGCTTCAGTCCCCTCTCACTTATTTGGTCCATGACATGATAAGCCGATTGCAAATTCTCTTGCTTGCAATAACCATTTATCATTATTAAGTAAGTTTCCAAGTCTGGAACTATACCCCTGTCTTGTATTAGATCAACGAGGGATTCAGCTTCCTCAAGTAGCCCTTTTTGGCATAGACACTTGATAAGTGAATTGTATGTAAAAAGCATCAGTTGGCATCCAATACTATCTGCTTTATTCACGAGGAGAATAGCAGCATCAATATCTCCTCTCTCACATAAAGCACTAATGCAAATAGCAAAAGCAATACTGGCCAGATTCAAGTCCCTTCTTGCGATTCCCTCAAGTAGATACTTAATGTTTTGCCCAAAATCCACGCTGCCATCCCAAGCATTAGAAGCTAAGGACACAGAATTGCCAATAGCTTGCAACATCATATAAGCAAGCTGAAGTTCACACCCTCTCGGGTGCATCCTCATGACAACAAGGAAAAAGATAGGGTCGGGGAGAACCCCATTGTCCAACATTCTTTTGCACAATTCATCTGCTTCAGTCAACTTGTTTTTTTTGTAAAGTGAAGCGATCAAAGTTGTATAAGAGTGCACACTAGGAGTTATATCGCAGACAAGCATCTCATTTAACAGCTTCAATGCACAGTCCACTTCCCCTTCTCTACAGTAGTTGCTTATCATGATGTGGTAAGTGACCACAGTAGGCAGTATACCGGAGTCCACCATTTGTTTGTATATTGTCCAGCCTTTATCAAATATACCCCACTTCATGAACCCATAAATTAATGTGTTAAAGGTATAATCATCGACCTCACAACCCAGTTTCAGCATCCTAAAGAAAATCCTCACTGCCATCTTCATTTTCCTATCCTTGCTATACCCAAAGATCAGCCAGTTATACATTACTTTATCAACAAAAAAACCCTGTGCTTCCATCTCTATTGATAGTTGCTCTGCCTCCACAATCCGCCCTCCTTTACAAAGACCATAAAACAATGATTTATACTGATGGAGTGTCGGGGAAGCTCCGTGATCTCCTGCTGCAAGCACAATGCTTTAACTGCTTCATCCATGTATCCCTTGAAACACAATGCATCTATCAACTGATTATAACAACCAATCCTCATACTAACCCCTGCACCAATCAATCCAACAAAAAAGTCAAACGCTTCCAAAGCCATTCCTTGTGCACAAAGTTCTCGGAAAATTGCATCACAAGCTTGCACATTAGGTAATGCACCTAACTCAACACACCTATCAAACTCCCTCTTTGCGTCATCAAGTTTCCCCAACTTACAGAAACAAACAATCATAGGATCCATCATACAAGAATCAGGAACAATGCCTCTATCGACAACGTTCTCATTATACCACGCCTCCGCCAACTGGTACTCACCACACTGCACAAGCTTCCGCAAAAAGCGCACCGCGGCCATTCAAGTCAAGGTCCAATCCTCGTGAAGCAAGGTAATTGACTGCCGAGACCGCATCAAGAGCTGACCGAGCATGAATTATCATCCGCCGAACCATGCTCTGTGCGGATGAGAACTGCCCCCGCCGAATGAGCTGCTCTAACAAAGACAGAATCAAGGACCCATGGTCACCCAAATTGCCAGAAGCCGCAGAAGCCGGAGGTTCCAATTGGAGGGCACATGTCGTAATCGCTCTCCTTGAGCTAAAGAATCGATGGCGAGCACTGACGCATTTCTTTAGCATGATGGATTATCGCAAATATGGATCTTCTGAAGGAAAGGTCTCACCTTTCGGTGCAAAAATGGCGAGACGATGGAGAATCTGCCGAGGGATTTCGAAGGCGCGATTGAAAAGAACGAACTTCAGGGACTGTACTGTGCAGAGTAGCAACCTGAGAGAGAGGAGGGAGAGAGAGGGATGATCCCTCAACAGTCAACATAGGCATAAACCCCTTCTCGTTAGGGTTTTAGCAATTGAATTGGGGGCAAAAGGGGGACAGAAACTGAAAAGAAAGAAGAGAGGTCTGGGAGAAATGTGTAATAACACTTGTCAATGATAGGTTTGTACATGGACGCCATTTGGTTCAACATTTCAAATAGGTTTTGAGACTTTAAAAGTCTCTTGAACAAATGTAAATATTTTGCTCAAATTTGGGAAGTGCAATTTCATTTTTAAAGGGTTCTAAAAACCTTTGACCAAAGTAAATCCGAAAATTCTTTCGAAAATAACATTTTGGGAATGTGAGTCTTACTCTGGTTACTGTTCATCTTCTCTATGATGTGCATGAAGGAGCCAAATGGAGGCCGACAATTACCGACCAAGAGGTCATGCAAACAAGAGGTTTTGTCACCCAAGTGACAGTCACCCGAGTTGTGTGACCTCAAGCGATGCTTCGGTCAAGAGAATCCACACGACACTGCCTGAGGTCGCGGGAACCTCAAGCATTGCTTGGGTGGCATGACCAAGGTGACACTTGAAGTTGTACGACCTTAGGCGAGACTGTTTCTGTTTAAAGGCTGTTTTGGCCCATCGGCTTCTGAACTCCACCGAAAATTATTTAAATTTTTTTTAAAATCAAAATTAGCGAAAGTGCTTTACAAAATGTAATTTTTAGCAAATAGCATTTAAGCCAAGCTTTTAAAATTATAATTTACCAAATACTATTTGTATTTCGGAAAATTCTTTTAGGCCAAAGCTATTTACATTTTTCAAGGATACTTTCATAAAATCAAACCAAACAGGCCCACAATACACAAAGAAATCAAGAAAGAATATATATGATATTATCTTACTATTTTATCTTTCGAATATGCTAGAGTTTATCTTGATTAACTGAATTAATTAGTCCGCAATCTAATTAGAATCGAAATCAATGATCAAATCTAATCAAAGGGACTCGATTTTCTACTCGTTAGTTGACTAAAAATCAAGTTTTTATGGTGTTAGCAAATTCAATTTGGGCAAGTCTTGATTGGAGGGGACTTTTTTTGGGTGTTTCTACCTCGTACCCTTCTGAAATTTGAAAATGACGAAAACAATTTGTTTAGCTTTCGAAAGATATGAAACCCTATTTTGTACAATTCTATATGTTAATATTTTTATATTTTAATTGATTTTTAAGTGTATTGCGCATATAAAAGTCAAATTATAAGTTTAACAAAATTTACAAAAAGTCAAAGGAAAATTTCCACCACCAAAAAATTTTCTTCCCCAACTTCTGTAATTCTCTATTTTGAGTTAATATCATAAAAACTCTAAATTATGTTTACTGTAATACAAATGCCTCAAATCTCATTTTTATCACCAAAAACCCTACATATGTCTATTGTAATACAAATACTCCAAACTTATTTTGTGTTTAAAAATTCCAAATTTATACTAGTGTGATAAATATATATTGATGCCATCAAATTGATGAAATCGATAGAATTGAAATAATTGATATATATGTCACATGTGTATAAATTTGGATGTTTTCGTGATGCAAATTTTTTTTGAGTATTTATGTCATAGTGAGCAAGTTAATAGTTTTTTAAGAGTATTTGTATTATAATAGGCATATTTGGGATTTTTGTGATGCTTGTCCTTCTATTTTTATTGGACTAATTTGCCATTGACAATTCATACACATTCTCTATGAGGATTTTCAAAAGTTATAATACCCTCTAAAATAATTTTCGAATAATAAAATGAATCCAAACTTACATTTTTGTTTCTTCGACGGCCGAAAACCTAGCTTCACTTTTCCTTTTAATCCAAGTGTTTGTTTTCTTGACGGAGTGTTGCCTTCTTTTCATGGTTTTTTGCACTCATTTCAACCAAAAAAAGAAAATATGTAACTTATTTGTCATCTCTACAATTTTACATCTTATTGAGTCTAAAATTGAAAAGAAACGTCTCACAAAAATTCTATTTTATGTTCATCTAATGTGGGTTTTTAGTTTAACATTTTCCAAAATTGGACATGCATTAGTAGGAGATCATCGGTCATGATTGATATTAGTGGCAGCAGTGAGTGCTCGTTAGAAGGGTTGCTACCGATCACGGAGGCGGCCCTGTCATATTGCGATATAGAAAGAGATCCTTAGTGACAAGACAACCACCACACATTGGCCTTAAGCTATCACCATTATCAAATCAAGACTAACCGCTGTGGGTTTATAAGACTAGAGAAAAGAGTTGCTACCAGGATTTCAAGATCAGCTCTTTGCTATTAGAATTTGATCTATAAGTTTTATTTCAATAATATTTTCAAGATTACTTTTATTTAGATTAGGATTTTTGATAAATATTGTTACTTATTTAAATTTCTATTTTAAGTGGGGTTATCTTTTCTTTCACTTGCTACTATAGCTAAAAACTAAAAGGGTTAATACTATTAAAAATCTCTGTGACAAATTCACTCAAAACTAATTTTTTGAACGCAAAAATCCAAAACTAGTACACTTGCAACAAATTTACCCTATATTAGTTTGTATTAAATTTTGCGTTGAAATTACTCAGTTAAATGACACGTGACAATTAATCAATGTACTGGTTTAATATTTTAACCCCCATTTGTCATAAATATATTATTTTGGGGTTTACAGTGGTAAATTTGTCACAAATACATCAATTTGAGGTTTTTTGTTATCAAAAAATTATTTTGAATAAATTTTTCACATGTGTATTAATTTGTGATTTTTTGTGATAATAACTTAAACTAAAAAGTGCCTCTTTTACTTCTACTCTCATGAAGGGCAGGGGCGATGAATCGCCGCCGCAGCTAGTCGCCGATTGAATCTACATGGCCATGGGCGACGACATACATAAGAGTAGGTCAACTCTCTCGCGGGCGTTGCAGAATTTCGGCAGCCGCTTTCGCATCCTCCGTGCGCAATAGCCTCCCGATGACGATAACGATCGTGACGCTGGCGACCCATCTCGTAAGCTTCGGTTTAGGACCATTGCCGACGACTTCGTTCCTTTCATCATGGATATACGTACAAATGCCGGAAGTTGCAATTCTTATCATCACAAAATAATTCTTTTTTTTCAAGACAACTTTGTATCCATCTAGGATGTCAGGGACATGGTGTGGCGGGACATTACAGACGCACGATGACATTTGTTTCACGCAAGACGAGTAATTTACAAAAAAATTTCGGAAAAATGATTGTATATATTGTTTCGAAAAATTAGTCGATAAAAAATATTTTCATTATCGATAATAATCTATGCCTAATTATTTTTGTGGGCGATAAAAAAAATTACATTCATTTATTTTTCTAAACAAAATAATCGATCATTTTTTGATAAAAATTTTCTAAATCTCTCATTTTTCACAAGACAAATGCACCGTCCATGTTAAAATTTGCTACTTTAGCATAGTAGAATGCTGACCGAAGCCCAGTATATGTGATGCTTCTTGTGAGAATGTTTTTGGTTTATCTCTGGCGTTGTTAGCTGATTAGCCGAATTCATCCGCTATAAATCGTTAGATACTGTAGAGACTGCTTTCTTTATTTCCTCCAAGGACGTGACTACATATGAGGCCTATTTTAATTTTGTTGAACGAAGGATTTTTGGTAATTTGCGATGGAATGCAACTCTTGGCCATTCCTCGTCAACATTTTACTTCCCTATTCCCCGTTTAAAGAAATATATCTTGCTTTTATATACAAATTGTTCTCGAGAACATAAATGTTAGTAAATGCACTTGCAGTTTGCAAAAATAACTACTAGTCCGTGGGTCAGCGCATGCTAGCATTTTTTGAAATTGTGATATAGTCCAAAGGTTAAACATTTCCGGTGAATCAGTCACATGGTTTTGGCGTCGGGACTCCTCAAAAACTTGCAAGGCAGAATATGAACGAGTACAAAAGTTTGATGCTTCGGTTTTTTTTTTTACTTATCATTATTACAAAGAACATAACATGTAAACAGAGCCTAAGACGGCTAGAAAATAGCAAGAAATAGGTAAAGATTTCCTACTTCCTAATTCTAGCAATTTACTTTCTAATTATGAGGAATAATAAATAAAAAGAAAATAAAAAATGAAAAGAAAATAATTTCATATCTCGAGATATCTTTGAGATATCCAAAGTTTTCTTCCAATTCTTCGATACCCCTCAAGTTGGTGCGTAAATGTTTATCATGCCTCACTTGCGATGAGAGACTCGAAGTCAGGTCCGAGCAATCCATTTGTAAGAATATCGATTATTTGTTGTGTCATTGGTACAAATGACACATAATTAACAGATTTTTTTATAAAAAAATTTGCTGAAAAAAAGCGGCCATTGAACATGTACACGTCCGTATGGTTTTGCCACAACCCTTTCGAGGTGGACTATGGTAGAACCCATTGGAGTATATCAAGCAATTAGGGTGTGCATGGTAAAATTTCTGTTCTAGAAATTAATTTCGACTAGAAATCAATTTTTTTATTTTTATTCCTCAAAAAAATTTCTAAAATAAAATAGATTTTTGATAATGATATAAAATTTATACTTCTAGAATAAAAATTCATTTAACAATATTATAAAATCTCTTTTTCCTGAGTAGCACGCGGGCGGCAGCGAGTGGGAGACGGCGACGAGTGGTCGACGACAAGCAGGCGGTGACGACCAAGCAACAGTGGTGAGCAGGTGATGACAAGCAAGCGGTGGGTGGGTGACCAGGCAAGCAATAATGAAAGCGGCGATAAGATGAGTTTTTGTTTTTACTTTTGTTCCAGAAATAGAGAAGTAAAATATTTTAACTTCCGATTTCTATTCCAAATCTAATTCTGGGGTAGAAATTTGTTCCAGAAATAAAAAATAAAATTATATTATCAAATGGAATTTTATTCCAAACTTATTCTCCAGGATAGAAAAATAGAGAGATAGAAAAGTAGAAATGATTTTATGCGCACTAGTCAATCTCAAGTCCAATAGAAGATAGGAAAAATAAACTTTATGCAAGGAGAACCGCCCACATCCTTTAGACTAAAAAAATTGCATTCAAAGGATCCTCGAACCTCTTACTATGTTGCAAGATAAATACAAAGAAATCAATATACAAGAAATTACTTCCCAATGATTTGTAAGATCAAGAATTTTAAAGAAAAAACTTTGAATACAGCCGTATTCATTTGCCCATCTCTAGAAGACACCGAATCAATAGACGAAACTGTCCAAGTGATTATAATTTACTCCGAATCATTTGTCTTTGTTAATTAGTATGATTGTACGAAAGTCCACGGAAGAAGCCAAAGAACTCATGGAAGAAGAAAACTATAAACTAATCAATCCATCACGTTTTCTTCTCGTTTCAGCTCAGGTGAGAGGGCTGCCTACGTAAGCGGTGACGCATGCATCGCGCCAAATTTTCTTGCCTATCTCGGTCCTCCACTCATTTCCACAGAAATTGTCATAAATTTCAAATGTCCCGTTTGACCGTTCTTTTATTCCTTTTTTTTTTTCTTGGTGATGATTCATCTGCTTTAGCGGTCTATTTCAGAGAGAGACTTTTGTTGTCCCACTCTCAGCACTCCCAACATTTTTAATTCACGAGACATTACAACGATAAGCAGCTCTAGAGTGTTACAGGCACTCTCTCTCTCTCTGCCTGTGCGTTTGTGAAGTCATTTTTTTTTCTTGGTGATGATTCATCTGATTTAGCGGTCTATTTCAGAGAGAGACTTTTGTTGTCCCACTCTCAGCACTCCCAACATTTTTAATTCACGAGACATTACAACGATAAGCAGCTCTAGAGTGTTACAGGCACTCTCTCTCTCTCTCTGCCTGTGCGTTTGTGAAGTCATTTGTTCTTTCTAGTTTCTAATTTTGTCTGGGGGGGGATTGCTTGAGCCTATGTAATGAGTGGGAGTTCTAATTTCTCTAGCGCCATGCTCAAAGCACAGTTTTGGTGATTGTGGACTTGTTAAAGCTCAAGTCAAGTTGAGGAAATTTGACTGGCGTTTCAGTTTGGAACAAAGAGGAATGGACTGGGACTTTACTTGCATTCCATTTTTAAATATAAATAAACCCAGTGACTTCTTGTGATTTCGCCATAGTGGGTTTTCTTGCTTAACTTCTTTCAATTACAAATTTCCTGCAGTATTCATTGTGGATGTTTCTGAACATGTGCATTGATTCAGGGGAAATTTTTGCTCAATGAGACTTCTGAGTGAAAATAGTTTCAAAACTGAAGAAGTTCTGATGGACCCTTGATGAACTAAGAGCGGGCACCTTCTTAATCATTTAAAATATGGGTTTCAAGTTGTTGGATTGGTATTGCAGGCCGGTGGCGGGTGGGATTTGGGCAAGGACCACGGACAGCGCTTTTGGTGCATACACACCTTGCGCCATTGATTCCTTGGTCATTTCCATATCCCATTTGGTTCTTCTGGGTCTCTGCTACTACCGAATTTGGTTGATCAAGAGGACTTTGAAAGTCCAGAGATACCATCTGAGGTCAAGATGCTACAATTATATGTTGGGATTGCTTTCGTTTTACTGCGCTGCAGAGCCTCTGCTGAGGTTGGTTATGGGCTTCTCGGTTTTCAATCTGGATGGTCAGACTATCCTCCTTCCACATGAGGTAGGAATTTTACGGTATCGATGATCTATTCGAATCTCCAACGTTCACGTGATATTTCTCTGGTTGATGAACAACTTTGATTAGCTGGTTCTTTTGTTTATTGTGTGATCATATGCACAATGACAGAATCCCATATGTTGTCCAACAAGCTTGCATTTGGTAGCTAGTTGCTCAGCCTTGATCCTGTAAGAAAGCATAAGACTGAAATCGTTTACTAGCACATTGGCTCTCCTTTTGTTTATTCTTTTTCAACTGCTTTCTCTTGGATGAAGCTTGGCACCAGTGGATCCTCGCGGTACGACAGCATTCCTCATTGCTACTACATTCTGTCTAATGTTGAATTTCGACTTTTGATAAAAGCAATGAACCTAATGGAAAACATCCTTCTTTGCACATGTGAGTTTTCAACTTTCTCAGGTTCCAAGTTTAGCCCTCTGAGTAAGCAAATCAGCTACGATTTAAAGTTAATCTTCACTTCCATGAGTCTGTTTCTACTGATGCCATAATAGTTTTCAATCTATGTCATACTGTAAATCTTCAGAACACCAGTCTGTAACATTCTCAAATGATGCTATTTTACAGGGGCTGGCAAACTGAGTCTAATTTGCTTTTTAATAACACCTACTTTTTTTTTTTTTTTCGCAGATGGTTTCGTTAATTATAGAGTCTCTTGCTTGGTGCTCTGTGCTAGTGATGATTGGCCTAGAAATTCACGCTTACATCCAGGAGTTGAAGTGGTACGTGCGGTTTGGACTCATTTATGTTCTGGTGGGGCAAGCTGTGATGCTCAAGCTTGTCCTCTCAATGAGAGACCGCTATCAGCATCAGAGGTTAGTTTTTATTGTTCAGCAGACATTTAATAACTGTTCACACTTCGGAATATGTACATCTCATATTCTCCCACTTCATACACTTGAATGCAAGAAGAGAACATCTCATATTCTCCTATTTCATACACTTGAATGCAAGTAGAGAAATATAGTGATGTTATTAGATGTTCTCTCTCTCTCTCTCTCTCTCTCACACACACACACACACACACATTATGCAGATTGATGGAAAATAATTGACAGAATTAACTTTTCTATTGTCAAAATACTTTAGAGTGCGCATTTTCCCTCCTGGGTGGCCACACTGCACACTGCTTTACAGGAAATGATGTCATTACTAAATCTTTAGAGGGGACTTTTTTGCAATATGACATGTTAAATAGCCACTTGTAGGTGTAGTTGCCTTGCACACTCAAATACTAGAATTGGAAATCTCCCTTGGGGACTTAAAAACCATTCAAAAGCAGGTTATTCTATTTTAATGCATCACATTGTTGAAGAGTTTAAGATCCATATTCAGTGTGTTCCAGGGAGGAGCCAATCTCCATCTTCTTTTACTTCTGCAGGTCTGCACTGTATCTGTACATCAGCACGGTTTTTGGCCAGGTTATGTCTCTTTCAATAAACCGTTACTCCTGACTCATCTGTTTATAGCTTTCCTAGCCTTTTGAACAAACAGCTCCTGCTAGGATTCATCAATTAATCACCATGGTCGTCAATTAGTGAGATTTCTTTATGTCATTGGTCACCTTGATCTGAAGAATCTTGGTTAAATCTTCTTCTTTTTTGTGCTCTTTTTTTTTTTTTTTATAAATTTTTTATGTAGGTTATATTTGGGATTCTACTTTTAGTCTATGTTCCGAGTCTGGACCCTTATCCAGGGTATGCTACAATCCACACTGAGCCTCTTGATAGTGTTGAATATGAGGCTCTTCCAGGAGAGGAGCAAGTTTGTCCTGAAAGGCATGTCAACATATTTTCCTGTGAGTAGTACTTGAACTTCATTTCTCATGTGACAGTTTGGCTTGTTTTTCATCTGACCAGACCAGTTCAGCTAGTCTTTATGCATTGACATGCCAAGAACTGCTTGTCATTCTCCAATAAGCACTGATAATAAGCTTATAAATTGACATTTTCAGATTCGGTCTGTTTAATGAGTCCAATTTGCTTGTTTTTCTGTTTGGTTTCTGATGGTTGCATTCGTTGGTTCCCTGTTTGCGCAAATCTCTTCCTACCTGAAGCAAACCTGAAAATAAAAGTGAGATGAGACATTTCTTTGAGGGTCTACTGAAATGGAACTTGTCATTTGATTAGTGTTCTATTATTAGCTGTTTATTGCTGCATCGTTAATATCATTAACTCTCTCTCTCTCTCTCTAAAAGGGATATACTTTGGGTGGGTGACTCCACTTATGCAGCAAGGCTACAAAAGACCAATTTCCGAAAAGGATGTTTGGAAGTTAGACTCTTGGGATCAGACTGAGACGCTGATTAAAAGGTTGGCGTCAGTCACTTTTCTTTAGTAGTACTCCAAACTTTATTGTGTCTTCAGATACATTCCTAAAGCATTTCAATTGTATCTTATTTTCCAGATTCCATAAATGCTGGGCCAAAGAGTCTCAAAGGCCCAAACCCTGGCTTTTAAGAGCTTTGAACAGCAGCCTTGGGGGAAGGTATGTATAAGTTGAATTGCACCTCATGTCCCATTGTTCATTCCAATTTCAATTTGACAGTGCACTGACATCTGCAGCTTTATTTGTAAGGATCCTGATTGTTTGAATGTTCCTCATCTCATTTTACTTGTTTGCTTTGCTTCAGGTTTTGGTTGGGAGGCCTCTTTAAGGTATCATAATTACCCTTCATGATTTAATTGATCGCTGGACTCATTCCAAAATGTTCAGATTCCTTAGATGTAGGGAATGGATGCTCAATCGCATGTCATAACTCCTTTCCTAGTAGGACTTGATGGCCATATATTATGCATGCCCTGTTACATAATAACTTTAGTTGAGCAGAACCTCAGAAGCTCATGAATCTGAAAGAAGAAAAGCGGTATCTAAAGGATGGTCTCTGAGGCTTCGTCTTGTGATTAAGCTTGAGCAATCACTATAATAATGAACCTTCAAGAGTATATGGTTCACTTTGATTTGCAATGCTCATCGGAAGCTTAGTAACTCTTTTCTAACATGAAAAACTACAGATGGGGGGCGATCTTTTTGAGTTTGCAGGGCCCATATTGCTGAACTACCTCCTTCAAGTAAGCTGTTCCAACTCTCTCTCTATCTATTAGATGAATGTGTAGGTATCAATTTTGAAATAAATGGTGGACTCTGCTTCTAAGATTTTGATGGAAATCCAAGATTTGTGAATTTTTATCTTCTAGCAACATGTGCTTCATTATGGAAAATTGTTTCCATGGAACCTTCCTCTTGAAATGATTAGAATATTGTTTGATAGACCATCTTTGGATGCAAAACTTGAAGGGTTGTTCACAGGGAGGGCAGACATTGGCAGAAACAAAGTTAACATGCTTGTCTTAGGGTAAAATGTCATTTTATAGTAATAATTCAGTGTGCTCCTTGTATTGTTGTGACAGAAAAGCTGCTCCAATATACACAGGAAACAAATGAACAGCAATGGCTTAGTGACTATAGGAACTATGATTGGTTCAATAAGAATCTCATCTGTCCTATTCTATGGGTACATTATCTAGAAGTCTCAATCACCCTGCCTTTCCATGGCGAAGAATATTCTGCTCATGGACTGAATTTTTACTTTTGGTATTTCATTCAACATCACGGTGGATTATGTTAGATGCAGATTACCTTTCCAGGAATGGATTTTATTTTTCCTAATGCATTGCATCTTTCTTTGCAACATGCAGTCAATGCAAAGAGGGGACCCTGCATGGATTGGTTACATTTGTGCCTTTTGATTCTTGTCAGTGTGGTACGATCCTTTCTTTGTTATGTGTCAAGTTTGTGATTTAAGACACAGTCTTTTCCTCCTAAGTTTGCATACAGTTAAATTTTTATAATGGAATGTGTGAAGTAAATATCATTATTTTCTTATTGTTGAAGTGTTTTCTCACATTGATTGACAACGGGTCCTAGATATTCTTTATATTTATGTGGTCTCCTCCACCTATCAGCTTAAACTTTTGGGTCGGACATTCTAATATGGTTTCAAAGTTAGTTATCCCTTATGTGAAGGTGCGTGGTAAAAATTTCACATGAATGTGCGTAGTCAAAATTCCATGTGCGGCTCGTAATCCAATTTGCACATGAGTGGGGGTGTTGAAGTGTTATCCCACATTGATTGACAACGGGTCCTAAATGCTCTTTATATTCTTGTGCTCTCGTCCACCTATCATCTGAAGCTTTTGAGTTGGACATTCTAATACTTATAATTGTTGGTGCCTCTGGCTTGTGGTTCCTGTTCCATGATTATGTCCTTTCATCAGTAAGATATGTGAAAATTACTGTTTTTGGATGTGTTATTGACTTCTGATTGAACTTTGTTCAGTCGTTCGGTGTGCTTTGCGAAGCCCAGTTCTTTCAAAATTCATTTCGGACGGGATTTAGGCTGAGGTCAACTTTGGTAAAACCTCTACCAAATGTGTACAAATCCTCGTTATCAGATGCTCAATCTTGGTCGTTCTTCGTCATTTGTCATAGTAGAGCAATCAACATAGCTTATTCAACCTATTGCTAGGTGGCGGCCATTTTCCGCAAATCCTTAAGACTTACTCACGAGGGTCGCAAGAAGTTCCAATCTGGAAAGATAACAAACATGATGACCACAGATGCTAACGCACTTGAGGTGAGAACTCACCTCATGCATGTTTTATGACATTGCTACTATAGTTCTCTTATTCCTGCAACATGATTTAGTTAAGTCAATTGTGACATCTTCCTCAGCACATATGTCCTGCTCTTTTGATTTTGCAAAAGCGAATTCTATGAATTACATTTGACAGACAACTAATATTGTTCAGCAAACATGCCGTCAACTGCACTACTTATGGTCGGCCCCATTTCGAATTGTGGTTGCCATGGTTCTTCTGTACCAGCAATTAGGCATTGCTTCGCTGCTTGGATCTCTCATGCTTGTCCTCATGATCCCCTTGCAAGTAACCTCATGCTCTCTCTTTCCCTCGAAAGTTATCCTCACTGTAACATGAGTGTCACTAAGCTGATTAGAGAATCCGCCGTGAATAACAAGAGAGAAGAAGGAAGATAGAAGAAATAGAGAGGAAAAGAGGAGAGAAAGGAAAAGATCATAAAAGCCAAAAAAGGGACTCTAGGTTTCTGTGCGTGTCAAAAACCTTACACCCATTGTGATATATTTATGTTAAACATAAATTGTATATGACCATAATGCCCTTATTATGTAAAAAGAAATAAACTAAGAAAATAAAATAAAAAAAACTAATCTATCAAAGCAACCTAACACTCCCCCTCAAGCTAGAGCATATAAATCACTCATGCCCAGCTTGGAACAACAAACAACAAATGCAGGACAAAACAGTGATTTGGTGAACATATCAGCAAATTGATCGCTAGAGGCAACATAAGCAATAGCAATCAACTTCTATTTCACAGCATCACGAACAAAGTGATAGTCAACTTCTATATGCTTAGTTTGCTTTTGAAAAACAGGATTCCCAGCAATATATTTAGCTGCCTGATTATCACACATCATATTAATATGTTGATTAATAGAAAATCCAAGCTCCTGGAAAAGAGACTTCAACCACAGCAATTTAGCCACAATATGTGCCATAGCACGATATTCAGCCTCTGCACTAGACCTAGCAATGATAGTTTGTCTCTTACTTCTCCAAATAACCAAATTACCACCAAGAAAGGTGCAATACCCAGTTATAGACTGCCAATCACACGTTGACCCAACCCAATCGCATCGAATAGCCAATTAGAGTGGAAGAACCATTTGGTTTATAAATTAGTTCCTTACCGGGAAGAGCTTTTTAGGTACCGAAGGATGCGACAAATAGCATCCCAATGAGCCTTCTTGGGCGACTCCATAAACCGACTCACCACACCAACATCAAAAGAAATATTGGGATGTGTAACAGTAAGATAAATTAGTTTCCCAATTAGATGTCGATATTGATGCTTGTCTTCAATATCATCTCCATCATCAACTCCAAACTTTTGATTTGGATCCATAGGAGTATCAATTGGCTTGGAAGCTAGTGTACCTGTCTCAGACAAAAGATCAAGAACATACTTTCGCTAAGACAAATTGATGCATTTTTTACTTCTTAAAACTTCAATATCTAGAAAATATCTAAGAGCTCCCAAGTCTTTAATTTGAAAATGTCGCTAAAGAAAAGATTTAGCCTAGAAATGCTGGTCACATCACTGCCAAAAACAATGATATCATCCACATATACAACAAGAATGACCACTCCCGACTCCCTTTTGCGAACAAAAACAAAATGATCGAATAATATTGATGGAAACTACACTTGGAAATCACTCGAACTGAATTTCTCAAACCATGCTCTTGGAGACTATTTCAACCCATAAATGACCTTATGCAATCGGCATACTTTATTACTATTTTCCCCCTGAGCAACATATCCAAGAGGTTGCTCCATATATACTTCTTCAGACAAATCACCATAAAGAAAAGCATTCTTGACACCCAATGATATAATGGCCAATCAAAATTCACAGTAAGAGAAATAATCACATGAACATAATTCAGATGTGCTACGGGGGAAAAAGTCTCAAAATAATCAACTCCATAAGTTTGAATAAAACCTTTAGCGACGAGCCGAGCTTTAAGACGCTCAACTGAGACATCCGGGTTGTACTTGATAGTGTACACCCAATGACACTTCACCACATCTTTTCCAAGAGGAAGATCAACCAAAGACCACGTTTGGCGAGATATTAGAGCTTCCATTTCTTCATCCATAGCTCTCTTCCACTCAAGATGGGACAAGGCCTCAGTGGTTGAAGTAGGAATTGTGTTTGTATGTAATGATAGAGTGAAGTCATGTATTGGAGAAGGAAGATGTGAGAGAGACACATAATGCTCAATAGGGTAAGCAAAAGAGGATTTTTGTGTACAAGAATGAGTACCTTCGCGAAGGGCAATCGGTAGATCGTCTGAACCAAGAGACAATGAGGGAGATTGAATGGAGGGCATGGAAGAGGTGGAGACTGGTGGTGCCGTGGACTGCCTTCGCCGCTGATAAACTTGCAAGGGAGGAGGTGCGGGGAGAAGGATTAACAAAATCTAAGGGTATAAGTTGTGGAATAGAAGGATCAACTACAATGTCGGGTTGAAAATTCTTTACCCTCAACAGAATAATATGGTGTGTCATTGAAAAAAGTAACATCAACACTAACATATTGGGTACAAGTTGTAAGATCATAACACTGATATCCCTTTTGAGTACGTGAATATCCAAGAAAAACACATTTAGTGGCACGAGGGGATTGTTTATCAACGTCGACGTAGGTTATGGACAAAACAAATACACCCAAAGACACGAGGGGTGAGAGAAAATGATGAAATAAAATAGGATTGGTGACTCGATGATGGAAGGCATACGATTTATGAGGTAACAAGTAGTAAGGACAGCATCACCTCAAAATGATTTTGGAACATGAATATGAAACAAGAGTGAACGAACAACTTCTAAAAGGTGACGGTTCTTTCTCTCGGCCACACCATTTTGCTGAGGAGTAAAAGTATAACTTGTTTGATGTATAATGCCAAGATTTGAACAAAAAAAAGAAATTGATTTCTGTGAATATTCTAGAGCATTATATGTTCACAAAATTTTAAGGGATGTATTAAACTGATTAGTAACCTCATGATGAAATAATTGAAAAACATGTAAAAATTCAGAACAGTCATGAAGCATGTAGAGCCATGTTAGACAAGAATAATCATTCACAAAAGTAACAAAATACTTAAAACCATTTCGACTAGCAATACAAGAAGGTCCCCGGATGTCCGAATGGACAAGTTCAAGTAAAGTAGATGCACGAGAATCACTATGATTGGGAAAAGAACTATGATGATGTTTCCCAAGTTCACAAACTTCACACTCAAAAGTAGAAATTGATTTACACTCAGTAATTATTTGTTGTAACTTAAATAAAGATAAATGCCTTAAATGGGAATGACATAATAGGGAAGTAAAGTAACTAGTAGCTAAACCATTAGTGTCAATAGTGGAGACACCATCCAGATAGTAAAGTCTATTACGTTCATGCCCTCCACCAATCTTCTTCTTTGTCTGAAGGTCTTGAAAGATGCAATAAGAGGGGTAAAATGTAGTTGAACAACCAAGAGCTTTAGTTAATCGACCAACGAGATAACAAATTCAAAGGAAGTTGGGGAACATGTAAAACAAAGGACAAAGACAAGGAAGGTGTAAGTGAAACAATCCTTAATCCAATGACTTGAGTAGAGGAACCATTAGCTAAAATAACTTCAGATGAAGGGCTAAAGTTATGGTGGGAAGAGAATAAGTCTTGCTTACTTGTCATATGACTAGAAGCTCCTGAGTCAATGACCCAAGGAGTGTGAGGAGACAAAGTAGAAAGAAAAGTCATGTTACCTGTATGTGTAAGAGTGGCAGTGGATGAAAAATTGGAAGCCTCTAGTTGTTGGACACGCTTGATGAGTTGTGTAACCATATCATCTCGAGCCGAGGATTCAGAAGAACTACCCCCAATTGGGATAGATGGATTTATGTTGCCAGAAGACACATTTCCAGCACTTCCTTCAGACATAATAGCATTTGCATTAACTAATTGCCGAGCCCGCTCATGCTTGTCATGCTTGGCCCAACAAGTGTCAACAATATGACGGGGTTTGTCGCAATATATACACTGACGGCTATTTCGATCAGAACTTTGTCTACTATGTCCACCACTACGGCCACGAACTCCCCCTACACCATGACTTCTATTAGAAAATCCACCACGACCACGACCACGACCACGACCACGACCACCACTACTAGCCACAAATGCTGAATTGTCTTTAGATGATGTAGAAGATAGAGGGACAATGCGCTGAATCCGACAAAATGCTTCATTCATAGAAGGAACTCTCTCTAGCAAGGTGTTGACTTTTCACAAGGCTGCAAGTTAACATTCAAGCCGGATAAGAACTTAGCCACTTGAAATTCAACGCGTTGTGTCTTTAGTGTCTCAAGATTAGTAGTGATGGGCTGATAAAGATTGAGTTCTTCCCACATGCCTTTCAAAGCATTATAATACTCTCCAAGAGACTTTTCCCCTTGTTTAAAATTAAAAATCTTTTCATATAGTTCATAGACTCTAGACATATTTGTCTTGTGAATAACTCTCCCTAAAATCATCCCACACTCCCTTAGCAGTTTTGTGAAACATGACATTAGCAGCAATAGATGGTTCCATGCTATTCCATAACCACACCAAAAGTGTATCATTCTCTCTCATCCAATCATTATAATCTTTAGAGTTTTCAGCGGGGAGGGTCTCAAGTAAGATAATTGAGTTTCCCTTTGGCATTAATAAAGACTTTCATAGTTTGAGCCCATAACAAGTAATTTGAGGATCCATTTAATTTAATGGTGGTAACCTGAACATTGAGATTGTCTATGGAAGACTTAGTGTCATTCATGGTGATAATTTCAATATAAATACCACATATCAAGAAGGCTGAAACTTCAGTATAAGAACTAATACAGTAATACCGACATATAATCAGGTGCGATTGGCTTTATCAATTAAACAAAGGGATGCTGAAATCTCATAAATATAGGTTGCTGTATAGAACAAAATATCTGACCAGAAATCTCGATTCAATTAATCATATCTTTGATGGAAGTCCAGCAATACCAGTCATCCATAATCAACAAAGTACTCTGATTCTTGAATCCGCTGATCAGTAAGTGTTGTAACCCATAGTCACAAGCAGAACCTGATGAATATGATTTCTACTGATCTTATATTTATGAGATTTTGTGAGAAAATAGATAAAAATTGCAGTTTTAGGTCGCTACGCACCAGAGAAGGAAATGATTATTAGGGGATTCTCAATCCAGCAATCGGATCAAGGAATCAAGTAGTCAGAGTGCTCTACATGTCACTAAGCTGATTAGAGAACCCGCTGTGAATAGCAAGAGAGAAGAAGGAAGATAGAAGAAATAGAGAGGAGAAGAGGAGAGAAAGAAAAAGATCGTAAAAAGCCAAAAAATGGGCTCTAGGTTTCTGTGTGTGTCAAAAGCCTTACACCTATTGTGATATATTTATATTAAACATAAATTGTATATGACCATAATGCCCTTATTATGTAAAAAAGAAATAAAACTAAGAAAATAAGAAAAAACTAATCTATCAAAGCAACGTAACAATGAGTAATACCTATTTGTCCATGATTATTTTAACCATTTTAGTTAAATCATATATAGGTTAATATTTGTGCTGACTTTGGGTCCAAGTTCTCTTTAACTTTAATTTTTATAAGGGGCATTCTGATCTAGGTACTAAATAGAGGTTGTTTATCCTTTGAAACTTCTATATAGCAATGGTTGTGTCAGTAATATTGCTAATACAGCAATATCATGTTGGTACGGTGCTTTCTGCTACAACACATGCTCTAGAAAGCCTAATATGGTTGCTTAAAATACGAAGACAATTATTTCTTATTGCCACTGTGACGAGAGAAAAATGGTCTAACAAGTAAAGAGTTCCATGGGTTAAAATTAGTGATCGCTGCCTACTCTGCTTATTGCTCATTAACAAATTCCCAGATTCACAATCTCTATATTATGCGATATGTGGTTCGCTATGAGATTTTCCATGCCACATCATCACTCTCAACTCATGGATTATAGTTTATACCATGATGAGTGATTCAGTATTTGTCAATCAATTGTCTTACATAATCTTTTTCATGGTTAATTAGACGATCATAATCAGCAAAATGCAAAAACTGACCAAGGAAGGGCTGCAGCGGACTGACAAGAGAGTCAGCCTTATGAACGAAATTTTGGCAGCAATGGACAATGAAGTATGTTGAGTTGTGAAGTATGTTGAGTTAGCAAGAAGCCCAGGCCTATATTTTCTATGGTTCTGTTTGTTTTATAGTTACTCAAATTCATCAGAAAAATTCTTGCAGATGTTACGCTTGGGAAAAGAGCTTTCAATGTAGAGTTCAAGAAGTACGAAGTGATGAGCTTTCATGGTTCTACAGGGCGCAACTAGTATCTGCAGTATGGATTACTTCAAAATTAAGATAATATTGTGCCTTCTGATCGTGGAAGTATCATCTGTATTGAGATTGTGAAAACACTACTGTCTTGGCTTTCTGTCTGCGGTAAACTTAGCAGGCAGACAAACGGCAGTTGAAATACTTTCATAGGTGCTCGTGTGCAAGCAATTCAAATTCTCTGATTCTTTTAATACGTCATGAGACTAAGTTAGTGTAAAGTCAAGAAAGGTGATTGGTTTACTGTGTAAAATTATCCATCTGGTCTCGAACTCCATTCACCATTGCATGTAAGCTGAGTAGCCATAGACTTACACTAGCTGTGTTTCAATCAGCAGACTTATTACAGTGTTTTGAAAATAGTCTCCATTTGTTTCTCAAGTGGCAGTAGATGAATGGATGTAGACCCTTTTTGTCAGGCGTGTGAGAGCTAATGAACATGACTTTTTCTCCTTCCATAATGCTAGATGATTTTCTGTTTGTCTGAGAGTTCAATTTTGGTGGCAGTTCAACAGCTTTGTACTGAACAGCATCCCTGTCATCGTAACCGTTGTCTCATTTGGGACATTCACTTTGCTTGGTGGGGATTTGACACCAGCGAGGGCATTTACCTCACTCTCCCTTTTTGCGGTGCTACGGTTTCCTTTGGACACGTTCCCTAGCTTGATGTCTCAGGTTCTTTAACTTCATCCTACCCTCATTTCTCTGTCACTCAAGTTGAATAGTCTGCTGATCTCGCCTTCATCAACGTCAACATTTGTGGTTATTATGTGGATAGAGGATCTATCATTTTGTTTTTTCTCCTAATTGCGTAACTCGGATATGTTGGTGTGATACCTTCATTCAGTTTAAATATTAACTCATCTTGCTTTAGCGAAGGAGAAAATAATTGACAATATCAAACTGCAACAAAAATAAAATAGAACATCAAAGGTGAACCGTAGTAAATTATCATACTGATGGGGTTGATTCTTCGAGTTGGACAATACGAAGTAAGAAAAGTTTGACGAGCATTTCTCATAAACTACATTTTTGTTTAACTTGAACTGATTGTCTAATTGTTGAAATAGAATAAACAATAGAAATTTAATTAGTTGAAGGTTAAACCTGTTTGTGATAATTGAATTGAAGGCAAAACCATGTTGTGATAACTAAATCTGTAACAGATTATTTCTTCATTAAAAAGCTTTTACAATATTTAGAAAGTGGGAGTCAGAATTTCTGTTTTGGGCTTATTGCGGCTTTTTACCTTTGCTTTCTCAAAGATGACGCATGTTGTCCATCTTAGGTCCAGCAATTTTATAATAACAGTGCTTGCAAACATTTGTTCGTCATCTTTTAGTTTCCAAACTTACTTTTGTGTTGCAGGTTGTTACTGCGAATGTTTCCCTGCAACGTTTGGAGGAATTATTTTTAACAGAAGAGAGAGTATCAGTTCCAAATCCACCTATTGAGCCAGGAGAGCCAGCTATTTCAATCAAGGATGGACACTTTTCATGGGACTCAAAGGTCAAGCAAACATATGAGTCATTAAAGTCTGGCAAAATCACCTAACTTTTTTCAACGTGTACAAATTATTGACTTTAGTATGTCTAATTTTCTAGGTTTTAAGGGCTGTAACACCATCAAAATGCATTTATAAACAGTAATAATCACTGATGTGTTTGAACGATAGGGGCATATTACAAAAAATTTATGAACTCCAAAGTTGGTTGATACCATATCAAAATTTAAACCACAGCTTTATTGAACTACATAACCAATTAGTCAAGTGAGTAGTGCTCTCACAGTTTCTATAAAGGTGACCATCTTGAAAGGAAACTTGTGCTAATTTCCAAGTGTAATTTTTGGGGTAAATTACTCTTGGTAAATTCTGAGGAAAATAACTGAACTCAAAACTCAGAGGAAAGCATAATTTCTCCACGTGAATGCATCTCTTCTGCCAGCATTTTGAAGGTTCAAGTTAACATAGCTGTGTCTTCTAACTGATATTTGATGATTCAGCGTAACAAATGGTCATTTATGGTGATTTCCAGTCTTTTTTCTGCAACGTCTTATTTCAAGTGGAGGCTAAGTTTTCAGCTTACTTCAGGTAGAAAAACCCACCCTGTCGAACATCAATATGGAAATACCAGTGGGTAGCTTAGTTGCTATTGTTGGTGGTACTGGACAAGGAAAGACATCTCTCATTTCGGCAATGCTTGGGGAGCTATCTCCTGTCTCCGACGCATGCGTTACTATACGGGGAACCGTTGCTTATGTTCCTCAAGTGTCATGGATTTTCAATGCCACTGTAAGTTGCACAGTGCTGGTTTTGTTTATCTGTTGATGTTGGGCGCCTTATCATCAATTTATCTTGTGTCCTAATCCCTAGCGTATGATATCAGGTCCGAGACAACATATTATTTGGGTCCAAATTTGAAGCGGAAAGATATTGGAAGGCGGTCAACGTTACTCAATTGGAGCATGATCTTGATTTGCTTCCAGTTAAGTGGAACTCAGTGCTTTGCTAGTATCTTTTAATGCGGGATTTGATCTTCTAATTATCTGTTTCATTTATTCCTCAGGGTCATGATCTTACAGAGATTGGTGAAAGAGGGGTGAATATAAGTGGAGGCCAAAAGCAGAGGGTTTCCATGGCCAGAGCTGTTTACTCGAATTCAGATGTCTACATATTTGATGACCCTTTAAGTGCTCTAGATGCTCATGTTGGTCGACAGGTATGAAATTTACGAGACAGAATTTTTCACTTCAGATATTACAGGTGTAGCAATTGATGTTGTAAGGCTTCAACAATTACCTGTATACTTGGAAAGCTTTTTGCGCAAAGCATGCTTAAATGCTTCAGCTAGACAAGGATAATAATTTTGATCCTACAGTCCTGCTCTCAAGATAACTTGCTGCAATCAATCTTTGGATAATCAAAGCTATATCTGCTACTTTCAATACTCTAAAGCATTTTACAATTTGGGTCTTCTTAACTTAATTTTGGGCATTGCTATTAATGTCTTTGTTTCATCAGCTTCTTTTATTTTTTTAGTAACACGGGGTATCCGAGCCTTGGGCTCAACTGCTCTCCATGTCCGAAGTGAGCTTTAGTTTCATATTTCTAGATCTTCCATTCAGTAGAATCTCTTTCTCTAAATTTTCAGAAATGAGGCCAATTTCCGTATTATCTTTTGCTGATCTGCATTCAACTACAGGTGTTCAATAGCTGTATCAAGGAAGAGCTGCGAGGGAAGACCCGGGTTCTTGTCACGAATCAGCTACATTTTCTTCCTCAAGTGGATCGAATCATTTTGGTTCATGAAGGAATGGTCAAAGAGGAGGGGACCTTTGAGGAGCTCTCTAGAAGCAAGGTACTGTTCCAGACACTTATGGAGAATGCAGGAAAAATGGAGGAACAGATAGAAGAGGACGAGGAGGGGGAGAAGAAAAATGTAAAGGAGAAAACATCCAAACCCGCAGCTAACAGCATTGTTAATGAATTGCCTAACGATCAAGGCCTTGGGAAGAAAGGTAAAGGAGGGAAGTTGGTACTCATTAAGCAAGAGGAACGGGAAACAGGCATTGTGAGTTGGAAAGTCCTGATAAGGTACTAAAATGCATGATGTGGAGATTCATCTTCTAACACTTGTTGTATAGACAGAATATTTATGAAAAGGCTTATTTGTGGATAAGAAATTCACGACCTAAAGACTTTCTTGAACTCTACAATGGAACAAGGGTTCAAATGAGACAATCAAATGACATCAAACATGCATGTGATAAATTGAACAGAAAGTTCACGAAAGTCCATGTAACACCTAAGACAGGAGGGAGGTAATATTGATGTAGCGTAAGTTTGCACAACATTTCTTTCTCAGCTTCACGGGACATCACTTGAAAGGTCTCTAGGTAGCTTTTTCTGTGATGCTTAGGTCTCCTCCACATGATAACTATGTTTCACGCATGTCACTAAATGCTTATAAACACCTAAAGTCCATGCATTCACCAATTCCTTTTTAGTGAAAACCTGACCACTCTGTATTGTTTGTAAAATGCTATTTTCCCTCTATTTCTCTTAGGATTCATAAATCTGGACCACATAGGATTAACATAGCAATAGTGCTACTTGTCTGTGACATGCATGTGATCGATTTCCTTTTTTGATCAATCTATTTTCAGGTACAAAGGGGCATTGGGAGGCCTGTGGGTGGTGGCAGTACTCTTTATTTGCTATATCTTAACTGAAGTTCTTCGAATTTCAAGTAGCACATGGTTGAGCTTCTGGACACATCAAAACACTTCGGAGAACTACAGACCAGGATTCTACATATTGATCTATGCACTCCTGTCCTTTGGTCAGGTACGTCAATTCTGTAGATAGATCTCCGATTCAGTTTCCCAAACGTCAATATCTTTTATGCAGTAGCTTGCACTTCTGCAATTTTGTTTTGATTCTTGACGAAGTGGGAAAGTGACATTATCACATTACTTCTTAGTGCTTGAGTTTGGCTTACGACTTCTTTCTTATAGTGCAGAAACATTATTGTCTTTTCAGAGAGAATCTGAGTTATCATACCATGAAACAGACTACTTGCTAGCTTTGCTATATTTCTAGATTTCTTTATTTTAGTGTCTTTGGTGGATGTGGATATATGTCAACATAAGGGTAGGTCTTTCTAGCAATTTCTGACGACTCCCGTGTTTTTGAGAATCAGGTAACCATGATGCTGACTAATGCTTATTGGTTGATTATTTCGAGTCTTCGTGCGGCAAAAAGACTGCATGATTCTATGCTTCAGTCTATATTAGGGGCTCCAATGCTTTTCTTTCACACCAACCCAATTGGAAGAATAATCAACAGGTTTGCCAAGGATCTAGGCGACATAGATCGCAATGTTGCCCGATTTGTAAATTTGTTTATGGGCCAACTCTGCCAGCTACTTTCAACTTTTGTGCTTATAGGAATTGTGAGCACAATCTCTCTTTGGGCCATCATGCCGCTCTTGATCTTGTTTTATGCAGCCTATCTATATTATCAGGTTGGTGCAGTTCTGTTTGGGCCATAATGCTTTTTCATGCAAAGTGATATGTTCTCTGCTTCTAACAGCAACAATTACCAAGCCTTGTCCCACTAGGTGGGGTCGGCAATGTTCTTCTGCTACATTAACTGACAATTTCTTGTTGTATTTACATCATTTGTTATGCCCGTGACATTATGCACTGCCATTTAATTGTTTCAATGGAAATTTAGAAATGCAATTTCCATAATCCTTCCATGGTAGAAAGCAACACTATTTGTTTCCTTCATATGAAACAATGAATAAATAATAAGCACCAACAGTTCAGTAATGAAAGTTTTATTTATCCATCATTTTGTCATATTTTTTTGTGGTAGAGGGGGCATTAATCATCAAGGCTAACAGTAGATCCTTTTAATTTGCTCAGTGGAACTACACATCTTTTTCTAACACATGTTTCGTCCTCTACCCATAGCCGAGTCCTTTGAAAGTCTGGTGTCTTTCTAATTGTTTGCCTTGTCATTGTTGACAGGCTATATCTCGTGAAGTGAAACGCCTGGATTCAATTACCAGATCTCCAGTTTATGCACAATTCGGAGAAGCATTGAATGGCTTGTCAACGATACGTGCATATAAAGCATATGATAGGATGGCCACCAGTAATGCCAAGGCCATGGACAATAATATCAGATTCACCCTTGTCAATCTCAGTTCTAATATTTGGCTCAACATAAGGTTGGAGACTCTAGGAGGCATAATGATCTGGTTGATCGCGACATTTGCAGTCATGCAGACCAGAAAAGAAGAAAACATAGCAGCCTTTGCTTCAACAATGGGTCTCCTGCTCAGCTACACTTTGAACATAACAACCCTTTTGAGCAGTGTTCTGAGACAAGCAAGCAATGCTGAGAATAGTCTAAATGCTGTAGAGCGTGTGGGTGTGTACATAGAATTGCCTTCCGAGGCTCCGGATATAATAGAGAGCAACCGGCCCCCTCCTGGCTGGCCTTCATCAGGATTAATTGAGTTTGAAGATGTGGTCCTCCGTTACAGACCTGAACTTCCTCCTGTCTTGCATGGATTGTCCTTTTCGGCAGCACCCTGTGAGAAACTGGGAATAGTCGGAAGAACTGGTGCTGGGAAATCTAGCATGATAAATGCTTTGTTCCGAATCGTCGAGCTGGAAAAAGGAAGAGTCTTGATCGATGGGTACAACACTTCTGAAATAGGACTGGAAGATTTGCGGAAAGTCCTTAGCATCATACCGCAATCACCGGTTCTTTTCTCAGGTAGGCACTGTGAAATACTCTATAACGTCTTTGTTAAAATCGCTTTGTTCTTCCCTCCCCCATTTCCCTCAACTTCTCTGATATTCTGTACGCTAACAAGTCGATGCTTTTCCGTCTGCTCGCTGGTTGACATTGCCATGTCCTCTAACCAATTCATAGCTGAGAGTTTTCTCTTATTATGTCTGATATTGTAGGTCCAGAATTCTTTACTCCTTGGACTAAGCATCATTCGCAAGAGCTACTTACTATTCTTGCAATCCAATTCTTTGCCCAACTACCCCTGGACTGTCACTCTATCTTGACGTGAATTACCTGCTGACCAGTCCTAATCTGTTCAAATGTCTTAATTCACTGCCCTTCTACTTTGGTTTGATTCCAAGGAACATCCTGGATATAAACTGACCAACTTTCTTTTCATGAGTTGTCCGATATTTCATGTGAGAAAGGCTACAATATGAGTCATAACTGTGCGCACTGAACTCCATTACTGTGAACTGAGGACCTTACACAATATACCAAAAGAAACCTTTAGACTCCATCTTTTGTGAAGACTAAATATCATTTGAAATAGTTTCTCCGTTCTCAATTCTGTGTAGGAAGTGTGAGATTCAATCTCGACCCTTTCAACGAACATAATGACGCTTACCTCTGGGAGGCTTTGGAGAGAGCACATTTGAAGGATGTCATCAGGAGAAACTCTTACGGTCTGGATGCTGAGGTAAGCTTGCAAATATTTGCTAGGTGTAAAGTGTCAATTCAAGGGATCATTGCAATTCCTATTGAATTCATGTTTGTGTTGATGAAATTATTGGTAGTTACCTGCAATGTTAAAAGGGAAGTCCTATTGAATTCAGGTTTGTGTTGATGAAATTACTGATAGTTACCTGCAATGTTAAAAGGGGAAATTATCTAAGTTATGAAAATTGTACTGCAAGGACGAGGATTGTTAGAGGTAGTCTCAAGCATGCAAGTGCTGAGATGGTGGGAATAACAATTGACAGAGAGGAGAGAATATGAGTCGAATCAATACAAGGCAAGCGACATGCATTAGTATTCAGGATTAAAGTCTGAAATGCATATGCAGCACATTTTTATCAAAGCCCTATCCAAAAAAGATATGTATCCAGTACTTTTAGAAATACAAATTATGTTGGTAAAATTAGTACGGTTTTTAAAACTTGAAGTTAAAATGAGATGTAGACGAGATTGGTGAGAGATAAATAGCAATAACCTTCTTGATATGATTACAAATACTTTTGCTCGAATGCTCTGGTTGCACCAGGGTTACCTCCAGAATTTCCATCAAATATATAATTTCCTCTACCTGAACTAAACTATAGACCACAAGGCAGAGAAAAGGAGCCATCAATATGGGCCGGACTTGGTGGTATACTGGACAGAGCGATATAGATGTTGGAATTGTTATACCTGCAAGAAATACTGAAGGATCCGTTCTATAACATTGTCCAGATATGTTAGATGTTATAGTGTCTGAAGTCTAAACTGAAGTTGATAAGTTGATTTTTATTTATGTTTGGTCTTGTCTATATGCAAGAGGCCGATGTAATGCTCTGCATTATTCTATTGGCTTTAGAATGTAGCTGTCGGTCTTTCTTGTTAGTTAAGACTGGTGAAGTTAAAAATCTCCATTGATATTATTGATGTTGGTTGTGTTCTGTCAAGGTTTCTGAGGGCGGAGAGAACTTCAGCGCCGGACAGAGGCAACTGCTGTGTCTTGCTCGAGCATTACTAAGAAGATCAAAGATTCTCGTTCTTGATGAAGCAACTGCAGCTGTTGATGTTAGAACCGATGCCCTCATCCAGAAAACCATCCGTGAAGAATTTACCTATTGCACCATGCTCATCATCGCTCACAGACTTAATACCATCATTGACTCCGACCAAGTTCTTGTGCTCGATGCCGGCCAAGTATGTTCTACCATCACAATTCATCATGCATACATCAATACTAGCATGAAATGCATAGTCATGGTTTCATCATGAATATGTAAAAGTGAAAACTGCACTTAACTCTGAAGCATGATTCTTAGGGCACTTGAAGCTTTTCTTCGACATAGAAGGCTCGTGACCCACCAATGTACTATTCATGTATTTCAATGTTGTTGCGTTTCTATATTCTTATGCAAGTATCAAGTGGGATGCTTTCAACTTTCACTTCAGGTAGCAGAACACGGCACTCCAGAGAATCTGCTGTCAAATGAAGCAAGCGCATTCTCCAAGATGGTTCAAAGCACCGGTTCTGCCAACGCGCAGTATCTAAGTGGCTTAGTCCTCCAAAGGAAAGAAAACAGGCTACAGATGGAAACGAAAGACTCAGACAGCAAGAGATGAAGGTCGGCCTCTTCCTACTGGGCTGCCGCTGCCAATTTCGCTCTACCGGTCAGCCTTAAGTCCATAATGCCCCTCAGACTTTGAATATCGGCCACGATGACAACAATGGTGACAATTATCAGGAATGCGAATCGCGGAAGTGCAAAAATAATGAATAAAAATAAATATTTATGTGAAAAACCCTTTCATAATCAAAAAGGGAAATAACATGATGTTGCACTAGACAATTTCTTCATTATTAGTATTCAAAGTTACAAATTTCAGGGTTAAAACTACAAAAATATTGCTCCCTATATAGTATGTCATTAGCATAATATTTTCTTATTTGCTTTAACATGAAAATTACATATACGTCATTAGCAATAAAAAACTTTTCTGCTTTAATATTAGTATCCTCTATCAAACATCACAACTTTATCAATCTCTCACTTGGAAGCTGACCTTCAAAACAACAATAGATTTTTATAGTCTTCACTTGTCCTTAGTGCAGTGGCCTCCTCATCGCTAACGATAGAGGTCAACTAAGGCAATATATAGCTCATTTACTCCATGGTGACAAACTTGGGTAACATATAGGTTGCATTTTCTGTACTAAGAATCTTTTTCAATGACAGTATTCCATCATCTATCAATTGATGAATATGATGATACTTCAACTCAATATGTTGTCTTTGAATGAAATATTGGATTCTTTGCAAGGCAAATGACAATTTGACTGTCACTAAAAAGAACATTGCTATTATGCTTCTTGCCTATCTTCTTCAAAAAATTCTTCAACCAAATCATCTTATGCTAGTTTCAAATATAACAACATACTTTACTTTAGTGGTTGATAGGGACACACTTCTGAAATCTAGACATCCAACTAATTGCAGTGTCACCTAAGTCAAAAACATAACTTGAGGTGCCCTTCCCATTGTTTAAGTCACTACCAAGACCATCATTGACAAAACCTTATAAAGTTATATTGTGTTTTATAAAATATAGTGACATACATGAAGTGTCTCTCAGGTATCTTAATAGCCACTTTACAATTTCCTAAAATTTTATTCTTGGATTAGCCATATAATTGCTCATAGCTACCACTATGTGAGTTATGTGTAGTTTAATAACATTCCATAACATATATCAAATTGCCAACAACTGACCACAAGGCACCTTAGCAATAAATTCTCACTCCTCATCTATCTTTGGTGATTGCTTTTTCAAGAGCCTAAAGTGACTTCCTAAGGGAGTATTTCTAAACGTTACATTTTGAACTCATAATTTGTCCACCACATTCTTGATATACTTTTCTCGAGAAAACTTTAGAATTCTTCCATATCTATCTCATGTGATACTCAACCCAACAATTTGATTTGTTGCTTCTAGTCCTTCGTTGTAAACTTCTTTTTTTTGAAAAATTATGCTTTAATATCTTGTTTTCCCTAACACTAGATCTTGCAACGAGCACATAATCCACATCCAACAAAAAAAATAACATATTAGTCATCGAATTTTTTTTTTTAGTAATAGAATTGATCTGCCTCACATCTAGTGAACTCTTTATTGCACATATAAGTTTTAAAAATTTTATACTACTATCTAGGAGTTTGTTTCAAACCATAGAGACTTATCTTCAATTTGTAAACATAATTTTTTCTCCAAAATTTGAAACCTTTTGATTATATTATGTATATATATCCTCCTCAAAGTCACCGTGAATGAATCTAGTCTTTCCATGTGACTACTCTAGATGTAAGCTCTTAGTAGTAGCAACAATACTCAACACAAGCCTTATAGTAGTCAAATTCACAATTGAAGAGAATTTTTCCATATAGTCAATTCATTTCTTTTGCTAAAAACCTTCTATTACTAACCTTGCTTTGTACCTCTTGTTACCTTAAGGTTCTTTTTTGACTTGGTATCCTTATTTGTTTCACAATGCCTTCTTCTTATCCGGTAACCATGTGAACACCTAAATTCTATTCTTCTCGAGTGAATCCAACTCATTGAAATTGCCAATTTCCCTTAATTAAATGATTAACCTGCGTTACTTCTGAAAGATATTTTGGTTCACCAGCACTAATTAAAAGCTAATAAATGCTTGAGAGTAGTGTGTACAGGTTTGGATGTTCTATTTGATCTTTTTAAAGTGGATTAAGGTATATGTGATTCTTATTCTAGTTTTTATCGACGGAATGATACTAAAAGTGCTAAAAGTTGTGTACAGCGTACACATTAGTGCCAAAAGATTTCGTTGGATAACTTAGGGTCAAATCGGAGAAAAAATGATAACTTTAGTGCCTTTGATGACAAATTCCGGCCAAAATCCCTATATGGCATCGGCCCCTGACTCGGTTGGCTTGTGGCTATTGTCTTGGTTGACCCTGGGACGTAAAGCTCAAGGTCACTTTCAGGGGCGATTACTCCTCCAACACGCCATGGAGCACGGGGATGTCAACGTTGCAAGGAGCTTGATCAAGCAACAGAAGGGGATCGCCACGGAGTTGCTACTTGACGACGCGGAGTCGTTGTTTCACAGCAGTGGCATTGTAGAGCTTGGCGAGGATGGTCAGTTTGCTCATGGAAGCAAGGCTCAAAGCTGACTCATTGGCGGAGGCTGATGATCAGACAGGGAACAAGAGAAGTCATTCAGCAAGGAGGATCGTGGGTTGTTTTTGCTGCTGAGTCAGCACCAGGAAACGACCAAAGATGATCAATCGTTCGATCGGTTCATGATGAGGGACAATAGGTAGAATTTCACGATTGTAGAATTTAACTCATCTCCTTATATTCACGTGAATTTTGTGATTCCATCTTGTCTCACCTTTGTAGAAACAAGAAGTTCAAAAGCAGGGAGAAGCGGTGTTAATGGTGGTGGAGGTGAGCAGCACGAAGGCAAGTGGCAGAGGTGAGCAGTGCGCAACCGAGCAGTGGAGACAAGCATGAAAGCAAGAGATGCGAAGGCAAGCTGCGGAGGAGAGCGGTGCAAAGGCGAGCGGTGGTCCATTGCGTGTTGTGATTGCGGAAGCTTTGTGTTAGCTAGGTGAAACTTTGTGTTAACTAGATCACCCACTTAACGTCGAAAATGAGTCAGAATTTGATCTATATAATTCAGCTTAAAAAATTTTTGGACCTATTTTACCTGGGCTTTTATATATTTATGACCCACATACAACTCATTAATACAAAATATGAGTAATCATTTTGACAACTCTTATCTCCGTCTATCTCAAGCTCCTCTGTTTCTCGCCAACATGGCTCTCCATTGGACTGTTTTTTCGAGCTTAACTCATGTCGTTAGTGTCCCTACATCAGAGCTTTGGAGGTGGTACCTCGTCTTGGCTAACACCAACGCTTTTGGCTGGGGAAGCTTTCCCGTCGCACGAAGCTTTGTCGCTCCCTATTCTGTGAGCGAAAGCTTTGAAAAGCCCTAGTCTCTGATGAAGATCACATATAGAATCTTGTTCGAATCATCCTCATTGCCGTTGGTGGTCGTTTGTTGCCGTTGGTGTCATTTTTGAAAAGAGTATCGAGATTACTCTTACTCTTTTTCCCCATTGTTCCGCGTTCAAGAGCTTCAACGTGGTCGAAATCTCGCTCAAAGGTTCCCCCACCATTGTCGATTCCACTCATCATCACCTCCTGGAGACTCTAATCACCAAAGCAAGGCTTTTGATCAAATTCATTAATAAGGGAATACTTCTGCCTGCTCGCTCTTTGAGTTGGGGATTTGCTCAAATTGGTCAAATTAGGGTTTCAATTGGGGATTTGGTTGATTGGCCATTGTAGGGTTTAAATTAGGAAAATCATGCTAAACGATGTGGTTTGGGATATAGATGCTGAGTCAGATTGTCGAGAACCAATTCAATATGAAAAAAATAGAAAATATTACCACATTAAATTTCGGGCAATCCAAATTAGAGTGGACACTTAGATGATCATTTTTTTAAAAATGTGACACATAAATGATTTGAAAAATACTTTTGGCATTAAAATGAATACCATACACATCTTTTTGCACTCCTAATGTCATTCTTACATTTTTTATTAGAGTCTATGGACTACAAAAATCTTAGAAACTTGTTTGTTTTCTCACACTAAATTCTACAACACTCTTGTCCTTGTATAACATAATTTCACAAATGTAATGTTGTTTGTTCTTATTTTTTTCTACTTTGTTCATCCCAAAATTAACAGCCAAAATAATTCGAATCATATCCAATGAAATATGTTTTTTCAGCCTTTGAATCAAGCTTGTCTCTATTTTCATAATCTACGTGGACGTACAAAATACAACCAAAAACTTTCATATGCAGAAGATTCACCTTCTTTTTAGTCCATTCTTGTTATGATAACTTAAAATCAAGAGGAATCAAGGTCATTTGTCGATTAGATATGTTGCTGTGTACTATATCTGCCCAAAACTTCTTGGGTAATCCTATATTCGTCTTCATATTTGTTGAACGCTCATTTAAAGTTCTATACTCTCAACAACTCCATTTTGCTAGTGCTAGGAATTGTTCTTGTCTACCTTATTCAATTCTCTATACAAAACTACTTGAATTGCTCCATATCACACACACCACCATTGTCAGACCTTAGATATTTAATCTTCAGGCTAAACTCATTCTCCACTTCAACTTTCCAATTTTTAAAAGTAGTAAATACATCATATATATTGAGAAAAAAGACTTTTATCTTTCTGGTGGAGTCATCAGTGAATCTAATGTATTAGCACAAACCTCTAATGGAATCCATAGGGACTGGTCCTCACATACTAGTATGCACCAACTCTAATTTTCTTTTCTTTTTTTCTTTTTCTTTCCCAATCTTCTAAAAAATGACACATTTCTACTTGCCCAAGATGCAATTCTCACGTAGACCAATATCTATAGATTTCATATCGAGCAATTTTCCCTTTGATGCTAATAGCTTCATTCCCTTTTTGTTCATTTGTTTAAGCCTGCAACACCACAATTTAAAATTAGCTTCTAACTCAACAAATGTTATTTTACTATTTTCAATCATGCATAGTGTTCTTGACTTTGTTTCTCATGCTACAAGTATAGCACCTTTAACCATTTTCCATGAGCAATCCACAAAAATAGTTATGTATTTAGTGTAGTCTACTTGACCTACAGAGATCAAATTTCTCTTAAGGATTGGAATAAATTTGACATCTTGCAACTTTCATTGATACTTGTTAGCAATCTTATGTGAACATCACCCATCTCCAGAATATCTAAAAATTCATCATTAGCAATACAAAACCTTTTCAAACTTTTCAACAACAAAATTGTGTATTATTTTTTTGCACGAAGTAGAGTAAAACAACACATCTGAGTTTAGAATTCAAGACAAAGCCAAACTATCAATGCTCAAAATTGTGACATCACTATGAATCCTCTCTTCAAGGGACTTTCACAGATTATTCCTCCTCTTGATTTGATCTTGATACTAAATTTTCTTCTTTTGAGCTTTACAAGCTAGCATTAGACAGCCTTTCTTTATGCAATTTCAGAAAATTATTTTTCACCACGACGTCTCGATTTGCTTCTCCCTTTGGATTTTGATTTACCACGGTAGTGGTTTTGAGCTTGTTGATTGCTTCTCTCTCAGCCTTTGGTATTCAAGGTCATGCCTAAAGATTTACCCAACACTCTTATGCAAATATTGCTGCTAAGAATCAAATATCGAATTTTTGAAACTTCGACCTTTTCTAATGAGACAAATCGCTCATTGCAGTGATAGTTGCACACCAACTTTTGGTGTGCTTTACCGTCGCCAAACAAACCATCCTTTTTGCAAAACCTAGAGCTCCCCTAGAGGCCTCTCCCTTCTCTCTTCTTGTCCCTGTAGTTAGCTCTCGCATCTGCCGACCAGCTCGATCGACACAGCGTTTCCAAGTGAGAGGTCGCTCGCCGAAGCTTCCAAGCTTCGGTTCTCGCTCTCTCTCGGGCCTTCCTTCCTGCCGTTTGTTTCGGAATTTGCAATGGCATCGATTGTCGTTTTGATTCTACTTCCTGTTCCGATTTCGATTTTGATTCCAAACTGCCATTTTAGGGACCCTGTTTGTTTGTCTTAGTCCAACTTTCATGTTGTCGATGTTATGGTTCTAGCTTCATTGTCTCCCAATACATAAATCCAGTTGAAGTTGCTTTGTTTTTGTCTCACTACCTTTATTGTATATCGTTGATTGAAATGTGAATGAATTGGGCAAATAGGTATACGGTGTGGTTCGTTGTTGCTAAATTTTTTTTAATGTGTCAAATGCTGATCACGTGCATTTGTTGTTCCCTGTTCATGTTTGTGTTTGCCATGTCAACTGATTTTTATATCGCTTTGAAAAACACACTCAATTTCTAAGCTGCTCAACGTGAGGACTCGTATTCTGAATAACGCGCGTATGCCGTTATGTGCATAGTCTTTAAGGTGCATTGACATGTATATCCTTGTAGGGAAGCGTCATAAGGAGTTCGTATTTAGTTTCTCGTCAAACCATACGGTTCCTAAGTTTGGAGCTTGTTAGATAAGGTGAAGTTGCTTGTTGTCGAGAACTTGCTGGACCACTATAGTTGTAGGTATGTTCCAAGTTTGCCGATTTATTTGTTGCGAATGCTGTCCGTGGTTTGAGCTTGTTCAATATATGTTCACGTCTGTTATTTATAGCCATTTCCATACAAATAATGAAGGTCTGATTTCAATTATATTTTATCTTATCTTTACTGTCTGTGTCTGTGTGTGTGAAGGTCTGATTTCAATTAGATTTTATCTTATCTTTGCTCTGTGTGTGTGTGTTTAACATCTTTTGAATGCTAAATGTTCTTTAATCCACGTGACTTAGAAGGATTTTGGTTTCATTCAAATTGGTTCGTTTGCCTATATTGTTAGATTCAAAAATCATTAATTCCTCACCTTTTTGACATGTATAGGCATCACGCTCGTGTGTGGGGTATAATTCATTTGCATTGATAGTTTGCTGGATATTTTGGACTAGATGTGATTTAATTGGGTTATGAGATTGTTTGAGAGCATAGTGGTTGCTAAAGTAATACATTGACATGCTATTCATTTCTCAACATTTTTGGGGAGTTCGCTATCACTATTTTAAAGGAAAACGTCAAATGTAGCCTGTAATTGTTAGTTTATTTGATGGTTGTTTCCTCCGAGATGTGGTCTTGCATAAATTTGCCTTAGTTTGGACGTTGCTTTTCTCATTCAAAATTATGAAGCATATGAATCATTGAACAAACTTGCTTTGTTCTAGCTGTGATTGTGAACTGTTTTCTATCTCCGCATGAATGTCATAAATCTCCATTCTAAAAAGCAAAAAAACAACCGATTCATTGAGATGTATGGAAATACAAAAACCAAAATAAAACAACTTAGCAGAAGTCTATGATCAAAAATTTTCTTTGCCCAAAAATTGAACATAATTTGCTGAATTACGCCAAAGCATGATAATATGCAAGTACTTCAGAATGTACATTAATTCAACTGCGCTTCACATAGATAGTCAAGAACATGTTCTATGTTAGACTGCCGCCGCCGCCACCGCCGCTGCCGGGGTCTCTAAGCTTTTAGGAGTTTGGGCGGGCTTTGGTTCGATTTAAAAATAAGCATGGACTTTGTTTGTTCTTTAAGGGAGCCGAGTTTATTCATCATTTTTGGAGAGAGCTTGATGTAATGGCCCAACCACAGCCCATATTCGGACCGGTCCGGATTAAATTAATTAGCACATAGCTTAACATTTAATTAATCATAGTTTCTTTTTAATTAACACATAGTTTAAGGGATTGAGTGAGTCATCTTTGGTGTACTTTAGTCTTAGTGGACTATTGTTTTGGAAAATAAATTGAGCTTGATTTATAATTTAGTTCATGGAGGATTTTGTCCTTGGGCTTATGACATGGGTATGCATATTCTTAGCGGGTGATTATTGGGTTTTTATTTCCGCACTTATTTATAGCTTTCAAATACTTAGGTGTTTCAGCTTTTGCACTTTCATACATTGATTGTTCATTTCCTTTCTAAAATGTGTTAGGGCTAGTTTAGGAGGATAATAAACCTTTGAAGGACACTTGCATGATCAATTAGTAACTTGAATGTGTCAAAAAGGGAGAAGGAACTGTTTCATTATGTGAAGGATACAACGAGAGACCTTTTTGGGGTTCTTTTGTAAAATGACAGGTGAGACGTAGCCAAGTATGGCAGAGAGTTCAAGAAATGACAGAGGTGATTCCGATATGATGTTCTTCGATGTGGACAACGGTCTCATTTTGGGCATCGACAAGCATGGGTTAGATCTATTTACCTTTATATTAATGCATTAATATAAAACTAAGCTGCGAACGACTCGTAGTCACTTCATCATATATAAAAACGAGTACTAAACAAAAATTATAGCATACCAAAATGATTTTACAGGTATGTAATTTTGATAATAATTGAAAGTACTGGGTAAGACCTTGAACTTTATTCTTTCATTCGCATCTTTGATTTATGCCTTTTTTTCAAAGCCTTCTAAATCAAGTCACTGAGTTCGTCAATTGTCGAAGTTATTAAACATGTAATATTTTCCACACTTACCATGCCATGTAAAGTGCCAAAATTATTATTTTATTCATCAAAAGATAATCAAATTAACCAGTTATATCTACAAATTTGACTTAACTTTAGGTTTTTCTTTATTTTCAACTTTGAATGCTTAGCATTTTTCGTGAGTAAAAGATCCACAAGTTTATCTTGATACAACTTGATAATATAAACATATAAATTGACATTGAAATACATTAGCACTAAAACTATGATATATTCTAAAGCAATAACCAAAATCAATAGAACAAGTGGCATTCCTATAAGTACCTTCAATGAAAATGAGAATTTCTTGCTATCCACTTTAAAATTTTGAAAAATTCACTAGCAACCCAAGGAGTAAAACCAGGATTGCTCTTAGACCCATAAATAGTATATGTTTTTCTTGAACCAATTTGCCCGTATGCAAATATGCATACATTGAAATCATCCACAGCGAACTGAACCAAAGACTGCGCAATATAGGAAATAGACTAAGTACACAGATAATCTTACCAAAAAGCATAGCTATTTATGTACAAGCATTTAGACAACTTTACTAGACTCATCCTTGTCTCCTTAAAAATATTCTCTTGAGATGCCGTCTTATCAAAGACACGATTAAACGAAAGTGCTCCTTTGTGTCTTTTTTACATGGATGTTGGACGGTGAAATCGTCCATATTTCATTAAGACATTTTTATCATTTTCAGCAGTTTTTTCTCATTAAAATGACTCATGCGACGAGATCACCCTAATTATACCTTTCATATCTAAGACAAAAAAATGAATTATAAAATTACAAGAATATAATAAACTATTATAATAAAATTCAAGCAAGGTAAAAAGGTTTAACGGCAAACAAACTTTGTATTGTATGAAAATACTACTTTCTCAAAATTTGTTCTTTTTTATAAAGCACCTTGTATATTCAAATATGCAAGAGGCTCGATAAGCCGAACTAGAGGTGCTTTTATAAAAAGAACAAAATTTAAGGAAGCGATATTTTAATATTATACAAGATTTGTTTGTCAATTAAACTTTTTCAACTTGACTTGAATTTCATTACATATTTTATTATATTCTTACAATTTAATAATTCATCTTAGATATGAATGGCATAATCAGGGTAATCTGTTGCATGAGACCTCTTAATGAAAAAGAAACCGCCGAAAATAATAAAAATGTCCTAATGAATGTGGACGATTTCACCTTCCAACATCCATGAAAAAGAGATAAAGCAGCACTTTTTTAATCGTGTCTTTGATGAGAATGCATCTCAAGAGGATATTTTTAATATATCTAGTTAAACCCACTTTAACTCAAAAGCTTAAACTAGTGAGTTATGGACCAACTGAGATATATTAATTACTTAACACCACATCAATTCTCTAATGTGGGACTACTTTTCTAACACAACTCACACATGTATCCTAATAATCTCTCCCTCATATGTGAGCTCCAGTGTTAAGTCCACTCCCCTTTAAATCAGATATCCTTTTAGCTTAACATCATCTTGGGCCACGTTGTTACACCACAACGCCCACCTAAGCCATTTTCACGGGCTTACGTTGTTACACCACAACGCTTACCGGCCCGGAACCATAACCATTGGCTCTAATATCAATTGTTGAGAACGCACAACGAAATTTGATACTTCACTTGGGGGAGATCTCTAAAGGGGAAACCTAAATCCAAACTTGTCAATATATCTAGTTAGACCCACTTTACCTCAAAAGCTTAAGCTAATGAGTTATAGACCAACTAGGATATATTAACTGCTCAACACAGACTACTTTTCTAACACGTGTATCCTAACAAATATCTATGTACTTAGTCTATTTCTTACATTGCGCAATATTTGGTTCAGTCTGCTGTGGAAAGCTTCTATGCATATTTGCATACGAGCAAACCAGTTCAGGAAAGGCATATACTATTTATGGGTTTGAGAGCAATCCTAGTCTTACTCCTCGGGCTGCTAGTGAACTTTTCAGAATTTTAAAGCGAGATAATAAGAAATTCTCATTTTCATTGAAGATACTTCTAGAAATATTGCCCGTTCTATTGATTTTGGTTATTGCATAATAATATATCATATGTTTTAGTGCTAATGTATTTCAATGTCAATTTATAAATTTATATTGTCAAGTTGTATCAAGATAACATCGTGGATCTTCTACTCCCGAAAAATACCAAGCACTCAAAGTTAGAAATAAAAAAAACCTTAAGGCAAGTCAAAAATTTGTGAATATAATTGGTTAATTTGATTATCCTTTCATGGACAAAGTGGTAATTTTAGCACTTTGCAGAGTATGGTAAATGTGAAGAATGCCACATGTTTAACAATTTCAACAATTGATATAACTTGATTCAAAAGGCCTTCAAAAAAAGATATAAAAAACACGAATGAAAGAAGAAAGTTCAAAATCTCACTTGATACTTTCAATAAGTTCAAAATCTCACTTGATACTTTCAATTATTATCAAAACTACAGACGTGTGAAATCATTCTGTTTCAGAAAGAAATATATGCTCTAATTTTTGTTTGGTACTCACTTTTAAACATGATGAAGTGACATTGCGAGTTTTTTGCAGCTTAGTTTTATTGACAAAGCTGGGCCAGAAAGAAATAAGAAGTCGAGCGCTACAAGCACTCAAAAGGAGGCCCAACTGTCCTTGTCTGCTCTGGTGAATGTTACCGATGCCCTAAATTCTAGTGTTGAGTTTGTGCCTTATTGTCGCGACGTCCTGAGAGAGAAAGAAATCTATAAATAGGTTTAGGGGTATTGTCCAAAGGATGGGTCCAAGACCCTTAATTAGACATAGCCTCTCCCAAGCCCATACCCGCGTGATATTGAGTATTAATGAAAATCCTTCAAATAATGAGTCATCACTAACCTATTGGAGTCGGCTAGAAACCAAACGAGACATGAAAGCGCACCTCACTTTTTATGTAACTAGCGAATCTAGTCGAGACTTAATTACACTAATTAGCCAATTAGTGCCCTTTTGTATTTTAATTTTGTTCATTTCAAAAAGATTTTTGTCAAACAATTTGGATTGATCTTAGACTTAACCAAGAACAAACTTAGAACTTTTGGGATTTTTGAGAAAAATATAATTTTTAATTTTTAATATTTTCGAATTTTTTAATTAAAAATATTTTTTTCGAAAATTCATTTAAATTTTCAGGTTTCTGAATTTTCCATGCATTTTCTGAATTTTCTGAAATTTTTTATTATTTTTCAATATTTTTAATATTTTTTGAATTTTTAAAATTTTTTATTATTAAAAAAGAGTAATTCGGACCGGGTCAGAAGACCCGACCCTACTAAACCGACCCGGACCCTATTGGTCCGGGCTGGGCTAGCAACCGGGCTGGCCGAACGGCCCGATCGAAAACAATTTTAAAAAATGGCCCATTAATAACCAAAATTAAAACAGCCCATTCTTCCCTTTTTGCAAAAAGCCTAGTCCAGCTACTTTCAGCCCACATCAAACAATCAGCCCAAATTCAGACTAAGCCCACTGAAACAACCTCGGCCCGGCCCGCATTAATCCTTACCCAATAGTCAGCAACCCTACCTGGATCCGAGACCCGCTGCGACCCGGTTCGCGACCCGAATCGCGGCTGTCTCCTCCGCGGCGCCGCTGGAATAGTCGAGTGCATCCCGGCCTTGTCGCGGCGGCCATCTTCGCAGAGGCGACGGCTGGTCCCCTGCACCGCGACGCCGCCGGGGCCGGTGACGTCGACGGCCTTGGTGCGGTTGCCGTCGGACTCGATCTGGAATTCGACGGTCTCGCACTCGGCAAGGCTGCGGAAGCCCTCGGACTGGATGGAGGACTGGTGGACGAAGAGATCCTCGGAGCCGTCGTCCGGGGTTTTGAAGCCGAACCCCTTCTGGTCGCTGAAACACTTGACCTTCCCCGTGATTCTCTCCGCCATGACCCTCTTCAAGAATCGAGACCTCCGTCTGCGTTTCCTTCCCTCTTTTTCAGATCTGCTCCCCTGTTCTTCTGGTTTTTTCTTTCGGATCTGTTCTGTCTTGCTGCAATTCTCTTCCTGGTTAGGTCTAGCAAAACCAGCGAGGGCCTCCTTTGCTTCAATCTGATTTTCCAGTCGCTGTCCAGCTTGCACCGCTGAGAAGCCCTTGCACAACGTCGTTGAACCAAGCCCCTTCCCCAACTCAGCCGCCAATCGTGAGTCTTCTTTTTCTCTGCCCAGGTTCCCTTTCTCGCTCGAGCTGCTCCCCCTCGGTCCCTCTGTTCAACCCATCTTTCCTCTCTGGTTTTTTTCTTCTTCTCTCCTCCTCTTCTCAGATCTCGTCCCTCTCTTTCTCAGATCTCTCTTTTCTTTTCTTTTCTCTCTGCTCCAGCCACTCGAGCTCCCTCTCTCTCTCTCAGATCTTTCTTTCTTCTGTTCAACCTCCCCAAAAACCCAGAACCGCAGCTCCTTCTTCCTCCAGCTGCTCCCTCGGCGATCCTCGTCTCCGCGGTGGGGGTCGTCCGAGCGGCGCCGTTCCCCTCTCCGCGGGGGTCGTCCGAGCAGCGTCGTTGCCCTCTCCCCTCACGTTCTGCTCTCGTTTTTTTTTTTTTTTTTGGGAAAATCGTCGCCGCCGTCGGAGGGGGCTCGACGGATAAACGGTGTCGTCGGTTTCCCTCGTCTGCGTGTTGTCCCCCTTTTTCTTCTCTCCCTGTCTGTGTGTGTCTCCCTCATCCTTTGTGCGTGAATGAGAGAGGGGGAGATCCATGGTGATGGGCTGGGCTAGACCCTTTAGTAATTCTGGTAGGCTGAAAAAAATAGATAGGTGGGCTGGAAGAGTGAAAGAATGGGCTGAACTATGTCAGCCCATTCGAAAATATTTTTTTCGATTTTTCGATTTTTTTTTAAAAAAATAAACAAATTTTTTTATCTTTTCTATAAATTTCTATATATTTATATATGCAAAATAAATGGGTAATTAAAACATGTAAACAAAAATTCGGGTGTCAACAAAGGTTATTGTTAGAGAAAGAAACAAATGACCCTTGCTTTGGGTTCAAATGATTTTTCAGCTTTTGCCATCTGCACGAGTTTCGCCACTTAATTTTTATTTTTTTTTTATGTCCGAGGCTTATATGATGTTCATTCACTGATACGCAAATTTAAATAATGCTTCAAATTATTTTAGGAAAAATGACACAAATTACTTATGATACAGCGGTTTTTATGAAAGACAAAAATTAAATCAATCAAAATAAACGTTTCAAATTGTATTATTAGATAGTTATTGCAATTTCAATGATTACATAGCATACTCTTTTCTATCTCTCCTTTTCTTATTATTGTCTCTACTAATTTTATTCGGCAATCAACGTGGGTTGCCCAATTTTATTCTATTATATTCTTATTATTAATTGAGTCTGTTTGATGAAAGTATTAAAAATTATGAAGTGGACTTATTTGGAGCAATAAATGTCTTCTAAACTTTTGCTCAGAGGTTTAAGGGGTTTTAGTTTCGGTTCACTTATTTTTTATGATTTCTTGATTTGAAAAAAAATTGATAGAAATGATGGGGCTGCCAGTGCTTTTCACTAGCTCTTGTCGAGAAAATATTAGGTGCATGTCATGTGCCACGCTGGCAAACGGGAGGGGTATTCAAAACGCGACACGTGTCCCGCGGGGCCCACCCCTTGTCAGTCCAGACAAAAAAAATTTCAAAACCCTTCCGAAACTCTCTCTCTCCTGCCCTTTCTTTTCTCTCCCCTGCCCATTTCTCTCACGCCTAGCAACGCGACACGTCGACAGGGACAATGCGGAGGGTGCCGCCCTAGGTCCAGTTGCGGCGGCAGGACTTGGTGTTGGTGGAGTTGCAGCGCGGGCAGGGCAGGGCCTCCGTCTGCGGCGGCGGGTGGGGGTACAGGCCAGCTCCCCCAGCGCCGGTGCCGGCGGTGGGGGTGCAGGCCAGCTCCCCCGGCGCCGGCGGCGGCCTGCGGCCGGGCAGGCCTGCGCTCGCTGGTGTCCGAAGGCATGTTGTCCTCCTTGCGCGCGCTAAGGGAATGGTGGAGAGAGAGCTATGAAAAGAAGAAAGCTCGAAGAAGGAGGGAGAGAGAGAGTGAGACTGGGAGAGAGAAATGGGCAAATTTTTTGGCGTGTCGCGTTCCTGAGCGCGTGAGAGAAAGGGCAGGAGAGAGAAAAGAAAGGGCAGAGGGCAGGAGAGAGAAAAGAAAGGGCAGGAGAGAGAGAGTTTCAGAAAGGTTTTGAATTTTTTTTTTTGCTTGGACTGATAATGGTGGACCCGAGGGACACGTGTCGCGTTTTGAAGACTCTTCCCGTTTGCCAGCGTGGCACATGACATGCACCTAATATTTTCTCGCTCTTGTCATGCACTAAATTTCAGACCTCCCTTGTTTTTTATGGGAAGTCGAACGGTGCAATGCACTGTGGCCCTGCCTTGATTATGACTCATCGTAAAAGAATATGTTGACTTAAAAAAACTATCTATTTTTGATAAATTTATGTTGGTAGATCATGAAATTATTTCTTCATAATATTTTTGTACTAAAAAAAATCGAATGTATACAGAAGATTTGTGCCATTGTTTGTCATGTAATTCAGGAACCTAAAACCTTTTTAATTAACCGAAAGGTGAAGAAAAGATAATAAAGTGAAGCAAGCAGGGGAAGCAAAGGAAGAGATTCTTTTCTGTGCATGAACAGAAAAGACGTACAGGACACAAAAGAAGAAGAAGAAGAAGAAAGACAGGTCTCGCAATAGAAAAGAAGCCCATCACGAGAGGCCTAACTGATAATAAGGGTAGCTTCCTTAGTCCATGTTGTACTCCACCGCTTATTTTGTCCTGCTCCTTATATATATATATTCATATTTATAAGTGGGATTAGCTAATTATATTAAATTAAAAGAGAGAGAGGATTAGAATTTGAATCCTACGAGGACCAACCAACAACCCTTGACGCTCTCTTGTCCCTTCCTCTTCTCTGGGTCCTTAACAGATCGCCGATGGAGCCAAATTCGATTTGGCTTTTGTTTTGGTTTTGTTAAGAGTTCCTTTTGGTGGAGGGACGAGGGGTTTAGGTTTTGGACCCAGTTGTACCGTCCTATCCATCGGTCCTTTAAACTGTGCATGCGAACCCCACCTTTCGTCTCTGCGGAAGAGATTTCGATGCATGAGATAAAGCTGATCCTACTCTGAAAAGTTCTGATTCTCAGCAATATTCGATTGCCAGAAAAATATGGCTAAAAGACGATCGTTCTCGTTCGACTGTGCAAGAGATTCTGGTGTTTCTCATGCCATATGCGGTTTTGATATCTTTTTCATGTGGATAAATCGAGTGTTTCCTGCTGTAATAAATGCATGTCTGGACATGCTTGAATTCTCTGGTTGAATAAATTTGCGCTGTTATTGCCATTGAAAGCTTCAACAACCCCAACCGAGAGCCTCTCTTGCCTACGCGGAACTAAAGCTTGTGCAATTCAATTTGTTTACAGGAATTCGATGTACTTTCTTTGTTTTTTTTTTTTTGGAAAAAGTCATACAAAAAAATCTATTTTGCCAATCATAACACATTTATCTCAAATTTTTTTAGAATGCAAAAAATACTAAATTTATACTTACACGACACATTTATCCAACACTTTTTTTTTGACATCAAATATCCTAAACATTTTTTTCTAACGGATGTAAAATTGAGATTTTTTTTTGTCATAAAAAAGTTTAGCATAAATGTGTCATATTGTATAAATTTAAGATTAACATGTTACATAAGTATAAGTTTTGGGGATTTTAGTCTAATAGAAAAAAAATTGAGATAAATGTGTCGGTGTCTACAATTTAGGATTTTTGATGATTTTTATTTTATTTTTTTCAATTTCCTCGTGTGAGAGTAGAATTTGTTTTGCTTGTTGACAGGAGTAACGGGATACTTTTCTGGCATCTGCTTATCCTCCTTCACCCTTTTTTTTCCCCGGATAAGCCCTTAAACGTTTTCTGCAAATGGGTCCGGATCATCCATTTGCAATAAATCGGATCTGTTTTCAATGATTTAAATAGTTTTTATTTTTATTTTTATGGGAGGTAGGGGGGCTAGAAGTACTGTAGTCTGTGTCGATTCGACAGACCTGAGTAATATCCTCATCCTCAAGGCTTCTCCATGCTGTGATTGTTCGGGCCAGAAATGTTTCTTCTTCAAATTTTTCTTTTTTGAAGTTCCTCCATTTCTTTCCAATCGAATCCATAATATGAAACTTAAGACCATAACATAGTATCTCAAAATCATCGACCCCAATCAAAGTACATAACGAAGCCAGTCCGATGCATTTTACTTCTATTAGAGATGACGATGGTTATAGACTTGGGTTGAGGTGGATTAGATTTTATGCATTTTACTTTCAGGCTGTGCTTGGTCCAGGGCATTTTAGCATCCAGTGAAGATCCTTTTAAGATCTTATTAAAACTCAGCATCGAATTGGTCAAATAGCAGAGAGTTTGCAGTGATTTTAGCATCAATCAATCGCAAGTTCATAATAGGCTTGGTGCAAAACTGGAAACTGTGCAATTAATAAGGAGGAAAGAAAAAAAATTTAAAAAGAGAGCAAAAAGAGAGAAGTTCAATATGGTACTGGAACAAGAGAGGAAGCCGCTCATTTTTTGCTTTTGCTCATGACCATCTCTCAAACTTTCCACTAAAATCCTCTTAAAATCAAAAGGTTAAAAACGTGGGGAATATATTCAATTTCAAATGAAGAAATCGCGAGGAATGACAAGTCAATACAAACGAAAATCACACGACTCTCTCTTTCTCTTTGTATAGAGGAGAGAGCCCACGCCAAATCATGTCCAAACTTTGCCAATTCTAGTTGAAGGGTTCTCTTTCTTGCACAATTAATTTTGGAAATTTTCATCCTACGGTCGTTTCATTGACTACGGGACTACCCATCCACGTTTATGTTCATGCAAGAAAAGTAAACATAACTAGTAAAAAGTGATGGAGTTTGTATACTTAGGTGATGAGTCTTTTCGAATTTCGGATTATGTTTAAATGTATTTACTAATGAAAGTTTTAGAAGAGCTTCGAATTTCATATCGCTAAGTTTTCTAAATAGAGGTAACCGTACTGATTTTTTTTTTAAGTAATGATTATATTCCCTAAAATATAGGGACTTGTCAATTTCCATTTTAAATTTGTTTAAGGTAAAATATACTTTGAGGTAAGAGAAGTAAATGATCAAGATTTCTATAACATATCGACATCAAGCTTTGAGAAGGATTTGTCAATCATCTAAGAGTTTTTTCTTCTTCTTTTTTGGGGGCGGGTCGGTATCATTAGAGTGAATTGAACAAAATGCGACAATTTCAATGTTTGAAGAGAAGGAAAATAAAAGAGAAAAGAGAAAACAAAAAGATTACAAAAATTCAAAAAATGTTATAATATCCACGTCAAGGCTAGCCGTGCCATGTAAAATCCTTGGTATCCATATTGGCGATTGTTGGTCGGATTGACTAAATTGACAAAAATGCAAAAAATTTAAGACTGTTTGATAAAAAAAAAATTCTAATTGAATTGACATTTGTTTATCACTCTTTTGATAATATTTCTTATAGACTAATAGAAACATATAATAAAGCGGTCCATGACATTTATCGAGATCAAGATGCGAAGAACCTAATCAGTCTAAGCAAAATGATAGTGGATTCATTTGCTGACCATGGACTCTCGAGTATATGGACAATTTCAGAACCGCCCTCGAAACTAATAGCGTCTCTTGCATGTCTCGGCAATTCCTTCTTTTCCCATCTTGGTGTTTTGTTTTGTTTTATTTGGGGTTGCGGTTTCTTGCGAACTGCCATGATCCTCGTGGAAAGCTTGATAGTACGACGAAGAGAATGGGAAGAGTCCGATTTCCGATCCCCGAGTTTCTTGCTACATCACTTGGATTATAAGATCAGACAACTACGATTGGAACATATTGGGTTTTGATTTCCTATTCCTAAGAAGGAACTGAATGGACCGTACCGAACTGACGAAACTAATCCAGAGTATCTTATTATTATTATTAATTTATTCAACATACGCAAAAAATGCTTGTTATATATGAGAGCAATCTCTTCTTTTACCGGTAACTTTCTAGTGATTAGTAATTTCATCATATGTTTAATTAACTTTCATTTTATTTAGGAATTTTTGCGAAAAAAAAAAAACAAAATATTTAAAGAAAAATAACATCATCCGGAGAACTTAATCAGGATCGGCCGATCAGGTCTAGTTCCAGAGTGAACAAGAATCGGTTCTTAATTTCAGCGTGGGAACCCACCATCCTGTAATCGAACATCTTTAGTGCCACCTATATCGCATTTCGCCAGAGGGAGAAATCGAGAAGCATGAGGACATGTCCATCGAATCTACGGAACTTGTAGGATGAAGGGACGCGTGAAAGTAGGGATCAGTAATGGGCCTCGGCCTTGATGCATTAAATATCGAAGTGAATTATTCTGGATTTGGGCTTTTGTCTACAATCTGATTTAGTTCGTAGCTTGGGGATGGATCTGATCGTTCTTGGGCCATTGATGCAAAATCTTGAAAAAGCCTCTTCTTCGCGAGTCTTCTTTCCTCTCGTCGTTGACCGCTGATGAGACTGGGCAGACCGTGGTAATGAAAATTATCTAAAAATTTCTAAATTTACTGCACTTTTACCGATTTAATCATAAATTTCTTCCATTTTCTTTTCTTTTTTTTTTTTTTTTTTGCATTTTTGGTGTTAGGGTCAATGAGGTTTTCGGCCGGCCCTTGCGACCATAGGCAAGGGAAAAGAGAAAAAAAACCATAAAATATTATTAAAAAAGTGTCACTTCGATGTCGGTCATTAGTCATCCACGTCAGCAAATTCCAAATAAAATTGATTAAATGGATTCAATTGACAAAATATTAAAAATTTTATGACTTAATTGGTAAAATTAAAAATTTTACACTAAATTGACAAAAATGTAATAGATTTGAGAATTTTTAGAAAATTTTCGCCAATTTCTTGAGTTCAGATTTAGGTTGAATTTGGGGCGCATTGGACTAGAAATTTCTATAAAAATACTTTTTTTCGATATTTTTTTAAAATTTCTATAAATTTATAGATTTATATATATGTATTTGCAAAATAAATGGATATTTAAAAATAGTCGACAAAAATTCGGGTGTCAACACTTATATGAATAATAAGTTGACACTCCTAATGAGCGACTCACTGGGGGGATTGCGAAAATATTGATGTTTGTCAATATATCACCTGCCGAGTCAAATTTGGAAGAGACATATAAGGTAAGTTCATTAAAAATGCATGTTCAAGTATGCACAAAAAATCCAGTCTATCACCAATGTGGCAAGCAAGAACGTCTCAACAAAAGAGCTTCTCCGATTAAAACAATGGGTTGCACACTGGAAGGAGCTGGCTGGGAGGAGGGGAGATGAAGAAGATCTTGAGGAGATTGATAACAAACGACCCGAATGACCAGCCTAAAATTGTCAAACCTATTGATTTCTACAATGATGCTTCTCTTCTTGTGATGGGGCCTACGTAGTATGCTTATGCTTGGTCACGCATGATTTGTCCCCATTATGAGGATCAATTATATAAGACACGAGATCGTGTAATTTATTAGTGCTCAAGAGAAGTTTCTGCTTGTAAAATCTAATGCATGCATCAAATGGAAAACTCATGCATAATCATGATTTCATTAATTTTTTCTAAAAATTCACATGAAAAGTCACAGCGTTCCGTAAGTGCAAAAATTGAGACAATAGGACATCGAACGGAAAAGTTCAAAAAAATGATAACTATTACATCTTTCTTCCTATTGACTCAATTTTTGTACCTACGGAAAGTAGATTAACCGCACAAAGAATGAGGCACAAGAAAAATATATATATGTATTTACAAAATAAATGGATATTTAAAAATGGGTTGACAAAAATTCGGTGTCAACACTTAATAGGAATAATAAGTTGACACTCCTAATGAGCGACTCACTTTGGGGTATTGCGAAGATATTGATGTTTGTCAATATATACCTGCCGAGTCAAATTTGGAAGAAACATATAATTCTTCGAGGTAAGTTCTTTTATGTGCTTTTTCGCCCTCATTCGGTAAGTTCCTTAAAAATGCATGTTCAAGTATGCACAAAAAATCCAATCTATCACCAATGTGGCAAACAAGAACGTCTCAACAAAAGAGCTTCTCCGATTAAAACAATGGGTTGCACACTGGAAGGAGCTAGCTGGGAGGAGGGGAGATGAAGAAGATCTTGAGGAGATTGATAACAAACGACCCGAATGACCAGCCTAAAATTGTTACCTATTCATTTCTAGAAAGATAATCAGCTTTTCTTCATGTGATGGGGGCATACGTAGTATGCTTATGCTTGGTCACGCATGGTTTGTCCCTATTATGAGGATTAAGACACGAGATCGTGTGATTTATTAGTGCTCAAGAGAAGTTTCTGTTTGTAAAATCTAATGCATGCATCAAATGGAAAACTCATGCGTAATCATAATTTCATTAATTTTTTCTAAAAATTCACATGAAAAGTCACAGAGTTCCGTAAGTGCAAAAATTGAGACAATAGGACGTCGAACGGAAAAGTTCAAAAAAATGATAACTTTTACATCTTGCTTCCTATTGACTTAATTTTTGTACCTACGGAAAGTAGATTAAGTGCTCAAAGCAATGGGCACAAGAATTTTTTTTTTCCGATTTTTTTTTTTTTAAATTTTCTATAAATTTATAGATTTTATATATATATATATATATATATATATATATATATATATATATATATTTGCAAAATAAATGGATATTTAAAAATGGGTCGACAAAAATTCATGTGTCAAGACTTATAGGAATAATAAGTTGACATTCCTAATGAGCGACTCACTTGTGGGTATTGCGAAGATATTGATGTTTGTCAATATATCACCTGCCGAGTCAAATTTGGAAGAGACATATAATTCTTTGAGGTAAGTTCTTTTATGTGCTTTTTCGCCCTCATTCTTTGAGGTATGTTCCTTAAAAATGCATGTTCAGGTATGCATAAAAAATCCAGCCTATCACCAATGTGGCAAGCAAGAACGTCTCAACAAAAGAGCTTCTCCAATTAAAACAATGGGTTGCAAAACAATGGGTTGCACATTGGAAGGAGCTGGCTGGGAGGAGGGGAGATGAAGAAGATCTTGAGGAGATTGATAACAAACAACCCGAATGACTAGCCTAAAATTGTCAAACCTATTAATTTCTAGAAAGATAATCAGCTTCTCTTCTTGTGATGGGGGCATACATAGTATGCTTATGCTTGGTCACGCATGGTTTGTCCCCATTATGAGGATCAATTATATAAGACAGGAGATCTACTGCTCAAGAGAAGTTTCTGCTTGTAAAATCTAATGCATGCATCAAATGGAAAACACATGCGTAATCATGATTTCGTTAATTTTTTCTAAAAATTCACATGAAAAGTCACAGAGTTCCGTAAGTGCAAAAATTGAGACAATAGGACGTCGAGACGGAAAAGTTCAAAAAAATGATAACTTTTACATCTTTCTTCCTATTGACTCAATTTTTGTACCTACGGAAAGTTCGTGACTCGATAGTTAAAATAACATCTTAGTATAAGTAGGTTACAAGTACTAATTTTCAAATTAAGTTTTTGTTAGGACTCTTCCTCAAGTGAGTGGAGAGATTAACTACTCAGCAATGAGCTACAATAGAAAGGGCGGGTGGGATTCGCAAGTCTATTACGCCTACCAACATGTATCATTGCTAAGATTTTAATATTTTGGTTAATGGAAAAATGGAGCTTGGCATGCATTTTTAGTTCCTTACGGGTGAGATTACAGTCACTCCCTTAGATGTTGGATGGTTCTATTTCTCAATTTTTTTGACTTGCTCCTATGGAACCAATGTTGGATGGTTCTATTTCTCAGTCTTTCTGACTTGCTCCTACAGAACCAAGGTCAAAAAGATTGAAGAAAAAAATCCTAAAGACTATGCACTTCTATATACATCATTAAATAGATTTCAAGTTTTGGCTGGCCTGTTTAAATTAAGCAAGGATGAGAAAGTAAGCCTTTAGTTGGATTTCCCTTGCACAATTTTCAGGTACTGTGTGACAGAACTTATGTGCTGTGTCACTAACTTATGGATAGACAATCAAGGGAAGAGGAAAGGAGTTCTTGTCTTGTCACTAATTTTGCAATGTCAGTGAACTTCTCAAGCTCCGGTTGTTTTGTCCATTTCCTTTGTCTTTTGAGATAATATAGGATTTTTATTCCTTTCAGTGTAACCCTTTCAGTGTCTTTGTTTCCATCTGCATTTTTGTGACAGGAGGAGAAAAAGAAGGCTGCTCCACTTAAAAGTGCATATGTCTTGCTGGGGCGACATCAGCTAAAGTTTGCAATTGGTTTCTTTCTTTCTTTTTCCCGCTTGGAGGTGATATTTCTTCTGCAGTGACTGTTTGTATTATGAATCTCAGGGATGAGCTGGTTGCTCTAGTTATATGTTGGATGAACATCATATGCGATGTTTTTGATTTTTTCAACAGGCATTATGCATTAACTCCATCAATTAGTGGCAGCTGGCAGTTTCTAGCAATAGAATGGTGAGTTTTTCCTGCACATAGATGCTAGTATCGGTACTGATCCTCAAAGCATTTTGTGTTGCGTGGATTTTTGCAAGCATTTGAATTGTATTGATAAAGGGGACAATTTTTTTGGCTACTCAGACATGTTGGCATCCCTTAATGCTAGTTAATGAAAAATTTACCTTATTTGCAATAAAAACTATAATCACTTCAGGGTCATGTACATAAATTCAACAGAGTAAGAAAATTTAGACAGAAGCTCCTTGTGTTGCAATTTGATGAGTTAAACGCTTCAACTTCTGATGATGCCTAGCTTCTGACATGTTTTGATAAGCATCGATGCTCTGACTCCATGGTCTGTCACATTCTTTTACTTTTAATCAGATAAAAATTTCATCTAGCTACTCAATACAATATTCCTCATGGGTGTTCAGCTTAAACAGGGTATAATTTTCTTCAACTTGGAACAAGAATTACCACGCATGGTTGGGCTGGCTATGAATCCACTTACGTTTATCCTAGAGAGTTTCTTGGAGCAAAACCGGGTCCCATTTTGGATTTGGTGGAGCAACTACCGGGATTGGATCTTTGGCCATGCCAGGGAGAAAACTGACAGGTGGTGTAGCCATTTGGTATTCCAGGTTATGGAGGCATTGTTGCCTCTAGTTTAGGTTGGGAAACTCAAGATAAATTTGAAGAGTTTGTTGAACAATCAACTAACATGGAAACTGTAAGAAGTAGGGCTCCCTCTAGTCACCCATCTAAGCTGTACTTCTTGATTCGCTCCAGCAATACACATATCTATTCGTGGAAGGTATGATTTGTTGCCGTGGATGAATGATAAATTTTAGCAAAGTCGGTTATCATTTGCTTGACCTTTTATTAGGCTGTCTCCTTAGTTTGGCTTTGGGGGATTGCTTATACGAATCAAACAAGAAGGCCCTTTCCCACTTTTATCAATTTGCTCTTTTAAACATAATGATCTGCAACTTTGGCTTGGGACAATTGGGAACATTTTCTCTTCTATGAATTTTGGTTTTCTTTTCTAAATTTTCTCAGCATCATTCTTTCTGTGCCCTTTTGTTCGTGAATTAATGTGTATTGATGTTTATTCAATGAAAGAGCACACAAAGAGAAGTCCCCAGCCCCTCAAAAAAAAAGCCAACCATCAAGAGGTACATTATTGCATTGAGTACCCTTCTGTTCTGCACTTCTGTGTTTCAATGATCTTCTTAAGTTTCAAGTCAATACCACTGGGATCTTTGAGATCTATTTCAATGAATCGTGCCACATTTATTACTTTCGTGTTTTGGAAGTGTAATTTGTGGGTTGTTAACTTGTTACTGCTTTGAACTTTTGTTTCTATATTACTCTAAAATGATTGTAACATAATTGTTAAACAGGGTTTGGTGAGGTAAAAAGCCATTGCTACTTATGGAGTACTGCTATGGAGTGCTGCCTGCTGTATAGCCCTCCACCTTATGCTATTGCATCTACATCAGCCTTGTAGTTTGAACCTTGTGGAAACAGATTTACTACTGCTGCATTAGATGGGACCATATGCTCATGGTAGCTAGAGGTTGGAGGAAAGAGCAACATTCATCCAAATGAATCATCTCTTTGCTTTAATGGCCATGCCTGGTATGTAGTAATCTATTTAGACTTGTTGAGCACTCATTATCTTGTTTAATTTTTTTCTGCACGTGGTACTGGAAATCGAGAATAGAAATAACAACGCACGGCCTGTCATTTCACTTATCTGGTTGACGCGAGATTTTCCTCTGTATTTCAGATCAGGATTTTTCACTAAGGGACTTAGTGTTATAAAGTAACAAAGAACAGAATGAATTGCCGTGGATAACTTTTAACAATCTTTTTGTGGCCAAAGATTTGGTTTGTCATTTTGGGTCCTGAGACAGCACATTCCTTCTCTTAGTGTTGGTGTCCTAATTTATGGTACATAATGGAGTTCATTCAATGCTGATTAGATGCACACCGGTCAATATCGTGGCTTTACATTATCAATTGAGAATTTTATCCACCACCCACCTTCCTGGTGGCACCAGATGTAGGCCATATTGAGTTTAATTTTGGCTATATTGATTTGAGTGGACCAATAATGGCCGCAGCCGGATGTAGTTCCAATAACATGAATGTGGCTCTATGGGATACCCTGACTCCACCTTCTACTTCTCAAGCCTCTATAATCTGTCATGAAGGTTTGTCCTTTTTCTTCAACTGAGAATATGAATTTTGTGGTCAGCTAGTACTTTCTAAGCATCAGATGTCACCTACGAGGACGCCCCATGTAAACAAGGTAGTGTATCTTCTTGAGCCAGCTCTATGGGGAGATAAATTTATCGATTCCAAATGTTAGTGTAATTGGTTGGAGGAAGCATAAGGTATGGGCAAAAATAATGTCCCAGCACAGAGCACCCCTGCATGTAGGTCTGGAGAGGGTTGTCGAACATTAGATAGCTTTAACCTCTTCAATACGGAAAAGCTCTTCTGTGACTTTTAGCTATGATTTCCATATCGCAACTTTACCATCTATAAGGGTAGCCCCCAAAGAATTTTAGAGATATATGATTTAACCATTCTCACTTGCTTAAGTTAGTGTAAAGATACGTGATGCATTTTCCGAACTTGTATATACAGAAATAGCTGGAAATGTGCTATCACGTTATCATCCTTGACCAGGGGTCTAGTCAAACTTTTGTACTTTCTGTGCAGGTGGAGCTTGCTCTGTGTGTTTGATAATGATGTAGGAAATAGTTCCATTTCTCCCCTTGTATTGAATGGGGGTAAAGGTGGTGATGTTGGACTCTATGATTTTTGGTATATTGCAATCGGGAAGGAATATAATGCACAAGAGCTCTGATAATTGGTAGCAAAGTTCCTGGTCAACTTTGTCTACTGACTTGCCGGTAAAGACTGGTACTAAGTCTGGGTTCGAGAATGTAGGTGGGACGCTCTGGTACATACCAAAGGCACATTCGGGTAATCTGATCTACTTTCCCATCATTATAACGTGCGTTATGCTCTAATTTTTACGTATTTCTTGTGGTGAAGGGAGTGTTATGAAAATATCCTCAATTGCTCAGACAGTAGTTCTTAACCAGAAGCAAAGATGGTGTTGTAAAACTTTGAGATGCCAAAAGTGCCAACTTACTACATCATTAGCCAAAATCACATGAAAGGCAATCTTTTCTACCACTAAGCACTTAGGGTTTTGGTGGTGTCGTACATGTAACATTCTTGCAATCAAGTTTGTGATGGGACATCACCATATATTATTTCTGGACATAGCTATATATTTTTTTGGTATGTACTGCATAGAGCAGTTTGATTCCCTAGGATGCAAAAGAAATTGGCTCGATGCCTCTACTAATTCAATATTGTCTTTACATGCAGCAGGCTTGTGTTATGGGTGTGCAGCTTGTTTCAATTGGTTTTTTTACAGGTGGTGGGGATGACTCTTTAAAGCTGGTTTGACTGAAAGATTATGTGTGAGGGATGTGCTGAAGGTGCCGAACTATTTCTGTAAGAGATATATGAACATCTGTAGATGGGGTGAATTCAATGACGTCATATGGGCTTTATCATCAACAGTTACAACCGCAACTATTGCACTGTCTTTCCATTGTTCAGAGCATGCAAGCTTCCTTTTAAGATTATTCTCGGGAAGTCAAGTTTTTACCAAAGCAACCAGTTCATCCAGAACAGGATTTGATTGGAGTGTAGGAGGAGAAAGCCATATTATGTAAATACATTTGCAGGGTTCCGCTTTGATCACATTTTCCCTTTGGCAGCGACGTTCATAAATTATATTGCATACACAGGACAATGGCTCCGGATCGTATATGAAATGTATAGTTTGTTGTTGAACAAGGGGCATGAGCATGCATCATTTGGGTGCAAAGGTAATTTTTTTCCTACAGAGCAGTGTGCATATGTAATTTTCTCGACAATGCAACTGTATATGAATAAAGAATTGCAACTACCTTTCTCGCAGTTGTCCTATGCGGCAGCTTCTTAAAGAGGAAAACAGAAAAAATAAAAACATAAGTAAAATTGACTTCTCTGCTAGACCCAATGAGTGAGGATAATTATTGTCAGTCATTAAGCTGATTTCTATCTGGAGTCTTATGTACATCCAATGTACGACTTTATTTGGGGTCCCCAGGCAACAAGTGTGGTTGTTAATAAAATTCCCTCTGCTCATTCAGTCACTTGTTATTCTTGTATGTAGTGGTTATCTGGGGGATTTTCATCTAGCATGTGAGAAGTATATCCATGGAATAATGAGAGAGGCCCAAATATGGACATCCTTGCTCCAATTTTCACTGATCTCGAAATTCATAAGTTTGAAAATCTATCAGTTGAAAAGCAGTGGCAAGTTATGCACCTCCCAGGGCTGCAAAAGTTTTGAGCTTGAATGGTGAGCTTCTTGCCAGTTGTCTATGTCTAGAAAAGGCTACATCAGAACATTGTTTTCCTACAAAGTTTAGATTCTGGAGCATGTTAGGAATACTGGAGAAGTTGTGTGGATCTCTTTGTTTGTATCATCCACAGGCTCTCCTTTTTAAAATATTCTCAGGTACCTTCAATTGTATGTAGAAAAGTAAGCAACTTCCAGATGTTATTTCTGTGATTGGTATTGTGAGTTTCCATCACATTTTGCCACATTTATTGCTATGCCATTCATTACAAGTAGGCCTAGTTTTATTGGTGGGTTAACTAACCAAGTGTTTGTGTTGTTAACATGCATGTCTTTCTAATCTCTTCATTTAATTTTCTTTGCTTGCCTGATATTTTGATTTTCATTGGCTTCCTTTTCATTTGGTAAGGCCAGGGGTGCTCTATGAGTGGACTGAATAAGAGGAAAGGCTTTTGAATGTTAGGGCTGCTGATATATTAGGCATGCAGTGAATTTTTTGGGTGGATATTGTTTTGTTCTCAGCAATTATTCTCTTCTATTTTCTTTCATGGACTAGCAATTTGGAAAGAGAAGGGGTTAAAGTATGGATCAGAATTAGGATCAGAAAATGAAATTAGTAACTTAAATAATTTGATGAGAATAGGGAATTCCCTGTTACATTCTCTCTCTCTCTCTCTCTCTCTCTCTCTCTCTCTACAATTTTATTCTACAGTTTCTTTAAGTGTATATAAACATGAATTACAACATGCCTGGAGACTAAGCGATGATCGGCTGTCACCAAAGGATGTTGTGTAGTTTAGACATCATTAGTTTGGACAAGATTGAGGAGCGCTCCTTCAATTGGTAGGCAGACTGCATGAATTTGCAGTGAGGGCTACTTGTAGTGGTTCAAAGCCTGGAATGGAATGGATGGGTATTCGAACCTTTGAGGTACTGAGAAAATTTAAGCTTTGGCTTTTTATTTTAATGATAACAATGGAAGGAAATAAAGACTCGAACCTATGTGTATTAGCAGGAGGCGCCCTCCGTTTTTGTAGTCTGTTACATGAAAGTGTGCTCCCATACAAAATGTCTTAGGTGTTTTAATTGTGGCAGCTTTTGGTTTCCTTTGGCTTTAATTTATTGGAATGTATATAAATGCTAAAATTATCGGAATTGCCTATTCTTAGTTGGTCTATAAAAAGCTTCATATTCACTTTGACATGGTCAGGCAACAGGCTCTTTGTGCAAGGGTTCCGTTTGGCATTTCGCTTGCCATCTTTAATTCCTTCAGCTATTATTTGCAATAATTCTTCCCCTTGGGTATAAGTTATTAATTTTTTGTATTAAAGTCAACCATGGCCGTGACTGTTTTTCTTGGTTTGGACTTCCATCAGCAGTTTAGCATAATGTTGTGGTAGTAGTAATATGCTTATTAATAGGAAAAATTGACTTTGTGAAAGGGAACAGTAACATATTTTTAAAAGATATTTATGAGAGAAGAGGAAACTTGATGAGTTTCAGTTTTTCTCTGAGCGTGAAAATGGATTTGGCACTCATTGCCCTTTGGAAGGGGTGTTGACACCCGAAATTTTGTTTATTTTGTCTTAAATGCCCATTTTCTTTGCTTATATAAATACATATTAATTTCTAAAAAATAAAAAAAAAATTTAAAAGAATTTTAAAAAAAAAAAAAAAAAAAAGAGAATTAAAAAAAAAATATTTGGGTTCGGGCCAGGGCTGGGCCTGCCTGGCCCCTTTCTTTTCTTTCTTTTCCCCGCATGGGCTCGGCCCATTTTCCTTTTCTCTTCTTTCTCAGCTCGGCCCACTTGGACTTCTTCTTCCTCCCCTCTTCTTCCATGCGCGGCAGCCGAAACCTGCAGAGAAGAATAAAAAAAATGAAGGCAAGTCAAGGCAGCAGCAGAAAATCAGGGGAGGGTAGCTCCGGCGCGATCAACGGGTCAGGCGGGGGTTAGGTCGGCAAGGTAGGAAGTTCATGGGGGGCCCGAGAGGAAAAAAGGAGAAAAGGAGAGAGAGCAAGGGAGAGCGGGGGGCTGTTCTAAAAGAAAAACAAGATCTGAGAGAGGAGGGGAAAAGGGAGAAGGAACCGGGGGTGAGAGTGAGCAGCTCGCGAAAGGTTCCTCAGGGAAAGATCCGAGAAAAAACTGAGAGAAAAAGAGAGAGACCGAGAGAGAGCACGGAAAAAAAAAAAAGAGGCAAAACCGAGAGAGGAGAAACGGACCAAGAGTGAAACCGAGAGAGGCAGTGACCGAGGAAGAGCAAGAGAGCATCAGCCAACGCCTCGGCCACGCGCGAGCCCCGTCCGACGTCTCCTCAGCCGGCGTCTCCAAGCTGAACCAGGTAGGCTTCCTCCCAAGCATCCCGGTTTGTTATTGATGAAGTCGCGGGCCGGAGCTCACGTCGACCAGTTCGCGCGAGCCCCGGCCCTTGTCGTCCCTCCATAAATGTCTCCCAGCGTGCTGTAACGCTTAGTTAGAAGCTTAGACCCGAGTCGATTCCCGTTCGAGTCAGAAATAGTTCGTTTTGACGATGCATACCACCTGTTTGTTAAAATGTCCGAATGAAATCCAGAAATATTCATCGTCGAATCTGTCCTCGGTAGCTTAGTTTCATGGGTACTTATTCATATATTGTGCGTCCGCATTTTCTTTCATGCTTTTCTTAGTATTATGACGATTTGCATGAGCGGCCTGCGTCGGGTCGGAGGGGGTATTCTCGGTTCCGGCGGGGGAGAAGATGGGTTGCCGGAGGGCATGGCCGACGGTCAATGTCGGTCGGAGTGACCGAACAATGGCGGTCGTCAGCTGGATGGTCGGTCGTGTCAAGGGTCGTCGGTTTAAAAAAAATAAATAAATAAAAGAAGAAGAAGAAGAAGTTGCAGGCGTCCATGGGGGGGAAGACGTGCATGGGGGTGTGCTGCAGTCGCGAAGGAGAAGAAGACCAAAAGAGAAAAAAAAAAATAATAAAAAAAATAGAAAAGAAAAGAAAAACAAAAAGGGGCCGAAGGTTTAAACAAAGGGGCTGGGCTGAGCATTTTCCGAACGGGCCTAGGCTGAGAGTTGGGCCGGGTTTTCATAAATAGGAAATGGGCTTTTCTTAATTTTATTTTGTTGTTAATGGGCCGTTTAGAAGAATTTTCGACCGGGCCATTCGGCCCGCCCGGTCGCTCGCTCCGGCCCGGACCGATAGGGTCCGGGTCGGTTTAGTAGGGCCGGGTCTCCCGACCCGGTCCGAATCACTTTATTTAATTAATTAAAATTTCAAAAAATTCAAAAAAAAAATTCAAAAATATTAAAAATCTTAAAAATCTTAAAATTTTCTTTTCGAAAATCATTAAAAATTAAAAAAATGTTTTTTTTTTTTAATTTCAGAAAGGTTTTAAAAGTTTATTTTATTTTTCTTTTTTTTTCCGAATATTAAAAAATTCCAAAAAAAAAATTAAAAAAAGGATTAGAAAATTCCAAAAAAAAAAAAAAAACAAAACAGTAATAAATGTTTTTCTTAAATTCTCAGAAAATTCAGAAAAATATAAAAAAAAATCTTGAAATCGTGTTTTCTTTAATTTCGAAAAAAAAATTTAAAAAAAATTTAAAAAATATAAAAATATAAAAAATATAAAAATCTCAAAAAATTCAGAAAAATCAGAAAATTGCAAAAATTCCTAAAAAGAAAAAAAGACTAAAATTGAATAAGCCTTTAGGGCTCTACAATAGGTTTTTATTTTATGTTATATTCCTGCACCTTATTACCTTAGAACGGTTAAGACAGACCTTATATTTCTCGAATAGATTGCCATGGCCTTGTCAACACACAATTAAGTTAGGTACCGAAAGGGCGCTAGTCGCATGATTAGCGTAATCAAGTCCCCGATCCTAGACCCTCTGGTTGCGTAAAAGGTGAGACACGCTCCCATGTTTCACTCGGTTCCTAGTCGACCTCAATAGACTAGTGGCGACTCCTTGTTTGAAAATTTTTATGAACATCCCAATGTCGTGCGGGGTATGGGCTTGGGAGAGTCCGCGTTAATTAAGGGCCGTCGGCCCGAAAATAACAATACCCCTAAACCTATTATCTTCAGAAATTTTAGGTCACGACAGCTTGGCGACTCCGCTGGGGACTGGTTCTAAACCTTAGAGGACTGAGGCCTAATTAGCTTGATTGTGTGTTATCTAATGTGTTTCTTTGGCAGCGCATTCGAGAAGGTGAGGTAAGTCCACTAACCTCGTGTTAAATGTTGGTGCAGGATTGGAGTAATAAGGGGTGGAGTTTTTGCTAACACTTTGTTTTGTAGGTTGGTGAATGGGTATGAATGATTGTATGGTTAAAATTTTTGAAGTGTTGGTTGCTATATAAACTGTTGTGCATGTCTTCCTTACATGGCACTACACTTTAGCACACACAACCTGCCGCCGGACCTGGGCCGCATAGGATCACTTAGGATGGTGTTGAGATGAATGCCACTCCGACTACCACCATGTAGTACGAGTCGCCCATCTCAATTCCGAAATTTTTTGACGTCGAGAGCTTCCACCCCGGCTTGCAAACGTGCAGCACGGGTCGACTCTTTGACAAAGCCGAAGTCATGGGAACCCCGACCTAACCGCGACCATGCTGGTTCGGTCCGGTAATCCCGTGGCTTCATTTGAGCCGTCTAGAGTAGAAATCGACCCACATCTCATGCGTGTGTCTATGTGATCGAAAAAAAAAAAGAAAAAGAAAAATCATCACCATTGGTAAGTATGATTTCTCCTTTTACTTGTTCATTTTTAATTGGAACTCTCATTTTTGAAATTTGCGGAGATCAATCGAATGCCCTCGGTGTAGGCTTCTAACCTGGGAAAATTGGCAATTACTCTTCATAAGCGAACATCCAGTGTCAATTTCAAAAATCATTAATTTGGCCCTACACAACGGATGATTTTGTCAAAGTTTCCAATCATGGACTTAAAATCACATCTTGTTAAAAAGTTCTTCCAATTCATGATTATGTTTTGGGGTACAAAAAAAAAAAAAAAAAAAAAAATTTTGAAATCGCACTTTTAACCAAATTTTTTTCCCTCACATTTTGAGATTGAAAATTCAAATCACATTTTGTATATAGATTTCTCAAAATAAAAATCACCTCATATTGGCAAAAGTGGAAGCACAAATCAGTCCTTCAAAATCAATGCCACATTTTGTATATGAAGCTTTTGGGAATAGAGTGAACATTCGATTGACGAGTCGCGAATCGATCTTTTAATGATGTCTCCTCTTATGATAAAATCTCGGCAAAATACCAAAATCCCATAATAAGGACCATGGGGCATGTGCCGTTGTCTTGATTTCATTGTAAGAGATGACATCATTGAAAGATCATTTTCTCATTCGCCTACTGACATTATTTCCTTCTTGCAGGGTGCGAGTAACATTTACTCTCTGACATCTGCTTGACCATGCAAATAAGTGGACTTTGAACTCGAACGAGAATTGATTTTTACACTCATCGATACATGGTTTTCTTGTGTTTTATTATTGTTTTCATTCTTATTAACAATCATGTTTTCCATTTTAGGTTTTGATTGTAGGCCCAACCGACACTTTTCAAAATCATGAAACACACATTTTTAGTAATGAAATCCAATTTCAAAAAAATAAATAAAAAAGAAAAAAAGAAAAATTGAAGCGTTTCGAGATTTAACTTTCAAGGTCAAGCTTTTATGCTTTTAGCTTCAAAAAATGTCGAAAAATGAGTTTTCGGAAGAACTCGTGTATGATTTTATCTCTTCTCTTAACCACTTTAATAGGTTGACCCGCAAGATGATACTTTGAGATGGTAAGGTTGTAATCGTTCCAGTGGGAATCTCTTGTGCAACAACTGACTTGTTCATCCATTTTTTCCTGATTAATCAGGTAAAATGAAGAGGTCATTTGAGGTTGTTAATTACCTTCTCTAAAGGACAAAAGCATAAACCCTCGGAATTCGAGATGAACACGACATGCGTGATCATTAATGGAAATGTATCAAGGAAGACACAAGAGGCGAGAAATCCCACCCACTGATCCGCCAAAGCACAAGATGAGAGACCGTCAGGACCATTTGTTGCAATTGCATAGATGGAGAAGTTACATAAGGAGGACATGCTTGTTTTTGTTGTTCTGAAAGTTGCAAAGTCCAAGAATGTTCACTTCTTTTGCGTTTTGGAATTAGATAAGGATTTTGGCCTTAAATGGAAAAAGAAAGCAACTTTGGACACCGTCGGCACCTTTAGCCGAGTGGTATCCGGGGAGGAATCCGCCTGGTCCGATCGGGAGTTCGAATCCCGAAAGCGGCAGTGGCCGCATAAATAAATAAAAAATAAAAAATAAATAAAAAAAGGCGAAAACCAACTTTTTGCAACTTTTATTTTTGTGCCCTTTCCCCCTCTCCATCAACCGCTTCTCTTTTCTCGCCCCTCGCTCGGTTACGGTTTCGATGAACCCGCCACCGCCTGCAGCTTGTGATTTTTATGGATGATGTATTCAATTTCAAGTTGATCATAAGCACAAGTGACTCATTTTTTTGGGGAATGTCGAGAAGGATAATCCAGGATGATCACAAGCAAATACTCCCACGTGTCTTGATCTTGGAATTCAAAAAATGAGAGTCCAACTTCGACATTGGACTCTGGGGCAATATCTCTCATTCCCCACTAATGACACGTGTTGGGGCAAAAATTCATCACAAAAGGATGTATCGTTCCCAAATTGAGCCTAATTAAGTATGGAGATAACACGATTCATCTCCTTTTGTCACAAGGCGATCACCGACACAAGTCATTTAAAGCATAGTAAATCACACCTATGAAGCATGATGAAATGGAGTCAATCAATTTGACGCTAAAAAGGGTGTATTGTTCTTAAATTAATCCAATTCAATGTTAGAATGCAAATAACATGTCCCCTTCTTTTGTAGGAAAATGTGCGCATTGATCGCGGGAGCAGTGCCTTTCACCAAAGAAGCATGTTAAAGCACAACCATCCATTTTGGCGCGATAAATGGGGCAAAGCATCCAAGAAACAATGCCCTCCAATGTCGGGACATAAATGCTCATACCTGAAGAATAGAAACACGTGAAGGGTAAATTGTATCGATTCCAATTGCTCATGTTGATATTGGTCTCTGACATAATCCCTTTTTCCTTTGATAGGGAGACATCAAATGCACACACAAAAATTGCAAGTGAAGGGCAATTTGGGGTTACCAAATATCCAAGAGGATAATGTCGGCACTTTGAGTGATAAATGCGAGTGAAGGGTAATAATGTATCGTCTCCAATTTTCAATCCTTGAAGATTCTTGCACTAATACTTTCCTTCTTATTATTTACAGGGTTACTAAGTCGCCATGTTGCAGGTAAGTACCCTTCTTCTCAAAATCAAAAGGAAGACAAAATTGAGAATTTTCAAAACAAAAATTTCAGCATTTTACTTGGAGCATGTAAAAAGAAGAAAAAAAAGATAAAAATTGAAAAAAATTTCACAAAAGTTTATGAGCATTGTTTTTTATCGCAAAATTGTATGTCTGCTCGATGGATCACTCATTTTCAATCAAAATCCCCATGGAGATTAATCTACTCAGATGATCTTGACTAAATGAAATTGAGATGTTTAATCAGGCCAAGCGGGAAATGTTTAGGATGATGAAAGGCAATCCATTCCCAAACACATCCTTCAAACATCGTGAGAATCGAGCGGAAAAAAAACCTGTGTCGTTTAAGGACAAAGGAGTCATTTGCAATTGGTACACAAACCAAAATGAAAAGAGGCATTCCTTTTCTTTATCTTATACACCGCGGTGACCATAGTCGGCCCTTTTGAGCCTTAAAGTGGAGAAATCATAAAATACCCCTGTCCAAGAACCACCCCACAATGGGGCAAATTTGGAGGTTTTGGTTGGCATTATGTGGTTAAAAGATGAGAAAGACTTCTTTGCTTTCACTTGCATTAATCTTTTTGTGGTGACTTCGGGTGAATTCTTATGAAAGCTTGAAACATCCCAAGGTGAAGAAGAGCATTCATTTCTCTACCCAAACACGGATACTCTTTGCTTAAACCAAGTTGAGCCTAATTATTCATTTCTGAAACCCAAGTGGTGATTATCTGCCCACATTAGGGCAAGGCACATGATTGACAAACACAATCGACATTTATCTAAAAATGTGGAAAGCATCTCGAAAGTCCTAAAGGCTCAAAAAGTTCAGAAGAGCAAAAGTCCAACGAAAATTAAGGGGCATGAAAAAGCAGTGTGCCTGGTAAGAGCAAGGCCAATGCCCATGAAAAAAAGAGAAAAAGAAAAGGAAAGAAAAGATTTGCATCAAGGGGTGATAAAATTCCTATGTGAAAATAAATTGTCAAATTCAAAATGCTTGCATTGAAAAGAAAATCATTGCAAATGCAAAAAAATTGAGAAGGGCAAAACTCTTATTCGATTAGTCAATGGACTTTCGAGACAATTCAGATTTCAAAAGTCAAGTGCTTTCAAAAGATTGAGTAATATGACCATGATGCCATGATAATCACCAACTTTCAAATCCCTTTTTGTGAAAAATTCTGAGCCTTTCGAGCCATAACCAAACCAACATTACAACCCTTCCCGAAGTCTCTTCAGATTGGGATGATTCAAGTGAGAATGAGGATTCTCCAAAGAAGCTACCGCTCGAAGAAGTGGGGGCAAGGTTGTCTTATCTCATCTTAAGGTTTCTTGACTTGTAAACCTGGCGAAGATGCTGGTAGATAATTATTTCATTTCATAACCAATGATGCTTATCCATTGCTAAAACCATGACCAAACCCACATTACGGTCCTTCTGAAAGACCTTTTGGATTGGTCAAGATGTACTTATTGCGAATGATTCCTAGATCCTTCGATGCTGGAAATGTGCGGTGGATTGAGTGATCAAATTATTTCCCACATGAATGGATGGGATCAAATAGCCTTTCTTGAGAGCATGTGATAGGCTCTTTCTAACTAAGAGCTCTTGCTTGGCATGCTTAACAAACCTCTTTCATGAAGAGAATCATTCTGACATAATTTTTCTCTTAAAGGGATTTGATGATTAATGATACTTTCCAAGCTTGATGACAATTTTGTGGTACATGATACCAGAAGACATCAAATACTTCCAATGTGATCAGACTTAGCTTGATTTGCTCATGCAATTAATGCTACAATATTGTCAATGCATGTTTTTGATATTGTCTTCAATGACATTTGCTCAAGTTAAATCTAACAGGTTCACTCAGTGAAACCACAATTTCAATGGTTCATGGTCAACCTAAAACCATGCGGTTTCCAAGAGGGTTTGTGGGTCTTCCTTAAAACCACATGGTTCATGGTCAACCTAAAACCATGCAATTTCCAACAGCGTTTGTGGATCCTCCTTGAAACCACATGGTTCATGGTCAACCTGAAACCATGCAATTTCCAAAAGGTTAGTGGTCTATCCTTAAACCACAAGGTTGGTGGGCATATCCTTAAACCACACGGTTTGTGGGTCTATCCTTAAACCACACGGTTCGTGGGTCTATCCTTAAACCACATGGTTCATGGTCAACCTGAAACCATGCAATTTCCAAAAAGGTTCATGGGTCCTCCTTAAACCATGCATTCTCGGTCGAAGCCCGTTGTTACACGGTAAGACCTTCCTTCAAGTCGAAGCTCGTTGTTACACGGTAAGACTTTACTAACTCGGTCGAAGCCCGTTGTTACACGGTAAGACCTCCCTTCAAGTCGAAGCCCGTTGTTACACGGTAAGACTTTACTAACTCGGTCGAAGCCCGTTGTTACACGGTAAGACCTTCCTCCAAGTCGAAGCCCGTTGTTACACGGTAAGACTTTACTAACTCGATCGAAGCCCGTTGTTACATGGTAAGATCTCCTTTCAAGTCGAAACCCGTTGTTACACAGTAAGACTTTACTAACTCGGTCGAAGCCCGTTGTTACACGGTAAGACCTTCCTCCAAGTCGAAGCCGTTGTTACACGGTAAGACTTTTTACTAACTCCGGCCGAAACCCGTTGTTACACGGTAAGACCCCCTCCAAGTCGAAGCCCGTTGTTACACGGTAAGACTTTACTAACACTGGCCAAAGCCCGTTGTTACACGGTAAGACCCCCCTCCAAGTCGAAGCCCGTTGTTATACGGTAAGACTTTACTAACTTGGTCGAAGCCCGTTGTTACACGGTAAGACCTTCATCCAATAACCTAGTCGAAACCCGTTATTACATGGTGAGACTCTACTACCTAGGTCGAAACTCATTCGTACGAGCCGAGATCTCAAAAAAAAAAAAAAAAAAAAAAAAAAAAGAAAAGAAAAAGGAGGTGAGTAAAAAAAAAAAAAAAAAAAAGAGAAAAAAAAAAGAAGAAGAAAAGAAAAAAAATGAATGGAATAAATTCGTGCTTCCATGGCTCATTGGTAAAGTCGGGTGTCGCTGTCTTTCAAACGAACCTCTTCGAGCCTCCTTTTCAAAGGGGAATTTGTTGCTGACACCCGAAATTTTGTTTATTTTGTCTTAAATGCCCATTTTCTTTGCTTATATAAATACATATTAATTTCTAAAAAATAAAAAAATTTAAAAGAATTTAAAAAAAAAAAAATCGAAAAAAAGAGAATTAAAAAAAAAAAAATATTTGGGTTCGGGCCAGGGCTGGGCCTGCCTGGCCCCTTTCTTTTCTTTCTTTTCCCCGCATGGGCTCGGCCCATTTTCCTTTTCTCTTCTTTCTCAGCTCGGCCCACTTGGACTTCTTCTTCCTCCCCTCTTCTTCCATGCGCGGCAGCCGAAACCTGCAGAGAAGAATAAAAAAAATGAAGGCAAGTCAAGGCAGCAGCAGAAAATCAGGGGAGGGTAGCTCCGGCGCGATCAACGGGTCAGGCGGGGGTTAGGTCGGCAAGGTAGGAAGTTCATGGGGGCCCGAGAGGAAAAAAGGAGAAAAGGAGAGAGAGCAAGGGAGAGCGGGGGCTGTTCTAAAAGAAAAACAAGATCTGAGAGAGGAGGGGAAAAGGGAGAAGGAACCGGGGGTGAGAGTGAGCAGCTCGCGAAAGGTTCCTCAGGGAAAGATCCGAGAAAAACTGAGAGAAAAGAGAGAGACCGAGAGAGAGCACGGAAAAAAAAAAAAAAAGAGGCAAAACCGAGAGAGGAGAAACGGACCAAGAGTGAAACCGAGAGAGGCAGTGACCGAGGAAGAGCAAGAGAGCATCAGCCAACGCCTCGGCCACGCGCGAGCCCCGTCCGACGTCTCCTCAGCCGGCGTCTCCAAGCTGAACCAGGTAGGCTTCCTCCCAAGCATCCCGGTTTGTTATTGATGAAGTCGCGGGCCGGAGCTCACGTCGACCAGTTCGCGCGAGCCCCGGCCCTTGTCGTCCCTCCATAAATGTCTCCCAGCGTGCTGTAACGCTTAGTTAGAAGCTTAGACCCGAGTCGATTCCCGTTCGAGTCAGAAATAGTTCGTTTTGACGATGCATACCACCTGTTTGTTAAAATGTCCGAATGAAATCCAGAAATATTCATCGTCGAATCTGTCCTCGGTAGCTTAGTTTCATGGGTACTTATTCATATATTGTGCGTCCGCATTTTCTTTCATGCTTTTATTAGTATTATGACGATTTGCATGAGCGGCCTGCGTCGGGTCGGAGGGGGTATTCTCGGTTCCGGCGGGGGAGAAGATGGGTTGCCGGAGGGCATGGCCGACGGTCAATGTCGGTCGGAGTGACCGAACAATGGCGGTCGTCAGCTGGATGGTCGGTCGTGTCAAGGGTCGTCGGTTTAAAAAAAATAAATAAATAAAAGAAGAAGAAGAAGAAGTTGCAGGCGTCCATGGGGGGAAGACGTGCATGGGGGTGTGCTGCAGTCGCGAAGGAGAAGAAGACCAAAAAAGAAAAAAAAAAAATAATAAAAAAAATAGAAAAGAAAAGAAAAAAAAAAAAAGGGGCCGAAGGTTTAAACAAAGGGGCTGGGCTGAGCATTTTCCGAACGGGCCTAGGCTGAGAGTTGGGCCGGGCTTTCATAAATAGGAAATGGGCTTTTTCTTAATTTTATTTTGTTGTTAATGGGCCGTTTAGAAGAATTTTCGACCGGGCCATTCGGCCCGCCCGGTCGCTCGCTCCGGCCCGGACCGATAGGGTCCGGGTCGGTTTAGAGGCCGGGTCTCCCGACCCGGTCCGAATCACTTTATTTAATTAATTAAAATTTCAAAAAAAAAATTTCAAAAATTTCAAAAAAAAAAAAAAAAAATTCAAAAATATTAAAAATCTTAAAAATCTTAAAATTTTCTTTTCGAAAATCATTAAAAATTAAAAAAAATGTTTTTTTAATTTCAGAAAGGTTTTAAAAGTTTATTTTATTTTTCTTTTTTTTTTTTCCGAATATTAAAAATTCCAAAAAAATTAAAAAAGGATTAGAAAATTCCAAAAAAAAAAAACAAAACAGTAATAAATGTTTTTCTTAAATTCTCAGAAAATTCAGAAAAATATAAAAAAAAAAATCTTGAAATCGTGTTTTCTTTAATTTCGAAAAAAAAAAAATATTAAAAAAATATTAAAAAATATTAAAAAATATAAAAATATAAAAAATATAAAAATCTCAAAAAATTCAGAAAAATCAGAAAATTGCAAAAATTCCTAAAAAAGAAAAAAAGACTAAAATTGAATAAGCCTTTAGGGCTCTACAATAGGTTTTTATTTTATGTTATATTCCCGCACCTTATTACCTTAACGGTTAAGTAAGACAGCCTTATATTTCTCGAATAGATTGCCATGGCCTTGTCAACACACAATTAAGTTAGGTACCGAAAGGGCGTTAGTCGCATGATTAGCGTAATCAAGTCCCCGATCCTAGACCCTCTGGTTGCGTAAAAGGTGAGACACGCTCCCATGTTTCACTCGGTTCCTAGTCGACCTCAATAGATTAGTGGCGACTCCTTGTTTGAAAATTTTTATGAACATCCCAATGTCGCGCGGGGTATCGGCTTGGGAGAGTTCGCGTTAATTAAGGGCCGTCGGCCCGAAAATAACAATACCCCTAAACCTATTATCTTCAGAAATTTTAGGTCGCGACAAGGGGGACTATCAATGAATTTGTTTACACGGAACATATTCTGGGAATAGAATGTGGCTGTATTTGCCCCTTCTTTCTCAAAATAACCTTAGAGAGCAAGCTCTTCTCCATAAACTTATCCTTTTACAGGTTTCCTAAGATCTTTTAATTTTTAGCTATAAATGAATGGTTCTCAATCTATCCATGATCCCATACTTCGATATTTCCAGGCAATTGGTGGCGTGCATATCTGGCCTTGCAGAATCTTGTTGCAAATTTTTCTTCTGATGCTTTTGGGAAGAGAGCCATATCATGCCAAATTGTTCCACAAATGGTTCTGTCAAGTTATCTCAAAGGCAGCACTTCAGAGAGTTTCTCCAGCCAGATGAATTCAGTGGAGTGGGGAGGCCACTGCAATAACATCTTCTTTCCGTTTTGAAAGAGGCTTGACTGAGTTATCTTCTGAGTTTGACTATGATGATTCCAGTAATGGACCTAATTCCTCGTCATTAAAATCTGAATTTAGTAGCTTACTGAGTTAGAAGCTATCTCACAAAAAGAGAAGACGGAAATCTTGGCAATTATCGATCTTCTAAGTGAAGTCAACCATCCGCATTCTACCTCTGTTTATGAAAGTCTTGATGAGCCTGAACGAAGGTAAGCCTCAATATGGTTTTATTTGCATTACTTTGTAATATAAGTTGCTTTCTTGGTATTGTTGGTCTTGTAATGACCACATCTGTTCCTTCAATTGAACTAATGCAATGGTTGTGGTTGTTTTTTAAGGCTTGATTGAAGGGATAATTTGTTTATGATGAATGCCGGAGAATGCATTGACTCCAGTAGCTGATGCAATCAAAAATTTTTATGGTTGGGCATGCCTAATGTAAATTTTCTTCTCCCTCCCTGTGTTATTCAAAGCTTACTGAGAACTTATAGTTGTGTTGGTGATCTTCTTGTGAAATTCGCAGAGTAGTATTTTGGATACCTCTTTTTTTGACAAGTAGATCTTCTATCCCGTTGTCCACATTTTGCTGCAAATCCGATTTGACCTGGAAAAAGTGTTCCCAATTGTAGGGAAGGTATGTGAGTGCCCGCTCCTCCAGCCAAATGAGCTATAAAGTTCAGCTTGCGGTACCAGTGCCGGAAAGAGTGAAGATTTGTTACTTATAGGAGAATCAAACATCTGTTTGAGGCCTGAGCAGTTTCTGTGTTTTGACCTATCATTCGAGATGGCATGATTTGGACATGCTCTGTGCTCTTATCATGTGCTAATAAAATCTCCTCTCTCTGAGTGGTTTTTTTCAAACTGCGTCTGGGGACTTCATGATTTTGAAGAGCCTTTATTTCAAAATACTTATGGGATTTACTTTTCATAGTTTCCGCTTCATCTCTGCCCAGGTTTTGGGTCTCAGTGAGATACAACTCCATATCCTCCGAAACTGTGGAAGGATGGCATCAATGAAAGAGTTAGCCATTGGTTCTGCATGAATTCCATGGGCCTTTCACTCTGACTGTCAGGATAATCTTTTAGATTCGTTTCTTCCAAAAGCATCTTCTTGGCAAGAAATGCAAGCTATGGTAGTTGGACTTTGGTTAACCAATGCATCATGATTGCGTACACGGGCGAGTTTTACTCCTCAACCATCAATAGATGTGACTATGTATCTGATGAGTATGGAACTCGGATTCCTCATTTTTATATGGCTTCAAGCCACTTGGTCTATGCCCTTTATGCTTTATTGCTCTCTACCAGGGAGTTCCCCTAGCTCCTCTTAAATTTTGAAATTTTTGGCAAAAACTGAGGATTTACTCTGGTATTCTTCCTGGCAAAAAATTAGTTTTGAATCCTTGCAGATCTGATTGTGATTAAACCGGCTGATTTATTTGTTTGTTAAGTGCCGATTAGACTCTACTGCTTCCAGCTGTTTGATGGGGGTTGTTTCATTGCATATGAAGAAGCTGGCAAGATCACAATGTTCGAAGAGAAAAAAATCCTAAAGAATGGGCACTTCTATAAACATCATTAATCAGACTTCAAGTTTTGGCTGGCCTGTTTAAATTAAGCAAGGATGAGAAGGTAAGCCTTTAGTTGGATTCCTCTTGCGCAATTTTCAGTTATTGTGTGACAGAACTTGTGTAATGTGAGGTCACTGATTTGTGGATAGATAGTTAAAGGAAGAGGAAAGAAGTTCTTGTCATGTCACTAATTTTGCAACGACTGTGAATTACTTAAGCTCTACTTGTTTATTCCATATCCTTTATCTTTTGAGATAATATCGGATTTTTATTCCTCTCTGGTAAACCTTTTAGTGTCTTCATTTCCATCTGCATTTTCGTGACAGGAGGAGAAAAAGAAGGCTGCTCCGCTTAAAAATGCATATCTTGCTAGGGAGACATCAGCTAGAGCTTGCAATTGCTTTTTTCCTGCTTGGAGGTGATATTTCTTCTGCAGTGACTGTTTGTATTAAGAATCTCGGGGATGAGCAGGTTGCTCTAGTCATATCTCGCCTTTTTGAGTGGTGTGGTGGACCAACGAGCATCAATTAAAAACAAAGTTCGTGCTTCCTTCTACAATTGAGAAGGGTGACTACTAGCTTTCCAGTCTTCTAGAGGTGTGCAATTATTCTAGCTAATCTTTGGTGTATTTCTAGTTTTTCTGAAGATAAATGCAACATTAGGTGCTCGTAGCCATTATAAATATTTAAATGCTCGAGAGCTTTCTTGAGCATGTTTAGTGGCTAAGAATCGTATAAGGAATGCTGTTGGGGAGCTGAGTGCTGCGTTTTTTGGGAGGTGGGCATGTCTGATCACAGCTATGTCTGATCACAGCTACTGCCTTGAAAAGAAGTGGGTTTCCTCTAAGTATTGTTTTCCTTCTCATAAAGGGTTATAAGAGGTCAAGAATGTCATATGTTCGCTTTGAAGAAGAGGACATTAATATATGTTTTAAAGATATGTATGAGGGAGGAGGGAAATTGATGAGTTTCAGTTTTTCTCTAAGCATGAGAAGGGATTTGGCATTCAGTGCCCTATGGAAAGGGGGCTATCGGTGAATTTGTGCACATGGAACATATCCAGGGAATAAAACGTGGCTGGTTTTTGCTTTTTATTTCTCAAAATCCGACCTTAGGAGAGCAAACTCTTCTCCACCAACTAATCCATTTACCGGTTTCCCAAGTGCTCTTAATTTTTAGCTTTAGATGAATGCTTCTGAATCTATCTATGATCCCATAATTTGATATTTCCAAGTAATTTGAGGCGTGCATATCTGGCCTTTGCAGAATCTTTGTTGCAAATCTTTCTCCTGATGCTCATGGGAAGAGTGCCAAATCATGCCAAATTGTCCCCGATGGTGATGGTGTGCGACTTTGGCTCGGACAATCGGGAACATTTTCTCCTTTTATGAACTTTGATTTTCTTTTCCAAAATATTTTCGGCATCATTCTTCCTGTGCCCGTTTGTTCGTGAATTAATGTATATTGATAGGCGCTCAGTGGAAGGAGCACGCGGAAAGCAAAAGGTACAAATATTGCATCGAGTGCCTTTCTGTTCTGCACTACTCTGTTTCTACGATCTTCTTGGGTTTCAAGTCGAGCAAACACCGCTGGTATTTTTGAGATCTATTTCAATGAATCGTGCCGTGTCTTTTATTACTATCATGTCTTGGATGTGCGATTTGTGGGTTGTTAACTTGTCACTGCTTCGAACTTCTGTCGCACGACTCGTCAAGACAGGGAAAGACGAGATACCGAATTCTCTCCATTTTATCGGCCGAGACGGGAGATTTTTTGTACGGTACGTGACTGATAATTCTCTGTCTCTGGATTGACTTTGGCAACCAACTGTACAAAGCATTTGGACTAAGACACTGCCCATCATATTTAGTTTGCCCGCTCTTGTAGATCTGGCTAAATTCGGAAAATCTAGATGTTTGGATTTGGATTGCCTAATGCTTTCTAATTAGCTTTTGAAATTTCTCACCGCTTTAAGATTTTAATCCAAATTTTCTTGTTAAGGCGAGCACCTCGACTCTTTCATGGCATATGTTTGATAAATATATTGCTAATTCCGATGCTTCAAATGCCCCAAAATAGGAGTCGACACTCAATGACCGACTCCTATACATGTGCGTTTGTACAGTACATGGACGACATTTTCTGTACGGCATTTTGTGTCCCCTTTCTCTAAAACCCAAAAAAATAGGAAAAAAAAATAGGAATAAGATATGGGAAACCTAACATACAAGCATTGTACAAATGGGATGCGTGTTTTTCTCTAGTCGAAACTTTTAAGTTTAGAACTCGGGGTTACTTTCATTGCATGCGTACTACGAAACTCCCTACGACTCAGCTATGTGCGTACAAATTGGGTACGAATAATTCAATTAATGGGCATCGCGTGGGGTCATTTCCTGGCTAATAATTAGCATATTAGATGCTCTATCGTCAATTTTGAACGCACGACGCACTGAATACCAATAATAAAAATTTTGAATTCCCTTATCAAAGCACGGACGGAAACTCGCGATGCAAGCTCTCCATTAACTCTAACATAACAGCATTTTATGGATAAGAACATGGGAATTTTTCAGTTCATTGGCTCACTTTAGCTATCACTGTGGGGGCAAAAGCAAATCAATGATCATCCTTAAGCATCGTCGCAATGTTTAAACAATCAGACAGGAGTTGTGATTGGACATTTCGATATCATAGCACTGCTTAGCTTAAGCTAAGGAAGTAAATAATCGAGAAGATAAATAAGCAAATATAGATTAAGTTAGAATTTCTAGCATGATTTATATATCCTAATTATTGGTTGCTCTGATTACTGGTCATGATCCTGACGTTCATTAACTTCATTTCATTCTTGATTTGTCATACAATACGCAATATAGCAATAATACTTGCAAATAAAGACTCATGAGTTGATTCGTGACGATGTATCGTGACAATTACAACAATTACTTCATTTCATTTCAATTTGTACATCTCTATTGTACGTTCCCCTTCATGCTTGGACTGCTGCTCAAGATATATGTAGAAGTACGACTATGGAAGTAATTAATTCAATCGAGGATGGTCAGAATGGTTGTGTATAAGATCTGTCCAATGCAATGCTCATTTTATAGAGCCTCCAAGACAAGATTTAAGTCTTGGAGCAATTTAGGATTGCAAGTAAAAAGGATCTTCTTTGTTGGTAGATGAACGATCTTCTTAATTATATATGTACGTCCACTTCCTATCTCCCACATCAATAAAAGTGCGCTTGATAATTATTCTATTTTTGTTCCAAAACTATTTTTTTGTTCCTAACTTGTTTTTGAAATAGAAATCCGTTTAGTAAAATAATTTCTAGGAAATTTTTTCATCTAGAAATAAGTTTGATATAGAAGTGAGAAGTAAAAGTTATGGGTGTGTAACCAAACTAGGTTTACTTGGGAATTGGACTGAACCACATGAAAAATAGGTTCAGGAACCGATTCCTGTGGAATCGGTTTAGGAACTAGTTCCAGTTTTTGGGAAATGGTTAGAATTGGTTCTTAAACCAGTTCCAAGTGGAAACTCACTCGCAATCGATTTTGGAACCGATTTTCTTTAAAAAAAAATTGAAAACCCACCCTAGCTAAAAAAGAAAACCTCTCTCTCTCTCTCTCAAGCACAACACCCTCACCAATCCATCCAACACACTCCAACGATCTCAACCGCCGCCAAGGCGGCGGGCGCTCGCTTCGCTTCCCTGATGACGACCCAATGCATAGTCGAGCTCCCTTGTTTCAACGAGAGAAGGAGGCGGAGGGAATGGCTAGATTTGGAGCAGAGGCGGGGAGAGAAGCGAAGGTGAGGCGGGCGGCGAGAGGAGGTAGGGAAGAGGCGGAGATGGGAAGAGATGGCTAAGCCACAACTAGACCAAGTATGTTTAAACAAAACCAAATCTGAAGTTAGGGTCGAGGTTAAACCAGATCCGAAAGCTAGGCTGTGGAGGAGGTTGGTGGCTAGACTAGATCTAGATTGAGCGAAGGAAGGGGGCTGGAGGAGACGGAAGGAGGGTGGAGGAGGAGGGGTAGCGGAAGAGGCTGGTTGAGCAGTGGCGGGTGGGCGGAAGTAGGAAGAGGACGAATTGAGCAGGCGGTGGTAGTAGGAGGAGGCAGATTGAGTGAAAGCGGGCGGGCGGGCTACATGTTTGCTGTCATCGATCATTGCTTGCTACTCGTCGCCTCTGCTAGCCGTTCAGCCACCGTGACTAAGCTCAGATTAGACGCCCCTCATTACTAGGCCTACTAATGCTCATCGCCCTGGGACTGCTACCCAAAACAAAATAGGTTCCAATGAAAATGGGTAAACCCTATTTTCAGATCCAAAAAACAAAATCGGGTCCAAAATAGAGTCCAGTTCAAATAGGATAGGGTATAAGATCCAAAAAAAGAGAACTAGTTTATAAGAGGGTTAGGAACAAGTTCCAAGTTTAGACTCTACCCGCCCTGAACCTAATCACCCCTAGTAAAAAATTTCTACTACTCTATGTCTAAAATAGAAATTAGAAATAAAAAAGTATTCTCACTTTTGTCCTTGCTATTAGCTAGGAGAAAATATTCCATGGTTTACAATCACCAGGTCATTTGCCTACCTGGCATATATTGGCTCATGTGGACCACTAATAAAGTGACATTTGTCATCTGAGTTGGAATAAAAAATTAATATAGAAATCCATCTTTCTCTCTCTTCTAGGTCGCTGAAGGACGGTCACTAGCCGAGCGAGAGGCCATTAATTGCTACTTTCTCTCTCTCAAGACAGTCTTTTCACGTTCGAAAATGAAGAAACTTTCCCTCTTCCTTCCGACGCCATTTTTCCCTCATTTATTTACTCGCTTCCAAAATCCTTCTCCTCCTCCTCCTTCTTCGACTTCGACTTCAATCGTCGCCGTTGTCGCCTTTCCGGCTCCGGCGATAGAAATCGCGAGCAGCTCGGTTTATTTTTTGGGTTTGGGCACGTCGCCCCTAAAGCGGAACAAGTCTGCAATTGCTGGGTCCTCAGTCCTCACGCCGCTCACTTCGCTTGTCGCCGTCGTCGCCTTTCCGGCTCCGGCGATAGAAATTGCGAGCGGCTCAGTTTTTATTTTGGGTTCGGGCACGTCGCCCCTGACGCGGAAGAAGTCTACAATTGCTGGGTCCTCAGTCCTCACGCCGCTCGCTTTGCTTGTCGCCGTCGTCGCCTTTCCGGCTCCGGCAATAGAAGCCGAGTGGCTCGGTTTCTATTTCGGGCTCGAGCACGTCGCCCGAGCGAAAGAAGTTTGCAATCACTGGGTCTCGAGTGCTCTCGGCCTTCACATGCCGCTCGCTTCATTCGTCGCCGTCATCACCTTTCCGGCTTCGGCGATACAAACTGTGAGTGGCTCGATTTAGACGCGACCAGCTTTCTCCCACACAAGGTAAATCCATGCGGCACTCTCGTTTAATTTAGGAAGAAAACCCATGTTTGTGCCCACTAATGCTTAACTCAGTAGTAGTGTAGCGTCAATCGTTGCAATTCACTTAGTAATCGAGACTAGATAGGACTAAGAAAAGGGAAGGAGGGCACAAAGGCAATTGGGCTTCGTTGAAGACAACGAATCATGAGGGTCAACTCTTTTTTCCATGGAATTTGACTTCCGAAGGACTGACATGAAAACCAAGTTTATTTGTTCGGTTTAAGTTGTGATTCTATCGAATTGGTTTAGGTGTGGGCTGCTAGTTTGGCCATGGCAGTAGCATAAACTTTCTCTTTTTTTTCCCTTGTAACTAATGACCAGAAATGATCTTTTAAGCATAATAGATCTAATCGAGTCGCCCACCATCTATTCGATGAAATGCTTGAACAGTGTTGCTGGAAATGGAAGCTTGATTACCTTTTCAGAGTTATTGCTGCTGAACATTGTGAAATATTAGAGGAGATTGGCATGTAGAACAATTTAAAATGACAAATTTAGTACGTAAGGATTTACTCTAAAAGGTATTATGATTGGTTGATCATTTTGAAGAACTTGTGATATCAATGTGACTTCTACATTGTATTCCAATCGTTTAGGACTACACCCTCCACTTATGTGCTGATAAATTTAAACTTTACATTTTTTGCGGGTAGTCATCTATTGGATTTGATTTTCTGGAGTTTATACAGCCACAAAGAAGTGTTTCTTGGAGAGCTTGTTAGGTGAGCATTTCACTCGCACATATATCTTCATTTCTATGTGAATTGGCTCCTAATTCATGGTGAAGAATTTAAACTTTTCCTTTATTTGTTGATTTATGGCTAAAATTGGTTTCCTTTTTTCCCCTCTATCGCAATGCTAGTGATGCCTTTGATAGGTTGAGGTTCTTGAGTGTTACTAAGCCTGCTCTTCTTGGAGATGTTGGTGATTTGGAGATAAGAATTAAATCAGATTCCTAGACCTCGGTAACTAATCTAACTTGTTCGCGGGATAAATGGGTATGACTCTTCTCTTTAGAATTTAAATTTGTTTGAATTTATCTTTTATCTTTAAATGATGATTTTTTTTTCAAAACTTGTAGAAGCTGCAAAGGATAATGTCATCATCCATAATGTTGATAAAGATTTTGAATTTAAAATTGGCATGACATTTGCTAATGAGGACGAAGCTTATAATACATATAATGCATATGCAATTTGCAAAGGATTTGGAGTACGAAAAGGACAAAAAGCAAACAATAGTAAAGGAATCTTGCGAACATGCACATTTTTGTGTAACTGTGAAGGACATTCTCCACCAATCCTACCTCATGAACAAAGAGATGTATATAGGACTGTGAAAAGAACCGGATGTAAAGCTTGCATTAAATTCAAAATTGAAGATGGAGTTTGGGTAGTTGTCAAATTTGAGGAGGTTCATAATCATCATTTTGTTGATGATAAACAAAAGCACCTAATACGGTCATATTGGCACATAACGAATACTAATAGAAGAATTTTGGCTTCTTTGACTGGGGCTGGTGTAAGGGCTACGAAAGCATATTTGTACCTTAGTAGTGAAGCGGGAGGACAAGAGAATGTTGGCTTTACACTACGAGATTGTCAAAAATTTTTGCAATCAAAGAGAAGGGACTTGATTATTGCAGGGGATTGTCAAAATCTCATTAACCATTTTAATTTCTTACAATCAAATGGAAGCAATTTTTCTTATACATTTCGGTTGGATCAAGAGCAAAGATTGACCAATTTTTTTGGTCCGATGGTGTATCTAAGCTGGATTATGAAAGTTTCGGAGATGTTGTGGTATTTGATACTACTTACCGTACAAATAAGTACAATATGATATGTGCACCTTTTGTTGGCTTGAATCATCATTGGAAAAATGTTCTATTTGGTTGTGCATTTCTATTGGATGAAACCATTGCTTCTTTTGTATGGGCTTTTCAATCTTTTTAGAGGCAATGGGTAATAAAGCACCCAAGACTATTTTCACGATCAAGATCATGCAATGGCAAATGCCATCAAAACTGTTCTTCCGAACACAAATCATCGTTTATGTGTATGGCATATTGGGAAAAATGCTATGCGTCATATTGGACATCTTCTTGGAAAGCCGGGGTTTTGCAATAAATATTGGCATAAGCTTTTATATAAGTGTGAATCAGAACTTGAATTTGAAAACACTTGGAAGGCTATGTGTCATGAGTGGAAGTTAGAGGACAACAAGTGGTTGGATAATATCTATCACCTACGTCATAAATGGTGTCCTGCATTTGGCCGAGATATTTTTTCTGCAGGAATTAGATCCACCCAAAGAAGTGAGAGCACTAATAGTGTCTTTCAAGAAATGGCATGTAAGAGTATGACTTTGTCTGAATTTGTTACTCATTATGAAAAGCAAGCGAGAGAAAATGCGCTCCTCTGAAGTTATTGATGATTTTGAGTGTGCTCGAGGAATGCCGCGAATGATGGTTGAAAATAGTGGAATATTGAAACATGCGGCACAGGTCTACACACATGTCGTTTATAGAAAGTTTGAGGATGAGTTATTGCATTCTTTGTCTGAACATGTTCTTAGATTAGAAACTGATGGGCCATTGCACACTTACATATTGGGAGCTGATAGTAGTGAAAGAAAGCATATTGTCCATTTTTGTCCGGGTGATTCTACTATTACATGCAGCTGCAAGTTATTTGAAATGCAAGGATGGTTGTGCAGGCATGCTTTATGTATCTTGATACATGTTGTAAATGTTCCAAGAATTCCATTACAATACATTTTGAAGAGGTGGACAAAAATTGCGAAACAAAGTAGTCATTGTGATGATGTTGGAGAGAGCTCTCGTGATGCGGGAAAGTCAAAGACATTGCGCTTGAAGAGGTTAATGCAATTGGCTTTCAGTGTTATGAATATTAGTGCCAATCATGATGTTACGGAGAAGATTGCAACTACAACCTTGATGGATCTTCGCTCTCATGTTACGAACAAAATACAATCTCTCCCAGGTCAAGATGATGTTAATTCTTTGCTGGAAAATGATGAATCTGAATATGCAGCAAACTGTGGAATTCAAATACTTGATCCTCTTCGGAGAAGGCCAAAAGGTGTACCAAATACTCGGTTGAAGAGCGCTAGTGAGAAGCGAAAGAGAAAGAATCCTCATGCACCGGAGGCACCTCACACTAGGTGCGTGATATGAGAAAAGCATTTTCTTTCCTTTTTGTGGCTCTAATATGGTTTTCTTTAAGTTGTACATGGCATGTTGTAAGAAAGTACACAATATTTTTCATCTTGTAGTGTTGAATAATCCTTATGGTTTGAACTTCATCCTTTTTTTTTTCAGATGAAGACAGCAACGGGTGTTAGTTGATCTTTGTTTTATGACATCAACAAAAAAAAAAAAATTTCTTAGTTCGTTTTTGCATGATGGGAGCAACTTCCTACAGTTTATACTTGATTTGTGCTCAATTTTGCCCATTAGTGAGCATATTTGCAACAACTAGTTGTCGCATTCCTTCACTAGACAGATTAAGTTTTGTCGTTGCCCAATTTTGACGTGTGTTTGTAGCCCGATTCTCTCCAACACAAGGTAAGAATCCTTACTCTACAAACTCAGAAGTAAATTTCTAAGCAGAAATAGGTAACCAACTGGAAATTTTTTGTGTTGCTCACTCTTCTAGTACTTCAACAGGATGATGGTCGAGTACATGATTAAATAGGTAACTAACTGGAAATCAATGTCAAGACGAGAATGTTCCCCGATAGGTTGGCTGAAAGAAGTTCACCGCAGATTCGAACTCAAGCCTAAAACTCGTATCTCACTATATGATTATGTGGAATCCATGTAGCGACCCGAGGAGACACTTTAATGTTGTTGTTGTTGTTAATGAAAAATCTGAAATGGGGTGTACCGCTTTCTTGTTTTCTTTAATGAAGGATAAACAGCTTATGAAGTTTTGGCGGTTGGCAACTATCATGTTAGTTGGTGATGTTATGTCACCTTTGCTTTGGTCCCCCATGCATTCTGATTTGAGGAAGTGATATCTTTTTGCCAGATTTGAGGTGATGGGATATGTGACAGGGTTTGGGAATCCAGACTGGGAGAGAACACATTAGGTTGCTGGGAAGACAGCAGTTGTCATCACTGCGCTTCTAAAAAATGGGGCCAAGTGTGTTGGAAAGACTGTTATGGATGAATTGGCTTTTGGGTAAGCCTCTTTTGTGTACAATAAAATTATCTATGATGTATGCATTGTGTATGTATGTATTAGGTTAGAACTTGCTGGATTTGTATAGTTTTGGGCCTATAATATGGTTTGTGGCGTTGTTTCAGAATGACTGGAGAGAACATCCACCATGGAACTCCTGTCAATCCCCAAATGCCTTCTATATTCCGGGAGGCTTTTCTGGTGGTTCAGCCGTCGCTGTTGCAGCTGAACTTGTCGACTTTACTCTTGGTATGGGATTTTGATGTGGCTAAAAGTCCTTCAATTGCTTTGTTGCTGTTTGCAATTTTCTCATGGAAGTTGTCAATTAGACTTGATTGGCCCTTTAACAGCATGATATTATTGCTTTTATTTGAAGTGTATGTTTTGCCTTGTCTTGATTTTTGTTCCCCTAAACTTATAGATGAGATTCCGAGAGAGAATTTCCCTGATTTCTCATGCAATGAATTCTTTTCTGTAGGGAACTACTAATAGTTCCATTGTTTTAGATTCACTAACAGATTGCCATATGTAGAAATATGGGCCAAAAGTTTCGGTAACTCTTTGGCTGCAGCTTCAAGACTGAAATCTCTTCATTTCACATGAAAAGATAGGATGATTTTAATGAATTTGTTTTGTTTTTGTGTCCCCAATATTTTGGGGTAGTGTTTTTTTTTGTTTTCTTTTCATAACATTTAGGGTAGTTTATGGGGTCTCTTTTCATATGTAATTTCCTTTTGTTGTCTGTGCTCTTATCAAAAGATTAAGCATACATTTGTCTTGTTCACGTGGAAGTTTTCAGTGAAAGGATAATTATTGCTCGACTATGAAAAACTTTTGGCCTCGGAAGGTAGTCCTAAAGTAATAATCTGGACAGGTGAAATATGAGTCTTGTGTAGGTATTCTCCTACCTTCAGGTGTATGAATATTTCATTCTTTCATTCTTTTTAGTTGGCTTAGCAACATTATTGGCAGCAGAATTGAAGTTGATGTTTCTCAACCAAGCTGAATCTCCTTGCTATCTTATTTAGCTAGATGCACGATCCTGCCACTTCTATCTTTCCATCGTATGGTTTCATTAGATCCCTTATTTGCATATGCCCCTAACGCTTTTTGATGATTTTGTAGGGACCAATATTGTTGGATGTGTGAGAATTCCAGCATCATTCTGTGGCATCATTGGATATAGACCATCACATGGTGCTGTATCTACAATTGGGGTTTTGCCAAACTCACAAAGCTTAGATACCATTTGTATGAATATGGAATAAGTTGACAAGTCTGACATCACTATTGTAGGAGAAGAGGGGGTTAGAGTTATTGGATTGTTGAGGGAGAAGTAGCATCAGGTCTGCCACTGTTTGCACAAATTGATATTGATGTTTGGATGAACTTTTCACTTTTTGAAGCTTTTTGAGGATTCTCTTACTTACTGCATTGTCTTCTCTTGTATTCAAGCATTTCTTTTGTCCTCTACACTTTTATAACTTTATAGAACTTCTGCGGGATGGTTTGCTCGTGATCCATCAATTTTGCATCGTGTTGGACATATTCTACTGCAATTGAATACAGTAGAACCTAGAAGGCCAAGGAGACTTGTTTTTGCTGATGATCTCGTTGAGCTTTCTAAGGTCCCAAAGCACAAGTCCCTATATGTTGTTAGTAAAGCAGCTGAAAAGTTGTCTGGGTGTAGGTTTCCTTTTATGAACTCATCCCTACACTTGGTTATATTTATATTGTAATTGATGGTCCGATATTTGCTCATGCTATGTATGTTGCAATATCTTCTCTAAATGGAATTTTTCTTTGGGACTATGCAGATCAGCCGCCCAAGCATATAAATTTTGGTCATCATATTGCTTCAAATGTCTCCAGCCTTAAAGATTTCTGTGAACAATCGACTAATCTTCAGAATGGAATATCTACTCTCAAAGCACTTTCTTCTGCCATGCTTTCGTTGCAAAGGTGTTTCTCTATCATAACTTTGAATTAATATTAATATTATATTCCTAGCAGGCCAATTTATATTGGTCCTTAAAGGCCAAAATGCAAACAGAATTGAAACCAAGGGTCTAATCATGGTTCTGGATGTCTTGGCTTTATGGGGGCAGTAAGCCTACCTGCCTGCACTAAATTCGTTTTGTACTGTTCCTAGAGCAATTATTATATCTCAGTTGCGCATTTAACTAGTTCCCTTTCTCAATTGCATAGTTGAATACTTGTTGGTATGTTTCATTTTGGTTGAGGTGGTGTCATATTCTGACCATCTTTAGTTTTCTGTGCAATCGCTTCCCAGATGTGAATTCAAAACAAACCATGAAGAGTGGGTCAAATCAGTCAAACCCAGGCTAGGACCTCAGGCGGCTAATTGTGTTCGTTCAGCAGCAAATACTTCACTTGAAAACATTAAAACTTTATACAAAGTCAGAAGTGAGATGCGAGCAGCCCTTCAAAGTCTCTTAAAGGTAGTTGATACTGTTCTTTGGCACCATCTTATTTATGCATTTCTCGTACTGCATTTCCAGTTGCAAGCATACTGGTCTCTATAATTTTCTTGCTTAGCATTTTCTTTATGGTTGTTGTGGTGGTCGGTAATCAGGTTTATATTATTTCTTTTTTAAGCTCCATGGATGTTGCCGTATTTGCATTCTATTAAATTATTCTTTGACCAACTTTTAAATTTATCTTTCTCTTTGTTTCACATTGTACACCAGGATAACTAGAATTACATGATGGGAAATGACTGTTTTGATAATTTTCTAATTGATTTTATATCTTCTTGTTCTTGTTCATCAGAACTGTTGGGATTTTGCAGTAAATGAGATGAGACTTCGGTGTAGAAAAAAAAAAAAATGCAAAATTGGTTGACTTACAAGTGAAACAATATTCTTGTTACTTGTTCTATGCTTGCTCTGCCATGACGCTTGTTTGACATGCCATCATCTAGCTGCTTCCATAATTCAGTAACACTTATCTGATGTCTATTGTATTTTTGCATTCCAGGATGATGGTATATTGATAATTCCCATAGTAGCAGATCCTCCCTTCCAACGAACTTAAAGAAGTGCTCGTCTGCTGAATTTTTGACAGAGCACTTGCCTTGATAAGTATCTCGAGCATGTCTGGATGCTGTCAGGTAAGCAGTCTAGATTTTACTATGCCACATAGATTTCCTCTTTCAACTTACTTTGGTGAGTCCAACTCATACTCTAACAATTTATCTGATTGCAGCAACACTTACCTCAGTGCCTAGTGTTGGTATCAAAATAGTGCTTGCCCTTGATATTTTGAGTGATCTTCCCAAACTTTTGGACATTATGAGGATGTTTTTCTGGAGATTTGTCTGCAACTAAAAAAACACACATGCACACACATACCTGTCAATTTTACAGGGTTGTCTGCATTGTTCTCTGTCTTTACCATTGATTCAACATGTTTAAAGTGGATATATTTAAAGTGAACAAAGTGAATGTTATTTGACACTTTACTCGTGTGGTTTATTTGTGCTATATTTTTGCAAGGTAATGCTGCATATAAGGGACGCCAGTGGAATAAAGCTGTAACTTACTATGGTGAAGCTATCAAATTGAATGGGACAAATGCCACTTACTATTGCAACTGTGCTGCTGCATATTTGCAATTAGGATGGTATCTGATTATTTTTGTTATATCTCAGATATCTATATTGACTGGCACTTTATCGATATGTCTTCCTGCTAACCATTGTTCACTGTCTGCAGTTTTCAACAAGTGAAGAGGACTGAACCGAGGCAATCTCACTGGATAAAAAGGTAGAAGATATAGAATGCATAGGAAGTCCTTTTTTTCTTCTTGCATCACTTGATTTCTTAAATACCGTGCTGGGAATTAAATTAATGAATCAAAGAGATTACATAGCTTATAAGCACTCGGGTTGGCCCTTTCCCCATTTACCTTAATTTCTCAAGTCCATGGTTAATAGATATTAATTTCACAAAGAACATAGTAGAGTTGGCTTTGGAAAACTTTAAGTGGCCGATGCAAAATCAATATCTATATGAATAGATCATATGATAGTAATTTATGAATTTCTGATATCTAAAATAGAAAGCTACTTGTCATGCCACATGGTTATTCTTTGGTTCCATGTGGTTGCATAAGTTGGCATCATGAATGTTTGAGCTCAAGTAGGTAGGATCGTTTTTTACTGAATGCTGAATCCTTTTGTTGGGGCTTGGAGATGGGATTAGATTGTCCTGGTTATTTGCTTGCAGAATGTTAAGGTGTATCTAAGACGTGGAATGGCTAGGGAGTCGCTTATCCGCTATAAAGAGGCTTTACAAGGTGTGCAGCCTAGACCTTATCCTAATAGGTAACTTGTGACAGTGCTTGATTCAATGGACCTATGCACCGAGAAGGAGTCACTTTTGCTGTTTCCTTTCCCAAACTAACAGTTTGCTATTGTGATCCACAGATCTCAAGCATGCTCTTGTTCTGGAACTGCAGAACAAGGATGCTAGTCTTGCCGAAAACCAAGTCAGGAAATTACTGAGTTGATATTAATGTGAATCTAAGGCTACCCATGAAGATGCGGCGGTTTTTGGGTGTTGTGAATGATGATGTTTACTGTTCTGGTCCTTTCAAGCTCAAGGAACGGAATAAAAAAGAGGATGATGCTTTATGTTGAGGAAATGTTTTGCCACTGGTCCAAAACATGAATTTTTTAGACTGTTGATTAAAAAATGTGCTGTCATAATCAGATTAAGCAAATTTTGATTCAAAGACAGAATCACTGGAGTCGCTTCCAGTCCTCAACTGCGTACATGAAGTGAGTTGTGGCTTGTATCTATAGCACCGATTTTCTGGTTCTTTAAGTTCATGAAAGGTAGGGCTATAACTCGTGATCTCGCTTTTTCCTTTTTGCTAATGTGTCAAATTTTCTGGTTCTTCCCTCACGTCATTTTGTGTGTGAATGAAAGGTGGCTACCGTGTTCCTAGTGATATCTTTTTCTCTATTTTCTTTCTATCCTAGGCCTCCGAATATACGAAATGTAAATTTTGGTTCCAGTTGCGAAAATCTTGAAGGGAAACGAAAGGTAATGGTGCTTCAAAACAGATAAGAAAATGTTCATCCTGTACCCATCCTACCCTTACTTTCCTTTCGTGATAGATATGGTATGAAAATCGTTGCTGCAATCGCAAGAGTCAAAATTTGGAAAGAGGAAATAACAAAATTACAAAAAACGTAGAGAAAAGGAAATGAAATTGGAATGTTATCCCTAAAGAATAATCTCATTCAATCATATTTGAGCATAAAACTTCATAGATCATAGTTCTTCATGGATCATAATTTCTCCCTTCTACAGATGATGGTCTACACCGTACTCCCAGAATTATGAACTCCTGAGGGAAAGAACACCAATTGGTGAGAGAGATAAATGAATACTATCTTGGACGAAAAATTATGCATCCCTTTAAACATGTGCGAGTACTATCTTTTAAAAAAAAAAAGAGAGAACGAAAAATCACTTTATCCCATTGTATTCCACATGTGTCCTTACAAAATCATTTGCAAGCTTGACAAGGCTAAAATATATTTCTCGGATCATTATTATTACATACCTCAGAGAAATACATCACAATCCTTGTAATATATAATGGTCTGCACTAAATGAAGGAAAATGCTAAAAGCAGCAAAAGTAAATTACAATCTTCTCTCACTTAGCCTCTGTCCTCTCTCCATTAGAGCTGCCATCATCTATCATGACTTCAGCACCACAACAGCCATGCCCGTTGGTCTTGCTCTCCAATCTTCTCTAGCAGCATTTATATTTGTCCCGAGCACCTTTCTCAAGCTCTGACTTCCTTTCCAAAGACTCTTTATTCTTCCTTCCAAATGGGGACAGATGCCATTATCTCGTCATCACGGTAAACTGATATGCATCCAGCACGTCATCACAGTAAACTGATGATACTGCAATGAAGACACTTGTTTCTCCAACTGGGACAAGGCTAAGGTAGTGGGCAACTGCCATGGACATGCGATTCTAGGATGGTCTAGCTGATTGACATGCAGACTTGATGCACCGTACAGCCATTGGCACATACGCTTCATACTGGAGCTCCAAGACTGTTTCAGCCCTCAAATGTGTCGTGAGTCGTTACGGAAAATGTCGTGACAGCACCAGCCTGTGGTGTGCTGACATAATTGATATATTTAGCCATATCAACTGGGTTGTGTTCTTCCAAGATTTCAATACAATCTCTATCCTCATCAGCCATCCTTTCACCTTCACAATCTTTCGGCTTCAATGTATTTATTGTTACCCAGAACAAGATTCCTATACCTGAAGAATAATGTGGAGGAGGTGAGTGAGCCTGAGAATGGCTTATCAAATCCTCTAACAACAAAAATGGTGCAAAAAAAAAAAAATCTTCGCGGATAATGATATCATGAGAGATAGATAGACCACAAATTTTCAAAGCATCCAGTAGGATATCATTTTCATCAGCATTCGGCTCCTGAAGGTTCCAAGGAGGCAACTTATTGTACAAAACCATCTTTAGAGCACAATCTCTCTTTTATTTGTGCACAACCCAGCCAAGAGTTAATCTTTTGTTCTTCCCCCACCCCAGAAAAGAAAGGATGCATTAAGTTGGAGCAAGAACTAAGGCGATCTCTAGTGTCACATGAACTAATGAATAGAATGACAATAACACATCAGCCATCACCAGCAACAATAACTATCAACAAAACCCTCTATGCTAACAAACTGAACCATTTGGTTTTGCTCAAAATCTCTGCAATTCCATTTTGAGAGAGAGAGGGAGGGGGGGACCTGTGCTGGAGCCAGTAAGATTGCCACCTTGAACAAGGAAATCCTTGATGATGCGGTGAAAGATGGTGCCATCGTAGTAGCCTTCGAGGCAGAGCTGATCAAAGGCCCTCACGGCCTTGGGCACTTCTTCTGGCCAGATCTCGATGTCAAGTGGGCCGTGCATTGTGTTCAACACTACCTTCCCCTATGTCAGAATGCAAGGTTGACATATTCTTCTAGCCAAATTCTACAAGGACTCTGGATGCAGTGAACTCGACGAAGATGGATCTCCGATTTCAGAGAATCCTCCCCAATGCGATGTTCCAAGGTTTTCTGTAGCTCAGTTGAGGAAGAAAAACACCCAAACGAAGCCGTTAGCCAGTGGTACCCAAAATGTTAAATATGCAAATCTAGCTAGCTTCAACCATTAATGCCCACAGTCAAGACATTAGCTCATCCGACCATCAGGGAGTGCAAAAAAGATTATGAATTTGGAAACCAAATTCCTTTAAACGATGTTGAAGAGTATGCTAATATTACACGCATAACCTTAAGATCGAGGACTTCACTCAATGCAAATTAAGCTCAATTATTGTCCATACAACAGCTCGATTCTACATGACTTCACCACTCCTTCAATATTCCTGTTGCCACCGAAAGACCCAATTGACATAACAAATAGGAAATTTCCTCCTCACAACAAAAATCTGTCTTCAGCACAAACCAAATGAGAGATCTAATCATCTTTACAATGCAAGTGCACTCCAAACTAAAGATACCTTAAAAAAATCATAATCTTTGGATAATAAATAAATTGGAAGACAAGAGTTTCTTAAAAATTGTCATTTTGCGCCACGGTTCTCTAAACATCACCCATTGAACACAAACCCAACCCCTAAGGACCTACACTCTTTTGCATTCTTGAGAGTGGAATAAGCAATCTCGACCCAATTCACCATTCACTTGTCTTAAAATCCAATAGAAAAGAAGAGAAAAAGGCCACTGCCATCCACACTAGATAGACACAGACCTGAAATAGAGTTGATGAGTCCGTATCCATCCCATTTAAGAATCTACAGCTCCACCCCAACACTTCATGCCTAGAGTACCCTACAGAGATTAGAGTACGAAATCCTATGTAAGGTTTTATGCGAACAGTCCATAGAAGTTAGCATAAGTCTGAAGATTCAGACACAAGCTTAATCATGTTGAAAAACACTGTAATGTGTATCTGTTGAAGAATTTAAATCACCTGTCAATTTTAGAAAGGCGTCGCTTGCATAAACAATGGGCATGTCCGGTAAGTTCACATCAGTTCTGGAAAGCAAGACATACATATTGCGGCAAAGCCAAAATGAAGGAATCAGTAATGTCGATACAAGAGAAGGCAATAATGAAATTGAGACAATTAGGTACTTGTAAAAACTCACAATACAAAGCTTTGTTTGATTCTACCAAGAGATATAAATACGGATGAACTAAGAGGACTGGATCCGGTACATAAGCATCTTTCCCCACAAACCAGTCTGCCGGTTGATTTACTGTAGTCAGTAAGCACCGACATAAGTTGACTGATAGCAGAAGCGGCCCTTTGCTTCTCAGAATCACTTGCCTCACAAGGCTCTTTTGCCTCTACTCCTGTCATAGTCAGACGCAGCGCATGAAAACTTGCCAGAAACTACTAGGAAATTAAGACATTAATAAATTGAAGCCACAATTTTCTGATATGCAGGGAAAATACCATCATATGAATCTGTGATGATATCTTTACAAGGGAATCAACGCTCAGGCATTCAAAAGAATCGTGGTCAAGAAACCATCGAGAAAGTCCAGATGCAAGAAAGAGTATGGCGCAACATCATGGCTTAAACTTAGATGCAGATATAAAACTTCAATTTCAGATAAACTCAATGGATTCGAATTAGCATACACATTAAAATGATGTTTATGCAAACAGCAAGGTACGGCAGCCATTGAAACACAACCACAGATGACCCACCTAAAACCCTTAAGCCCCTCCCAGTATCAACTAACAGAGGAGGCCAAGTCATGATGAAACTAAACAGGTGAACATCACAAACTAATCGACATGATGAAACTAGCAAAGCATGTCTGGGTGACTGGAACCAGAACATCACAAAACTAACCCCCGGCCAACGCATATTGGAGTGCTGAACTACAAGAGAACGAATTACAACACTAGCAGTAAGTAAATGCACACAAGAACAATTCAATTCTCAGCAAACACGCACCTCTGCTATCCGAATCCAAAACCGAACCAAAGGCCGAAATACGACCCAATTCCACCAGACCGTCCGAACACACTTCCCTCCTACAGGAGCCCAACACAACATCCCTCAACGCACCACCGACTTCCTCACACAAGTTCACTCCATTCCTCCCATTAGCAGAGCAGGACTGCCTCCAGCGCCTCGATATCGGCACCTGGACCGCCCCGCCGTCCTGATCGAACACGGGGCTCATGTGGAACAGCATCCACAGCGGCGTCCTGTCCTTGCGGTAGTTGAGTAGACTGATCTGTATCGGCCGCTCCTCGCGTATGGCCTCCCGAATCTCCATCACCGACCGCTGGTCCGTGCAGGGGCCCTGGAAGATCCTGCCGTTGCGGCCGACGACCTCGTCCCGGGCGTAGTCGGACATCTTGAGGAAGCCGCGGCTGGCGAAGACGATGGGGTGGCCGCCGATGCAAGGGTCAGTGATGGTGAAGTTGTCGGGCAAATCGTCGAGGGCGTCGCGCGCCGAGCGGGAGTAGCGGGCATCGAACGACTGCTCTATAAGAGCCGATTGCGACTCCATCTCAACAGCGCACGCGCTCCTTCAGCTCCGTCAATGCCTTGTCCTGAGCGTTTTGAGCTCAATCCCATGTACGCGTCCCCTCTGATTGCTCGAAAAAGAGCGAAATCGAGCGAGCGAAAGAAAGAGAGAGAGAGAGAGTGATGAAAGGGGGTTAAAAAAGGAAAGCGAGAGAGGGACAACGCGGATCTGAGCAGCAGCAGCGATGACCGGCGGGGGCTTTGGGGGAGGGGGAGGCGGAGGCGGAGGCGGAGGCGGACGCAGAGGCGGTGGGGGCGTGCTGGAGAAAAGCGAGAGAAGTGTCTTCGTCGTTCTTCAGAGTCATCTGAAATTGAAAAGAGGAGAGAGAGTTTTCTTGAGCGGGAGATTTTGAGCATTTATTGCTCATCTGACTTTTTCTGTGGTATGCAGAGGAGAGAGAAAAACTGCGGCCCAGAGGAGAGAGAAAAACTGCACCGATTTTAATTTTTTGATTTTTCAGCCCGTCCAACTCACACCCACGTGTCGACATTTCGGTGGAGCCACATAGGAACATGCGCGCCACGTAGGACGATGACGTGGTGATTGCTAACCACTGAATATTTTCTCATTAGCTAGCCACCTGCCCACCGCTATTGCTCGCCTTCCATCGATTGCCAGCTGCCGATTGCTACCACTATCCACTACCCCTTGCCACCCACCGATCGCTCCCCCCTACCATCCGCCACGGCTGCTTGTAATTTGCTGCTGTTGCTAGTTGCCGCACCTTGCCGACCACCTCCCACTACCATCCACTGGCAAACCCCCACCATCTGTCACCATTCAAAAGGGAGAAACTTTATGTGGTTATCAAATGCATATTTTCGCTTAAAAACTCATTTAGGAATAAAAATAGAAAAATCTATTTATGTTATAGAAATCAATTTCTAAATAGGTTATCATTCACACCATAAGTATATCCTTTGTATACATCAGGAGTCCATTGATGACAAGGGGCTAAGGTTCTTCAAGATCAATTTCAATAATGACAAATTTACTTCTTATTGGACATCAAATAGTGCCCATTGTTAAAGGCTAGTTTGCAGTCTCACAGATAATTTATTAGACCAATCTAAGTACGATCAACAACAACAAAAAATGGACATAAAGTGACCTTCTTTTTTGTTTGTGTTGCTCTAATTCTCATCTCTCTAAAACTTTTGCTTTGCATCTTTGCAAAGCATAGAAGTTGAACCCCTGTATTTGAAACTGAACGTCCTCACCCAACTTAATCCTTTACCATTGGGCTGCATGCAACATCAAGGTGACTTGACAACGTCTATTTTACAAGAGTTAATAAAAGTAAGGGAAAATTCCAAATAAGGGTACGAAGTAACTTTATTTTCTCAAATAAAAGCATGAAGTGAATATTATGTCAAATGAGGGCCTAAAGTGGTTATCTTAGTCTCAAATAAGAGCATTTTTGTCCAAAAATAATTTTAATTTTAAATTATTTTTCTTTTTTCATTTCTTTTTTCACTTTTTCCCCCTCTTTCCAACGAAGGCTTGGTGACCCTCACCAGCCATTGGGTAAGGGCTTGCCAGCCCTCACGCATTGGGGAGGGCTTACAATCCCTTGCTTGTTGTGGGTGAGGGCCAACCTTGCCTATGGCTGACAAGAGTGGCCTAACCTAGGGCGAGCATTGCCTTGCCCAAGTGAGGTCATCCCTTGCCTGTGGCTAGTGAGGGCGGCCCTCGCTAGATCAAGGAGGGTGACTGCGCCCATCCCTCTTCGGGCGTCATTGGTGGCCAGCAATTGCTTATGGTGGCCATCGAAGAAGAAGAAAAAAAAAAAACCAGAAAAAGGAAAAAAGGAAAGAAAAAAGGAAAAAAGAAAGAAAATGGTAAATGATGAAAAGACCCCTGACTAGTTGGAAAGTCAAGCCATTCTTTGAAACTAACACAATTTCTTCAAGACCGTTATTTGAAACAAAGATCCATTTAGGCCCCTTATTTAAGAAAATGAGTGCATTTTGGATCCTTTTTTAAGTTAAGGTCCACTTTTAACTTTTATTTAAGAAAATGAAGATATTTCATGCCATTTTTTTGGAGTTTTCACTAAAAGTAAGGAATCATTTTGGGCCATTTATAAATGAAGAAATTTATCGTGCAATTGATAAGCTTCAGAATAATATTCAAGTGCAAGTGTAACTATGACACCTTAACAATGGATGGCATTTCATAATCCGGAAGCTTCCACAATAGATTTCAGAAAGAAAAGAGAAGAGTAGATTGCCTAATACAAGAGAGATGTGTTATTTATTGATCCGAGCTATGCTACATAATAGTGTTAGAAATATGATTGGATATGATCGAAGATTCCGATCACGGCACTGATCTTGATTGCAATTATGATTGATTCAACTAATCTTAGATTAGTCTAGTAATAGGAAATTTGAAATCCTTGTATATTATTTTCTGTTTCTGTGTTTCATCCTTACACTATAAATAGGTTAATGCAATTTTATACAAAGATATAGAGTACACTACAATTTTTCCTACAATTCTTCTTCATTTTGTGTCACATGGTTCTCCGACAAGATCCGTCGCGCTCGAATAGTGCATCTAATTAGAAAGAAAAAATGCAGAAATAGTGATCAATAGCAAATGGCCTTGAGGCCTGAGGTGGGGAAGAAGAATCATTCTTTCCTTTTTTGGCCCAAAGAAGAACGAGTAATCTAACACGAACTATAGGCAAGAAAACGACAAAGCGAATGACCCACGAGACCTGAAATTCAATATTCAACACGTGCTTGGGTCGGCCACAAGGCCCATACCATACATGAGAAGGCGTATCATTTGATGCTCGTATCACTTATCATCATCCAAATATAGGACTATCACTCAACCCCACTATACTTTCTCGTTCTTAAGTTACGTGAGTTTAACAATCCTTTAATTAAGATGGGTGAGGCATGCAAATATCAACTCATTAAAATAAGGAACATATCTATTTGGCCCGGGTGCGTTAGCGAACAGGACAATGGAGGGTCTCATTAGTAAGTTCAATTACCCTTGCTTTGGGTAACCACCACCAAGGATCTAAGCTGGTCCTTATTATTATATATTTATTTGCAAATTCCTTTCCTTCTTAGAAGAACACGAGCTGAATTCTTAGGCTCGTTCTAAATATAGGTTAAACTTAGACCTTACGCATCTAGGCCACAAATACTAATGGCGTTCTATATCAAGCCCTTTCAAATATAACTAAATTAGACCATTTTACTTTTCTCATTTTCTTCTTCTTTTTTTCTTCTATCTATTTATTAAAAATTTTTTTGTTTTTATTTAATTATTTATTATATTCATTTAATCATTTATATACAAATTCCTTTCTTTCTTTAAAAGAGAACACGGGCTGACTTCCTGGGCCTGGTCCCTATGTAGGTTAGACTTGGTCCTCATGGGTCTGGGCCACGGATACTAATGGGCTCACCAGATCAAGCCTTTCAAATATAACCAAATTAGGCCCATTGTACTATTCTCTTTATCTTTTTCTTTCTTTTTCTTCTTCTTGTTTTTTTTAATTGTTTACAGCTTTTTTCTTGTTCTCTCACCCTGTGCTCTAATGCAATCAACGCATTGTAATTTCTTTTCTTATTTATTATTTGGTTTTATTATTTATTTATCGTATACCCATTTTTATTTTTATTTTCTTTTACTCTTTAAACCATTATAACATTTTCATTAATGATAAGCACATCCAAGCATTAGTTTGAGCACCACCATCGTCGGCCTCTGATTATTCAACTGCCACTATCGTTTGTCAAGCATAAAGTCACAAAACCGTGACATCAGCTCCTGACCATCCCTCTCCGACAATCAAATCCGAACACACTATCATTTACACCGATATGGATAAGCAGCATAATTTCAAATCAAATGTGCATGATTCAGAGAAATTCTCGACATGTTCAATGAATCCTCAACAAATATTTTTACTCATTCACAAAGGAAAAATGTTTAGTGATCATTGCACCATAACACAAGCATAAGAGAATAACATATTTACTCCACAACGAGCATGGCAGGTTTAGTTGACAAACAAAAAAATAATAATAAACATAAGAATCAACATCGCTCTGTTCGGCTTTGATAACAATACTGCAACATTTGATCCAGTTTCATATAAGACTCAACCACATCTAGCAATGAAAGAACAAAACATACAAGCGAATATGGACAGAAATCAAACGAACAATAGGTGAAGGAGACTCTTGGCCAACCGGAGATGAAGAAACTCATCAAGTGATCGGTATTTTGGACAAAAATCTATATATGCATCATGATTTGACCAAGCCACGAACATCTGTGTATTCTGTTTTACGGAGCTCATCGACAATCTAAATCAAGAACGACTTAGGGATCTCGAGCGAGATATAACAGCTTCGAGGTCCTTGGCCGTGAAACGGAGCAAGACAGAGCACTTCCAATGCTCTTTCGAAAATGAGGCCGGCGGGATGATCGGAGTTCGCAAGAAATAATCAATCAGGATCCAATCAGAGTCCACAAGAGATCAGCAATCAGGATTCAAGCTGTTAAAAGCTCTCAGCCAGAGAAGGCGAGTCGTGATTGTAGACGCGACGGAAACAGTAGCAACGACGATTTTGCTGGGGCTAATGTCGGCAGAGACGACTAGAGGTTGAGATTGACAAGACGACTCTCTTTTGTTTGCTATCGTCCGTCTAGGCTATTCTTTAGGTAGTTTGTATATGTGAGGAAAATTACTAAAATAAACCTCAGCCTATTGCAATTGTGTCAATTCAATCTTAAACTCTCTCTTTTTTTTACCAATTGAGTTATAAATATTTTGTATTTACATCAATGAAGTTTATCCATCTAATTTTGACCAGCCGGCACTGACGTGTAATATGATGCACATGTGATTTGTATTAGAGAAGTTCCACATTAGAAAATTTGTGTGATATTAAGTAATTTTTATATCATAATTGACCCATAACTTGTTATCTTAAACTTTTGAATGAATGTGGATTCAACTAGATATGTTAATTATTCAGACTTGAGTTCTCTCTTAGTAATCTCCGTAGTTAAAGATATTAGATTTTTAATGCGGGCTCCTAACAACATGCACAATTTTTAATAATATTTTGATATTTGTTTTAGAATTTTATTAATTTTTCTTTTTCTTTTATTTTTATTTTTATTTTTTTCTCTTTCTTCCCATCATCTTCATCCTCTAGGAGGTTGCCACCAGGGATGGGGGTAAAGGGGAGGACCGGCGAGGTTGGCCCCACTAGCGATGGCGAGGACAAGTCTCATCATGCTTGGACAAGGCTCAAACTCATTGGCCACTAGCGAGATCTCGCCTTACTAGTGGCTAGGCGAGCCTCACCGCTTAGGTGGCAACGCTCAACCTTGCCTTTGGCCGTCGTCGGATCGGCAATCGGCTAGAGGACGAAGATGAAGGGAAGTAAATAAAAATAAAAAATTAATAAAAAATGGAAACAATATTGGAATATTGTTAAAAATTGTCTACGTCTATCTGCCAACCATGACATGTAGGATGGTCGGCATCCACATTAGTCTTTGGTTGGCCAAAATTGACTAGATTGATTGAATTGGCATAAATGCCAAAAGTTTAACACTCAATTGGGGGAAAATGTTTATAATTGAATTGGCATAATTGCGATAAATTTAAAACTTCTTCAACAATTTTTCCTAAAAGTGAGCATAACGGACCGGTCGAATAGGGAACCGCCCAAATTGGATCGGATTGGCCCGTTTGGTTTGATCCCGGTCCCAAGACTGTCCAATTCGATCCCCAGTCCCAAAAATTCTGAATCAGTCTAGTTCTCGACATGCCAACCGACACATAGATATTATTGCACACGGGAGAAGAATACTTCAGAGTAAATGATACTCGCCAACTATTTCCCACCCTTCAATTCAAGGAATTTGCCGACGCGTCTCCCTGTGGCAACCCTTTGGAGTCGGCTTTGGTAGTCCATGTAGATCGCTGAAGACAAAAACGAAACCGCCAGCGCGACATCTAGCAAGATCAGAAAAGTTGCCATTATGCGGACTCCTGCGCCCTCATCGGATTTCGGGAATTCGGTCAAGAGGGTTGCATAGTAGGCAGAACCGACTAATGCCGTTAGAAAAGTAAACCGCCCAAGTGTGGGTCAACAGGGGAATAGCGGTAATCCAGATTATGATGATGGAGGCCAAGAAAACCGTACTATTGAGGATGGCGAACTGGTATAGTTTCGAGCCGGTCAGGATAATGTTTCTGGCTTCATGTGGTTTTTCAATAGCGATGCCACTAGAATTGGCAGTAACGACGGTGGAATGGGCTGCAGGTCTGGAAGAGTTATCCCCCCAGAATCCTCCTGGAGGATTAAGTGCAGCTTGTTAAGTGGCAGTCGCAATTAAGGTAGCCACTCCAGGGACTATATTGCGAGCGGATTCATCTCGGACGATGAAACAAGATGTGAACATCTCAAAGATGGTTGGTTCCATGCTTAATAACTTTGATATGGAAGGGCTGGGAGTAGGAGGTCTTCCTACGCATCCTACACAGCATAACCTCTTCATAAGATTTCGGAAGATTTCCATAGCCTTCTTCTTCTTCACAATTATCTTGATCTGGAAGAAATGCAAAGGGCACAAAATGAAGTGTATTTCCCTTGAATTATAACTAGTGCTTTGTCATTAGCTTTACTATTTTGAACAAAGTCAGCTCATGTATTATAAGTTTGAGTGGATAAGGACATCACAAATGATAACTTTCGTATAGCACTCCCTTAAGAGTCATAAATTCTTCTTCGATCACTTATTTGTCATGATTTCTAAAAGATATTTATTTGAGTGACATAACTTTTAATTAATTGCTTGAATGCCATAACTTTTTTTTAAAAATTGTTCATAGAAGTGTCAAAAATCGAACGTCATGTGTTCCGAGTTTGCTGATTTATTTGCTGTGAATGCTATCCATGGTTTGAGCTTGTTCAATATATGTTCATGTCTGCTGTTTGTAACCATTTCCGTACAAATAATAAAGGTTTGATTTCAATTAGATTTTATCTTTACCATACACACACATATATATATAGAGAGAGAGAGAACGAAAAAAAAAAGTGTCATTGTGGGAAAGTGTTATATGGGATTCATGACGATCTCTTGTCAAACCATTGCACATTGATATCTTGTATTCTCTGAACATTTTCTGAATGCTCGATGTTCTTTATTGCACGCGACTTAAAAGGATTTCGGTTTCATTTAAATTGGTTCGTTTGCCTATATTGTTACATTCACAAATCATTGATTCCTCACCTTTTTGACATGTTTAGGCATCACACTCGTGTGTGGGGTATAATTTATTTGCATTGGCAGTTTGCTGGATATTTTGGACTAGATGTGATTTAGTTGGGTCATGAAATTGTTTGAGGGCATATTGATTGCTAAAGTAGTACATGGACATGCTATTCATTTCTCAACATTTTTGGGGAATTCGCTGTCATTATTTTAAAGGAAACGTCAAATGTGGCATGTAATTGTTGGTTTACTTGATGGTTGTTTCCTCTGAGATATGGTCTTGCATAAATTTGTCTTAGTTTGGACGTTGATTTTCTCATTCAAAATTATGGAACATATGAATCATTGAACAAACTTGCTTTGTTTTAGCTGTGATTGTGAACTGTTTTCTATCTCAACATGAATGTCATGAATCTCCATTCTTAAAAGTAAAAGAAATAACCGATTTATTGAGATGTGTGGAAATACAAAAACCAAAATGAAACAACTTAGCATAAGTTTTTGATCAAAAATTTTCTTTGCCCAAAAATTAAACATGATCTGCTGAATTATGCCAGAGCATGATAATATGCAAGTACTTCAGAATATACATTAATTCAACCGTGCTTCACATAGATAGTCAAGAACATGTTCTCTGTTAGACTTTTAGGAGTATAGGCAAGCTTTGGTTCGATTTAAAAATAAGCATGAAGTTTGTTTGTTCTTTAGGAGGGCTGAGTTTATTCATCATTTATGAAGAGGGCTTGATGTAATGGCCCAACCACAACCCATATTCGGACCGGCCCGGATTAAATCAATTAGCACATAACTTAACATTTGATTAATCGTAGTTTATTTTTAGTTAGCACATAGTTTAGGTGATTGAGTGAGTCACCTTTGAACTTGATTCATAATTTAGTTCATGGAGGATCTTGTCCTTGGGCTTATAACATGGATATGCATATTCTTAGCGCGCGATTATTGGGTTTTCATTTCCGCACTTTTATTTATAGCTTTCAAATACTTGGGTGTTTCAGCTTTTGCACCTTCATACATTGGTTGTTCATTTCCTTTCTAAAATGTGTTAGGGCTAGTTTAGGAGGATAATAAACCATTGAAGGACACTTGCATGATCAGTTAGTAACTTGAATGTGTCAAAAAAGGAGAAGGAACTGTTTCGTGAAGGATAGAATGAGAGACCTTTTCAGGTTCTTTTGTGAAATGACAGGTGAGATGTAGCCAAGTATGGCAGAGAGTTCAAGAAATGACAGAGGTGACTCTGATATGGTGTTCTTCGATGTGGACAACGGTCTCGTTTTGGACATCGACAAGCATGTGGTTAGATTTACTTGCCTTTATATTAATGCATTAATATAAAACTAAGTTGCAAAAGACTCGCAGTGTCACTTCAAAAGACTTGTAGTGTCACTTCATTATATTAAAAAGTGAGTACCAAATAAAAATGATAGCATACATTTCCTTCTAAAACATAATAATTTTGTAGATCTGTAGTTTTGATAATAATTGAAAGTACCGAGTGAGATCTTGAACTTTCTTCTTTCATTCGCATCTTTGATGTATACCTTTTTTTTCAAGGCCCTCTGAATCAAGTCACTGAGTTCGTCAATCGTCAAAATTGTTAAACATGTGGCATTCTCCACACTTACCATGCCCAAAAAAGTGCCAAAATTACCACTTTGTCCATCAAAGGATAATCAAATTAACTAATTATATCCACAAATTTTATACTTGTCTTCAGGTTTTTCTTTATTTCCAACTTTGAGTACTTGACATTTTTCGGGAGTAGAAAATTCACGAGATTATCTTAATACAACTCAACAATATAAATCTATAAATTGACATTGAAGTATATTAACACTATAACATATGATATATTCTGAGGCACTAATCAAAATCAATAGAACGAGCGACATTCCTAGAAATACCTTCAATGAAAATAAGAATTTTTTGCTATCCCGTTTTAAAATTCCGAAAAGTTCACTAGCAACTCGAGGAGTGAGACTAGGATTGCTCTCAAACCCATAAATAGTATATGTTTTTCCTGAACCGATTTGCCCGTATGCAAATATGCATACATTGAAACCGTCCATAACGGACTAAACCAAAGATTGCGCAATGTAGAAAATAGGCTAAGTACACAGATATTCTTACCAAAAAGCATAGCTATTTACGTACAAACATTTTGACAACTTCACTAGACTCACCATTGTCTCCTCAAAAATATCCTCTTGAAATGCCATCCTATCAAAGACATGATCAAAAAAGTGCTACCTTGTGTCTTTTTTCCATGGATGTTGGACGGTGAAATCATCCACATTTATTAGGATATTTTTATCATTTTCAGCAGCTCTCATGCAACAGATCACCCTAATCATGCCTTTTCGAGAGGGCATCTATAAAGCACCCTGATCATGCGGCAGATCACATCTAACGATATCCTGAAGATAAATCTCTTTTCGACTCAATGACAGGAGAAAAGAAGCTATGAAGAGACGACATGAAAAATACATGGGTAAAAATAGTACCCAACATAAATGATCAAGTGAATATTAATTACCTCTTTCATCTTACTGAATTTCTCAAGTTCCTTTAGATTATTCTGTAATGCAACTAGCTCTGTGTTTCTATTTGAAGGAGCTGCTTCAAATGTATAAAAATCTCCTGTAGTCACTTCTAATTTCTTTCTAAGTTTGGACACCCCAAGCTCCAAGGACTTCCTTTCTTGTCCAAAGTTTATCTTGAGAATTTCGTTTTGCATTTGCAGGAATTATTCAAGACATCTTCCAAAGAAAAAGAATCAGAATGATTGAGCTAATATTAATTATAGGATTTGTCTTCTCATCGGCATTTTCTCTCTCTAATCTCTGCTCTAACAATACTTTTTCATTTAGTGCGCTTTTCATCTCTTTTTTCTGCTTGACGAGCATTCTCACCACATACTTTTAGCTCTTCTTGAATTTTTTGCACAATCATGCCAAACCATGATGGAACTGTTTTTCTATTGCATGATATAAATGCATTGTTAGCTGTGTAATCTATACTTGGTACCGTACCCTACTGTTCCCATTTTTCTCTCTCACTCTAATGAAAATACGTATGCTTTGCTGTGTTATTAGTTACTGGAAGAATTATGTGAAAAACAAAAGCAAGAAGTGACCCTCTAGGAAGAATCAACTGAAATGGCACTGGACAATGATAGACTAAAAGTTCTGTATCACGAGAGAAACACAGCTCTTAAAGTACAATTCGTTTGCCTAATTATCTTTGTGCTTTATTTGTTGTTTGTTTCTTCTAAATAAGTTCTTTTTCTTCTCAAGCTGCAATCTTAAAGAAGAGGAGCTTGGAAGCAAAATTGACCAAGTTGACCGGTCAAGCATTAAAGAGTACTACAAAGAAAGATTCACTCTTAGCAAAGAATCTGGTATGGTGATAGATTACTTTGGTTATGAATTGAGATCCTATTGCTAGGAATTGTTAAGGAATACGGTGTATATTATAACTAGGTTGTACAAAAAATTCAATAAGAACTAAAAATATGTGGTGAAAAGGCACGTCAAGAAAAAAAAGATGAAGAACGCAATAAATGAGAAGGCATTGTTGGAACAAAGACTAAAGAATGAAAATGCCGATAAGGTGACATCTCCTATAATTAATATTAGCTCAACCATTCTGATTCTTTTTCCTTGGAAGATGTCTTGAATAGTTCCTGCAAATGCAGAACGAAATTTTCAAGAGAAACTTTGACTTGAATTTCATTATAATAGTTTATTATATTCTTGCAACTTTATAATTCACTTTTTGTGATATGAAAGACATGATCGGGGTGATTGTCACATGAAGCCTCTTAATGAGAAAGAAACTGCTAAAATTGTCCTAATGAATGTGGACAATTTCACCGTCTAACATCCATGAAAAATGGACACAAATCAATAGGAGGACATCTCAAGAGAATATTTTTGAGGAGACAATGGTGAATCTAGTGAAGTTGTCGAAATGCTTGTACATAAATAGCTATACTTTTTGGTAAAAATATTGGTAGAAGTCTGATACCTAAAAACTTAAGCTAGTGAGTTATGGGCCAACTATGATATATTAACTGCTCAACACCATATCAATTCTCCGATGTGGAACTACTTTTCTAACACAACTCACACGTGTATCCTAACAATCTCCCCTTAACATGTGAGCTCCAATATTAGGTATACTCCCCCTTAAATCAGATATCTTTCTGGCCTAACATCATCCTGACCCACGTTGTTACACCATAACGCCCACCTGAGCCATCTTCACGGGCCTGCTTAAACTAGTGAGTTATGGGCCAACTAAGATATATTAACTACTCAACACCACATCAATTCTCCAATGTGAGATTACTTTTCTAACACAACTCACACGTGCATCCCCGAGCCTATAAATATATCTAGTTTGACCCACTTTAACTCAAAAGCTTAAACTAGTGAATTATGGGCCAACTAGGATATACTAATTGTTGTTACACCACAACGCCTACCTTCACTTGGGGAGATCTCCAAGGGGGAAACCCAAATCCGAGCCTATAAATATATCCTAGTTGGATTCACTTTGAGTTAAAGTGAGTTCAACTAGATATATTAACTGCTTAACACCACATCAATTCTCCAATGTAAGACTACTTTTCCAACACTACACATGTATCCTAACAAATATCTGTGTACTTAGCCTATTTTGTATATTGAGCGATCTTTGGTTCAGTCTGCTGTGGACGGTTTCAATGTATGCATATTTGCATATGGGCAAACCGGTTCAGGAAAGACATACTATTTATGAGTCTGAGAGCAATCATAGTTTCACTCCTCGAGCTACTAATGAACTTTTCAAAATTTTAAAGCGAGACAGCAAGAAATTCTCATTTTCATTAAAAGTACTTCTAGGAATACTGCTCGTTCTATTTATTTTGGTTATTGCCTCAAAATATATCATATGTTCTAATGTTAATGTACGTTAATTTATAGGTTTATATTGTCGGGTTGTATCAAGATAACTTTGTGGATCTTCTACTCTCGAAAAATGCCAAACACTTAAAGTTGAAAATTAAAAAAAAACTTGAAGGCAAGTCAAAAATTTATGGATATAACTAATTAATTTGATAATCCTTTGATGGGCAAAGTGGTAATTTTGGCACTATGCAAGGCATGATAAGTGTGGAGAATAACACATGTTTAACAATTTCGACAATTGACGAACTTAGTGACTTGATTCAGAAGGCCTTAAAAAAAGGCATATATCAAAAACGCGAATGAAAGAAGAAAGTTCAAGGTCTCACATGATACTTTCAATTATCATCAAAACTACAGACTTGCAAAATCATTCTGTTTCAAAAGGAAAGGTATGTTATCATTTTTGTTTGGTACTCACTTTTAAATATGATGAAATGCCACTGCGAGTTTTTTGCAGCTTAGTTTTATTGACCTAGCTAGGTCAGAAAGAAACAAGAAGTCGAGCACTACGAGCGCTCAAAAGGAGGCCCAACATATTAATCAGTCCCTGTTTGCTCTGATGAATGTTGTCGATGCCCTAAATTCTAGTGCTGAGTATGTGCCTTATTGTTGCGACCTATTTTTTTTTCGTCCCGAGAGGGACAAAAATCTATAAATAGGTTTAGGAGTATTGTCCAAAAGGTGGGTTTAGGACTCTTAATTAGACGTGGGCTCTCCCAAGCCCGTACCCCGCGTGACATTGGGTATTCATGAAAATCTTCAAATAAGGAATAGCCACTAGCCTATTGGAGTCAACTAGAAACCAAGCGAGGCATAGCAATGTGCCTCACTTTCTACGTAACTAGAGAATCTAAGATCATGGACTTGATTACACTAATTAACCAATTAGTGCCATTTCGGTACCTAATCTTGTTCATTTCAAAAAGATTTTTGTCAGGCAGTTTGGATTGATTTTAAACTTAACCACTAACATGTGAGATAATCATGCGAGTGTGCAATCATTAAAATAACAATCAACAATTAAAGAAAACATTAAATAAATTACAAGGGAAAATAAACACCTAGCATCATTAAGAGATGAACAGATGAAGGTCCTAATTAGACTAAGGGATGAATTATAATCATCGCATCGCGAGCGTACAATCAAGAGCAATAAGATCCAGGGATAATTAAAACCCTAAGTGAAGCCATGGGGTTTGTTTAATTTTATGCACAATTTTAGGCCGACGATTTTCCCACGTCTTTTAAGAGAAAATTATCCAAAAATCATTCTAAAGCTTTTTTAGGGAACTCTAAAACAAACTTAAAATTTTTGGGATTTTTAAGAAAAAAATTTTGAATTTTGAATATTTTAATATTTTCGAATTTTTTTAACTAAAAATATTTTTTTCGAAAATTTTTATAAATTTTCAGGTTTCTGAATTTTCCATGCATTTTCTGAATTTTCTGAAATTTTTTATGATTTTTATATATTTTTAATATTTTTTTGATTTTCTGAATTTTTGGATTTTTTGGATTTTCTTTTATTAAAAAATGATTCGGACCGGGTCAGAAAACCCGGCCCTACTAAACCGACCCGGACCCTATTGGTCCGGGCTGGACTAACGATCAGGCCGGCCCTAAGGCCCACACGAATTTTTCGTTAAAAAAGCCCATTAAAAAAGAAATAATTTAGCCCATTTCAACCCTTTTACAAAACTCGGCCCAACTCCAGTTTAGGCCCACTCGAAAAATATCAGCCCAGCCCTTATTTCATTCTATTTTCAGCCACCCCTTTCTTTTCTTCTTTTCTATTATTTTTTCTCTTTTCTTATTCTTTCTTTTTGTGTTTTTCTGCCTTGTCTTTTTCCTGCCGCAGTTTTTTCCCATGCACGTCTTCAACCTAGTGTCGCCTTCTTCCCCCAGCCAACTTCAACCTACAGAACACGACGCCTGCAACTTGATATTCCAGAACCCAAAAAAAAAGATCCCGACGCCGGCACCAGCGCCCTGGCTGCTGACCGTCATCCTACGCCGCCCGTCGATGACAGACGTCTAGCGAGGACGCCGGGCTCGGCCCACCCAGTCAGAAAACAAACCACAACGTCGGTGACGGTCGAAATGTACTCGCCTTCTCACGACGCTTACTTTTTTGGTCATATACACTAACACTGATTCATATATGCTAAACAAATTCACATACGATCAATGAATGGGGCATAGAAATCTGACCGAACCAAATTTGAATGGTGGACCGACGAGGGGAATGAACATCCGGCGACGGTGTCAACTTGGTAGCACGCGAATCAAGACATAAAACAGAACAAAACATGTCAGTAGGTGTGTTTTTCATAATCCATAGAAAACTCATGCGTCAAAATAACTTTGAGACTCAATTTTACAAAGTAAGTTTACGTAGTTCATTTGGGCAAATTATCAAACACGTAATATGCACTTTCGACTACGAACACCAAAATCAATTTCAACGCTGCATTCGGCTTAAATATGACGCATCGACCTTTCAATGAACACAAATCGCGGTACAATAACCTCAGCTTCAACCAGATGCTTCATGAATCATGGCTTAGACGCATTATTTCAAAACTCGGCAAGGTCGGGCATGGGCTTACCTGTTTTTGTATCCAACTTGACCAAGATTGGAAATGGCAAAGTTCGAGAATGGTGGCTACCTCCAATGGCCGACGACTGTTTCTGCTTTCCTCCATAGGACAGGACGTCTTCTCTCTGTCCCTTCTTTGCTCGAAGAAACTTGCCTTCCTAGAAGGACTTCTTGAAGAAGAGAAGACCGGCCCTAGAAGAAGAAAAATCACTCGAAGAAGAGGCCTCCCTTCCTCCTCTCTCTGCGTTTTTCTTTCGCTTCTCCTGTCTCTCAGTTGCTCTGTCTCTGGTTTCTCCCTTTCTTCTTCTCCAAAAACTAGCTTCCATCTCTCGCTTTTCTGCCTCCAAAACCCAGAAAACAGCTCCCCTCTCGTTTTTTTTCTGTCTTTCTCTCAGTCCTTCCCTCTGTTTTTCGCTTCCATTCTCTGCTCTGCAATCCAAAATCGAAACTGTACAAAAACAGAATGGCGTAAGACAGGTGCCTTGAAGGTCACAAGAGAAGATACTTGCGCCCACTCTGACCTTCTATCTATGCATAAAGAGGGGAAGCGAAAGGCCTTGGGTACACGACAATTCTTGTCCGAGCACTTGCATCAGCACTTCGTCTACAAATTCTCTGCCCACTGCTTTGTCTGTTGTTCCCAGCATTTTCACTTGCCTTGGATTCCTGAAGCTGTTCCAGCTCTGTGACCACCTCGTCCATGCTAGGCCTGAACTTGGCATCCATGGATAGGCATCGCAGAGCTAGAGTTGCCATCTTGTGGGCCTCTTCCATGCTGTACCGGCCCTGAAGGCGATTGTCCAGCACTCGACTTTGCGTTTGTTGGACAAGTAGGGCTTGGCCCATTCCACAAGGTTGTGCTCCCCAGATGGACGGTTCTTGTCTACCGCTCTCCTGCCAGATAACATCTCTAGCAAGACCACCCCAAAGCTATACACTTTGTCCTGAGGTTGGAAGCATGATCCTCCTGATATACCAAAAGTTTTTATGCGTTAAAAGATTATCAACAAAAGCCACATTTGCTCAGCAATGTAAAGTGGGACAGAAACAAATAACTCACTCCTAAATAAATGGCTTTCCAGGCAAGCACAAGGCATAAATTCATACACAAGAAGTCGATGCTCATCCTCCAAACAGTAACCAATCAACCTCACCAGATGAGGATGATAAAGTTGCCCAAATAATTAACTTCTGCCTACATGATCAAAATTACCAGTTTTAGTGCACAACAGATCCGAGACTCACTTTGATCGACACAAGTAGCGGAACAAAAGCCTCAACAATATTGTCCTCGCAAAATGTTTGGTTGATGAAGCTTGAAAGCACCACCACTTCTAATGAAGGAATTCATCTCATTCACATCACCAGCCATGTTACCTAGTTTCTCAAAGAAGAGAAAGCTTGACTCACCAACCACTCTCTATGACCTTGAAAACTTTCTTGGTTGAGCCTCTTCACTGCAATGACCATACCTGTTCCAGCTTTTGCTGTAGCAAAAGAATTCTCATCGATCCACCCTTTGAAAACTGAGCCAAAACCACCTTCCCCCCGAACACGATTGGGACAGAAGTTCCTAGCAGCCATTCTGAGGTCAGCATAGCTAAAACTCTTCACATTTGATGACTGCAAAATCTCACCCTCACTCCTCGGACTCAAGGCTGGCAAACTGATAAGGCCTTGCTCCCATTACTGCTCAGATCATTCTCGCCGGTGCCAATGCTTTTTGCATTTGTCCCTACGCCATGAAATATTCTCTATTATATGCAAAGCAATACAATCTACTCGCAGAACTTTCAAGAATCTCCTGATATTGGAAGAACTACTAAATGCACATCCGCATACCCAAGAGAATTCAGCAGGTTTCAATAGGCATTGCAACTTCCACATAATCGACAATTCCCAGCAAAAAGGGGAAAGAAAAAAATTATTCATCTCTTCTGCAAGAGATAGAAAAGAGAACACTATTCCGTGTCTTATTTTCAATATGTAACATGTACAGTTTTAGGACTGTGATTTACTCAGAACGCAGAAAGAAATCTGTGCCGTGTCCAATTGGTTCCGATCAACGGAATTAATTGGTCTACAAGGTTTCCCGTATCAACGGTTCAACTCAATTCAACATGAGATGCCAGACAAGTAATTTACTGTTTTGCTATACTTCTAAGAGAATTTTTCTAGACAACAGAGGAAATTTTAAAGGCCCAAAGCTGGCTTCGCCTAAGTCCACGGGGGCATTCATACTAGAGGAAGTATGAGGTGAAAAAGAGTATTCAGCATAGCACTACCGGCCTAGAAATAGCACTTAGAAACTGGTCAAACTATTCAACCACTCCCACTTGAACTAGATTGGATATATATAGGTAATGATAGCCATAAATTCCGCTCCATCCCCATGACACTGAAATAAAATAACATTAATGGACAGAACATAGCTGAATAATTAGTTAGGAAAGAAGAGATCTTATAGAAAGTGACGACCAGAAAAGGAAGAAGAATTCAGCTGCATCGAGCAGCTTGCAGCTACTGCACAATACACAATCTGCACTTAATTGACAACGAAAATGAGAAACAGGAGACAGAAAAGAGTGACCGAAAAATCCAGTACCTGTGTGACATGGGCTGTCAGCCTTGATTCGAGCGCTCAAGCAAATCCCCATCAAAACCGAATTTTTAGAATCACTTTCCCTGCCACCCACAGACCGGAGAAGGTTAAAAACCAATAGCTACCAAAGCTCAAGAACGAAACGAAGCAGATCTGAGGTCTGAAAGAGGAAAGGGAGCTTCGCATGCAAACCCAACTTGAAATTTAACGAGACTGACGAAAAACCGAACCTTCTCTCACCTCACCTCAACTCAAGAAAACTAAAACGGGAGACGAGAGAAAGCCATATCATGAACAGAGAGAAGAGGCGAGGAAGGAGGAGAAAATGAACAAACCTCTGAACCGGAACTCTTTTAACTGGGATCACCAACCAGGACTCTCGCTTCTTGAAAACCTCGTTGCAGTGGCCTAACAGCTCGAGAGGGCTCGACAGAGAATCGTCTTCAAAACTCTTCGTCATAAAGGCCGCTGCAGCAACGGAGCAAAGAGCGAGCTCCGGAGCAGAGACGGAGGAAGCGACGGAGCAGAGAGCGAGCAAGCGTAGGAGCAGCGAGCGCCGGAGCAGAGACGGAGCGAGCGTCGGGCGACGGCAGGGAACGGCCGCTTGACGAACGCCGGAGCAGCAACAACAAGCGCTGAGTAGCAAATGGGAGCGAGAGCAGGGATTTGAAATTTGAAAGTCAAGAATGGCTTTTCTTCTTCGAAGAGAAAGAACAAAGAAGAGGAGAGAATATAATAAACGTATGCAGACTCTGCAAAGGAGGGAGAGAGAGCGCAGGGCTAGCTTGCAGGCTAGATGAGAGAAAAAGAGGATTATTTTATGAGTAAAAATTCCATCTTGGCAAGCGGACCCCACAGCGCCACGTCAATTCACGTGTCGCTTCTCAATTGGTCAAGTGCACGGTGACTTGGCGCACCTGGTCCACCTAATATTTTCTTGGTTTTTTTTTTTTCGAAAATCGTCCCCTCTCCCTCTTCGCATGACAGCCCAGCAAGGGAATAGGGAAGGGAATATTCCCTTGCTGGCGTCACACGGCCGACGTCACCGCTGTGGTGTCACCGTCCGAACGGCGTCGTCGGTTGGTGAGTGCGTGCATTCCCTGTCTCTCAGGCGTATGTGAGGGAAGGGTGATGATGAAGGGAAAATGGAAGTGGGCTGGGCTGAGATAAAAAAGGAAGAAAGAAGGTTGGGCTTAAGAGATTAAAGGAGTGGGCTGGGCTATGCTAGCCCATAAGAAAAAAAAATCGATTTTTTTTTCGAAATTTTTTAAAAAAATTTTATTATTTTTCTATAAATTTATACATTTATATATATACGTGTGTGTATTTGCAAAATAAATGAATATTTAAAAATGGGTCGACAAAAATTCGAGTGTCAACACTTATAAAAATAATAAGTTGACACTCGTAATGAGCGACTCACATGAGGTAATGTGAAGATATTGATGTTTGTCAATAAATCACCTGCCGAGTCAAATTTGAAAGAGACATATAATTCTTTGAGGTAAGGTCCTTTTATGTGCTTTTTCGCACTCATTTACAAGCACAAAGGAATTCGGCTAGAAGCTCCAGCTCATCATCTCCTTCTTTCTCGGCGATGTAATGCAAAGGAGTGATCCTGCCTCGCCCTTGGACTCGGATCAATTTCGGGTCAAAGGTCATTAGTGCCCTAACAATGTCATAATGCTCATATTGCAAAGCCAAGTGCATAGGGCTATAACCCCCGCATTCAGCTTCCGAGTGAATGACGGCTTCAAGATGGCCATCTCCATGGTCACGTCAATTTTTCCGACAGCCGCAACAATATGTAGTGGAGTATTTGAGAAGAGGCGCTTAGATACACGATCTAAGAGCTCCGGCTCCTCCACAATTAAGTTATGTAGCTCATCAACGTCATCATGTGCTATTGCTTGTTGAAGCTGAGACTCCCTAGCCTCTTTTTCTTTTTTTCGAGGTAGACACCTAGCCATCGTGTTACTAGGGAAATGTAGGAGCAGGGCTTTGCTGGGTGATATGATCGATGGAATATATAGATAGTGCCACGGTCAACGAATATTTGACTAGCCGAGTCAACAAGCGTACAGGTGGGCCCAATGGCAACTCGGGGGTGAGTGGGGCCCAACATATCTTTGACGGGTCAGATTCTCTGGAAATCTTCAGACATGTACGCGCCTCTCTTGCTCCCCACTTTTGCGTTTTGCAAGAATTGCATGGCGCGATTTATCGAGAAGGAAAAGCTCTACTGTGTCGTGGCCCTTATGTTGAAGCCGAACTACAAACTGTATGGTATACATTTTTTATAAAATCCGGATTAAACTTTTGATACTCCGATGCCTTAAATGAATTTTATCTGGAAATATTTTGGATGATATGTTATTTGTGTTGGTGATATATATAGCGGTATGTTAAATTGTGGTTTCGATTTAATGCTCATAATCACCAAAGCATCGTCGGGGCCATGGCGAAGCTCATCGGGCCTGAGCCTCATGGACTAAGTGAGGCGCCAAGTCTACATTACTCAACCAAGTCGAGGCCGACCTAGCAGTGGCCCACCAAGGCCGAGCGTTACTAGTGAGCTCGGTGAGCTCGATGACCTCGCCCAGCCAAGGCAAGGCTCAGCCTTGTTGGGCCATCACCAGGTCGGCCTCCCTTTGGTTGGGTGACGCAGACCTAGTAGTGGCCTAGTGAGGTCAAGTGTCGCCAATGGCGGGGTGAGGCCGAGCTTCGCTGGCCACAACAAGGCTTGGGTCGATGAGCCTCACTATGGCTCGGTGTCGCAAGGGGCTAGCAACGCTCTAGTGAGGTCATCAACACTTGTTTGGCCTGTCGTCGACCATGGCCAATGACTAGAGTAAGAAGAAGATGAAAAGGAAAAAGAAAAAAAGAAAAAAAAGGAAAAATGTAATAAAATTATTTAAAAATTAAAAGAAAATGATTTGGTCTAGAAATTTTAAGGATCATATCAAATGCATATCTATTTCGGGAATATATATTTTAGATAGTTACTAAACGCGTTCAAATGTTTAGAAACTCGTCTAGAGAACAGAATAAAAAAGAATCATTTCTAAGCAAAAATTATTTCTGAGAGCAGAATGATTACCAAACACACCCTATATATCGAGTTTTATAAAAGTTTGATGGGAAACAATATTCATCATACCTTTTCTCTCCGCTAAATAAACTCTAAACAACTCCAATCAAAACATAGTTGAACTCGATTTAGAAGCACCATGACCTTATAATTTTGCCACTAGCATTTTTTGAAATGAAAGCGTGGAGTTTATTTATTTATTTATAAAACTGAAAAAATAGCCCTAGCATTAATAATCTAAAGTGCTGAAAAAGAAATAAAAAATCTTTTGCAAACACGTTATTGAATATTATTAATTTCTTACCAAATATAACTGCGATTACTATTGATAGGTTTATACCAATTAAGGAGGAAGATTTTGATTACTATCAATTATACTGGTCACTAGATTAAGTGAATGTTTTGAGTTTATGACTAAATTGGGTCATTTAAGTCAAATACTAATTAGGATTATCCTACAAGTTTAATATAATTCAGTGTTAAAATTTTAAATTTCCAACGATTAATTGGGTTTTCATAGATGCCCATATCTATCTGTTAAATTAAACAAAACAATTAAAAATAATCCATGTACTCATACCATCACTATCTTAACAAGGGTATTTGAATTTTTTGTATAAAAAAAACTACTTGTTCGCCTAATTTTTCCAACCCATCTGAATGGCAATTATGGCATAAAAAAATTTATTATACATTTGGATGGAGTGATTTGGAGAGAAATAAAATAATAAGAGTAATCACTAATTAAACAAAGAAGATGAAAGAATGGATCGACCTGTGAAAACCGTACTCAATATGAGAGGGTTGCCTCCCCTCTCCTGGTGTCCATCCTTCCTAATTCCTTATCTCTCCATAAAAAACAAACAAAGAAGGTGATCCCGCTCAAATATCCTTCTCTGAATGTTTTTAGCATTATGTATTTTCAACTCCAGGTATTTCATTATCATATGTTCACGGACTGTGAATGCCAAATTCAAGGATTAAACAACCATGAAATCGATCAACTATACCTTGAAGTGCTCCAATATCTGCTGAAATTGCTGCTCAAGCTCCAATTGCTGCTCAAGTTGCTGCTCTTTTAATCTAGCAATTTGTAAAATGGTGTGACCATCTTCGTCTTTTCAATTTAAGATTTCTGTCATATGAACTCGCTTAAGCCATCCAAACAAAATCTTAAATGCTTTATGATTATTGTTCTTGATGGGAATGTGAACCACAGTCTCAGATTGGCTTGTCAAGTCTTCGATGGATGATTTGCAAGCGCATAGGAATTTCTCCAAGAGTTCCAAGAGCTCCATGTTCTCCTGCTCATTGTTTCCTTTTTCTCCAGCTAGGAAATGCAAGGGGGTAATCCCACCTCGTCCTCGGACTCGGATCAACTCAGGGTCAAAGGTCATCAGTACTCTTGCAGTGTGGTAATGCTTCTTTTGCAAAGCCAAGTGCATGGGGTTGTGACCCCCTCGATTCAACTTTCGAGTGAATGATGGCTTCAAGATGGCTATCTCCATGGCCATTTTAGTTTTCCCCTGGTTAGCGACATCGTGAAGTGGCGTATTTGGGAAGGGGCCCTTGGTAGATCCATAATCTAAGAGATATTCTTCCTACTCAATTAATCTGTATAGCTCGTTAACGTCATCAGCTGTTATTGCGTCTTGAAGGGTCATTGTTTGAGGAAGGAAATGTAGGAGCAGAGGAGGGGCTTTTGGTCGTTAATATGATCGATGAAAGTAGGGAACTTGCAAAATCGTATATTACATAGTGCCACGATCAACGAATATTTGATTAGGGGAGTCCACAAGTGTACCAGTGGGCAGCTTGGGGGTGAGTGGGGCCCAACACATCTTAGACCGGTTTGTAGCGTACTGGTCAAAACCTCAGGAAATTGTCGGACTGTTGCTCTTTCGCTTCTTGTTATGAGAATAAAGAGCGGTTTTATCTAGGTAAGTGAACTTTTACCTCCTTTATGTCTTGCAAGAATTGGATGACATGATTTATCCATGTTGAAGTCGAACTGTAAAGTACCGTATGAAATGCTCTTTCTAAAAATTGAATTAAGCATTTAATACTTTGGGGCCTCAGATGAATTTTATTTGGAAATATTTTAAATGGAATTTTATCCATATTAGTGATATATATATATATATATATATGTCGGCATGTTGTATTATGGTTTCAATTTAATTTTCATAGTCAAACTACAAAATGAGACATGACGTGATGTACATGTGTACGAACCAATTCTATTTCAGGCTTAATTGCGGCTAATGCATTTTTTGAGACTTAATCAAAGCGAAGTGATTTTCAAGACTTAACCATAGTGGATATAGTTTTTGTGCCTCATAACTAGGCAAAGCATGACCCTAAGGTCTTCTCTCTCCCCCGTCAATTCTCTTTTTTCCTCCTTTTTATTTCTTCATGTAAATAAGGAACGAATAAAGCTGAAAGCAAAATAAATAAGGAAAAAAAACAAAAGTGCCACTTCCTTCCCATTAACCCATCGAATCTTTCCAATGTAAGAGAAATAGCCACATTTTACTTGTTATTGATAATCCCAAACTAAAGAAGATAATTTTCAGAATGTAATCATACTAGGGGTGTATAACGGGAACCGCCCAACCCGAGAATTGCCCAAACTGGACCGACCGGACCGGACCGATAGTTTTTAATATAAATATTTTAAAGTTTCTCAAGAATTCAAAAAAAAACAAAAGAAAATTCTTCAGAGTCTTAGAAAAATACAACTACATACAAATTAAAAGGACAAATCAATAAAGCAATATGTAAACAAAGTGGATTGTCTTTAAGAATGTACTATAATATTAATAATTTTTTTCCCGAACAAGAAAATTACCGGTTCTCGGTTCTCAATTCCAGGACCGACCGGTCTGGTCCACGGTCCTAGAATTTGGGAACCGGACCGAACTGGGAACTGATCACCCTTAAATCATACATTCGGGGAGTTAATAGCTCTAGACCCCCTTCCTTGTCCACTTATAAGGCTAAGCCATTCCAACAAAACCTCGAACTTGCACCGGATTGTATGTTGAAATTAAACTGTAAAGTATTGTATAGTATGCTCTTTCTAAAAGTTGGATTAAGCATTTCATGCTTTGGGGCCTAGTATAAATTTTTCCTAGAAATATTTTAAATGGAATGTTATTCATATTGGTGATGTATATATATGTTAGCATGTTGTCTTATGGTTTCAATTCGAATTTCGTAATGAACCTACATACTAAGACATGACATAATGTACATGTGTCCAAACCAATTTTGTTTCAGGCTTAATTGCAACTAACATGTTTTTTTGAGACTTAATCAAAACAAAGTGATTCTTGGGACTTAACCATAACGGATATAGTTTTTTTCCTCATCACTAGGCAAAGCATGACCTTAAGGTCTTCTTGACATGAGCATAGGATGAGTTTGACATATGTTGCCTATACTATATTACATTGTTTATAATATTTGCAATGTTTGTGAAATGTGTGAATGCAATGCTACTTATGTCACGCCCCGACTCTCGAGCTCGCGGCAACCCCATTACCTTGGTCGATTGAAAGCGACGTCCCATGACCCATCGACGACCATTCATTTTATCTTTGATTATGCGCAAGCAGAAGACGAACCATCCCCAGACAAACATACAATCAAACAGGGATAGAGGGATGAATAGCAAGAACAACAACAACTACTCAATTATACATCTTCATTGGATTAACCAACGGAGGATCGTTTCCGAATTACAAGCCCGACAAAAAGGGCTGATCCATCCTCTAAGCCAAACCAAAAAGAAACTAGGCTAATCCAATTAAACAAGAAAAACCATCAGGTTCAACACCATCATCACTCGGACCCATCGGACTCAAGCTCCGTCGAGTCGATCACTAGAGGAGCGGGGGCAGGATCCTCCATTGCGGGTACGCCATTCTAGGGGCCTGAAAATGGTTAACCACGACGGGTTGAGATAAAATCTCAGCGAGTTCTTCCCCCTAAGCCCCGGTTAGTACGCCAACTCAACCCGGGGTATCTCTCCAAAACCACCCCTCACTCAACCCAACAAATGAAGCCAAAACCAAACAACAAGCCAACAATGCAGATGGGGCAACCAACAATCATACGGTCGGTTCGCATGCAACCTTACCCGATATGCCATACCCCGCACGTCAAATCTCATACAATGCAAGCAAGGCACATGGCGTCGCGATGATACGATTCATCAATTACATGCGAGTCGCATCACAAGCGATCTCACCGGCCATTGCCACACCCCGCACGATTGTCAACTCATGCGTGCGTACCACAAATCATCACGACATCAAGAGCATGCGAATAATCGAGCATCTCACATAACTTTCTCATGTCTCACATCCACACATATGCTCCGATTATTACGACCCTCTAGGCCACGGCACAACCTTATGGTTGGCGGTCAACTGGTCGTAAACCAGGCATCGTCCTCCCCCATGAGGCACGGCGACGTCACGGGCTATCCCCCATCGACGGCATTCCATATGGAGCATGGGCCCGGCCTCAACCGCGACTCCGCATCTGACCACTGTCAGGCGACCCAATGGTCACGGCACAACCCCAATGGGGATTGGCGGTCATCCGGCTCAACCGGGCTATCAACTTTAATCGACCGACCATGCAACACATCAAGAAACAGTTCATTCTTGTCTTTGCTTTTGCTTGGTCGTGAATGCAACATCGCTCATGCATTCATGCTCATGCGACATGCCATTTCGTATAACCCACGTAATATGTCATGCGATCTCACTCGACAATTCCAAAAATCCAAATTCCAACCAACACTCGATCACGCATTTCATCAATATTCACGAGCATAATTAACAATCGGCACTCCAATTAATCACAACAATCAAGAGCACATCAAAATAAGACTAAATTTAGCTTCGGATGAACAAGATGCGTGAACAGTATTTCGTGAATGTCAATCCGTGAACAGTGATTAGTGAACGATGTCAATCCGTGAATGTAATTTGTGAAGTGATTTTTCCGAAATTCAATTAATTAAAACATTTAATCCAGAAATTAAACAAAACATTAATTAAAACAATTAATCAATTCAATTAAATCAAATCATGCTTAATTAATCACAAAAATCACATAACCCTCATTTAAGCAATAATTAAGCACAATTAGCAAAATTAAGCTAATCTAATCCTAACCATCTATCTAACCACCTATCTTAGGGCTAATAAACTTAATTAAACTTCCTAAACCAATCTTACCACTAATTAACCCAACCCTAAGCAAGTTTAGGCACTAAATAGGGATTAGGAGCTAAACTCACCCGTTAAGCGGGCCGGAGACATGGACGCGGCGGCGGCGACGAACCCGACACTGGGGACCTCTACCACGACGATCCAAGGCGGTCCGGGCTCAACACAGCAGCAACAACTCGGAATCCCCACCTGCAATTCGAAAAACCGCACCGCTGGAGGAGGAAGAAGGCGATCGGAGTTGAACGGGCTGCCCGGAGCTCCGGTGAGCGGCGGGCCAGCGACCAACAGCACTGGGGGTCGAGGGGGAACCAGTTGTGGCTGGGATGGGCGGTGGTTTAGTCGAAAATGGAGAGAAACGGAAGAAAAGGCGGAGCTGTGCAAAGCTGCCGCTACTGAGGCGGTCCGGCGAGCAGTGACTTCCGGAGGCCGTACAGGACGGCCGGAGACTCCGTTCGGCGAACGGTCGACGTCATCTGAACGGTTTTCGTCTTCTGAACGCAACGGCGGGTGGGACGGGCCGAGATTCCAACGGGAAGGCAATGAACAACTCGATTTTCGGTGAAAGGTCAGAACTGAAAAACTGAAGGAAGGAAGGAAAACTAGGGAGAGAAGGGTGTGCGGTTTGGGGAAGATGAAGAGGAGAGAGAGAGTGAAGTGAAGGCTGAAGGATAAGCCTTATCCAAGCCATCAAGGCTTGCCCCACTTGCCAAACAATGACCTCATCTTATCTCTCTTCCTTTTTTGACTTTTCTTCAAAATATCCAAGGGCATTTTGGTCATTTCCACCTTGCACATTTCCCAATATGTCCTTGGGCTGAAAATGAAAGGGGCGGGCCTAGGAAATGGGCTTGAAAATGAATAGGAACAGGCTCGGGAATTTATTGGGCTTGAATCGGCTCGGTTTTAGACAATGGGCTCGGAAGGGTAAAGGGTCGGTTTGGCCCAACGGGCTCACTCGCTGCCTCGGGCCTTCCATGGTGGCTGTCCCACCTTGGGCGTGAGGCCCACACTTGTTCTTGCCCGGCCCACATCCTCGTAGGCTCGTTTTCTTGGTCCGAAAATCCCTTTTCCAAATACTCGGCTCAACCGGTAGTGTCGACTGTCTAAGAAGCATCGTCCAAAAGTCCGTCTCGGACGTTCCCGAAAATTCGAAGTCCAATACTGGATTCTCATGCCATGTCAATTTCGCCCGAATGCCATTTTGGTACTACTCAGACTAACAAGCGGCTTTGAGGATTCACGCGTAATCGACTCGTGCCAATTCACGTCAAGACTTCTCGACACATGGACGTCCTTGACTACATGAAATTGCGAAGGATCGATTCTTATTTCAAAGTACACGATTACCAAGGATCGACATAGGGTCGTTCGTGGGCTCGATAATGCAAACGGAATCACCCGTCGTCCCATTATACTCGTCCGCGAATCGACTTCTATTCGTCCTCGAAATCGGCCGCATGACTACGGGATCGTCCTTACGCAAGTCTCACGGTCGAGTCGTTTTCCCAGGTCAAGTTCTTTAGTTGCACGAGTTCTATCCTCATTAGCCTTTCCCCTCAAGGTCAGTATCTCAGGAGTGATCAGTTCCGAGTGAGATCAACCAACAATGCATTGGCGAAATTAACGTTCATTCCTCCCTCAAATGGCTCGAATTTCAGGATGTTACAACTCTTCCCCTCTTATAAAAATTTCGTCCTCGAAATTTGCTGCTACTAACAAATCCTCAAAAGATGGGGATGCTAATGTTTCATTACTTCTTCACTTTCCAGTGTAGCTCCCTCTGTTCCGTGATACTACCAGATCACCTTAACTAAGGCGATAGTCTTTATTTGAAGCACTTGCTCTTTACGATCCTCTATTCGTATCGGCCTCTCCACGTACGACACCCTATCGTCTACGTCCAATTCCTCAAAATTCAAAACATGAGTCAAGTCCGGCTCATACTTTCTCAACATAGACACGTGGAAAACATCATGTACTTGAGCAAGTTTCGGTGGCAACGCAAGACGATACGCTAAAACCCTGATCCTTTCCAAAATTTCAAAGGGTCCAACGTACCTCGGACTTAACTTTCCTTTCTGGCCAAATCTAGAAGTACCCCTCATCGGCGATACTCTCAAAAATACATGATCGCCCACCTTAAACTCCAACGGTTTACGATACTTATCTGCATAACTCTTCTGACGATTCTGAGCGGTCTTTAATCTGTCTCTAATAATCTGAACCGCATTCAATAATCGCTAAACCAATTTTGAATCGGCGATTCCCGTTCTCGACCTCGTTCCATAGGCGGAGTCCCACCAACTCGACCATGTTTTCGCCATACCACTCCGATAAAATCTTTTCCCACAAGCACTCTCTTTTTGCACGGTGCGTAGTTCGGTTCATTTCTCGCCCCTTTCGACATCCTAGAAGCCCGCCAGAGTCGCTCCTTGCTCGAGCACTCGGCCCCGCGACCACTCCCGCCCTCGTCGGATTAATCGTTACGGGCATCTTTGAACTGCACCACTACTAGCAAAAGTCCCTTTTTGATATGCACCATCTCATAGAGGTATTATCCGCTGTGGCCTGTCCCATACCAAGCCTCACGGTTTTAACCTCGTCCATCTCAAAGTGTAAAACTTGCTCTCGCTCGTCAACCCATGAACTCGTTTCCACGGGGTCACTTATCGACACTTGAAATCTGATTTACTGAACTTCATCGAATCGTTGTCCGAATTCCACAAACCACAGATTTTTCTTTCAACAATCCTTACACGTCCATTTAATAACCAAACCAAGAATTCACCTCAACCATTTGAAAATTAGTGCAAACCAAATGTCATTTATTGCACCAAAAGCTTTCGGATACCTCTTCAAATCCTTTCTAATACCTCGAGTAGAAATCGTCGATAATGTTATTTCCTCACTCATCCATCTAGCATTAAGGGATAATTAATTCTTAATCCACCGAAAACAAAAATCCATTCCTCAAATCCCTATCTTAATATATCCCCTGAAATAATCCACCTTGGTAAATTCACATCTTAATCGAATCTAAGACTTCCGAGCAATAAATCATCCACCGTAATTCTTATCAAAGATTATCGCCATTTAATAGATCATCTCTTATGATCCCATACCCACAACTCCTCAAATCATCAAGATAAAACTTATCGACTTCCATTAAATCCAATGACCTCAATTGTCGTGACGCGTAAGCAACCAATCTTCTTTGTTGCCTTACCACGCAGTCAAATCCCTTATACGACACCTCACTGCAAATCTCGTATTATCCAATAATAGACTAAATCCTCAAAAATGGTGCGGTAATCAGCTTATACTTAAGCTCTTAAAAATTTCACTTACTCGTCCATTCAAATTCTTACGTCCTTCATTAACCTTCGTGTCAGAGGTGTAGCTATCGTAGAGAACCTTTCTACGAATCATCTGTAATAATCCATCTGACTTAGAAAACTTCGAACTTCTGTCACCGTCATAAGTCTCCGCAATTCATGACTACCTTGATTTTAGCGGATCCATAAAAATTCCTTCGTCCAAAATCATATGACCAACAAAACAACACGAGTAAACCCAAACTCGCACGTATTAAACTTAGCATACTGTTTATGCTCTCGAATGGTCTATAACACCACCCTCAAGTGCTGTTCGCGTTCCTCTAAATTCCTCAAATATTCCAACATATCGCTCACGAACACAATTACAATTTGCTCCAAATACGCATTAATCACTCAATCCATCGAATCCATAAAAGCAACTGGCGTATTAGTTAATCCAAACAGCGGTACGGTAATCTCGTAGTGACCAAATCACACACGATATGTCGTCTTTAGTTTATCCTCCTTTTTAATCCTCAACTACTAATAGCCCGTCCTTGGGTCTATCTTGGAACACATCGAAGCTCCTTGAAATGGGTCAAACAAGTCATCCATCATTGGTAATGGATACTTGCTCATGACCGTCCTTTGGTTGAGCTACTGAAAAGCGATGCATAAGTGCAACGATCCATCCTTGATTCTCAAACTAACCAATTAACCTCAGTTGTCCAATAATCTTAGCAACCTTCGTCCAATAAACAAGTTACTGCAAACGACGAATTTCAAAGGGGTCGAGGGTCCTCCTCGATTTCCCACAAACTCAAAACTGTCACCCACTACTGGGTTAAACTGAATTGTCTTTCTATGACAATCCACTTTCTATTGGGTGAGATGGGATTCCTTCTCCCCATCATCGGTCCTTTTCCAAATCGACGATCGTCTCTATTAGGCACGAACCGCGAGCCAAATGCGATCGCCCTCTCGATCATGTTCTTCTTGATTATCTGGGCCCTCTCGTACATCTCATCAAAACTCTTTAAAGTCAAGGGCACCAGCTGGCTTTCAATTCCAGTTTCAAGCTATCTCTGAACTGTCTCACCCTATCCAAGGGTCCTCCACTAATCTCGGCACTTACTAGTTCAACTCAGCAAACTTCGCCTTATACTGATCCACTGACATCTGATTCTGACGAAACTGTTGGAACTCTGCCATCTTTGACTCCCTCGCACTGTCTAATAAATACTTCCCCTTAAAGACTTTGCGAAAGGCACCCCATGTCCGAACCGTGCCTTCGGGGAACACTCTTCCTTGAGTGGCTTCCCACCAAATACCGACATTACCTTGAATATGATAAAGCGCCAAAAGCACTCGTCTTACTCGAACACCTCAACACCGGAAGTCCTCTCGAAATCCCTTATCCAAAGGGTCGCGGCTTCGGGGGTCATCCACGCCACCGAACCTCGGAGGCTTCGGTCTCGTGAACTGCTCTAAATGCACAGGCATCGGTCTCTCACAAGCCTCTCCTCTCACTAGGGGAACCACAAGAACCACAAAGCAAAGCACACGGCTTGTTGTTCTAACAAGGTCTCTAGCGCCAGCAGGATCCCGTCTAACCTAGGATCTCGCTCGCGCGCTACCTCTAGCAGATCGGTCGACCAAACACTACCCTACGCATAGGGCCGATCGCTCAGATTGCTCATCACTCGGGACTATGAGCAACCCACCAAAGACACAAAACCACAAAAGCAATCACGGAGCACGTAAAGTAAAAGCCATCCCTATCTCACTATCCCAAAATCCCACGCACCTTATCACTCCAAGTCTCGACCTCGCCCGATACCAAAACCGACGGGGTTGTCACGCCCGACTCTCGAGCTCGCGGCAACCCCATTACCTTGGTCGATTGAAAGCGACGTCCCATGACCCATCGACGACCATTCATTTTATCTTTGATTATGCGCAAGCGAAGACGAACCATCCCTGACAAACATACAATCAAACGGGGATAGAGGGATGAATAGCAAGAACAACAACAACTACTCAATTATACATCTTCATTGGATTAACCAACGGAGGATCGTTTCCGAATTACAAGCCCGACAAAAAAGGGCCGATCCATCCACTAGGCCAAACCAAAAAGAAACTAGTCTAATCCAGTTATACAAAAAGAACCTTCGGGTTCTGCACCACCCTCACACGGACCCATCGGACTCAGGCTCCGTCGAGTCGATCACTAGAGGAGTGGGAGCAAGATTCTCCACTGCAGGTGCACCATTCTAGGGGCTTGAAAATGGTTAACCACGACAGGTTGAGATAAAATCTCAGCGAGTTCTTCCCCTAAGCCCCGGTTAGTACGCCAACTCAACCCGGGGTATCTCTCCAAAACCACCCCTCACTCAACCCCAACAAAGACGGCCAAAACCAAACAACAAGTCAACAATGAGACGGGGCAACCAACAATCATACGGTCGGTTCGCATGCAACCTTACCCGATATGCCATACCCCGCACGTCAAATCTCATACAATGCAAGCAAGGCACATGGCCGTCGATGATACTGAGTTCATCAATTACATGCGAGTCGCATCACAAGCGATCTCACCTGCCATTGCCACACCCCCGCACGATGTCAACTCATGCGTGCGTACCACAAATCATCACGACATCAAGAGCATGCGAATAATCGAGCATCTCACACAACTTTCTCATGTCTCACATCCACACATATGCTCCGATTATTACGACCCTCTAGGCCACGGCACAACCTTATGGTTGGCGGTCAACCGGTCGTAAACCGTGCATCGTCCTCCCCGTGAGGCACCGGCGACGTCACGGGCTATCCCCCATCGACGGCATTCCATATGGAGCATGGGCCCGGCCTCAACCGCGACTCCGCATCGACACCTTTGTCGGGCGACCCAATGGTCACGGCACAACTCCAATGGGGATTGGCGGTCATCCGGCTCAACCGGCTATCAACTTTAATCGACCATGCAACACACATCAAGAAAAGCAGTTCATTCTTGTCTTTGCTTTTGCTTGGTCGTGAATGCAACATCGCTCATGCATTCATGCTCATGCGACATGCCATTTCAGATAACCCACGTAATATGTCATGCGATCTCACTCGACAATTCCAAAAATCCAAATTCCAACCAACACTCGATCACGCATTTCATCAATATTCACGAGCATAATTAACAATCGGCACTCCAATTAATCACAACAATCAAGAGCACATCAAAATAAGACTAAATTTAGCTTACGGATGAACGATGCATCGTGAACAGTATTTCGTGAACGATGTCCGTGAACGGTGATTAGTGAACGATGTCCGTGAACGGTAATTTGTGAACAGTGATTTTTCCGAAATTCAATTAATTAAAACATTTAATCCAGAAATTAAACAAAACATTAATTAAAACAATTAATCAATTCAATTAAATCAAATCATGCTTAATTAATCACAAAAATCACATAACCCTCATTTAAGCAATAATTAAGCACAATTAGCAAAATTAAGCTAATCTAATCCTAACCATCTATCTAACCACCTATCTTAGGGCTAATAAACTTAATTAAACTTCCTAAACCAATCTTACCACTAATTAACCCAACCCTAAGCAAGTTTAGGCACTAAATAGGGATTAGGAGCTAAACTCACCCGTTAAGCGGGCCGGAGACATGGACGCGGCGGCGGCGACGAACCCGACACTGGGGACCTCTACCACGACGATCCAAGGCGGTCCCGGGCTCAACACAGCAGCAACAACTCGGAATCCCCACTGCAGCACTCAAAACCGCACCGCCGGAGGAGGAAGAAGCGTCGGAGTTGAACGGGCTGCCCGGAGCTCCGGTGAGCGGCGGGCCAGCCGACCAACAGCACACTGGGGTCGAGGGGGAACCATTTGTGGCTGGGATGGGCGGTGGTTTAGTCGAAAATGGAGAGAAACGGAAGAAAAGGCGGAGCTGTGCAAAGCTGCCGCTAAAAGAGGCGGTCCGGCGAGCAGTGACTTCCGGAGGCCGTACAGGACGGCCGGAGACTCCGTTCGGCGAACGGTCGACGTCATCTGAACGGTTTTCGTCTTCTGAACGCAACGGCGGGTGGGACGGGCCGAGATTCCAACGGGAAGGCAATGAACAACTCGATTTTCGGTGAAAGGTCGAACTGAAAAGCGAAGGAAGGAAGGAAAACTAGGGAGAGAAGGGTGTGCGGTTTGGGGAAGATGAAGAGGAGAGAGAGAGTGAAGTGAAGGCTGAAGGATAAGCCTTATCCAAGCCATCAAGGCTTGCCCCACTTGCCAAACAATGACCTCATCTTATCTCTCTTCCTTTTTGACTTTTCTTCAAAATATCCAAGGGCATTTTGGTCATTTCCACCTTGCACATTTCCCAATATGTCCTTGGGCTGAAAATGAAAGGGGCGGGCCTAGGAAATGGGCTTGAAAATGAATAGGAACAGGCTCGGGAATTTATTGGGCTTGAATCGGCTCGGTTTTAGACAATGGGCTCGGAAGGGTAAAGGGTCGGTTTGGCCCAACGGGCTCACTCGCTTGCCTCGGGCCTTCCATGGTGGCTGTCCCACCTTGGGCGTGAGGCCCACACTGTTCTTGCCCGGCCCACATCCTCGTAGGCTCGTTTTCTTGGTCCGAAAATCCCTTTTCCAAATACTCGGCTCAACCGGTAGTGTCGACTGTCTAAGAAGCATCGCCCAAAAGTCCGTCTCGGACGTTCCGAAAATTCGAAGTCCAATACTTTTGGATTCTCATGCCATGTCAATTTCGCCCGAATGCCATTTTGGTACTACTCAGACTAACAAGCGGCTTTGAGGATTCACGCGTAATCGACTCGTGCCAATTCACGTCAAGACTTCTCGACACATGGACGTCCTTGACTACATGAAATTGCGAAGGATCGATTCTTATTTCAAAGTACACGATTACCAAGGATCGACATAGGGTCGTTCGTGGGCTCGATAACAGTAAACGGAATCACCCGTCGTCCCATTATACTCGTCCGCGAATCGACTTCTATTCGCCCCCGAAATCGGCTCGCATGACTACGGGATCGTCCCTACGCAAGTCTCACGGTCGAGTCGTTTTCCCGTGTCAAGTTCTTTAGTCGCACGAGTTCTATCCTCATTAGCCTTTCCCCCAAGGTCGGTATCTCGGGAGTGATCGGTTCCGAGTGAGATCAACCAACAATGCATTGGCGAAATTAATGTTCATTCCTCCCTCAAATGGCTCGAATTTCAGGATGTTACAACTTATTTCTAAAGCAACATTATTCTTAGCTTGATTCCATAGGAACAGGTGACATGGAGTTCTCTCTCCCTTGCCAATTCCCTTTATTCCTTTTTTTATTTCTTCATGTAAATAAAGAGCATATAAAATATTGTGAGAAAATTTTTTCTCTTACACAATCAAAGAAATTAAGATTGGAGACTTTGATAACACTAGTAAATCAACCAATGCTCTTTCGATATCTAATTTTGTTTAAACATTAGGTAAAGCCTTTATGGAGCATTTTATACTAATCACAAGTCCCAAGATTCAATTCCTAACTAGCATGAGGAAATAGTAATTCATGCATCATAAGAGCATGTGCAAACAACAATCCGCCATTTGTTTGTAAATATTTTCATATATTTTAAAGAAGGGTCAATTCCAAAAAAAACCCCAAACTTTAGGTCCAATCCCAAATCTAACCTGAACTTTTTTTTGTCTTAAGAAAAATCCCATACTTTAGGTTTAGTCCCAAATCTACCCCAAACTTTTTTTTTGTCTCAGAAAAAACCCTAAACTTTATTTCAGTCCCAAATCTATCCCGAATTTTATTTTTTCTTTAAAAAAAATCAATACCATGAAAAATTCCAAACTGATACATATATGACAAATTTACCCAAAATTAATTTTTGATCACCAAAACAAATTACCATCCATTAGTTTCCGCTAAATTTTATCGGCAAGTTGCTAAATTAGTAACACACGGCAATTGACAGATTTACCAATTTGGGATTTTACCCTCTATTTGTACTAAAAAAATCACCAATTTTTTATTTGTTCTCAAATATACCCCATAGTCTAGTCCCAACTTAACATGGCATTTCCACACAGATAATAAATACACATCATAAGATGTCATAAAAAATTATTTTCAAAATAAAACCGTTTTAGGATATAAAAAAATTATGGATTACTAATATGGCTTTTGGACAGTGGCTAACGGAGGAAAATTTAGGACTAGAGTAAAATTTGATTATTTTCTTTCTGACAAAAATCAATGTGTTTAGTACGACCATGTTGGACTAGATAATGAGAAATATTAATGGCCGCCTTATTGGCACAAAATAAGCTCATCACGGAATTGGGAGCAAAACCAATCTTGATTAGTAATCTCCTAAACCAAAGAAGTTCACAAAGTCCTTTGCCCATTCTTATGAACTCGCTCTCAACACTAGATTATGCCACTACCTTATGCTTCTTACTCTTTCACGTGACAATATTGCTTCCTACGAAGGTGAAGTAGCCTAATTTAGACATCCTATCAAAAACACTCATTGCCTAGTTTGTGTCTGTATAACCCACTACATTAAGATGATTATTCTTTGAGAACAAAAGTTTGTTTCCAAGAGCGCACTTCAGATATTGAAGAATTTGAACTATCGCATCTATATGATCTTCACTAGGTGCATGCATAAATTGACTGGCTTTGCTTACGACATAAGCGATATCCAAACGAGTATGGGATAAATAGATTAGCTTACCTACTAATCTTTGATACCTCTCCTCATTAGTTGGTTCCTGATATAGATACTCTCTGAACTTGTGATTCTGAACAATCGAAGTATCAGTTGGCTTACAATCTAACAATCTCAACTTAGACAATAAATATAGCACATATTTTCTTTGAGAAAAAAATATACCTTTTTTTCTTTTTATCTAGCTACTTCAATCCCTAAAAAGTACTTGAGACCACCAATATTCTTCATTTCAAACTTGGTTGCCAATCTCTTTTGGAGTCTAGAGATTTCTTCCACGTCATCCTTGGTGATAATCATATCATCCACATAAATTATTTAAACTATTACCTTCCCCTATTGTCATTTCAAGAATAGAGTATGATCTGAATTACTCTAGTAGAAACCATGTTTTTTTCCAGCTAAGCAGGATCATCCAAGACATGAACAGGGTGATTGTTTTAAACCCTATTTTTGAGGAAACGGTGTACCTGGTGGAATATCCATATAAATCTCCTCCTTTAAGGTTGCCATGAAGAAACGCGTTTTTTACATCAAACCGGTGTATGGCTGGTCAAAATTTGCAGCACGAGACAACAAGACCCCGATGGTATTTGGTTTTGCCACTAGTAAAAAAGTATCTTGATAGTCTATGGCATATATTTGTGCATATCCCTTAGCCACAACTCTCACTATATCTTTCAATAGATCCATCTACCTTATTCTTAAAGGAGAAAACCCATTTGCACTCGATTGTCCTTTTTTCTTCTAATAGTGGAACAAGATTCCATGTTTTTTTTTTCTTGTAGCACCTCCATTTATTATGTATTCCGTTAGGAACATGGACTAAAGACACGTGTAAAAATGCTTTGAGACGTTTTGATAATCTACAATACATGGTTTGCAATCTAAGTGCAACTCTAATCTATTATCATTAAGGACGAATTAAACCTAAGAAATACTATAGCTGTCGAAATAGATAAACCAAAGTGCGAAACTAATTAAGTGCCAAGATTCACTAAATAGCAATCGATTAATTGAATTTTAAATTAAATAAAAACCAAGACCAATTAAATCGAAGCTAGCCAAAAACCAAAATTATTTCTATTAACTGAATACTGAAACTAATTAATTTAAACCCATTAAAATAAAGTAAATCTAAATGCTAAACCAAAGTTAATTAATTAAATGCTGAACTAACAAATACCGAATCAATAGAAAAAATGCCTAAATTCTTTAATCAAAAAAATTGAAAATTAAACAAAAGCCGAAATTAACTGCCTACCTCTAAGTTAACTAACTAAAGGGAATAAGCATATTTAATTAACTAATGAAAGACACATATTACTTAGGTATGAAGACGCACTATAAAGCAAAAATTTTCCCAACACATCTAAGGCATCTTTTTTGTTATGTTCTGTTTATTTTGTTTTGTATAACCTAGTTAAATGGTAAAAATTATCTACGCTCAAAAAGTGCCTTCATGGCCGAAGTCGCTCTAAACCTAGGCAAAATTAAAATGGACTAGAAAAAGTCGTTCAGTCTTATTGGAAAACTACAAAAATTGCTTAAAAAGTGTCTCTGAATATCGATAATAAAAACGATAGGACTTATGCATCGTCCGGCGCAAGAGTACCGTCTCCTTGGGAGCTCCATAGTCCAATATATATGCAAGACGAAAAACATTTTGCTCATAAAACACGTGACTGCATCTTCTGGTCATACTGACCTGAAGAACCTATAGATAACAGATATTCTTTCTTCTATCACAAACAAAGCAGCGCAAATTCTTTCCTTGGTAATGTTTTTAGCCCACATTTCCGCGGTATCTGGGGTTTCAAACCCAGGTATCGGACTTGAGCCCTCACTCTGTGGTTCGTGGTTGTTCGTCTTATTGAGTGGATTCTTACAACATGATTGGTACTTGGAGGACACTTTGATATCATAGAATTGATATCAAGAGTCTTGAGACTCTAATAAAAGATCTATCCCGACAAGTAGAACCCTGGAGTGGACAATCGCAGCCCTGGAATGACGACCAGGGGCTTCATTTTCTCGACCAAAATTTTTCGAACTTGTCCAATAAGTCCAGCCCCCGCCTCTTGCGGAACCCCTGCCAGTGCAAGCCCCACACACATCCTCCGACTGGAACCGAACGGCATGTACGTGAAGTTGTTGCCCGAGAGATCACACTTGCTGGGATCTTCCAAGGATTTCTCAGGTCTAAATTCTGACGGTTTGTCCCAAATCTTGGGATCTCTCTGGATATAACCCATGTTCAAAATATATTACTGCAGTTCGGTATCGGGTAACCCTCCATGACTCAGGAAGCATGGGGTCTGAGGGGCCAGTAATGGCACCAGCGGGTGCAAGCCAAATGCCTCCTTGATGAGAGCATGGAGGTTCTCTAATTTGAGCGAGTAGGGTTCTCTTCGGCCATCTTATCCTTGCCCACAACTTCCGTCAGTTCGTGGACTTACTTTCTTCATCACATTAAGGTTCTGCAACAACTCTGCCATCACCCACTCGACCGTCGTTGAAGTCCTATCGGTTCCACCAACCACGATATCGTACTCCACATGATCAAAATTTCATCATAAAGAGTAAATTGCTGTCAGGTTTGATTGTTTCACCTATAAAGTGGACAATCTTTCCCCAAAAAGGTTGATTTTGGGATTTATGTGAAAAAAAGTGGTTCTGTGTTGATAGACAGAAAATTACTTGGCTTAAAATTTAAAAGAAAGTGGAAAACAAATTCTGGAATGCCGGAATAAAAAGTTTTCAAGGAACAAGATGAATGGAATATAACAAACTTTATTAGTTGAAGTATCTCGGAAAAGAGAGCTTTTACATTACTTATGGTGGGTATACATAATCCACAAACAACTACATACGAGTATTGCTTTTAAGTTTTCCAAGAATTTAGACACGTTTTTCGTGTGTTGATAATAATTATTCAAAGGTTAGAAGGAGTTACAACTTTAAAGATCATCGGCATGACCAACCGTCACTTGCTACTTGAACATTCTTTTGAAATAGACACATCCTCCTTTTGTTGTAATTCCAGCATTTAGTAGAATTTGTAATGAATTATGAGAAGTGTACTATATGCATTTACTAAACTAATTATGAGAAAAAGAGGTAACCTTTTGGATAACAAGCTACATCAGACCAAATATGCACGATTTTGCGTATAAACTTGATATCATTATTGGTTTATCGCACAAGCTCAACTAATTTTTCACTTGATACAACTAAAGTACATTGAAAATGTTAAAGTATTTTGCATTGCTTGTCTACGAGATTTGTATGCCCTTTACATGCATATAATCTTCCTCAATCTATTAGCATAAGCTTTTGGAATAGACTTTTTAACATGATACTAGAGCTTGGCTCTACCCTATTTATTCTACTCATGTGGCCTCTCCTTCATCAAGTTCCACATGTCGCTTCCAATACTGCTTGTGTTATCCCAATGACTTGTCTATGGAAAAACTATAGTTTTTTATAGGAAAAAAATACTTCTTAAGTGTCAAAACTTGGTAAAAAGTTGACACATAAGTGCCAAAACTTTCAAAATGTATACTTAAGTGTTATTTTTTTAAAAACTGGACATTAAAGTGCCAATTCTGGCAAGACTTACTGAAAATCCGACATTGCATTTTTTTATTAATAAAACCGGTCTAAGTAGTTACAAGAAATCTAACATAGCTCATTGAAAATCCGACGTTGGTTGTTGTTGGCATTTAAGTGTTTTTTTTTTTCCAATTTTGGCACTTAAATATACATTTTGGAAGTTTTGGCATTTATGTGTTCACATGTGCTAAGTTTTGACACTTGGGGTGCTCGCGCATCTTTTTTTATATACATGTGATCTCACTCTACCTATAAGCTCAACATGAAAATCTGCAAAATATATGGTTAAAATTTTTGCAAATGAGGTAAATTTGAATCTAGATGCATATAAATTAAAGCAAGGCCAATGTAACATGCGAGATATCATCAAAAGCATGCAAATCAATCAAACAAGGGACAACTACGGATTCCTAAGGGGGCCGGCCACGCAATCCAATGTAACTCAATATTATCATGCAAGAGAAATCATTGATTCAGTCCAACAAGCAAAGGGCATAGATTTAATGTGACTGGGAGTGATTTTACGCATATGAAGACAAGTTGAAGCAATACAGATGCAAACTTTATTTATTAGATCAAATTCATGCAATCTTCTAGAAACATGGAATCATCAATCTCTTGTGCATATTACAACCTATGCACATCTAAGGGGAGAATTACCCAAAAGGTCCTAAACCTATGACAATTGTGCTAATTCAATTATAAATATTTTTTTTATCAATTCAGTCCATCCAGCGAAATTTGGCTAGCCGATGCTGATGTGACCACCAGTCGTCCGGCCAGCAATTTTTTAATAATTTTTATATTTCCTTTTTTTCCTTTTCTTTTTTCTTTTTTTTTCTCCTCTTCTTTCTCTTTGGCTTCTTCTCCACGTAGTGGCCAGCAAGGCTCACTAGTCATTGCGTGGAGAAGAAGCCAAGGAGGAAGAAGAGGAAAAAAAAGAAAAATAAAAGGAAAAATAAAAAAATTATTAAAAAATTGCTCATCGAATAGCCAGTGCTAGACAGTGGCCACGTTAGCATCAGTTGGCCAAATTTCACTAGATGAATTAAATTGGCAAAAAAAGAAAGGTTTAGGACTAAATTGGCATAATTGCAATAGGTTTAGAACTTTTTGAATAATTCTCCCCACATCTAAGCACAGATTCGACATCATGAATCAATGCAAAAATCATGTATACCCCTCTAGCTAGAATTGGACCTCTATGTTAAAGGGACGAAATCCCACCTTAGATGAACACCTCGACAAGGGACGCCAAGATTTTGATTGATCACCAACATCAGGATCACAAGGTACATCTTTTATTAAGAAAAAAGGATTCTTCTTTTCTTCATCTACATTAACATTAGTCACATCACATTTTATCATAGAGTTAGGAAAGAAAGAAAGAATCCCTTATTTATTTATACAAAGTCATGAAGATTGATAGGGTATGCCCTATAGAAAAAAGTTGTCCAAATAATTATGAAAGGTTATGTATGTGTAAGATTTCATGAGATCATCATCAAAGATTCTAAAATTTAAAACCATTAGATAAATACGATATTTAGTATTTAAATATTCTAACACTTTTTCTCACGTGTAAGCTAAATTTTAACTTAAACTTAAAGCATGAAAATATATAATTAAAGAGGCAAATGTGGGCTTACAAAGATTTGTAACTCAAGACTCCCCATTTTAATACCAAATATTCTGATATGGTATTAGAGCTTAAATATTCTAATTGGGGAGGCAATGGAACCATGTTAAAATATTTAAATATTAAATAATATTTTTTATCTACTAGCTTAAACATTTGGAACAATTAACAATAATCCCACCAAATAAATATACTATCAAAGTAGGATGTCCTAATTTCAAATCTTACAGCTCTTATTTGTCTCCACAATTACATATCCACACTTTAGACTTAGTCCAAAGTCCAGCCTACAAATAAGGAAGAGTATCAAACTATTTAACTATTAAACAACGATTTCATCTAATAGTTTAACCTTGGCAATTGGCAACGATCCCACCAAATCTTACGGTATGTATCCAATTGATGATAATGAAGATAAGAAACGTGAATTGAAGGATGTCTTCCGACAAATTCAAGTAGGTTCCTTTAATTTCCCTTGTCCATCGACTTTTCTGTTTCTTAATCGCTCACCTCGATCTGCTGACTTGTCCAAGACCAATTAAGATTGGGCCAACATGGATTCTATCTCACCTCCCATGTCGGATTGCCCATTGGACCGATGTAGTTCATTACCGAGCCCCTTTCTCATCCAATACGACCCTTGCTTGATACAAACGCATTAAACCTAAATCTAAATGCCTCTAGTACCTATAAGCAAAAAACGCTATAGAGAATGCAATAGCAAAGTCATGCAATATTTTATTTTTGTTTAGAGGTCGAATCCAATCCCTAATTTTCCTTAGATGAATGATAAATTTATGAGCCAAAAATTAAGGTGTAACAGAGGGTTAAAAACTGTTAGTGCTGAGTAGTGGGAAGTGGATGCTAATGAAAGCTGGTAGACTGGACAATAAATAACAGCTCCTCTCTATCTTTGGATTTGTCCACATACTTCCAGAAAAATCCAACCTTATCCCCTCTCTCTCTCTCCATAATGCTCAGCTTTGTCCTTTTGTTTAGCAAGTTGATATAGGTAAGGGCTATTGGATTTGAATAAGTTCTTAAATTACTTAATCTGAACTTTAGAAAAAATCAAAGGTATTCCCTTTTAGGTGGGAAAGATAAAAATACACTTGAGAATTAAAGGGACTCTTAGGAAGGGAAGGTAGGCTTCCCGTCTCTTCTTTGGAAAAGGCTACCATCATGTAGGCAAATATAATAACCTCTCGAGTTCAGGGTGACAAGAATAGAGGTGAAAACCCTTCTAGTGAGCCGATATATGCTTTGCATAGTCAGTTTATCGGCTCAGTACCCCTGGTTATAAGATGCTGTGTAGACGGAGAGTTAAAAACTATTATTGTTGAGTGGTGGGAATTGAGTGCTGATGAAATCTAGTAGACTGGACAATAATGTACACCCCTCTCTCTTTGTGGATTTGTCCACATACCGCCAGAAAAATCCAGCCTTATACCTTCTCTCTCTCCATAATGTTCAGCTTTGTCCTTTTGTTTAGCAAGTTGACATAGGTAGGGGCTCTTGCTCTTCCTGTATGCGTAGGGTGTTTGTGCGTGAGTGTTGAGTGGTATGAATTGAATGTTCTTAAAAATAATAATAAGAGAGATTTAT